>CM020980.1:13267500-14467500 GCA_010134655.1 Fragaria nilgerrensis
TTTGATAAATCATAGTAAATAGCTCGATGCTCTGAAAAATAATCCGAAGACGTCAGTGAACTCGTGTCGACGCGTACATAGACACTATGACCTTAAACCTTGAATTTGACATTTCAAGAAAAAACTCGAATATGAACATGAACTTTAACTTCAAAAATTACCAGGTGTGGTTACTAACCCTTGTAACCCGACGAAAACCAGATAAATTTCTACAGGGTTTCACAATTAAAATACGATTTACGGTTTTTAGAGTCAAGAAGCACGTGTGGCCTCCTAATTTTATAGTTTATGGCTTATGATGAGATCAATAGTTGATCAGTTCTAGCATATACAAGGTATATGGTGATCGAGTACGTACTAGTCACCCTTAGTGTATATATGGTTTATGATGATTGAGCACTAGCCCTTGTATGTATAGTTTGGATTTATGATGATCGAGTACTAGTCAACTCCCGTGTATATAGGGTTTAGGGCTTATAAAGTTCAAACAATAACCAGCTCTCATGTATAACTGTATATATGATTTACGGTTATGACAATCGACCAATAGTCAGCTCTAGTCTATACGTGATATATGATAATCAAGCACTAGTCATCTCTAGTGTATATTGGGTTCATGATGATCAAGTACAAATCACCTCTCATGTATATATGGTTCAAGGTTTATAATGATCAAGAAATAGTCACATTTAGTGAATATATGGTTTATGGTTTATATAGACAAGCACAATGAACCTATGTAAAAAGTTAGACATGTTTATGTCCTGATCTAGGCATTAAGTTAGACATGTTTATGTCCCGCTAGACAAGGCATTAATTACGCTTATGCTCCCAAAATAGAAACATAAGCGTAATTAAACCGAAAAGGGAAAAATAGATCAATTTTCTAACGTTCGATCTTAAAGGTCAAGTAATTTAATGCCTCCACTTTCACAACAAGGAAAACCAGCTGAAACCCTAAACCCTAAACCCTAATTGTTAAACCGAAAGGACAAACACGTCATTTCCTCACATAGGTAAGAGTATATAAATAAAATGAAACCCTAGCTGCACTTTTTCTCCTCTCTTTTCCCCCTTGTGCATTCCTCTCTACCTTCTTCACTCTCTCCCCCTATCTCGCCCCGATCTCCGATGTCCACCGGCATCCGAGACGAGCTGAGCGTGCGGTTGGGGCTCACTAGCCACCACCGTTCAGCTCATCTCTCTCTCCTCTACCTCCTCCTAATCACCGATTGACATGCATCCACCGCCTTCTCAAGATTGAAATCCAAACCCTAAATCCCCAAATCCAATTTTCGGCCGAATCTCTCCCTCTCTGGCAAACTCATGCTCTGTGAAGGTAAACCCATCACTTCTCTCTTGTTTTCACTCCTCCTTGAGCTTTGATTTCCCTAAAATAAAGCCCTAATCTGATTTTCTTTTCTTTTGTATTTTTGGGTTTTGGTCAAAGTTTTCCGACGACTGTGTAATAAGCTGACTAGGCGACCTCGTCGCCTTCTAGGGAGTTCTATCTTGTTCTAATGGAGCCGAAGTACATTTAGGTGGTGTTGTGGAAGTAGCGGCTACGGTTCTGGGTTGAGGCAGTGGCTTTCCAGCGAGGGGAGGATCCATGTTCTTATGTTGATTCTCTGATTTGGTCTTGGTTAAGCGAGGAAGAGGTTCAAACGCAGTCTGGTTCATTGATTTGGTACTGTGTTGGTTCACAAGGGTAAGGATTTCCCTTGTTTTGTTGAAGTGTCGTTGATTTCTTGTGTGGTTTTGCTATTGGTGGCTGATTTGAGTGTTTTGGTTGCTTGTATGTCGAGAACTTGGTGTTTTGAAGAATACGGGGAAGTCGCCGGAACCCGTCAGAATATTCCGGCAAGTCGCTGGAATTTGGCGGCTGATTCTAGCAAAACAGCAGATCCGGTAGAGAGCAGAGAAGGTAATGTTCGACTTTTCCTTACGAATTATGTTGTAATCACCGGTAAGAAAGTCAAGTCTTTGTGGGAATTGGGTTGCTCTCTGGTTCAACAATGTTGGTTCTTTCTCTATTATAGTATATGATTTTTGGTTTTGGTTGTGTAATAGATCGATGGATATGAGATTGAAAAATCTGGATGCCTGTGTTATTGTAGGTTGATATTATTCTTTCAGATGGTTATTTGGCTAGAGCTCTTGTTCCTAGTGGTGCCTCTATCGGTAAGTTTAGTGAAAAAGTTTAGTACAATGTATAGGTATGTGTATTGAGTATAGTGGAAAAGTTGGTTTCTTTTGGTTATTGGATTTGCATGTTTTTACTGGATTCTTGAATTTGATTGCTTGATCATAGTTTGATATGTGTATTGTTGATTTTGTGTTGAAAGTTGTTTGTAGAATTTGGAGGATCGGATGTGTGTACTTGTGTTTGATGATCTTACTTAATTGGTTAGCTTTCCTGAAATTGCACTACTGAAGAGATCTGAAAACCCTTCTCTTAATTGAATCAGAACCTCATTGAAGTGAAGTAAATCCAAGCTGGTTATTTACATTGCTTTGTGGTCGAGTGGACTAATTTATGTTAGTTTAAATGTCATATGTAGGACTTGGTATCTTGCACTTATCTTTATTGACCGCATAATTGATAGTATTTTTTTTTTGATTGTGCATGACTGATAGTTGATGGTGTTGTTCTGTTCTTTCCAGACACTGAGTATGCAAGCATTCAATGGAGCATACAGAATAAATTATGGAAGAATTGCATATAACATTCTCCGAAAAAGTTGCTACACTAAGAGCAGCAAAGATAAAGAATGTCAAGATGTATGACGCAGTTAAAAGCATCTACAATGCAACAAAGATGTTAAAGTAAGATGATGTAGTTCAGATAAAAGTAGGACACTTTGTGAGTTGAGCATTGCTTGGCCGTTATAAGTGTATCATGAAACTATTAAATTTTGCAAATTAAATAGGTAGACTTTGCTCACAAAATATACAACCGCTAAACAAATCAGGTACGTTCATCTCCGTAAACAAAATCAAGTACATAATCGACGTTCATGTACAGCCGCTAAACAAAAGAGGTACGTTCATCTCCGTAAACATGTAGACCTCCTCTCTAACAAAACACGTAGACCTTTACTCAGAAATAAGCAGACTATGCATCGTAAGAACGTACCCCTCTCATGCAAGAGTGAGTCTAGGAATTCTTGACCTTTACTCAGAAACAAGTAGACTATTCTTCTAATAAAAATAGTGGACTCGGCATATTAAATGAGTAGACAGTACTTGCAAAATTAGTACTGTATATAAGAGCAGTACATTTCGTAACACTTTGAAGTACAACCCTATAACATGTCTACTTTTATAGCTTTTATAGGAGCAAATGTTTCATGAAAGTAGTAGACTCGACACGTTAAACGGGTAGACTTTGTTTATAAAATGAGTAGACCTTGCCTATAAGACCAGTACACATTCCTAACAATGTGAAGTACGACCATACGAAACGTCAACCTTTATAGGAGAAAATGTCTCATGAAAGTAGTAAAACAAGTAGACCTTTACTGGAAAATAAACAGATATTCTTCAAGTGTGTGTGAATTCTGAACACTTTAGAGTTAGTCTACACGTAGTATGAGTCAATGATTCAGAAATCTGGTAGACCATGTTTACAAAACAGGTAGGTTCGTGTTCGTAAACAGGTAGACCATTTTTTCTCACAAAAAAGTAGACCCGTACTTGTAAATAAACAGACTAGGCTTCGTAAACAGGTAGACCTCTCAAGAATTCTTCAAGTGTGTGTGAATTTTGGACTCTTTAGAGTTGGTCTACATGTAGTATGAGTTAATGATTCAAAAACCGAGTAGACCATGTTTACAAAACAGGTAGGGTACTTTTCGTAAACAGGTCGACCATTTAATCTCACACAAAAAGTTGACTCGTAAACGTAAATAAGAAGACCAGGCTTCGTAAACAGGTAGACCTCTCAAGAATTCTTCAAATGTGTGTGAATTATGGACTCTTTAGAGTTGGTCTACAAGTAGTATGAGTCAATAATTCAAAAACCGGGTAGACCATGTTTATAAAACAGGTAGGGTAGTGTTTGTAAACAGCTAGACCATTTTCTCTCACACAAAAAGAAGACCCGTACTCGTAAATAAGCAAACCAGGCTTCGTAAACAGGTAGACCTCTCAAGAATTCTTCAAGTGTGTGAATTTTGGACTCTTTAGAGTTGGTCTACACGTAGTATGAGTCAATTGATTCAAAAACCGGGTAGACCATGTTTACAAAACAGGTAGGGTAGTGTTCGTAAACAGGTTAACCATTTTCTCTCACAAAAAAGTAGACACGTACTTGTAAATAAGCAGACCAGGCTTCGTAAAAAGGTAAACCTCTCAAGAATTCTTCAAGTGTCTGTGAATTCTAAACACTTTAGAATTGGTCTAGACGTAGTATGAGTCAATGATTCGGAAACCTGATATACCATGTTTACCAAACATGTAGGTTCGTGTTCGTAAACAGGTAGACCATTTTGTCTCACACAAAAAGTAGACCCGTACTCGTAAATAAGCAGATCAGGCTTCGTAAACAGGTAGACCTCTGAAGAATTCTTCAAGTGTGTTTGAATTCTAGACACTTTAGAGTTGGTTTACACGTAGTATGAGTCAATGATTCGAAAACCTGGTACACCATGTTTACCAAACAGGTAGGGTAGTGTTCGTAAAGAGGTAGACCATTTTGTTTCACACAAAAAGTAGACCCGTACACGTAAATAAGCAGATCAGGCTTCGTAAACAGGTAGACCTTTCATGAATTCTTCAAGTGTGTTTGAATTCTAGACAATTTAGAGTTGGTCTACACGTAGTATGAGTCAATGGCTCGGAAAACCTGTACACCATGTTTACAAAACAGGTGGGTTCGTGTTCGCAAACAAGTAGACCATTTTGTCTCACAAAAAATGTAGACCATTTCTCGTAAATAAGCAGACCAAGCTTCGTAAAGAGATAGACCTCTCAACAATTTTTCAAGTGTTTGTGAATTCTGAACTCTTTAGAGTTGGTGTACACGTAGTATGAGTCAATAGTTCAGAAAACCTGTACACCATGTTTACAAAACAGGTGGGTTCGTATTCGCAAATAGGTAGACCATTTTGTCTCACAAATAAAGTAGACCATTTCTCGTAAATAAGCAGACCAGGCTTCGTAAACAGGTGGATCTCTCACCAATTCTTCAAGTGTTTGTGAATTCTGAACTCTTTAGAGTTGGTCTACTCGTAGTGTGAGACAATGATTCGAAAACCTGGTAGACCATGTTTACAAATCAGGTAGGTTCGTGTTTGTAAACAGGTAGACCATTTTGTCACACAAAAAAAGTAGACCCGTACTCGTAAATAAGCAGACCAGGCTTCGTAAATAGGTAGACCTCTCAAGAATTCTTCAAGTGTGTTTGAATTCTAGACACTTTAGAGTTGGTCTACACGTAGTATGAGTCAATGATTCGGAAACCCTGTACACCATGTTTACAAAACAGGTAGGGTAGTGTTCGTAATCAGGTAGACCATTTTGTCTCACACAAAAAGTAGACCCGTACTCGTAAATAAGCAGATCAGGCTTTGTAAACAGGTAGACTTCTCAAGAATTCTTCAAGTGTGTTTGAATTCTAAACACTTTAGAGTTGTCTACACGTAGTATGAGTCAATGATTCGGAAACCCGATACACAATGTTTACCAAACATGTAGGTTCGTGTGCGTATATAGGTAGACCATTTTTTCTCACATAAAAAGTAGACCCGTACTCATAAATAAGCAGTTCAGGCTTCGTAAACAGGTAGACCTCTCAAGAATTCTTCAAGTGTGTTTGAATTCTAGACACTTTAGAGTTGGTCTACACGTAGTATGAGTCAATGATTCGAAAATCGGGTAGACCATGTTTACAAAACAGGTAGGGTAGTGTTTGTAAACAGGTAGACCATTTTCTCTCACAAAAAAGTAGACTCGTACTCGTAAATAAGCAGATCAGGCTTCGTATACAGGTAGAGCTCTCAAGAATTCTTCAACTGTGTTTTAATTCTAGACACTTTAGAGTGGTTTACACGTAGTATGAGTCAATGATTCAGAAACCTGGTACACCATGTTTACCAAACATGTAGGTTCGTGTTCGTAAACAGGTAGACCTTTTTCTCTAAAAAAGAACAGTAGACGCGTACTCGTAAATAAACAGACCAGGCTTCGTAAACAGGTAAACCTCTCAAGAATTCTTCAAGTGTCTGTGAATATAAGACACTTTAGAATTGGTCTACACATAGTATGAGTCAATGATTCGGAAACCCTGTACACTATGTTTACAAAATAGGTAGGGTAGTGTTCGTAAATAGGTAGACCATTTTGTCTCACACAAAAGTTAGACCCATACTCGTAAATAAGCAGACCAAGCTTCGTAAACAGGTAGACCTCTCAAGAATTCTTTAAGTGTGTTTGAGTTCGAAACACTTTAGAGTTGGTCTACACACAGTATGAGTCAATGATTTAGAAACCCTGTTCACCATGTTTACAAAACTGGTTCGGTAGTGTTAGTAAACAGGTAGACCATTTTGACTCACACTAAAAGTAGACCCATACTCGTAAATAAGCAGATCAGGCTTCGTAAACAAGTAGACCTCTCAAGAATTCTTCAACTGTGTTTGAATTCTAGAAAATTTAGAGTTGGTCTACACATAGTATGAGTCATTAATTCGGAAACCCTGTACACCATGGTTACAAAACAGGTAGGGTAGTGTTCGTATAGGTAGACCATTTTCTCTCACACAAAAGTTAGACCCGTACTCGTAAATAAGCAGACCAGGCTTCGTAAACAGGTAGACCTCCCAAGAATTCTTCAAGTGTGTGTGAATTCTGGACTCTTTAGAGTTGGTCAACAAGTATTATGAGTCAATGATTCGAAAACCGGGTAGACCATGTTTACAAAACAGGTAGGGTAGTGTTCTTAAACAAGTATACCATTTTGTCTCACACAAAAAGAAGACCTGTACTCGTAAATAAGCAGACCAGGCTTTGTAAACAGGTAGACCTCTTAAGAATTCTTTAAGTGTGTGTGAATTTTGGACTCTTTAGAGTTGGTCTACAAGTAGTATGAGTCAATGATTCGAAAACCGGGTAGACAATGTTTACAAAACACGTAGGGTATTTTTTGTAAACAGGTAGGCCATTTTGTCTCACAGAAAAGTTAACCGGTACTCGTAAATAAGCAAACCAGGCTTCGCAAATAGGTAGACCTCTCAAGAATTCTTCAAGTGTGTGTGAATTTTGGACTCTTTAGAGTTGATCTATAAGTAGTATGAGTCAATGATTCGAAAACCGGGTAGACCATGTTTACAAAACATGTAGGGTAGTGTTTTTAAACAGGTAGACCATTTTCTCTCACACAAACAGAAGACCCGTACTCGTCAATAAGCAGACTAATCTTCGTAAACACGTAGACCTCTTAAGAATTCTTCAAGTGTGTTTGAATTCTAGACACTTTAGAGTGGTTTACAAGTAGGATGAGTCAATGATTTGGAAACCTGGTACACCATGTTTACCAAACATATAGGTTCGTGTTAGTAAACAGGTAGACCTTTTTCTCTCACAAAAAACAATAGACGCGTACTCGTAAGTAAGCAGATCAGGTTTCGTAAACAGGTAAACCTCTGAAGAATTCTTTAAGTGTCTGTGAATTCTAGACACTTTAGAATTGGTCTACACGTAGTATGAGTCAATGATTCGAAAACCGGGTAGACCATGTTTACATAACAAGTAGGGTTGTGTTCGTAAAGAGGTAGACCATTTTGTCTCACACAAAAAGTAGACCCGTACTCGTAAATAAGCAGACCAGGCTTCGTAAACAGATAGACCTCTCAAGAATTCTTCAAGTGTGTGTGAATTTTGGACTCTTTAGAGTTGGTCTACAAGTAGTATGAGTCAATGATTCGAAAACCAGGTAGACCATATTTACAAAATAGGTAGGGTAGTGTTTGTAAACTGGTAGACCATTTCTCTCACACAAAAAGAAGACCCGTACTCGTCAATAAGCAGACCAGGCTTCATAAACACGTAGACCTCTTAAGAATTCTTCGAGTGTGTTTGAATTCTAGACAACTTTAGAGTGGTTTACAAGTAGTATGAGTCCATGATTCGGAAACTTGGTACACCATGTTTTCCAAACATATAGGTTCGTGTTCGTAAACAGGTAGACCTTTTTCTCTTACAAAAAACAGTAGACGCGTACTCGTAAATAAGAAGATCAGGTTTCGTAAACAGGTAAACCTCTCAAGAATTCTTCAAGTGTCCGTGAATTCTAGACACTTTAGAATTGGTCTACACGTAGTATGAGTCAATGATTCAAAAACCGGTAGACAATGTTTACATAACAGGTAGGGTAGTGTTCGTAAAGAGGTAGACCATATTCGTATGAATTTACACTCGTCAGACTCTTTGTATGAATCCTAAGAACAATTTAGAAAAATAGAAATTCATACAAGGCTACAACGCTGGCGTCTAACGCTCACGTTGCGCCATAATGATATTTTTCCTCATTATGACCGAAAAGGCGGTGTATATATATATATATACGCGCATATCCCCTATATAAATTATTATATTTATATAGGGCTATGACGATTGCATCTAACGTCGCACCATAGTGGAATTTTACCTCAGTATGGTGGAAAAACACGTATAGCTAGCTAGCATTTATTTATATACATACTATCCTCATAAACATCCAAAATATATATATCCACCGAAAATCTCATTTTCGGGATCTCTTCAAAGGAGGAAAAATTGTCAAATAGCTGAGAAATCAATACGTCTCATCAGAAGAAATAAATGATCAATAAAATTATTCATCACATGCTTTTCAATTAAAACAAAGGTCCACTCACAACTTTAGCCTAAGCCTGACGTCGATCCGAGGTCTCTCCAATTCGAGTCTCCTCACGTCCTGTTCCAAATATATAATTAATTTCCCAACTAAAAATCCAATATTTATTCAAAATAGGCAAAAATTAACCGAGAGCCATAAATGCTCATCATTGCTTAACTTCGATTTCTTAAATCGAACGACCCAAACTTTAATACCATACTCGGCAGCCGTAAATACAACCTACGGTCGGATTCTACATTATTCAACCGCAAAAAATACCAAACTTCGGAAATTCACAAACTTATCCAAAACTCATCCAAAAATTCCACAATTCACTTCATTAAACTCCTCTAATTATTACACATTTAAAACCTTAAAAATCTCCCAAACCGCGGCGGCGGCGGCGGCTCCGCCGGCAACTGCGGCGGCGGCTCCGCCGGTAGCGGCGGCCGGAGGCCAATTCCGGCGACCTCCAATTCCTATGAAATTTTGACAGCATCTTCCTCTCAACCCCTTCTACAACTTCCTTAACTATCACAAACATCAATTCCAAGCCTAACTAGTGTAATCGACTAAAAAAACAACAAAAAGCGCTAGAATTTCAACTCCACATTTCTCCTCACCTAAAGCGAACCGGAGTGAGTCCTTTTAGGGCAAGATAGCTGGGTTGTAAAGCTTCAAAACCATATATGGCTTGCCCGGATTGGTGGCCGGAGGAGGGAGTTCCGGCGAAAATACTTCCCGACATCTCCGGCGAGTTTCTCCTCTTCTGGTGGGTAAATGGCTCGGGTGCTAGGCCGGGGAGGGAGAGGAGGTGGCGGGGGTCCAAACGGACCGGTGTGGCAGCCTGGCTCGGCCGGACGACGGCGGCGGGCGGAGGATTCTCGGCAGAGAAAGAGAGAGCTTGGGAGAGGAAAAGAAAAGAGAGAAGAAGAAAAAGAGGAGAAGAAGAAAAGAAAAAGAGAGGAGATGGGTTTGGGCCTCACACCATGACACGACCCACCCCGAATTTCATCCTGAACCCAGAGTAAATCGTGCGGGGACCACCTCAAAGGACAGATTTACCGCAAAAATTCGGTACAACCTCCCTTGGAAATGGACAACCTTCCAAATCAAAAACCTGCAAACACTCCTAAAATTCTCAATCCACCTTTAACTTCTGGAGCCTTCGTGCTCCCCACAAATCACAACATCTCCCAATATAGATTTACTGATCTAACAAAGATCATATAAGACAACCACATAATCAGAGCAACAACTCTTTTGAGAGGAAAGAAACTAGAAATAACTAGAAATAACTAGAAATGAGCGGAAGCTATACTATTGACTATGCCTCTTCTCCATGTACGCCCGATCTCAACTATGCAATCCTGCAGACTGGGCATTTTAAAACGAAGGGCCCAGGGGAAGACATTTAATAACGTTAGAGTGAGTGGACTAAAATAATTTAATAACAATTATTTATGCATTCCCATTTTAATTTCATAGAAAAATATACTGCATGCGACAGCTCAAAAGTGCTCAATTATTACCAAATCTCATCCAAAATTTTCACAATTCACTTTATTAAACTCCTCTAATTATTACACATTTAAAATTATACAAAACTCCAAAACGGCAGCGGCGGCCGGAGGCCGATTCCGGCGACCTCCAAATCCTACCAAATTTTAACAGTAGCTTCCTCTCCATTCCCTCTCCAACTTTCCTAACTAACACAAATCCAAAATCCAAGCCTATTTAGGTCAATCGAATCAAAACTTCCATAAATCCCTAAAACTTCAATTATACATTTCTCCATAACAAGACCGAATTAAATCGTTTCCTTTTAAGGGATCATTAACCTTGAAGAGAGCTACAAGATGAGCCAAAGATTTCGACCTATGGCGGCCGGAGGTGGGATTTCCGGCGACAATACTTCCCGGCGTTTCCGGCGAGTTTCTCCTCTTCCGGTGGGTTATTGGCTCGAGTGCTAGGCCAGGGAGGGAGAGGAGGTGGTGGAGCTCCGAACTGGGCTAGAGCGGCGGCCGGTGGCTGGCCGGACGATGGCAGACGGCCAAGAAGAAATTCGGCAGCGGGAGAGAGAGAGAGGGCTCGGGAGGGAAAAGAAAAGAGAGAAGAAGAAAAAGAGGAGAAGAAGAAGAAAAAGAGAGGAGATGGTTTGGGCCTCACACCAACCCGGCCCAACACCATAAAAATACCCAACTCCACCAATTTAACACACCCAAAATAAAATACCCTATTAAAAATTACTTTTTACTAGCTAAAATTCACCAATTTTACCGTCAACACATTTTTCTCCTACGAATAACTCTCCGAAATAATCGTCCCCCAAAACCCCTCTAGGGACCAGTTAAACTATATCTCAATGCCGGAGACGGTAAAAATTCTTATTATAACCAAGCTAGTAAATAAGGTAAAAATTTAAGGGTCGGGATGTGACAATTCTCCCCTCTTTATAAAAATTTCGTTCTCGAAATTTACATACCTGACAATCAAAGAGATAGGGATACTGCTGCCTCAGTTGTTCCTCTGATTCCCAAGTAGCTTCCTCTACTTGGTGTCTCGTCGACAAAACTTTAACAAGAGGAAAATGATTTGCTTTTAAGCACTTGTTCCTTTCGGTCGGGAATCTAAACCGTTCCTCTTCATAGGTCAAATATTTCGTCAAACTGATTGGCTGCTCTCGCAACATATGAGAGAGATCGGCAATATACTTGCGAAGCATGGATACATGAAACACATTATGTATCCTGGCTAATTCTGGAGGCAAAGCTAACCGATAAGCAAGTGAGCCAACTCGCTCTATAATCTCATAAGGGCCAATATACCTCGGACTAAGCTTCCCACGCTTACCGAAATGTACAACCCCTTTCCAAGGAGATAATTTCGAAAACACCCAAACCTTCACTTGAAACTCATGGTCCTTCCTGTGGACATCTTTATAATTCTTCTGGCTACTAAGAGCTGTTTTGAGTCTAACCCTGACTCCTTTAACCTTTTCATTTGAATTCTAAATTATTCTAAATCTTCTCAAAAACTCTAAATCCTTCGTTGAACTACCACTAACGTTTACACGTAAGTGAGTTCAGTGATACCTGTTCCAAAGTACGAGTACCCGTAGGTATGTACACTCTTTCCTAAGCAACGGAATTAGTTAACCAAATAAAGCGCATACATTTGTTATTACCATCGGGCTCAAAACTCCTAACGTCACGCAACAACCTCGTCCTTACGCTGCTCACAATTTGACAATGAAGCCCACTTGCTAGGAAACTAGAGTTCATGTATTCCCACATGCTCATAGTGTCAAAATTAAGACCCGTTAAATGAACATATTTAAGGATGCACACACTGCAGAACTGCAACAATCACTTCTAGTACCGACACACTTTGCAGAGTCTTTCGCGGAGTCAAAGCTCTGGCAAGTCCACAAGAAAATCTTGTTCTGCCTAAGTGACCAGTCCACTAACATATGATAACCTCGATTCTCGAAACGACATTATGAAGAGATCAAAACCACGTCACTTAGGTCTCTTCACCAAAACTATTACATTACCATTTTGAGCACCCAAACTAGCAGCTTATGGGAATACCAGTTCTCTCCTAATTCTGTTATACCCAATATTCTCTTCACCCCAGACCAGAAGATGATCTGAAACATGATTATCATGCAAATGGAACATTTCGGTTACATAAAGTTGCAACATAAACAACTTATATATCGCCAAAACATGTTCCATATAAAATCCAATTTACCAAGTCACTAGCATGGAAGATGAACAAATCCCCAAGCGGAGTATGCCAAAGAAACTCCAATTGCAAACGAAGTAACATTAGCAAATAGACTTCGTTCACACTTAAAACTAATATTATGTCATTGAAGACTTGTATCAACTAACTCAATACAACGCCGACTGAAAGCACTATGAACACCCATCCACGCTTCTCCAATAAATCCTTTTATCTACAGTTATTCCAGATAACATAATATTCAACTCCAATAGCCACGCACTTTAAGATATAATACTTTCCTTGGACATTCATGCACACCAACATTCCTCACTTTTCCATCCTAGCGACCAAGGTCGCTAAAAATTAGCATTACCAAGAACTTCCAAAGATCTCAACATATTTAATCAATTCCCGACTGTTGTCGTAAAGTCAAAATGACCTCAACTCTTCTGCATCTACTTTATTATTATAATTTCAAGGTCAAATACACTTACCATCTTTATAAAACACTCAACAAATCCGAAGATCAAACTTCAACACCTAGAATTCTGAAAGAATCCATAATGGCCCCACGATTAAAATAATATAACCGACAAATGCTACTCAACGCTTCAGAGCTTGCTAGCAATTCAAAATATTTAGATATACCATTCACTTTCTTCAATTCTCTTGCTATGACACAACAACATGCCTTTCACAACGCTATGCTCAATGACTCTTGCAAGGCCAACAATCCAAGGAAAATAATCTTGGATTCTTATATTTAACGCCTTAGCCGGCTTTAGCTAAACCACAATATAGACGAAAGTCACCCAAAAATCTTACTATTTATCGACTGCTATTAACCTCATTCTCCAAAATGCTCTGATTATACTCTTTAATATGAAGATTCCAAGGATAAGAAACATATCCTTGATTAGAGCTGTATGGCCAAAACATGCGCCACCATACCATAACAAGCATTAACCAAAATAATCTCAACTGACTTTCTCTACGGACAAGGCAGTTGGAATTTGGTCATCAATCAAGACTTCTCTAAATTGATAGCTTTTTTATTAGCCACAAATCCCCCGTGACTAATTAACCCAAAAATTAGAGTCCTCAACAACTCGCATAGGTACCTCTTTGAATTACTTGGGTACCTCATCACATCATGCCAAGACATGCATCGAATCAAACGTTTCCTACTACAGATTTACACAAGATGTTCACCCTAACATCTTAATCAAAACCCAATCAATCATTTGTCAAATGAAAGGAATGCTACTACTCATAAGAGTTCCCAACTGGAGTTCTCATCTCGCAATTGAACACTTAACAATTTAAGATATCAACTTGATAACCCTTGGAAAAGGCATAATCCATAAGCCTTTCCATTACTCAAAGCATAATGATTACCCAAGAGGTCGGCATACGGAGGCATAGTCTTGAAGATATAAACATTTATGACACAATACTGTCTATAAATAAGACAAGAATAACTACATCACAAACTTAATCAATACATAGTGTCTAAAGCATATAATGCTAATAGATCCGCCGTGGTCGGACTATCACTCTATAGACACTAAGTATGACCAAGACTATGAGGTACTACTAAAAAGAGACAGGAATCGAATAACCTAGTGCTCTGATACCAACTGACACGACCCACCCCGATTTCACCCTGAACCCGGAGTAAATCGTGCGGGGACCACCTCTAAGGAAAAATTTACTGTAAAAATTCGGTACAACCTCCCTTGGAAATGGACAACCTTCCAAATCAAAAACCTGCAAACACTCCTAAAATTCTCAATCCACCTTTAACTTCTGGAGCCTTCGTGCTCCCCACAAATCACAACATCTCCCAATATAGATTTACTAATCTAACAAAGATCATATAAGACAACCACATAATTAGAGCAACTCTATTTAAAAGGAAAGAACTAGAAATAACTAGAGATGAGCGGAAGCTATATTATTAACTATGCCTCTTCTCCATGTACGCCCGATCTCAACTATGCAATCCTGCAGACTGGGCATTTTAAAACAAAGGGCCCAGGGGAAGACATTTAATAACGTTAGAGTGAGTGGACTAAAATAATTTAATAACAATTATTTATGCATTCCTATTTTAATTTCATAGAAAAATATACTGCATGTGGCAGCTCAAAAGTGCTCATTGCCTAACTTCGATATTCTTAAATCGGAATGACCCAAACTTTAATACCATACTCAGCAGCCGTAAATACAACCTTTCTCAGAAATTGACTTAAATCCTACGGCGGATTTTACATTATTTAACCGCCAAAATACTAAACTTTGGAAATTCATCCAAATTTCCACAATTCACTTCATTAAACTCCTCTAATTATTACATATTTAAAATTATACAACTCCAAAACGGCGGCGGCTCCGCCGGCAACGGCGGCCGGAGGCCGATTCGGCAACCTCCAAATCCTACCAAATTTTAACAGTAGCTTCCTCTCCATTCCCTCTGCAACTTTCCTAACTAGCACAAATCCAAAATCCAAGCCTATCTAGGTCAATCGAATCAAAACTTCCATAAATCCCTAAAACTTCAATTATACATTTCTCCATAACAAGACCGAATTAAATAGTTTCCTTTTAAGGGATCATTAACCTTGAAGAGATCTACAAGATGAGCCAAAGATTTCGACGTATGGCGGCCGGAGGTGAGATTTCCGACAAAAATACTTCCCGGCGTTTCCGGCGAGTTTCTCCTCTTCCGGTGGGTTATTGGCTCGGGTGCTAGGCCAGGGAGGGAGAAGAGGTGGCGGGGCTACGAACTAGGCTGGAGCGGTGGCCGGTGGCTGGCCGAACAGTGGCAGACGGCCAAGAAGAAATCCAGCAGCGGCAGAGAGAGAGAGGGCTCGAGAGGAAAAGAAATGAGAGAAGAAGAAAAAGAGGAGAAGAAGAAAAGAAAAAGAGAGGAGATGGGTTTGGGCCTCACACCAACCCGGTCTAACACCACAAAAATACCCAACTCCAATTTAACACCCCAAAATAAACCCTATTAAAATTACATTTTACTAGCTAAAATTCACTATTTTTACCGTCGACACATTTTTCTCCTACGAATAACTCTCCGAAATAATCGTCCCCCAAAACCCCTTTAGGGACCAATTAAACTATATCTCAATGCCGGAGACGGTAAAAATTCTTATTATAACCAAGCTAGTAATAAGGTAAAAATTTAAGGGTCGGGATGTGACATCAAGTGTGTTTGAATTCTAATATTTTAGAGTTGGTCTACACACAGTATGAGTCAATGATTCGGAAACCCTGTACACCATGTTTACAAAACAGGTAGGGTAGTGTTCGTAAAGAGATAGACCATTTTGTCTTACATAAAAAGTAGACCCGTACTCGTAAATAAGCAGACCAGGCTTTGTAAACGTGTAGACCTCTCAAGAATTCTTCAAGTGTGTGTGAATTCTGGACTCTTTAGAGTTGCTCTACAAGTAGTATGAGTCAATGATTCGAAAACCGGGTAGAACATGTTTACAAAACAGGAAGGGTAGTGTTTGTAAACAGGTAGACAATTTTCTCTCACACAAAAAGAAGACCTGTACTCGTCAATAAGTAGACCAGGCTTCGTAAACACGTAGACTTCTCAAGAATTCTTCAAGTATGTGTGAATTTTGGACTCTTTAGAGTTGGTCTACACGTAGTATGAGTCAATAATTCAAAAATCGGGTAGACCATGTTTACAAAACAGGTAGGGTCCCTTTCGTAAACAGGTAGACCATTTTGTCTCACACAAAAAGTTGACCGGTACTCGTAAATATGCAGACCAGGCTTCGTAAACATGTAGACTTCTCAAGAATTCTTCAAGTATATGTGAATTCTAGACACTTTAGAATTGGTCTACACGTAGTATGAGTCAATAATTTGAAAAACGGGTAAACCATGTTTACAAAACATGGAGGGTATTGTTCGTAAACAGGTAGACCATTTTGTCTCACACAAAAAATAGACCCGTACTCGTAAATAAGCAGACTAGGCTTCGTAACTGGAAGACCTCTCAAGAATTCTTGAAGTGTGTGTGTGAATTCTGGACTCTTTAGAGTTGTTCTACACGTAGTATGAGTCAATGATTCGAAAACCGGGTAGCCCATTTTTACAAAACAGGTAGGGTAGTGTTCATAAACAGGTAGACCATTTTATCTCACACAAAAAGAAGACCCGTATTCGTAAATAAGCAGACCAGGCTACGTAAACAGGTAGACCTCTCAAGAATTCTTCAAGTGTCTGTGAATTCTAGACACTTTAGAATTGGTCTACACGTAGTATGAGTCAATGATACGAAAAATGGGTAGACCATGTTTACAAAACAGGTAGGGTATTGTTCGTAAACAGGTGGACCATTTTGTCTCACACAAAAAATAGACCCGTACTCGTAAATAAGCAGATCAGGCTTCGTAAACTGGTAGACCTCTCAAGAATTCTTTAAGTGTGTGTGTCAATTCTGGACTCTTTAAACTTGGTCTACACGTAGTATGAGTCAATGATTCGAAAATCGGGTAGATCATGTTTACAAAACAGGTAGGGTGGTGTTCTTAAACAGGTAGACCATTTTATCTCACATAAAAAGAAGACCCGTACTCGTAAATAAGCAGACCAGGCTACGTAAACAGATAGACCTCTTAAGAATTCTTCAAGTGTTTGTGAATTCTAGACACTTTAAATTTGGTCTACACGTAGTATGAGTCAATGATTCGAAAAACGGGTAGACCATGTTTACAAAACAGGTAGGGTAGTGTTCGTAAACAAGTAGACCATTTTCTCTCACAAAAAAAGTAGACCAGGCTTCGTAAACAGTTACACCTCTCAAGATTTCTTCAAGTATCTGTGAATTCTAGACACTTTAGAGTTGGTCTACACGTTGTATGAGTTAATGATTCAAAAACCAGGTAGACCATGTTTACAAAACAGGTAGGGTAGTGTTTGTAAACAGGTAGATCATTTTGTCTCACACAAAAAGTAGACTCGTACTCATAAATAAGCAGATCAGGCTTCGTAACAAGTAGACCTTTCAAGAATTCTTCAAGTGTGTGTGTGAATTCTGAACTCTTTAGAGTTGGTCTACACGTAGTATGAGTCAATGATTCGAAAACCGGGTAGACCATGTTTACAAAACAGATAGGGTAGTGTTCGTAAACAGGTAGACCATTTTGTCTCACACAAAAAGTAGACCCGTACTCGTAAATAAGCAGACCAGGCTTCGTAAACAGGTAGACCTCTCAAGACTTCTTCAAGTGTCTGTGAATTCTAGATACTTTAGAGTTGGTCTACACGTTGTATGAGTTAATGATTCAAAAACCAGGTAGACCATGTTTACAAAACAGGTAGGTTCATCTTCGTAAACAAGTAGACCATTTTCTCTCACAAAAAAAGTAGACCCGTAGTCGTGAATAAGCAGACCAGGCTTCGTAAACAGGTAGACCTCTCTAGAATTCTTCAAGTGTCTGTGAATTCTAGACACTTTAGACTTAGTCTACACGTAGTATGAGTTAATGATTCGAAAACCGGGTAGACCATGTTTACAAAACAGGTAGGGTAGTGTTCGTAAACAGGTAGACCATTTTGTCTCACACAGAAAGTAGACCCGTACTCGTAAATAAGCAGATCAGGCTTCGTAAACTGGTAGACCTCTTAAGAATTCTACAAGTGTGTTTGAATTCTACACACTTTAGTGTTGGTCTACACGTAGTATGAGTCAATGATTCGGAAACCTAGTACACCATGTTTATAAAACAGGTAGGGTAGTGTTCGTAAACAGGTACACCATTTTGTCTCACACTAAAAGTAGACCCGTACTCGTAAATAAGGAGATCAGGCTTCGGAAACAGGTAAACCTCTCAAGAATTCTTCAAGTGTCTATGAATTCTAGACACTTTAGAATTGGTCTACACGTAGTATGAGTCAATGATTCGAAAAACGGGTAGACCATGTTTACAAAACAGGTAGGGTAGTGTTCGTAAACAAATAGACCATTTTCTCTCACAAAAAAAGTAGACCCGTACTCGTGAATAAGCAGACCAGGCTTCATAAACAGGTAGACCTCTCAAGAATTCTTCAAGTGTCTGTGAATTCTAAACACTGTAGACTTGGTCTACACGTAGTATCAATACAATTCCTATTGCACAATGGCAGTCTCATGTTGGCCTCAAAATGACTAATGCTCATTATCAAATGTTACTCTAGTTGAGAAAAGAAAGTCATGTTATGAACTAATACGAATGTATAATTGTATATTAGATTGATTTATGGGAAAATTCCCACTAGCCCTAAATTTGAAGATTTTTTTCACTAACAAAAACAGATTATAAAATTCACATCAACCCAATAACTTTTACAGATCTATTCCCATTAACAAAAATTTTAACTTTTTATGTTTTTTTCCTAACGAAATTACCCATGCCTTTTATATCACATCTCTCTCTCTCACCCACTTTGTTTCAGATCTTCTTTCTCTCTCCGGGATCCCCCCCTTCTCTCTCTCCTCTCTCTCTCTCTCTCTCTCAGATCTGCATCACTCTCTGGCATCGCTCCCTCCTCCCACCCCAAAACTCAAGCCTCCCCGGCCCAGCGGGAGTGCCCCGACTGCCCTCCATCTCCGGTGACGCTTCGACGGTCTAGTCCGGCGAGTCCGAGGACCTTATCGCAAAGATCTAGATGAGTCGCTAGCGAAGGAGGAGAAGGTGAAGAAGCAGCAAGGCTGAGGTGGCTGTTCTATTGTTCTTGCTTCTAATTTGATTTTGAAATTCTAAAAATTCGTTTGCAAACTTCAATTCCTAGCTGTAGATGTATTGTTGTTTTGTTTAATGATGGGGAAAATTAGATCTTAAAATTGAAATTAAATTAGATGGTTTGTGTATTTGGGGTAATTGTGGTGTTCTTTGAAAGTGATGATGGTTTAAACTACTTTTTATGTAATTCTAGGCGTTGTGGAGTTGAGGAGATTATGTGAAATTGGAAACAAGCTATGGAGGTTTGAATATATGTAGATGGAGGCATTGGGTTTCTTCTTGCTGTTGGGATTAATATATGAAGACACTAACAGAATAGATGTCATTGGGTTTTGTATTAACATGTTCAAGGCTGTAATGGAAGATTTACCGTACGCCACATATGACTTCATTCCCTTTGCAAAACCAGATGTCTCTAGTGGTGGCACTTACAATGACATGGTCCATCTAGTTTTTCTAGGGGTAAAATCTTTCGACTTAATTTTGAGTATAGATTTTGGCTGTAAAATGATGTTTTACTCTTTGTGTTTATGTTAGTACTTATGCTTCATTAGTTTAGCTCCTATTGAGGGTAGTATACCTCCGATAGACCCATTATTGCCCCCAATAAGCCTCATATTGCTCTCAATAGACCTCATATTGCTCCTAATAGACCCGTTGATAGACCCTCCTACTGACCCCAGTAGACCCCTGGACAGATTTCTTACTGCCCCTAATAGACCCTCCTACTGACCCTAGTAGACCCTTGGACAGACCTCCTACTGCCCCTAGTAGACCCTCCTATTGACCCTAGTAGACCCTCCTACTGACCCCAATAGACCCCCCTACTGCCCCCAATAGACCCCCCTACTGCCCCCAAAGACCTCCTATTGACTCTAGTAGACTCTCCTACTGACCCCAGTAGACTCTCCTACTGACCCCAGTAGACCCTCCTACTGCCCCCAATAGACCCCCCTACTGCCCCTAATAGACCCCCCTACTGCCCCCAAAGACCTCCTATTGACCCTAGTAGACCCTTGGACAGACCTCCTATTGCCCCCAGTAGACCCTCCTACTGCCCCCAATAGACCCTCCTACTGCCTCTAAAGACCCCCTACTGCCCCTAGTAGACCCTCCTACTGCCCCTAGTAGACCCTCCTACGCCCCAAGTAGACCTTCCTATTGACCCCAGTAGGTGGTCCTACTGACCCCAGTAGACCCCTGGATAGATCTCCTACTGCCCTCAGTAGACCTTCCTACTGACCCCAGTAGACCCCTGGATAGATCTCCTACTGCCCTCAGTAGACCTTCCTACTGACCCCAGTAGGTGGTCCTACTGACCCCAGTAGACCCCTGAACAGACCTCCTACTACCCCCAGTAGACCTTCCTACTGACCCTAGTAGGTGGTCCTACTGCCCCTAGTAGGAGATCCTACTGCCTCCCTTACTGACCTCAGTAGGAGGTCATACTGCCTCTAGTAAGAGGTCCTACTGCCCCCAATATGTGGTCCTACTGCCCCTAATATGTGGTCCTACTGCCCCCAATAGGTGCTTCTACTACCCCCAACAGTCGTCGGAGACTGGTCAACGGTGGTCGGAGCCCGGTCAACCGTCGTCGGAGTCCGGTCAACGGCCCCCAGAGCCTGGTCAACATCATTGGTTGTGGGAATCCGATCATAAAACTTTTATTTTATAATAGACTTTTATAATGGTCTATTATAGTTTGTTTAATTCATTAAGGGTATAATTGTCTTTCTGCTGTTTAAGTTGGCTATTAAGAATTTTAAAATCAGATTTTGTTAGTGGAAATAAAATTCTTAAAATTAGGGCTAGTGGACATTGTCCCTTGATTTATCTGTTAATTGATTGCATTTGGGAAAACTTATGAAAATGCATATGCGAGTACATGGAAGCAAGCTGTAGGGATTGATAAAACTCATTCACTCAAATGAAAGAACGAGTTTAATAAACAAGGACATATATTTTGAAATTGAAACTAACCAAATGGCTACACTTAAGAATTATATCAAGTCCTCTTGCTGATTATATATGTTTGTTTCATCACTTATTTACAACTAATCTAAAGGCAATATCCAAAATCTACATAAACAAAGAGAATTGCAAATAAAACAAAATTTAAAGCCACAATTCCTTTGAGTCTTCTAATGGGTACTTGTATTTCCTCTTCCTAGGCTGATGATGGATTTGGTATACAGTTAGCTTAAAATATTTGTGATGGTTTTCCAGTAATGCTGGTTATGAAGATGAGGATGGAATGAGTTGCCTCTCCCTCTACCTCTTGAAATAGGTGCTGGCAGTGAAGGTCACGATGGATGAGCATCTGTATTTGATTTAAGTTGCTGGCTGTGGCTGAACTGGTCTGTTACCTACAAGCTTTAGCGTAAAAAACAGTTATGGGAAATTAATAGGACAATATCCATCATAAGTACCAACTCTAATTACGACACAACTAGAATGTCAGCAAGGAAACAACAAAAATGTGGCATAAATCTTAATCATACCAGACAGAAGCACTTACAAGGTTGATATCACATGCCCACACCACAGCTAGTAGCTGGTAAACTAAATGCACAACATATAGTTGTATTTAACCATCGATCATAATCAGTCTCAACATATATAGCTGCATTTAACCATTGATCACCGTCAATCCTAACAACAATTCTAAATGTTTTTCTCTTTGGGTATATAATGCCACCACATGTCTATGAAGATTATAAAGAACTTCACCATCTTTTAAAATAGAAAAAGGCCTTAGACTGCAGTACACAATCTTTGGGTTTACCATCTCGCCAAATAAGAATGCAAATGAACTCAAATTGCCAACAAATCCCAAAATCTAAATCACCTTAAAATTCAATAAAAGCAAAAAAAATACTCAGATCCTCATCACTCAAATTAAGTTAAATTCAATACAAAGTTTCGATCTTTCCTCTTAAATCGAGTGCTTAACACACAGAGATCCATTAAAATCACACCCATTTAGTTTTGGGTTTAGTAATTTAATGCATAAACAAAGAAAAAATGAATGAGAGAGAGAGGGGGCACCTCTTGTTTTGATTTGATGAGAGAGGCTCGTCCAGGACGTTAGAGAGGAGCTTCATCTTCACGAATTGGAGAGACTGTTTTCTGAAATGATTGGGGGAGTTAACTCGGGTTAGAAACGATGGTTTAGCGTGATTTAATCTAGAGCGTTTAAGTTTATTAAAGCAGATCCGACGATTAAGCGTGTGTCCCTCATATAAGCTAAAAAAAAGGATGGAATGGGATATATATAAAGTATATAACTTTAATAAATATGAAAAAGGAAAACCTATTTCATTGCGTCAGAATGACCCTGTTCTGTTAATTACTCTCCACACTGTGTGAATCTGTCACTGTCATACAAAAAGAAAGTCCATCTCTTATTTCATGCCATCACTGCTTAAGGTAACTCTCTCTCTCTCTGATATAAATTGGTTCCCAAGCAAATCTGATGAAGAATGTAGAAATGTGGAAATCAGTGGGAAGCATTCTGTTGCTGTCTCTGTTTCTGGTTTTGCTATTTTCCACGGTCCATGTCTCTGATATCCATAATCCACTTTCTAGATTCCGAACCAATTTCACCTTTTCCCCTCTTTTCTTCAATTCCAGTCACCACCTGCTTCACGCTTTTCATGTCTCTCCTATCAGGTCCCTCATTTACTTTCCATTACTAATTCCATTTTTTCTGATGCATTTTGATGACACCCACAAACATCCCCATCTTAAAACTATGTTTTGTATTTGAAGTTAGTGTTCTGTTTATGTTATCGAATTTGGTGAATCATGTTGATGCACATGCTTACATGCGTGTAATTTGGAATTATTTCATTAACACAAACACATAATACTCGATATTTATGCAGAAATTTGGATAAAATAGTTGCAAAAAATTCAATGTCTGTTCCCCCAATAATAAATTTGAGGAAGGACCGGTTTCTCGAGGGGCCTGTGTTACAGGAATATACATTTGCTACAAATTCTGTTCCTTTCAATAGCTGTCATGCTTCCACCATTGTTGAGGTGAGTTTTTTTAGAAACTATGAAAGGGTTGCGAATTCTTAAGAGATTAGAGTCTTTACAGTCGTGGTACAAGGTGACCAGTCTTTTTTTTTTGTAGGCTGATAAAGATCATTTTTTAGTTGCCTATTTCGGAGGGTCATCAGAGGGAGCACCTGATGTGAAAATTTGGTTGCAGACTTACAAGGTAACCCATGTATATGCAATCTATTGGGTTTTCTCGCTTTATGAACCCAGTGTGTATTCTTGATTCCATTAATTTTGGATTGGCAATAGCATCATAATGGGCGAGCTTGCCTGTGTACATGTGATATGTATTCTGCTCATGTACATCGAGTATCAACTTTGGTAGTATTTATGTACTTGCCAAATATTACAGATGTCTGTCTAAGGCTCATATCAATAAACCTTGTACATATGCTGCATGAAAATATATACTCTGTACATATCTAGAATGACAGTTTGACACAAAACTAATTTGCAGAACTCATGGATTTGTTTTTATTCTAAAAAACTATCACATCTATCTTTGTCCACATTGTTACGTGTTGTCTTGTTAATGTATATTTCCTTGGGATGTTTTAAATGGACGGGAACTGAAGTTTATCATTTTTCGTAGTAGATTTGTTTTTATATTCCTTGGTAAAACTCCTGAGTAAACTTTTATGTTAGTTCAACACTAAGAGTATATTTATTTTTTTCCTGGGCAGAATGGCTATTGGCAGCCACCTGAGGTTGCTGATGAACAACCAGATGTTCCAATGTGGAACCCCGTGTTATTCAAACTTTCATCAGGGGAGCTGCTGTTGTTCTATAAAATAGGACAAGAGGTTCAAAAGTAAATTTGTCTAAGTCTGCAACCAAGTTTTACTATAATCTTTGATTGCGTTTGATGTTGTCTTGGTATCTCAGTAGTCTGTAAGTAGTATGTTCTTAAGTTCCTAACTATTTTGTACTGTTTGAATGCCACATAGCTAATACCACCCAAAATAAAAAGAAGATTAATGAGAGCAATCGTATTCTTAAGTCTGTAAGTAGTCTGCATAATTTGAAATCATTTTCATGGCATCTATATTAATTACAAAGGAAAATTCTTTCATGTTGGAAAAAAAAATTAGATTAGCTGCCCAAATCTCTTTGGTCAAATCCTTAACTTTAAGGTTGTAGAAGGTGTTCTACTTACAGAGAGGAAACCAGCTGGACAAAACTATGTTCCATATAAGAGTTTTTTTTTTTTTTTTTTTTTTTTTTGCATATTAAACCAACTTTTTCTTAATGGTGGGTGGGGTTGGTGAAGCACACAATCTATCTGCCACACAGAAAATTGAGTGAGAACCGTATGCGACAACGCCTACAACTTATAACCAAACTGGGCGCAGCAAATTGTGAACCGCTTCCCCCTAATTTATACATCAATTATCTATCACTTGATGTTTTGAGCTGAAGGATTTTTCTTTATTTATCTTCTAAGCTTCTACTTAAACATTGATACTTTGCCTTTTGGACTTTTGCGCTTAGCTATAGTTTGTTTTCTCAGATGGACTCTCTCCATCATGCTTCATAGTCTCCATGATATCCTTCAAAATTTCGAATTAGAAGAGTTTTTCCTGTGTATCCTTTGTATGTATTCTTGCCTTCATGGAAGAGTAACTGTAACTTTTTCTTGACTTGTTAGATAAATCCCAGAATGGAGCTTGTCTTTGTCAAGAATAGTTAATGGCCAACTTAAGTAATGCAGTGATTATGTTTTATTGGGTTATGATTATGCTCCCTAATATTTTTACCCTAGATTTCTCTAACAATTTTATTTCTTTTGTATTATTTGTTGGCTTCTACTGACTTTGTGTTTGATGAATCGAAGATGGAGTGGATGCTTGAAGAGGTCATATGATAAAGGTGTTTCCTGGACAGAAAGAGAACAACTTCCTCCCGGTATATTAGGACCTATAAAGAATAAGGTATTACTGGAATTCACATGTTAGATGTTGGTACATGTGATCAAATATGCATTGCGGTCGATACTAAAAGACAACACTATATTCTCTACTTCGCTATTACTCAGCCTATCCTGCTGGAAAATGGAGATTTGCTCTGTGGATCCTCCGTTGAAAGTTGGAACTCTTGGGGGGCATGGGTGGAGGTTGTTACAGAACTCAGTTAGCTAGAGTGGTTACATCTTCCTGAGTTTTGGTTGGTTGACTGACATTATATGATTCAACAGGTCGCAACAGATTCTGTTAGGTCTTGGAGAAAGTATGGTCCCATTTACATTGAAAATGAAACTCTCAGTGTGATTCAGCCAGTTCCTTACCAGACTGCAAAAGGGACCTTGCGCCTTTTAATGCGATCCTTTGATCACATTGGTAGAGTTTGCATCTCAGAATCCCATGACGGTGGCCAAAACTGGGAATACGCAAAACCTACTGATCTCCCCAATCCAAATTCAGGTTGGCTTGTTATCAGTTCTTATATATTTGAAAATACTATAAGAACACTATTTACAATATGTTCAGCTGGAAATTGAAAATGGATTCCATTTTGTTCAAAATGCTATCTGAATGGACTTTTATTGTAGCATCAAATATGCACTTGGTAAATTAATCAATTTGATTTCATTCTTGTTAGCTGCTGTGGTATTTTCTGTTTATTTGAAGTCATACGTAAACAAAACTAAAATGAGTGTATGTTACGTTCATCGGCTAAATAAATCTAGTCTTTCAATTCTGATGTTCAATCTTGCTTAATCAAATTCATCCAATTAGGTATTGATGGTGTAAAGCTAAGAGATGGCTCTGTTTTACTTGCATATAATACAATCTCAAGGGGTGTACTTAAAGTTGCGCTCTCGGATGATGATGGGGACTCATGGCATGATGCTTTGACTTTGGAGGAGGATTTGGAAATGGAGTTCTCATATCCAGCTGTTATTCAAGCAAGTGATGGGTGTGTTCACATAACTTACACTTATAATAGAACACAAGTTAAGGTACTTCTTCGATATCTCATGTGTTAGATTCATTAAAAGAGATTCATATATTCTCCTTTTACCATTCAATAGTTTAATCTGCTGTTTGTCTCTCCATAGGATATCTAATTTCTCATTCCTTTTCTTTTCGCAGCATGTTGTCCTTAAACCAAGTTGATGCAATGGATGAGAACAAAGGGAACAAGATTACCAGTCTCTGTATTGTAGCACAATTTGTCAGCATGGTATAAGTAGATCCCCAGACCACAATATGTAATAGACACTTATGTATGACTGGGGAAACCTTATGATAGTCATGTGTATATTTGGTTTGTTTGTATATTACTAACAAGTGAAATTCTGATAAGACTTGGAGTGAACATGAATTACAATCAGTAGTTTCCTGAAATTTGGGTTGTTCATTGTGTGCGCCAATTCGGTTATTGGGCCTAGTTGTTGAATTTCATCTTGTAATCCACCAAACATATGGGCCTATGATACAGAGCCACATTCACCATAGTTAGTATTGCGATGCTCTTCAAAGGTTTGCATGGTCTAAAATTGTCGGGGTTGCTATAAAGTCGTTAGTTGTCCTGAAATGTCTGTATTATTAGAGCAAAATATCTTCATTCTGGCTGGTTTTCCTCTCAACTCTAATGCAATGGAAAGTCAGATATTGATTTGCATTTTGTTGCTTATTAAACCTGGATCACATCTTTGTTTCAGAGTCATCATCCGACTCATGGACTTAGATCCTCTCCCCTTGACTCTTTGCCAGCTTGAAGCCTTGAATGGATCACATTGAATGCCGTTGGTCATCGATACCTTCATTTCACACTCATCTTGTCAACCATTCTCTTCTCCTCCTTCTTCTTCATATTTTTTTTTTTTTAAAACTTGCATCAAAGCACTCAAATTCAATGTATTTAGCCGAAAGAATCATCCTCTAACTAAAAAAAAGAAAAATGTGAAAGAATGATTCTTCATGATATCAAATTCCTGGAGCATCCTTTCTAGGAAATTGAATCCAAACATACATGTTTAGAGAGAACATATTTTTGTTGCGGATGCATCGGCCAAAATAAGACACTCGGGTTTTTTTGGAGATGAAAAACTATTCATTAATGACACGTTTATGATTACGGGCATTCAAATTCCTGTTTTTATTAATACAAAGGAATTAGAATGATTCTGGGTAAAAAAAAGCTTTTTTTTTTTTTTTTCATCGTCATTTGAGGGTATTCAGAGCTCTTGCCGAGCCATATCCTCTTTAGATCCATTACAAGATTGATGATACCAAAAATTTGCAACCCTTTTCGAGCCAAATATTAAAAACAACAATGGTAGTCATTTCTAGATGATATCTTGTGTAGCCATGCCAAGAATTGGAAATGGATATTTCAATACTTAAACCCTTTTTAAGTTGGGAGATTTTCCATAAAAACAAAGAAAAATGGAACCAAGCTGTCATGCAACCACACTTTTTGTAGGGGTGGCATGGCATGGATTTAGTTCCGCCAAGAGAAAAGAGAAATTTATTTCCCCAAGAGGCATACAATGTATGTGAACACATTACGTACGTAGCAGCAGCATTCCCTATAATAGTTTCTGTTCCCAAATCATCATCATAATATCTGAAATGAGGCCGACGTCATATCCCCCGAACAGAAACCCGGCGCCAATTCCAGGGGACTTCTTTCTTTGCATGTCAATACAAGATACACATTCACTTTCTGCATTCAATATGTAGAGATAAGATTTCCCGACCCATTTATTGTGGGAAATTAAAGCTAGAGAGTTGAATTCCAGAGTGACAGAAGAAGTACTTGTCAAAATACCCATTTCGTGTTGTACAAGCATAACTACTGCGAAGGCAGATTTCCTCTTTAAGAACTAAGCTAGGGTTTTATCATCATCATGGTGAAAGAATAAGTCGTCACAGACTCTGATTTGTTCCCTCTCGTTTTTCTCTTTCGCAGTGGGCTTTGAAAAGCTGCACTCGTCCTTGACAGAAGTGAATGCGTTCGAGTTTTTGAACAGAACAAGTCAGCTTTTTGTCCACTGTCTTCACAGGCGCATGTTCGAGCTTTATAGTGATGACTTGCCTCCTTGACCTTTGCCCATCTCTCTCTCTCTCTCTCTCTCTAAACCTGCATGCACAACGGAGTTCTGGCATGGATTTCTTGGCTGGAGGAGAGAGAGGAGGGAGTACGTAACTTGTTTAGGTAATATGGGACTGGGTTCTCTGTGTGTTGTAGACTTGTAGCAGCTTTTGAGTGGGCATTATGCATGTGGGGGCTTTTGACATCTTTACACGGCTAGGATGCTTTGTCTTTATAGTATTTGTTTGGGAAAATTTTAAGAACAATACATGGTAAATGGTTCATTATTAATTTTGGTGTTTCAAGTTTTAAAACAATTACAACGGTATATGAACTTGTAATCTTAACCGAAAATATGTACATACCGTTATATTTTTCGTTAATTATCTAACATGTTTTCCGTTAATTTTTTAAGGGCAAATCCGTCACTCCTTAATTTAGTAGTAATAAATTATTAAAATTAATAATTAATAAAAAGAGCGAAATAAAAAAAGAAAAATATATATTTTTTTTTTATCCCTGTTCAAACCCAGCATATCGAGGTAGGACTGTAGGAGGAAGTTAGAAGATGATTGATTGGTAAGTTATGGAAGAAAGGGTTTGAATATATATGAGTGGGTATTGAGTAAGAAAACTTAAAGCGAGAAAGCTTTATCCTAGTTTTACTTGGATTAGGACGAGCAGCAAAGTCTTTTTTTTTTTTTTCTTTTTTTGATGAATATGAGCCTTTCATTAAAACCAAACCCAGTAACTTACAAACACAGCGAATAGTAAGCAAAAAAACCAGGTAAGGGGAAAACATCAAAGTCTTTGAGAATATATGGTATGAGTTTACAAGATTAAAAAAGTATATAAATAGAAAAAAAGAAAATATAAAGAAAGAGAGAATGGAAAAAACCCGAAACCACCCTTTGAAAAATGAGAAATTACATAGAGTTAATGGTGGTATTGATGGTATGTGTTAAAAATGTGCCGGCTTTTAAACGTCATGTACTATTTTGATTGTTTTGAAACTTGAAATACCAAAATTGAGAGTGGACCGTTTGTCATGTATTGTTCTTATAATTTTCCCTATTTATTTTTACCTTTGTAATGCCCTAGGAATCAGAATCTTTCAGGAGTTTGGATTTCTCTGCCGGAGCTCATACAAAAGAAAAGGAGATGCATGTTTTGGAGAAAGAAAAAAAAAAAGAGGAATTTTTGGTTCTTGGAAGCTGGCCAATAGGTTATAGTTGGACTCATAAAGGTATGAAATTTGAAGTAAAACTCATTGCGAGATTCTTCAGCCCACTCTTGTAGGTGTCTCATGAGTCGTTTTTTAATGGCGTCACTACTAGAACAAAGGACATATGCGACGAAGAAAATTTTGTTCGTCGCTTAGGTAAAAACTTAAGCAACGAAATTTTTTTCGTCGCTTTGGTTGATACTTAAGCGACCAAAAAATCAAATCGTCTCATAAGATACTCCTAAGCGACGAAATTGTAACTTAACAGATGAAAACATATTCGTCTCTTAAGTGCTGTCTTAGGCGACGAATTTATAAATTTCGTCGCAATACTTAAGCGACGAATCACTAAACCGTCGCATAAAGATTTCCTAAGCGACGAATATTTAACTTAAGAGACGAAATAGTTTTCGTCTCTTAAGTTTATCTGATGCGACGTATATAATGTATTCGTCGCAAAAGATTAACTTATGCGACGAAAATTAATACTAATACGACGAAAATTTCGTCGCATAAGTGTTTACGACTTTATTATCTCCTTCCTCCCTGCCCAAATCTAAGACAGAAAAAAACTTGGTAGAGCTGAAATCTGGCGACAGAAATCATCAAATCTGGCGACGGAAAGCTTTGTCTACCTTATATCAATCAAGATCGATCATTAGCTAGCTAGCTAGCTATAACTTGGTATAATCTCATTCTTTTCTTTTCACCATTTATAGTTTTGAGAATATATGATATTGATGTACGTTGTTTGTTGATGATAATTTTGGGTTACCCATCTTTGATGATGATGATGTTGTTGTTGATGATTGCTAAATCTCCTCCTTGTTGATGATAATTTTGGGTTACCCATCTTTGATGATGTTGTTTTTGTTGATGATAGCTAAATCTCCTCCCTTTCTTTTCACCATTTATAGTTTTGAGGATATATGATATTGATATACGTTGTTTGTTGTTGATGATAATTTTGGGTTACCCATCTTTGATGATGATGTTGTTGTTGATGATAGCTAAATCTCCTCCTTGTTTAGATGGATATGTTTCCTCCTATTCAAAAAAATAGAAAAAGGAAGACCATGTTTTCCGGTAAAATGAAGAGCATGTTTTCCAGTATAAAACAATCTATATATATATAACTATATATATTTTGGTTATTATATATATAACTATATGTATTTTTTGGTTGGTTATATATATATATATATATATATATATATATATATATATTTTGGATATATATATTTTGGATATATAGGTTATATATATATATATATTCTTTGCATATATATATAGCTATATATATTTTTGGTTGGTTATATATATATATATATATATATATATTCTTTGCATATATATATATATGCAAAGAATGATGTGTTTTTTTTAGCGCGATGAATGTAAGAATGGTTAAATTCTTTCATTCATGTTTTACCTTAGAAATCCCATTCGAGAATGATTTTGGTTTGGCAACAGACTAAAATGGTTCTTGAATTGTCTCATTTTGGACAGTTGGGAGAATAAGACTTTGTTATGTGGTTTGCAGTTCTTTTGTTTTGGTTTCGATTGTGGGTATATATATTTCGACAGAGTCTCTTGTATTGTTCCTCGAGTGCATACTAGGCTTAGATATTCATGCACTTGAGGAACTGTAGGGAGATGCTGCCGAAATTTTACCACATCGAAATCGAAACAAAAGAACAGTAAATTTCTTAACAAAGTCTTATTCTCCTAAATGGGATTAGGACCCTAACCGGAGGCATAAGGTGAAGAAGAAACGAATATTATTAATGTTGGTTTGTTGCTATATACTTGGTGCTTATTTGTTGTTTCTCTTATATGACAGCAGATGCAAAACATGGACAAAAGCTGGATGTTATACGACAGGTGTCACCACTTGTATATACAGGGAATCTTTGATTTCTTCAGATTTGTTGATTATCATGCTGCCCCAGGAACTGAGTGGCACAAGTGTCCATGTAGAAAATGTATGTGCAATGATTGGCAGACACGATCGGGTATGGAACAACACTTGTCACATTTTGGTATGTGGAATAATTATATTATATGGACAGAACACGGTGAGGTGGAGGAAAATAATCCTACACTAGCAGAATTTCGAGCAAGTTATATTCATGAAGTTGGGTCATCTAGTGGTACTGCCGACCCTTCTATATACCCTGCTATAAATATGCTATATGATGTTTTCCCATATGCTTCATGTCACATCCTGACCCGTAAGATTTTATCTTATTTACTAGCTTGATTATAATAAGAATTTTACCGTCTCCGACATTGACATATAGTTTAATTGGTCCCTAGAGGGGTTTTGAGGGACGATTATTTCGGAGAGTTATTCGTAGGAGAAAAATGTAACGACGGTAAAAATGGTAAATTTTAGCTAGTAAAAGGTAATTTTTATTAAGGTATTATTTTTGGGGGTGTTAAATTTTAGATTTGGGCCGGATGGGTGAGGCCCAAAATTCTTTCTTTTCTTTTCTCTTCTCTCTTTCTCTCTCCTTTCTCTCTTTCTCTCCCGCGCGCTCTCTCTCCCTCTTCCCGCTGCCGGAAGTCCCTCTCCGCCGTCCGCCGTCCTCCGCCGTCCGGCCAAGCCAGGCCGCCGCACCACTCCCTTCGGACCCCCGCCGTCCCCTCTCTCTTTCTGGGCCGGTGACCGGCCGTGTAATGCCGCCGTTCGAAGGAAAACCCGTCGGAGACGATGGGAAGTTTTTCGCCGGAACTCCCTCCTCCGGCCACCAATCCGGGCAAGCTTGGTACGGTTTTGAAGCTCTCCTCCCGTGCAACAACCCTTCCAAAAGGCTCGATCCCTCTTGAGCTTGGTAAGGAGAAATTCGAAGTTGAAATTCTAGGGCTTTTAGGATGTTTTTGTTCGATTGACCTAGTTAGGCTTGAAATTGGACTTAGTGATAGTTATGAAAGTTGTTTGGGATGTTGAGAAGAAGCTACTGTTAAAATTTGGTAGATTTTGGACGTCGCCGGAATCGGCCTCCGGCCGCCGCCGCCGCCGGTTTGGGGTTTTGTATAATTTTAAATGTGTAATAATTAGAGGAGTTTAATGAAGTGAATTGTGGAATTTTCGGACGAGTTTTGAATAGGTTTGTGAATTTCTGAAGTTTGGTATTTTGGCGGTTAAATAATGTAAAATCCGACCGTAGGATTTAAATCAATTTCTGGGGAAGGTTGTATTTTACGATTGCCGAGTATAATATAAAGTTTGGATTTCGATTTAAGAATATCGAAGTTAGGCAATGATGAGCGTATTTATGGCTCACGATTAATTTTGCCTATTTTATCAATACTGGATTTTAGTTAGTAAATTAATTATATATTTGGAACAGGACGTGAGGAGGCCCGAGCAGAAGAAGCCTCAGAGCATCATCAGGCTTAAGCCTAATTTGTGAGTGGACCTTTGTTTTAAATAAAAAGCATGCGATGAATGATTTGAATGGTTTTATTAATCATTTATTTCTTCTGATGAGATTTATTGATTTCTCGCCTATTTGACAATTTTTCCTCCTTTGGAGAGATCCCGAAAATGAGATTTCGGTGGATATATATGTTTTGGATTTTATGAGAATAGTATGTATATAAATGCTAGCTAGCCATACGTGCTTGGTCCGTCATAATGAGATAAAATACCATTATGGCGTGTCGTGCGTGTTAGACACAAGCGTCATAGCCCTATATGAAAACTTCTTTCTTTTTCGGTTTATTTAGGTTTTCATATGTATATATACACCGTCCCTTTTCGGTCATAATGAGGAAAAATACCATTATGGCGCAACGTGAGCGTTAGACGCCAGCGTTGTAGCCTTGTATGAATTTCTATTTTCTGAATTGTTTCTAGGATTCATACAAGGAGTCTGACGAGTGTAGATACATACGAATATATGATTATATATGGTTTAGCCTGAGAGGCTCCATTTTATTTGAGTTTGTGACTAGCCAGTGCTAGTCGTGAAATTGTCAGATTATGAATTGAGCGCTTTTAAGCTGCCGCATGCAATATATTTTCTTTGAAATTAAAATGGGAATGCATAAATAGTTTATTATTAAATTATTTTTGTCCACTCACTCTAACGTTATTAAATGTCTTCCCCTGGGCCCTTCGTTTTAAAATGCCCAGTCTGCAGAGTTCGGATTGGATCTAGTAGGAGACGAGGCATAGTCACCCGTATTTCCACCACCTTTCACCAGTAGGTTACCTGTTTAGCCTACTTGTCTTTTCTTATTTCCGCTAATGTCTAGTAGCTCTGAATACTTGGGTTTAATGTACATATTTTTGGTTATGGGTGAAGGCTTGTAGATATTTTAGAATATTTTCGGATGATGTATATTATCTTAGATAATGTTTATTATCCTGTTGGTGGTGATTGTTTTTGGGGAGCACGAAGGCTCCAGAAGTTAAGGTTGGATTGGAACCTTTAGACGTGTTTGCAGGTTTCTATTGGAAGGGTTGTCCATTTTCAAGGAGGTTGTACCGAATTTTACGGTAAATCTTTCCTTCGAGGTGGTCCCTGCACGATTTACTCTAGGTTCAGGGTGAAATTCGGGGCGGGTCGTGTCACTTCAAGACATGAAGAAGTGGCAGTTGATGATGATGCCCCCAATGTCAATGAGGCAGTTGACATGTCTGAGTATGAGAGGTATAACAGGCTTCTCGAACAAGCTCAGACACCAGTGTACGACGACTGTCCAGTTTCAATTTTGAGTGCCATCATGTCACATATGCATTTGAAAGTAAAACACAGAACGAGTAATGAACATTATGGAGACAATTCAAAGTTTATCAAAACTTTGCTTCCTCCTGTAAATAGACTTCCTGAGAGTCATTATAAAACAAAAAAGATCCTGGGCGACCTCGGCCTTGATTATGTGAAGATCCATGCCTGCAAGAATAATTGCGTGCTGTTTTACGGAGATTACAAGCATGCTATTTACTGTCCCATTTGCAATGGGCCGAGGTATGATGAGGAGGCTTCTTCAGATAAAGGGAAACCTATTCCTGTGAAGGTGCTTCGTTATTTCCCGTTAACTCCAAGATTGCAGCGTTTGTACATGTCATCAGAGACTGCAGAGGAGATGAGATGGCACGGTCTTCCTAAGGAAGGTGACGGTCTTCTGAGACACCCCTCAGACGGGGAGGCTTGGAAATCTTTTGACGCATCATTTCCTGATTTTGCAGAAGACGTTCGAAATGTAAGGCTCGAACTAGCAACAGACGGGTTCAATCCTAGCGGCAATATGACTCTGTCTCATAGCATTTGGCCTGTATTTTAATGTCATACAACTTACCACCGTGGATGTGTATGAAGAAGGAATATAATTTTCTGGCATTGTTAATTCCAGGTCCCAATTCTCCAGGAAAGTGTCTAGATGTATATTTGAGACCGTTGATTGATGAGCTAAAATAATTACGGGAAAATGGAATCCCCACTTTTGACAGACATAGTAAAACTTCATTTAGGATGAGAGCAGTTGTGATGTGGACAATTAGCGACTTTCCTGGCTACGGTATGTTATCTTCTCATACCACTCAAGGGTACAAGGCTTGTCCCATCTGCTTAGAGAACGTTGATGTTAGTCGTCACGCGGATAGGATTGTTTACTTGGGTCACCGTAGATGGCTTCCAATGAATCATGAATGGCGGCTTGATGCAGATGCATTCGATGGAAGGGAAGAGCATCGTGAACCACCCCCTATTCAGTCTGGGGATGAAATTTTATACAAGTTGAACTCTTTTGATTTTGGATATTTGAGTAGTGATAAAGATGTCTTGGTCCAAAATCCTGTGCGTCCTGCTACACTTGACAATTGGCATCATAAGAGTATTTTCTTTGAATTACCTTACTGGTCCACTTTGAGAATTAGACACAACCTAGATGTCATGCACATAGAAAAGAACGTTTGTGACAACGTGGTGGGAACAATTCTCGACATTAAAGACAAGACAAAAGACAGTATCAAAGCGCGGGATGATTTGCAAAAGATGGGCTTACGACGTCACTTATGGGTAAAAAGGACGGCGTCAAGACAAATGTTTATGCCGATTGCACCTTACTCGGTGAAGCCCGCTTTCAAGCCTAAAATTTTCAGTTGGTTCAATGATGTTAAGTATCCTTAAGGATATGCAGGAAATATAGCTCGATGTGTTAAGGTGGCGGAACAGAAGATACATGGATTGAAGATTCATGACTGTCATGTTTTATTGCAACGTCTTCTTCCTGTGGTAATCAGACCATATTTGCATCATGATGTGGTGGAGCCGTTAGTAGCCTTGTCCAGGTTTTGGCAGAGATTATGCAGTAGAGAGCTGAAGAAGTCAGATGTTGTTGAAATGAAATCAGACATTGTCTACATCCTATGTAAATTGGAGAGGATCTTCCCCCCGACTTTCTTTTCGATCATGGTTCACCTCATGATCCATCTTCCCGAACAAGTGCTTCTTACTGGTCCAGTACACTTTACTTGGATGTTTCCCATAGAAAGGTATGATTATAACCCTAAATCCTTAATCATACATTATTATTATTTACATATTTTCCCTATATTTTCATTTGTACTGACTATTTTATTTTTAGACAACTTGGTGGGTATAAAGGTTTTGTTAAAAACAGAGCAAAGCCAGAAGGATCAATAGCTAACGCATACATTGCACATGAGTGTGTAACATATTGCAAGTCATATCTCCATAATATAGACGCCACAGAGGGCCTCGACCCGGCAAGAACACCTACATTTAACCTCTCAATTGTCTCTGAAGATATAAGAATGTTTGGTAACTTACCTAATTCAGAAATTTTAAGAGAAGATGAATTATGTGAGGCTCATTGGTGGGTACTGCAACACTGTGACGAAGTCAAGGAATATAGAGATGCTCATTTGGGACTTATTCAACTTAAGTATCAGAACAGGCATGAAGAGAGGCATAAGAAAACGTTTCCTGTATATTTCCTAAAATGGGTACGTTTAATCTCCCCATTTCAATATTTGGGGAAAATTATGCCATTTTCGATCATAATTTTTAACTTATATATTTTTATTTGTTTGTAGGTGACGAGGATGCAAGAACGTCAAGATCTGTATTACTCTCCGCACTTGCATCATTTGGCGTGTATGCCACAAGGACATAATATTTATGCGGCTTGTGTAGTCAATGGTGTTAAGTTCCTGACAGAACGATGAGATCAACGTCGGAAGACACAGAATAGTGGCATCATGGTAATGGGTAAGGATAATGTTGCATACTACGGAATTGTTGTTGTCGTCATCGAACTACTATATGCAGCAGGTATGCCAGTTGTGTTGTTTAAGTGTAGATGGTTCAATACTGACCCAGATTTTCCGAGGAGTACGAAGATAGATCACGGGCTATTATCAGTGAATACATCCACAAGCTGGTATGAGCATGCCCCGTTTGTGCTTGCCATTCAAGCAAAACAAGTGTTTTATCTTGATGATCCGAAAGCTGGTGGGGGTTGGAAAGTAGTTAACGTGATGGAACATAGAAATATCTTTAATGCAACCACACTTGAAGGGGGCCGGGTAGAACAAAATATTGAGAATGTGGCTCTTGAACCATATCAAGAGCCTTTAACTTCTAACATCCCCGACACAAGCACTATTCGCATCAACAACGACATTCACTTCCCACAAGGCGAGTACATTCCAATTTCAGTTTAGAGTTCGATTTCGGTTCACTGCCGTACATCCCACCTACTAACGATGAAGATGAAGATTCAGATGAAATTCTCGAGGATGATCTAGAAGATCCGGATTACGAGGATAGCGATTGAGTATTAAATTTATTATTAGACCTAATTCGATGTGCATGTGAACATATAACATTGTACTGTGAAACTACTATATTCGTAGTGTTCAAAGATTAATTATTAAATAAATGTATTTAATGAAAATATACTTATTTTTTTTTTTGCGACGAAAAATCCTAAATTCGTCGCTAAAGATATGTCCTAAGCGACGAAAAATAGTTATTCGTCGCAACGGGGCCAAAAAATATAGCGCGTACCAGTTTTGCGCCAAATATTTAGGCCCAAATTCGAATACCTATATGGGCCACGAAATAACTAAATTCGTCGCATGATCTATAACTAAATACCCAAACCCAGTTCGAACTCTATTTCGCATCGATCAACTCCGGCCAATGTCTTCACTCTGCTTCGACCTCGTTCCCAGTTCTCCTCCCCAGAATCACTCGAAACCCTAATCCCTAATCCCTAATCCCTCCCCAGTTTCGAAACCCTAAACCCTAATCCCAATTCGCCTCTCCGGCTTCTCTCCCAAATTGGTCCTCCCATCCAATCCCAATTTCGGGTTCAATCCCAATTCGACTTCGCTCTCCCAATTCCAATACCATCCAAACCGAGTTTCAATCCCAAGCATGCCACCATTGACTCAGAAAAGGGCCAGGGAGATTGCGTCGGAGAGATTACGATTAGCTTGTGCAGTCCAATTTGGTTCCGGCACGACAGAGTATACGGCCCGTCCAACAGAGAATACAGCGGGGCCGACGGGAGAACAGCCTGACCAGTTACCGGGAGATGGTAAAATGACTCCACCTCCACCACCAGCTTCGATTGCCTCTACAGCTCCTCCATTGGATGAGGACGAGCTCGACGATGTGGCCCCAGAAGCTCCACTGGTATCCGATGGTTGTAGTGTTCGACGGGGTACTCAGAAGTCCACCGACCTCCCCCAAAACGCTGACGAGGGTTCGGCAACCTGGACAAAGTCAAGTGTATTGTGAAGTGCACCGGCGTGATCGAAATTGTGTATGACGACTTCATCAGAGGACCGTCTTCATCAGCAGTGAACAGCCTCCTGGTCAATAGCATTGGTTGCATAATTCGATCCAAAGTCAAGTTGTCGGCCGGAAACTGGGAATGCCTCGGTGACTCTGAGAAGAAGAAGTTGATAGACGGGCTTACGGTAAGAATCCTGCTGCACTTAAAGTGAATGAGTCGTTTTTATATATATTATGTCAATTTACATGGTGTATATTACTTGTTTGTGTTATAAGTGTTAAACTAGACTTGATTGAGAAATTTGGCCCTTGTGATTGTTAATTGAACTTGGAGATGATGAATGTTTCTGATTGTGTTATACGTGTTAAACTAGACTTGATATGTAGTAGAATTGATATATGAAAGATGGTTTTGGTTATGGTGAATGTTTGTGTTTGTGTCATACGTGTTAAACTAGACTTGATATATGAAATTTGGGTCTTGTGATTGTTACTTGAACTTGGTTATGGTTTCATTTTGTGGACTATTTTTCAACACTGTCCATGCTATTTTTGTTTTTCTCTTATCTTATTTACTTAGGTGTTTTACTTTATTCTTTCATTTTTTTTTTGTTTTTTGTTTAGTAGTATGGTGTTTTTGATGTTTGGTTGGGGAAAGGATAAAGCTTTGGGGAAATGAGGCGGTGGGGAGGGTGAGCAGTAAAAAAGAATAGGAAAAGAGAGATGATGGTCAAGCCTGCAAACATGGCCTGAACAAAACTGACTGCAATCACAAGAACTGCAGTCATAGAACTCATTTTTAGCTAGAGAGGGTGGAGGGTATTGTGAGAAAAACTAATGAGGCTAGCTACTTGGACTGTATATCTGTTGCCATGTTGGTTATATCTAGCTATGTGCAAGCAAACTAATTGTTCCTAATTTTTTTTCTTCCTTTTGTTCTCTTCTCTTGTATGTTCAGTTTTCTTTCTTTTGTGTTTGTGTTATGTTGAGCGAATCGCATGTAGTAGAAGTTGAAGTACTGGAATGGACATTTGGTGATGATTGTGGTTTCTCTATTGGAATTTGGAAATGTGAGAATAAAATTTTTCTGTGGAATATTGATGCATGTAATCAGTGCTAATGATCAGTGCAAACATAAGAATTAGCTTTATGCAAGAAGAATCAGCTAATTTTTTAAGGAATGTGAACAAAAATACAAAAGGACCTATCTAATTTTTGTTCTTGCTCATAAAATATATATCATATGTACCGAGCTATACCAATATAGTTCACATGCTTGATGCATCTCTTCACGGACTCAGCAGGATTGCCCTAGTTGCAAATACTAGCCAACTTATATTTCCAGAACTACTTATGATCTTTGTCATTTGCTTTGTACATTGAGCTGGAAAAACTGTTTGATGAATTAGTTTACATGTCAAAGTTTTACCACTTTGGTTATGGTGAATGTTTGTGTTTGTGTGTGTGTTTTGCAGTTATGGCAGTTCCTTCCATCAAGGAAACTGGCATAACTTCTATTTTATTTTCAAACAAGGATCATATCTTAACTTGCGCATGATTTGAATTCAAATTCAAATCAAATTGAATAACTAAGTATTGCAGTATTTCTAATTCACCATAACACACTTAGATATGTTATTGATACTATAATTTAAACTCCAATAATCTTATTTCATCTATTTAGCTCACTGCATAATGGATATGCATATTAGCTACATATATCTAGTTCTAATAATCTTATTTCATTATGTCAATTTACAAGGTGATGACATATTGATTGTGTTATATGGTGAATCTACTATTTTTATGATTGTTTATCTCAAATTAGTCTGATGAATTGTTGTTTGTGTTATAGCCGTATTTTAAAATTGATTTTGGGGATAAACGGATGTGGGCGTGGCTTGAAGATAAGGCGGGTACCATATATCGAGATTGGAAGGGGGACTTCTCAAGGCACTATAAGAAGTATGGGAGAGAAAGAATTCCGCCTGATTTGATACACAGGCAGGATGAGTAGGACTAGCTTTGCTGGCACTTTGAGTCGCCTGATTTCAAGGTAAAAGAATTATTTTGCTGCCACTTTGGTTTGAATGTTTGGCTTTGTTGGCACATTATATTTATAACTACTATGTGATTGGCAGACACGATCGGCGGCTAACAAGACCAACCGTGGTAAGAAGGAGTCGGAGCACCACACGGGGCGGCTACCTATCATCTATAGGGTGGTCCACCACAAAGAGAAGGGTGAGGAATTTCCTGTTATCCCAGCTTACACTGAGACGTATGACACAGTCAACGACCCTAAAGCTGCCAAGAATCTTATAAGTTAATGAATCTAGTGCAAATAGCTTACATATATTGTGCAAATAATTTTCAGTTGGTGCAATTAAATAATTTTCAGTTGGTGTAGATGCATTTGTGTTTTGTCTTAGTGAATGTGAATTTGTTATGCTAAGTTTCATATCTCTGTAGGAATGTGAATGTGAATGCATTTGTCTTGTGTCTTAGTGAATGTGAATTTGTTATTGTTGAGTATATTAGATCAAATCTTGATATCAGTTTGTTTATATTGAATTTGGTTTTTTGTGCTTAGGATTGAACTCAATCTACCCTAATTCTGCAGAAAACATGAACATATACAAAACACATATATCACTATCAATCACCTGCAATATCAGTTTCTCATTCTTGTCTCAAGTTCAATATCACCTACAATATCAGTTTCTCATTGCTTGTCTCTAAGTTCAATATCACCTGCAATATCAGTTTCTGCAGATCAAGTCATGATATCAGTTTCTCATTACTTGTCTCTAAGTTCAATTCTTCATTTAGTAGATTTACATGCCTGCAATATGTAGCAGATTCATAACAGTTCCATCATTTTCCAACTTATTTTCCTTCACTGGTTACCAAACCCTGAACTGCTTTTCAACAGCAATATGAATTTAGATTCCAAATCTAATTACAAGCTTATCTCTTATGTAAATAATATTTACAGACGTTTTTTTAAATGCAGGAGGAAATGCAGAAAGAGGCCATTGAATTGAAAAATGCATAGAAGAATGCAAACCCTGACATCCCGGAGGCTGAGCTCCCACCTTTGGAGTGGTCAGTGAATCTTAAGGTGCTTGAAGCAGGAGTCGGCAGAAGAGCCGGGAAAGAGATCTGTGGTCTTGGAAGAGCAAGTGTCCGACAGTCATCATCTTCCACTCCACGTTCTCGAGTTCATGAGGTGGAGGAGAGAATACATATTGCTGAGGACAGGGCCGAAAAAGCTGAGGCGGGTGCGCAAAAAGTTAGTGAAGAGATGACATTAGTGAAGCAGCAACTAGCAGCATTGATGTCTTTAATGGCGCAGCAGACTGGGTGTCCTCCACCGGTCCCTTCCCAACAACCTCTACAACAAAATGTTGATGCAGAGAACAACATGGAACCTGAGAGGAACTAGCTAGGTACATCACTGCATGCTTCACTATTTTGGTTTTGTATAGATCATGGAGAAGCCTTTGGTTAGGTTGTTGTGTAGTTGGTTTTGTTTACATGGAGAAGCTTTTAAGGTTAGGTTGCTGTGCAGTTAGTTTTCTTTAGTTCGAGAAGGATAGGCTAGCTAGATGGAGAAGCCTTTAAGGTTTGTGCAGTTGGTTTTGTTTAGTTGGAGAAGGATAGGCTAGCTAAGTTAGGATGAATGAATGGTTTTGTTTAGTTGCAATTCAAGGTGTTACTAAAGAGTAAAGACTTTGTATGAACAAAATTATGCATATATGAAAATTCATTGTTTGCTAAATTTCCAGTTTTATAGTTTCTGTAGATGATGATGAATTCATGATGATGATGATGATAGTGAAACAGGGAGGACAAGGAAAAAGAAAATAAAACTAGCCTCAGTGAACAAAATTATGCCATCAAAATATACATTTCGTCGCATAGGTAAGAAAGCTTTCGCGACAATTGGACTCACCTTCGTCGCTACAGCGTTCACTGACGACGAGATATTGTTCGTCGGAACATCTATGTGACCAAAACTGATTTATTCGTTGTATAAGTGAATCAACCATTCGTCGGCGATTACACTGTTTTTCGTCGGTATAGAATTACTGACGACGAAAAACATATTGTCGCAACATAGATGCGACGACATTCGCCGTATAAGTGGCCCCATAGTCGTCGCATCATGTATACTTTAGCGACGAATATGTGTTTTTCGTCGCATAGATTCTTATGCGACACCACTTATGCGACGACACTTATGCGACCGACTTTTGGTAGCATAGGTACCTATGCGACGAATAAGGTCTCTGATGCCACAAAATCGTTTCGTCTCTTAAGTCTTCCATCCTACTAGTGCGTGGCGGCACACGTTTAAACTGTATTGAATAAAAAAATTTAAAAAAGAACGTGAAAATGGTTCAAACAATGTCTGATCTTTCACATAAGCTAACTTTTGGCATTCCATCTTTCAAAAACTTCAAAAGAATATCTCATGCTCTTACCACCACTACCAGAAAAACGGCTTTAGCCGACGAAAAAAAAAACCCAGGCCGACGAAGCTTTTTTTCGTCGGCTAAAGTTAGCCGACGAAATTTTCCTTCGTCGGTTAAGTGAAATTTTCGTCGGCTATGGTAAACTTTAGCCGACGAAAAAAAAATTTCGTCGGCTAAAGCTCACAGACTATGGCCGACGAAATATTTAAAAGTTTAGCCGACGAAATTAATATGTCATCGGCTAAAGTGCTTTATATTTGCGGATCTGGATAGCAGCAGCTCATCTGGGAAAAAAAAATGGGAGAAAACGTTTGGGTGTTGTTGAAATCTGTCCATAATTAGTTTGTGGAGCCATATATAGGTACGTATATATATATATATGTTGATTAATTGAGTTTTATTTGAGTTGATCGATTTTAAGTGTGATTGAGTTTATTGATTTTGATTGTGATTGAGTTATTGATTTTGATTGTGATTGAGTTGATTAATTTTGAGTACGTTGGATGTATATATATATATATATGTGTTGATCGATTTGGTTGATGATTTGAATTGATAATATATATGAATTAATTTGTTGTTAATAAATAGTAGATATATATATATATTATATATATATGTTAATTAATCTATAATATTATTGTGTTGATATGGTATGAAGTTGTTGATGATATATATGAGTTCATGATGATTTTGTGATGATGTTGATATATAATATTGTTATGATCGAGTTGATTGATTTTGAGTATGTTGGATGTATATATATATATATACATATATGTTGATCGATTTGGTTGATGATTTGATATAATATATATGAATTAAGTTGTTTATAAGTAGTAGATATATATATATATATGTTAATTAATTGATAATATTGTGTTGATGGTATATACCACAATGATGATTTTGTGATGATGTAGATATATATATATATAATATTGTTATGTAATTATTAAGTATATATATATATATATGTGTGTGTGTGTTAATTAATTTGTTATTAATTAGTTGTAGTACGTAGAATATATAGTAAATGAATTGAGATTTTATATATGGCATGAAATTTCATTAATAATTAGCTAGCAGCGTTATAAATATATATATTTTGTTATATTTTCAGGATATGGATAAGAGTTGGATTTCGCTTCCAAAATGGGACAAAAGATACGGTGCAGGGGTTATGAGTTTTATAGAATATGCGCTGGCTAATGTTAACTGTAATACAATTTTCTATTGCCCGTGCACGAAATGTCAGTGTCGCAGCGATATGCATCGATTTCCCATTGACAAAGTATGACAGCACCTGAGGAGTAACGAGTTTTGGGAGAAGTACACATGTTGGTTATATCACGGTGAAACATCATCAGGGGGTCCGCATGATCATGGGCAATTTTGTGAGACGGGCAGTACATCCAACGATCCAACAACGGCATTCATCAACGACATGTTTCCTTATGAGAGCGGTGTATGCGCTCAAGGACAGTATATGCCTGACCCGGTGCAACCCTTCCTTAGAGCTGTCAACACTGCTGGTATTGAAAAGTACAACAAACTGCTTGTTTTCCAACAGACTCCTGTGTACCCTGGTTGTCAGAAGACCGTTCTTGAAAGTGTGATAGACATAATGAAGATTAAAGTTGAGACAAAATCGACTGTGAAGGCTGTTGATGATTATCTACAGTACACTGCTTCGATGCTGCCCCACGGTCATCGTCTTCCTACCACTCATCGTAAGGTCCGATGTATCTTGAAAGATCTTGGGCTTTCCTACATCAAGATCCATGCATGCAGATATGACTGCGTTCTCTTTTGGGGTAAAGATCTAGAAGGGAATGACCTTGGTGGGCTTGACGCATGTCCGGTATGTCACACTGACAGGTATAAGCTGACTCCTGCAGGCAATAGGAAACCTGTGAAGGTACTTCGGTATTTCCCGTTTAGGGATAGGCTTGAGCGGTTGTACATGTCTTCACACACGGCCAAAGCTATGAGATGGCACGTTGATAGGGAATTGCATGACGAAGATAACCTTATACACCCTGCTGACAGGGAGACAGGGAGTTTCCTCATTTTGCGTTAGAGGTCCGAAATGTGAGGCTCGGGCTCTCATCCAACGGGTTCAACCCTTTTGGCAACATGAGTCTTCAATACAGTGTATGGCCGGTGATTTTGGTACCGTACAACCTTCCTCCATGGATGTGCATGAAGAAGGAATACAATATGTTGAGTTTGTTGATTCCAGGGCCCGGTTATCCAGGGAAGCCGACGACACAGGACGTCGTCGGCTAAAGTCTGGGAGTATAGCCGACGAAAGATAGAGTCTGTTTCGTCGGCTTAAATTCATGAACAAAAGCCGACGACAAAATAGTTCGTCGGCTAAAGTCATCGCCGACGACCCTTTCCCGACGACACTATAGCCGACGAAGCCTCGTCGGCTAAGACCTTAGCCGACAAGTTAAAGTACTTGTCCTGGTAGTGCACTACCAAAAAATGAAGGTTGGGAGAGGGATGAAGGCCGACTTGCCTTGTATAAGGAAGGCCTCAAGGTCCCTTTGTGCTTTAAAGCGTTTTGTAAGTACATAAGCTTGATCTGTCTCCTTGTCTGTCATTGGTCACATTATGAGTGTTTGTTTGCTAGTGAGTTCTAGAATACACTGGGGAGTGTGTGCTCCGCATATGTTTTCTTACGTGTCGCTCGTCCACTGGTGGGTTTTTGAGCGCGTGATATGCACATCGTCGGTAAGTTTTTGAAGCGCAATTCAGAGTCGGACTTGAGGAACAGCGTCGAGTTGTGTCGGAGAAGCTTCAATTGGGAGCACTATATTAGCAGCCACAAACAGATTGAGAATTGGAAAAGGAAAAAAACAGAAGATCGACGGGACTGGGTTATCTATGTATCGCAAGTGTGTTGTGTTGATGAAGCTGTATTGCCTTATTCTCGAATGTCGATGATCCAGTTACTCGGCACCCAATAATCTATAAATCATTACAGGAATGAACTATGATACAAGCGACTACCTTTACGCTCGAATAGGAGATCGATTTACTCTGGAATGGGAGATCGATTTACGCTTGAATGGGAGATCGATCAGAACGGTTTCGACAGGGCCCGTTTCCAGATATACGATAACAGCACAACACCACCACCTAATACCGGATCCAACCCAGAAAACGAAGAACGATGACAGATGGTGGAGAGATACCCAGACCTAAACTGTGTTTCGCACCACCCACGCACGACGAATAACGATGCCGGATCCAACCCAGATCTGAGGAATAAAACTTATCAAAGGAAAAAAACAATTAAAACTAATACCTACGCATGACGCGCCTCGCAACGGCATGCTTTCAATCGATGGATAAACGAGTTTATTCACTTTTTACTTGTGTTAGAAAACATATTCGGAACACAGACACTCCGGTGTATTCCAGACGTCTCCTTGTTTGCTTTGTGCAGCGAATGCATCTTGCATGCTAACCAATTGGGAGCCGGGTCGCTATAAAAGAGTAATGGACGTTGTCAAGCAGTATGGCAGATTCGACGTGCCTCATTTCTCATCGTTTGTTGTTCTTGTCGAATTTGGGCCGTCATGGAAGCCAAGTAAGTTTAATTGATTTTAGAATCTCGGACTTTTCTAAATTTGGTCTTCGCTTTTTCCTCCATGACTAACCATGCTTAATCTATTCGTAGAGTTTCTTAATGGCTATATATATCAACCGGATGAAGAGCCGCACGCCTGGATTTATGACATGCGTGCCCAGAGTCGATTTGCGCGATTAGTTTCTGTACCAGGCCCAACATATGATCATGTTGCTGGTGGGATAGAGTTTCATGAGATGTCGCCTAGAGAGGTAGAAAATCCACATGCAGCTTTGAGAGTGAAGGTGGTGATGCCATCGATGGGTGGATCAGCCAAGTCTTTGCCTCCGTCGTCAAAGAATATAAGTATTTTGGAGGGAGAGTCATCCAGTTTGAAGGATATTGTTGTAAGCAGGGCTGATCATGGCGGAAGGCCTTGTAAGAGGGATGGGCGCAACCCTATCTCACTGATCAGTTCCCCGGTTCGGAGGAGGTCTCCTTGGTTGTGCTTTTGATGACTTCTTAAGCAATTACAGATCGACCTAGTTACCGTTAATGATTAATGAATATGGTTCGAATGACAACGGGCTTCCCTCGTCATCTCCTTTAGTCTCATCAGCTATGCACTCTATTTCTTCGTTCGACAATCTTCATGTCGCAAAATCCTTGCCGGATGGCATGCTAAGCACCTTAGAGGGAGAGATCCCAATGGCATTTCCCTTGGCTCCCCTGACTCCTTGGCGGGATGCAATCCTTGTTGAGGCTGATCCGCAAGGTCCGAGGAAGAGAGAGAGGATCGTGGAAGAGCACCCATGGATATAAAATTTTATAAAGCCTGCCATGATGACTTCGTCATAGGGGACCTCTTTTGACATCATCGCTCCTCCTCCTGTCATGTGTGAGCCCATTGTGAGCAACGCTGTTCATGAATTCTCGAAGAGCGGTGCTTAGTGGATTGCCAATTCCGATCCAGGAGACGTACAACGGTCACATTTCTAACATGATAAAATTGATGTAATGGATCGATCAATAATTGTTCGGCTTTTGTTACTGAGTCTGCTGTTATGATCCACTTGCGTGAGGTACAAAAAGAAGTAGTTGAGGCTCGCAAGGCTATTGCCGTTGTGCGAAAGGAAAAGGAGAAAATAGAAAAGTATATCCAATCTTCGGCGGGGCGGGAAGCGACATAAAGGGGAAATGCGAATAGGTTGAGAAGCTGTTTGTGAAGGCAATTGATAATTTGCAGGAGTTGAGGAGGAAGCGAAAAGCCGGCTTGCTGCAAATGAGGCTCTAACAGAAGCTTTAATGAAGTCGAGGGCTGAGCTGGCGAACGAGAAGAGCAAGGCGACTAAGCTTTCTGATTTGGTCTCATTAATGAAGAGAGGCGAGAGTATGGATGAGACGATCCGATCAACCATGGAGCTTTATTTTGATAATGTTGAAAATCATCGTCCCCAAGAAGGGCCCTTGGTTGATGTCTTCAGGATGCTTGAGCGCTAAGCTCAACGCAACAATATCAGCTCTTAAAGCAGCAAGGAGTGCTAATGCTTAATGATCCAAAGATCAGGCAAGCGATGGATGATCGTTATGAAGCGACCAGCTCGGAAGGGTCTAGCAGCTCGTTGGAATCTGATCCTGGTTCATCATCCAATGATGAGAGGAGGGTTGATGTAAGGTAGATACAATGTAAGGAAGGCGTAGATATGTATGTCTTTTTTGTTGTTGACTCTAGCTATCGATTAGTAGTATATTTGCTCAAGGTGATCAGAACCTGTGATAATTTGAGGTGTTTGAAACCTATAGGTGTTCAAGCCATTTTTAGATAACTTCCTAGCTTTGTTAGGCATTTGTAGCCATATGTGTGTTGTATTGCTTGTGTTTTTGGTTGCGTTTGTTTCAAAGTATGAAATATAAAATGAATTAAAATTTTCGTTGTCTTTCGCTTAAGGAAAGTAAACAATGATTTGAATAATTTTGTTTTCATTGCATTGATTTAGCTAACACAAAGCAACGGGAAGGAATTGTTCATTTACAACTTGCCTATGTAAAGATAGGGCTTAGGGATACCAGTCGTCTGTTATTGTTTATTATGTCCTATCATGAAAAATGTGGTATAACGAACGGTAATGCACTTTGGTGAAGCTTTTCACCAGTCACGGTGTGGATGTGAACGTAGTGATAGATGATGTGGGTTGGCTATGTCGAAGAGGCAAATAGCCTATTTGATGTGGCCACGAACATGAGGTTCTCCTTAGAGCGCTTTGGGAAGGCAGTCTTCAAGCTTGCCTTCACGGAACATCTGTTCGCAGGCATTTTGAAAGGCACGACAGTCGTTGATGTGATGACCATTTTCCTGTTAACCTGGTCATTCTTTGATTTGGGAAATCTGCTTGGCGGAGTGGGCGGGATTTGATCTTTGTACTTCTCTTAAATGTTTGTACGAGTTGTGTTGATGACCGTATAGACCTCGAATCTTGGCATTGAAGCCTTGTAATTGTTGTTACGGTCTCTATTATCTCAGCCTGAGTGGTAAGCGTTGCGGCGATCATTTCCTTTGTATCGCTTGTTGTTGAGTGTCTCAATGAACGATAACGTCGTGGAAACTTAGATTGAGAACGTGATCGGTCACGTTTCTTTGCATCCTTCTCAGAGCCTTTGGCATTTGCCATCTGATTTGTTGTCCAAGGCGGTGGGGTGTCCCCGAACGTCTCATATTCAGATTTGGCATGACTGACTGCTAGTTCGATGACTTCATCGCAGTCGGGTGGGGGAATTAGAGTGTTGAGCAAAGATTTAAGGTTCACTTGTTGAACAACGAGCTGAAAGGCATGGTTGGCGACCCCTTTATCAAGCTAACGACACTTGATGTTGTCAAGCGCCAACGATTGACGTATGAGAAAATTCTCTCATTTGAACGTTGGGTAATGTGTAGTAGACCGCTCGCGTCTTCAAATGAGTCAGCGACCAATTGGCAATGCTTTTAGAAAGCGTCTTAAAGTTCCTGGAACGAGTTGATTGAATTTGAAGGTGACTCGTAGAACCAAGACATGGCATATTTGACGAGGGTCTCCTAGAAAAGATGGCATAGGATGACATCATCAGAAAAAGATGGCAAAGCCGGCGCCCCGAACAGCCGACTCAAAATACTCGAGGTGAGTATAAGGATCAGTGCGTCTCGATCAAACGTAGGATTCGAGCCATGAAAGGACCCGGTTGGGTAACATAGGATCAGTGTGTCTCAATGAACGATAACATCCTGGAAACTTAGATTGGCGTGTCTGCATATCGCCCCGGGACAAGTGACCCCGAGTATGCTGAAGCAGATACTGGGGACAGGGGTGTTATTCCGCTTATTGGGACAGGAGTTCCCCTGTTTTAAGGAGTTCAACACCTGCTGACATATGGCGTACTGTACGAAGAAGGGTAGCAAAGGTTACGTGACCCTGAAGTCTAGGAGGAAATTTAAAATGCTCTTGGAAGATTTGCCTACCTCCACCAATGAGATCTAGCGGCGGAAGTGTTTCCTTGCTGGGGGACAATGGCAGGAATGGCATGGGCATCCGTTCCGAGTACCCGGGGCCTTTCAAAAAATAGGTACCGTGTTCTGTGACTCGTGTTTTCTTACTATTGTATTATACTGTCTCTGCTGACTTCTGACTTTGTGTAGTGCCCCAAGAATATAAACTAACCGAGCTGATGAAGCGTCGTATACGCCGGGTGATATGGGCATTTGAATCTAGGAGCTCGTATCGGATATGCCGACTTGGCATATATAGCCAGTTTGGCTATTCCAGGGTTCCGGGTCTGTACTTTGCCTTAAGTGTTTTCATGTGTTATTTGATCTGGACTATACATAACTGCTTTGCTTTATGTTTGCTGCAGTGACGATGCCTCGAGACGGTGGATCCCGAAAAAAGAAAGGGCCCTATGACAGGGTTTCTGATGAGGATGTGTTGGAGGGGCTGCGTGCCAAGGCTGACCATACCAAGCAGTATGACATCGACTTGGAGACCGGGGAAGGGAAGGAAGTGGAAGTTGAGGAGGGTGGAGATGATTTTGTGAGGTTGAAACTTGCGGATGAGGACTATGCTTACCTGCCTCCCTTAGTGGCAGAAGCAATGGGCTTGGGTGACCAAGAGGTTGATGATGAGGTCACTGAGACTGAGGATGGCGACCATGGAAACCATCAGGATCAGGGTCTCGTGGGGGGGGGGAGGAGTTGGTCTCGGAGCGAGTGGGAGTAGAGAATATGTTTCTGGGGGACACAGTTGATCAAACTGGCGTTCAGCGCTCTAGCGGTGAGGACTTGGTTATAGAGGAAGTGGATCCAATCGTGCAAGAGTCGGGTGAGGTTGTTGTGACGAGGACTCAGAAGAGGAAAGATAGGGTTGAGTCGTCGCGGGAAGGCCAACCAAAGAGATCTCGCAAGGAAGGTCGTTTCGGGAGCTCGGGAAGCTTGGCAGAGATCACCCAGGCGTTGGAAGGGACTGGAGAGGTGCAGCCTTACTTGGCGCAAATGGCCTATGACATGCGTTATCGCTCTCGCGACATTCATGCCTTGGAAGAGGTTGATCGGTTGGGTGGCGTGAGTCTTGCTAAGGAGAAGTTGACTCGGGTAAGTTTCCATTAGATTTGTTGTCAGCCTTCCTTCCTTTTCTTCATCTTTTTTTTTTGATATATAGCATTTGCTATGTGCAAGCAATATTGCTAATGTATGCTGCGAGTGAGAGGGATGTTAATCACCTGCAGGAGGAATCTGAGGCCAGGTGCCAACAGTTGGAGGCTGAAGAGAATAATCGTGCTCTATCAGACCGTCTCAAACAGCTAGAGCAGGACATCGCCATTTTCTGAGATCAGGCTGCTGTAGCTGGGAAGGAAGTGGCTGAATTGAAGGTGGCGATGCAAGAAGGATTAGCAGGTGGAAGCTGAGGAAGTGGCCATTGCCAAGGTGGTGTCTTTGGAAGCTGAGGTGGCGAAGTTGACGCATGCATTGGCTGAGCAAGAGAAGACTTGGAAGGCCAAGTGTGGAAGGGCTACAAGGGCAGGAGAAAGGGTGTTCCAGGAAAGTGAAGTGTACAAGCAGCAGCTGATGAGCACTTACAACAGGGGGCAGGATGAGTTGAGGAAGACTGGTTGCCAGGTTGGCTGGATACATGAACCAGCGATGCACAAGTGGTATGCCAAGAAGGATGCCGCAAAGAAAGCATGGGAGTAGATGACCCCAGAGTAGAGGAAGCAAGTCGAGGTCTCGCAATCTCTGGCAAAGCAGCACGAGGTTTGGTATGCTACATCGCTTGTTGTGCAGAAGGAGGCTCCCAGGGTGGGCATGCCGCGTTCTTTGGCGATTGTCGCGGCCTTGCCTCTAGGGGTTCCACGCCTTGAGGTGTCTCCCTTCACTCAAGTGTCGATAACTCAGGTCATGACCTCTGCTATTCAGCCTGTTGACCCTCGAAGCCCTGGGCCTGTTGCGCCCCCACGCCCCGAGGTTCAGAAGGTTCCGGCTCACAAGTCTCTTGCTGCCGAGGTACGGCAAGTGAGTTCACTGGTGCGTCATAAAATGTTAGTGAGGCCACCACCAGTTTCACGGAACCGCCCACACTCAGCTAAACATGCATATGGACAGAGGGTGTCGGGGAATATCAGCCAAAGTCGTGGGCGTGGCAGTGGTTCGAGGAATGGCGGGAGCGTGAACAAGTCCAGTGGTGCATCTTCCGGGGAGAAATGATTGCCTTTGTCTTGTGTTTCGTTGTTTTATTTATCTATTGCTGTTTGCTTTTTTGAAACAAGGTTTGTTGTTCGTGGCATGGTTTAGCCAAGTTTGAACAATTTGTAGTTTGTAAATTGCTTGGGAGTCTAGGTTAATACTCGTTTCTTTTTCTATTGTTATTTGAATGACTTCCTTTGTTTATGAAATTGAATTTGTTTGTTTGTCCCGTGTTGTCACATCCCGACTCTTAATTTTTACCTTATTTACTAGCTTGGCATTAATAAGAGTTTTTACCATTTTCGTTAATGAGTTTATAGTTTAATTGGTCCCTAGAGGGGTTTTGGGAGACGATTATTTCGGAAGAATTATTCGTAGGAGAAAAATGTGACGACGATAAAAATAGTAAATTTTCGCTAGTAAAAGATAATTTTTACTAGGGTATTATTTTGTGGTGTTATTTTTGGAGTTGGGTTGGTATTAGTTGGGTTAGGGGACCAGTTGGGAGGCCCAATTCCTTCCTTCTCTTTTTCTTTTCTTTCTCTTCCCTCTCCTTTTCCCTGACCCTCTCTCCCTGCCAGATTTTCTTCACTCCAGTCTGCCGCCGTCCGGCCACCGGAGACCGCTGCAACCGGTCACAAACGGTCGGCCATCATCTCCTCTTCCTTCCTGGACCGGTGGCAGCCTCTCTCGCGCCGCCGTGAGGGAGATATTGCCCCCGAGAGCACCGGTCGTCTGTGGTGTTCTGTCGCCTGAACTTCCTCCTCTTGCCACCAATCCGGACAAGCTTTATATGGTTTTGAAGGTCTTCAACCCAGTTGCCTTGCCCTAAAAGGACTCAATCCAGTTTGCTTCAGGTGAGGAGAATCGGTGAGTGGAAGTTCTAGGGCTTCTTGTAATATTTTTGTTTGATTGACCTAGTTAGGCTTGAAATTGGTGTGTGTGCTAATTAGGAAAGTTGTAGAATGGGTTGAGAGGAAGATGCTGTTAAAATTTAGTAGGCATTGGAGGTCGCCGGAGTAGGCCGCCGGCCGCCGCTGTTAGGGATATTTTCATGTTTTTAAATGTGTTATTTTAAGGGGAGTCTATTGATGTGAAGTTTATAATTTTAGGAGGAGTTTTAGATAGGTTTGGGTTTTTTCAAAGTTTGGTATTTTGGCGGTTGATTAGGGTAGAATCCGGCCGTTGGATTAAAGTTGTTTAACCTGTAGGGGGTTATTTTTAAGGCTACCGGTTTTGATGTTGAAGTGTGGACCGTATTGAATTAGAAATATCGAAGTTAGGCATGAGGCTCACATTTAATTTTGTCTATTTTGTATAAATATTAGATTTTTGGTTGGAAATTTAATTATATATTTAGAAAAGGACATGAGGAGGCTCGAGCAGAAGAGGCCTTAGATCGACATCAGGTTTAGGCCTAATTTGTAAGTGGACTTTGTTTTAATTTAAAAGCATGCGATGCATTATTTTGTTGATCAGTTATTCTTCTGCTGGGATTTTTTCTTTTTCGGATATTTGGCAATTTTCATCATTTTTGAGATGTACCGAAAACGAAATTATTTTCGGTGAATATGTATTTGGATATTATGAGGATAGTATGTATAATAAATGCTAGCTAGCCATATGTGCTTGTTCCGTCATAATGAGGTAAAATTCCATTATGGCACGACGTGAGCGTTAGACGCAAGCGTCGTAGCCCTATATGAAAACTACTTTCTTATATTTTCATATAGGTTTTCATAATGAGGATCTGCACGTATATACATTCATCTTGTTCTGTCATAATGAGGTAAAATTCCATTATGGCGTGACGTGAACATTAGACGCAAGCGTCGTAGCCTTGTATGAATTTCTATATTTCTTATTTTTTTCATAGAATTCGTTCCAGGAATCTGACGAATGTAAATACATACATAATTATATATTTATATATATAGTTTAGCCTAAGAGGCTCTGTTTTATTAAGTTTGGAGACTAGCCGGAGCTAGTCATGTAATTGTCAATTGATGAGTTGAGCGCTTTTGAGCTGTCGTATGCAGCATATTTTCTATGAAAATTAAATTGGGAATGCTTAAATATTTTAGTTATTCTTTTTATTAATTTATTTGTGTCCACTCACTCTAATGTTTGCAACTGTTTTCCCCTGGGCCCTTCGTTTTTAAAATGCCTAGTCTGTAGAGTTCGGGTCGATACTAGTAGGAGGCGAGACATAGTTACCCACTTCTCCACCACTTTTCACTAGTATGTTACCTGTTTAACCTACCAATATATTTTCTTGTTTTCTCTAGCGTTTAGTAGCTCTGATTACCCTTGGAATAATGTATGATATTTCGGTTGTGTGCTAAGATTTATGAAAACAGTTTAGAATATTCGAAGGGTGATGTATGTTATATTAGTTGGATATTTATATGATGGATTAGAAGATGGTTTTATTATTATGTTGTAGTGGTTGTGTTTGTGGGGAGCGGGTAGCTCCAGGAGTTAAGGATGGTTGTTTTGTTATAAGAGTGTTTCTGAATTTTTCAGGTTAGGGTTGTCCATTTTCAAGGGAAGTTATGCCAAATTTTTCGGTAAATTTTCCTTAAAGGTGGACCCCGCAGGACTTACTTCGGTTTCAGGGTGAAATTCGGGGTGGGTCTTGACACGTGTTCTTGATACGGTATGGTGAGGTGGTGACAATTTATGGAAAAGAAAATATGGCATCGTCATTTAGGATTGGCCGCTAATGAGCAAGGTGTACATTAATTTTGAGCTGCTAACGGGCTAAGGTACACAAATTTGTGAAGTGCTAGTTGTTGTACTGGTTCTCGGGACTGATAAAATTAGACGGGGTAAAACCGTAGAACTGGAGGTGGCGAGCGTTCCAGGGGCGAGGGAGTACTCATTCGTCAGTGCCCCAAAGGTAGAATGTGGCTAGTCTAGGGGCATTAACTATCTCGAGTGGGCTTTCCCACTTTGCCTTGAGTCTTGTGGGGTGAGGAATGACTTCTTTCATGACCCAATCACCTACCTTCAGGGACCGAGGAATGACTTTCTTGTTGTAGTGTTAAGTAATTTTCTGTTTGTTTTTGACGTTCCGAAGGTGTGCTCTGTCTTGGCGTTCTTCGAGGAGGTCCATGTTGAGGCGTAATCCTATAGTATTTGTCTCGGGATCATATACTGTGACACATTCACTCGGGACTTCCATCTCCACCGGAATCACCGCTTCCGTACTATAGGACAGGAGGTATGGGGATTCGCATGTGGCTGTTGTTGGGGTGGTTTGAAGTGTCCAGAGGACTTCTGGGAGTTTGGCAGCCCATAACCTTTTGGCATCCTCCAAGCATTTTTTCAAGTTTTGTTTGATGAGCTTGTTTATGACTTCCACTTGGGCATTAGTTTGGGGGTGTGCTGAGGAGGCATAAAAGATTGTGGTTCCTTGCTTGGAGAGGAATTCTCTGAATGTATCGTTGTCAAATTGTGTCCCATTATCTGTTGTCACACCCCAATTTTCGAAGGATAATACCTGCTTAACAAAATCTCAAACTAAACCCAAATGTTGGAAATGTAAATGTTAGCAAACTCAACAACTGAGTTAACATTTCATCTCCTTAATTACAATAACTTGAAAAATCTAGTAAAAATGAAGACGCTTACATGAGCTTAAAGAATCTCCTGCATTAAGCATAGTTCAGAAGATACTCAAAACAAGAAATTTAAATGACAACAATTAAGAACAATGTTAAAACTACATAACCAATACTTTTACAAATATACATGTACCCATGTGTCCCAGATACTAATAAGGTATCTCCCATGACCTACAACAAACACATGTACCCATAAGTCTCAGATATTAATAAATATCTCTCATGACCAACAACAACAATTTATGTACCCATGGGTCCCAGATACCTTAAGGTACCTCCCATGACCTACACCGACAGACGGACTAGAGCACTATTCCTAACCGTAACCAATCACTCGGCCAAAGGCTTGGAACCCAGTTTGACTGTCCAATATCACATCACAAAATAATAATATCATCATAACCGTAACCAATCACCCGATTAAAGGCTTGAAACCCGGTTTGACTATCTACACAACAATTCACAAAAGAGTAGAATCATCATAATCGTAACCAATCACCCAATTAAAAGCTTGGAACCCAGTTTGACTATCTACAACGAATCACAATATAATAATATAATAGGAAAACTTATTTTATCTTACCTATAAACCGTTGGCGATCAAGCTCATATATTTAATTAAAAATAAACAATAGCATATTCTTTAATTCAACATCATCAACAACACAAAGAGCACATCATAAAAATTATATCCTTCCACATAGATATATTTATATGAACAAACATAGATATTCTTACAAGAATAATCTATCAAGAACCAACAATATTATGATCACGTACATGAACATTAAAAATAATCATATAATAGGAAAACTTGTTTTATCTTACCTACGAGCCGTTGGCGATCAAGCTCATATATTTTAAAACAAACAAAAACATAATTTTTAAATTATAATCATCATAATCATTATCATTTTATCATCATAATCATTATCATCATCACAATCATCATCATAAGCGTCATCACAATAACCATAAATAATTGGTCCCAAAGTGAACCTTGGTGAGATGTTACTCACATAATAAATCCCACTGCGTCTTCAACAAAACAAGAGGGCCAAGCCAAATCACAACTTTACAAAATCACCTAAAATTACACAAATAATAACCTTAGTAACCAAGGTCCTATAGGATATCAAACACCCTTAAACTAAACCTTATCCAAAAGAGGACAACCTTCCAAGGTCATCAAATTTAATGACCCAAAACTGCTGCTTCTTATTATCAAAACAGAAACTCAAAACCTTACACAAGTCTAAAATTAAACCAAGAACCTAACATGCAATCCTTGCTCACAACCTAGAATTTCCACTTCTCAACATGCTCACAACAGCAAAAGCTAGCTAACCACTGCAACCTAAAGCCACAAACACTACCGGAAGCGCTGCCACGCGGCGCCACAAGCGGCGGCTAGTGAGCCCAACGCGCCTCCACCAAGTTCAAAATTTGGGAAAACTCACAACATGAAACTTGTAGATTGAAGCATGGAGAGCAACTTTAATACCTGAGGTTTTAAACAATTTGGCCGGAATCGGCCGGAAAACACCTCGAAACACCAACACGGATTCAAGTTTCAAATTGCCATTTCGGGGTTGAAAAACTCAATATCTTGCTTCAAACTATGCCTAGCCACAACCAGAAGGAAGAGAAGACCAAAACTCACCTAAGGTTGCCCCTCGTCGCCGCCGTACACAGTGATTCCGATCGATAACACAACAGCGTTCTTCTCCGGCCAAGAGCTCTGTGTCTGGCTTGGAACGCCGAGCCACACCAGCCCAGAATTGAAAGGGGCGTTCGTGTGAGTCGAACGGGACTGGCGGCGTCTCGATTGGTGGCCAAAAAAAGAAGAACTCCGGCAAGACCATAGCAGCTCCTCCGCCTCGTGGCGGCGTCTAGGCAGTGCAATGACGAGCGGCGCTGCCCCAGAATAGAGAGGGCGTCCGTGCGAACCCAACGGGACCGGCGGCGTCCAATTTGGTGGCCTGATGAGGGAGAACTCTGTCGGAGAAGAGAGAGAGCTCTGGAGAGTCGGGAGAGAGAGGAGAGAGGAGAGAGAGGAGAGAGAGGAGAGAGAAAGTGAGCTGACTTTTAGGGTTTCTAAATTAACCCACACACATTTTTTTCTACTTATACACTTTCCAAAACCGAAAACTAACTTCCTCTTACCATAATTTTCTTATACGATATCCGATTTACGCGTGCCACATGTCTACGAACTCGTATCGTCGTGCTCTACAACTTTCATGAAGGAAGTTTCTCGAGAAACTCAACAGATTAGAAAGTCAACTCTTGACCCTTCAAAACCATAAAACCGTTTCGGGTAACTTATGCATCCAAACACTTCCGCTCTTCCTTCAAACCTCAAAACACACTACTTCTAATCAAATAACCTCAAGTTTCTACTGATTAGAAACTAATATCAAATTTCCAGGGTATTACATCTATGATGATGACTTGTGGCACCCCAAATCGGTAGTATAGGTTACGCCATAGGAAGTTTATCACCTTTTTAGTTGTAATTGTGGCAAGGGGCTTAGCCTCTATCCATTTTGTGTTGTAATCCACAATAACCACTGCAAATTTGAGTTGTCCCGGGGCTGTGGGCAGTTGTCCTACAAAATCCAGTCCCCATTGGCTGAAAGGGACTGGGGAGATGATAACGGACAATGGCATCGGTGGGTGATGAGCAAAATTGACGAAATTGTGGCATTGAAGACTGCACAGACAATGGCTTTTGCATCTTGCTCTAATGTTGGCCAATAATCTCCAGCCCAGAGTGCTTTGAACATGAGGTTTCGAGCTCCCGCATGGTTGCCACAAACTCCGCTATGTAGTCACTTCAACACTTTGTGCCCTTCCTCTGTGGGCAAGCATTTCAAGAAGGGATATGACTAGTCACAGCGATACAATTTGTCATCTTTGAGCAGGTAGAGCGAAGCCTTGTGGCGTAACCGATGTGCCTCTCTTTTGTCCTAGTGAAGAGTGTCATTAGAGAGGAAGGCAACATATGGGTTCATCCATGAGGGATGGCTAGCTGTCTCGAGGGCAAAGATTTCTGAGTAGGCTTTCGAGATGCTAGGTTTATCTACGATTTCTATGTGCACATCAGATGGCGTGGACTCGGGAGGGGCTGTTGTGAGTCTCGCCAGGGCATCTGCCTTGGAGTTTGATGGATTTTCTGCAAGTATACAGGGTGGATATAGTATAGTGAATGGAAGAAAAGGGGTTGTCATTCCCACGAGGATTTTAGTTTAATTATGAAATACCTAAACTAACTATACTAAAACACACAAATCGACAAAAACAATTTAAAGAAACAAACTGGAGAATAAGTAAACAAACAATGATGAATAAACCTAGGGTGTCAGAATCAACCACTAACAATCGTATTTATGCTTTGATGCAACTAATAGACTCTTTCGTTTCTCTATATGACAATTCTCGTATCTAAGTACATGTACGTCACTTAGACCATAGTTTTCCTTAAGTGTATGATTCTCTCCAAGTACGGCAGAGGTCGTATATCCTAGCATACAGTCTATCCAGTTACGGCATAAATTTAATATGTAAGACTCATTACGTTCTAGAAAACAAGAGAATCATGCAAACCGTTACTTCAGTTACGACAATAATGTAATTCACAACTCTTAATCATAAGAAGCTAATATGAATTATATTACAGTTACACCTCAAATTCATCTTTTAATTACTAGATGCAAAGCCCTAAGGTGATCAATCAAAAAGAACTCAAATATATAGCATCGACTAAAATAGTGATTAAGAATTCATCATAAAGAAACTATAAATCTATTAATCAATCATCAAAAACATAAACAATCATGCTAGAGCATCATCCTAACCCTAGAAAAGGTTTAACTAAACATGACTAAATAAAACATAACGAAAATATAAAAAGAATGGAAAGGTGAGGGTGGATGGATATCTTCTCCTTTAGGCGTCTACAACATGCTTTCGAGACCTCCCTTTCATGTGAAATCCGTGCTCCCTTAAATAGAGAAGTTTCATGTTCATCTTTGACTTCAATTTCCTTGTAAGACTTGGATTCAGACTCCTTTCTTGATATGGAATGGGAAAACCTTGAGATATCTCTTGTAGAACTAGAAATATATGTACTCCTTGAATCCTCATCTGCATTATTGTCCTTGAACCTTTAGGGTTGATGATCTTGTGCCATGGAACTTGAGTTCTCCAGAAATGCTTGCAAATCCGAGCAGATTTTCTGATCTGACTTATCTTCACTTAAACGATCATAACTCAGTCCATAAGTATCGAAATTGAGATCCGTAAAATTCTACAGAAAATAGACTTCTGTAGCTTTCCAATTATGTAAGGCTCATAGTCTGATTCGATATAAGTAATTCCCAGTGATTCGGCAAAGTTAGCTGTTCTACAAAGGCAGATTCTAGCACTTGGGATTTCAGTCGCTTTTCAATCCTTATTTGCATATTTTAGCTCTTTTTCTTCTCTCTATGATACAAACCTACAAAAACACTAAATTAACGTAAATAAATCATAAAGAAGAGAACTAAACACAAATCTCAAGCATAAGAGGTTTAGAAATATAGGATAATATGAGCACATCAGAGTTCTTGGACCTCGGGATTTGTGTGAGTTTGTAAGATGTGAAGCATTGCAGCATGGCTCATGCTAGACTTTTGTAGGATCCCAGGTTATTCTGGTTGGTTTTGAAGTCTCCTGCCACTTAATTGACAACCAGTTGCGAGTCACTGAATATGTGGACGTGCAGGGCCCTGAGTTCTCGACAGAGCTGGATGCCTGCTATCAAGGCCTCGTACTCGGCTATGTTGTTGGATGCCTTGAACTCAAACTGGAGGGCATACTCGGCTATGTTGTTGGATGATTGGTTAGGACATAAATTGTGTGGGCTGGAAAATATTGCTGGAGTTTACATGCTGCAGTGACTAGGGCTAAGACTAGTTTCTCGATGTCGGGGTAACGAGTCTCGGGATCTACAAAACCTCTTCCACAGTAATATACTAGGAGTTCATTGTTGTGCTCATGGCGCGTAAGGGGAGCGCTGATGACTGTAGCAGAAACAGCTAAATATAGGTATAGCACTTCTCCAGGGACAGGTTTTGATAGGAGGGCTAGTGCTGCAAGGTAGGCCTTGATATTGTTGAAGGCATCGTCATGTTCCGGACCCCAGGTGACATTTTCTTTATACTAGGTTTTCAGTAATTGAAACAACGGGTTGCCCTTATCTATGAGGCAGGAGATGGAACAAGCTAAAGCTACCAAGCGTCCCGTGAGGCACTGGACCTCGTTTCGAGTAGTCAGAATAGTCATATCAAGTATGGCTTGTATCTTTTTAGGTTAGCCTCAATTCCTCTTTCACTGACTATGAAACCCAAAAACATTCCACCACCAACAGTCAAGATACACTTGAGGCGCATCCCGTGGGCCAGGAGTTTAGTGAAGACCTTGTCTAAGTTGGTAATATGATCATCATTCGTCACACTCTTAACTAGCATGTCATCCACATATACTTCCATGAGTTCCCCGATTTCCTCTTCAAACATGGCATTAACTAGCCACTGATATGTTGCTCCCGCGTTCTTGAGACCAAAAGGCATGACCTCGTAACAGCACGGGAGTGCTAATGTGGTGGTGGGGTTAGAATGCCCAAATATGGCAAACTCTGCGCGTGCCCACCGGATAGCAAGATCCATTAGGGCGTCATACGATTCGGGAGGGTTCATGTTGATTTCCATTAGGAAGCTGCCGGGAAGCAAGGCTTGGCGGAAAGCTTGTTTAGCAACTCGTGGTCAAGATTATGACAACGTGTCGTGGCGGATTGCCATCGGGACAATAAATCATGGAGCCCTTAAGGGGAGCGCTGATGACTGTAGCAGAAACAGCCAAATATAGGTATAGCACTTCTCCAGGGACAGGTTTTGATAGGAGGGCTAGTGCTGCAAGGTAGGCCTTGATATTGTTGAAGGCGTCGTCATGTTCCGGACCCCAGGTGACATTTTCTTTATACTAGGTTTTTAGTAATTGAAACAACGGGTTGCCCTTATCTGTGAGGCAGGAGATGGAACAAGCTAAAGCTACCAAGCGTCCCGTGAGGCACTGGACCTCGTTTCGAGTAGTCAGAATAGTCATATCAAGTATGGCTTGTATCTTTTAGGTTAGCCTCAATTCCTCTTTCACTGACTATGAAACCCAAAAACGTTCCACCACCAACAGTCAAGATACACTTGAGGCGCATCCGTGGGCCAGGAGTTTAGTGAAGACCTTGTCTAAGTTGGTAATATGATCATCATTCGTCACACTCTTAACTAGCATGTCATCCACATATACTTCCATGAGTTCCCCGATTTCCTCTTCAAACATGGCATTAACTAGCCACTGATATGTTGCTCCCGCGTTCTTGAGACCAAAAGGCATGACCTCGTAACAGCACAGGAGTGCTAATGTGGTGGTGGGGTTAGAATGCCCAAATATGGCAAACTCTGCGCGTGCCAACCGGACAGCAAGATCCATTAGGGCGTCATACGATTCGGGAGGGTTCATGTTGATTTCCATTAGGAAGCTGCCGGGAAGCAAGGCTTGGCGGAAAGCTTGTTTAGCAACTCGTGGTTCAAGATTATGACAACGTGTCGTGGCGGATTGCCATCGGGACAATAAATCATGGAGCCCTTCACCTTCCTTTTTCTTGATGTGAAATAAGTCATCAACACTGCGGTAAATGCTGGCATGCAGTATGAAACGGTTGAGGAAGCGTTTCGAGAGTTGATCAAAATTGTCAATGGAGTTGGGCGGTGAGTTGAGGAACCAACTGAGTGCTTCATCTGAAAGGGTTTCTTGGAAAGCATGACAAGCCATAGCATCTGTTTACCGAGTGGAGCTGCACAAGAAAATGAATGTTTCAAGGTGGAGATGAGGGTCCCCGGTACCCTTATAATTGTCCACTTTGAAGGGTCTGGCCTCGGGTAGTCTCTTTTCCATTTTCACCCGTGGCGTGAAGGGGCTTGGGCGATGTCCATATCCCGTGAATAGGGGTAGCTGGCTCCCGTTAATCTCCACGCCTTCAATTCGCGAGGCCAACTAAGTGACAAAATTGCTGAGCTGGAGGAGGAGTCGGGTTTGCATGTCAAGGGGTGGGTTTGCAGCGTTGGTGCAAGTGGAGTTGGGGTTGGGGACGGGTGGATTGGATGGGTAGGTCTAGCTTGTTAGGGGAATCGGCTCACTATCAATTGTAGATGGTTGAGGGGCTAGAAGTGGAAAGGATGGGTGGGTGAGTGGATGAGTTGCGTAGATGATTTGGTTGGGGCCTCCCGGGATCATGGAACTGCTTTGTCCTTCACTAGGAAAGAGAGATGACAGGGTGGGGCCTGGGGTGCTAGTGACTCTTGCCGCTCGTTCCAGGTTGTCATTGTAGGCGTTACGATGATCCAGCGTGGCTCGTAGTAAGAATTGTTCTTTTTCCAACTCGGCAATACGTACCCGGTATGCCTCTGCCTCTGCTTTATCTTTAGATGCTTGCTCCCGGAACAGATGGAAGTCTTTTTTCAAAATTTCAAGGGTCATTGCGGCATCGGCATGGTTAATTGGGGCCGCGGCCGCCACTGCGGTAGCTTGGTTAAGGGATGTATCGCCAGATTGGAATAGCTCTTTTTCCAATCAAGTCTCGGGTTCATTTTGATCATCCACAATTTCCACCATCTCGCTTTCCAAGTTAAATGGGAGTTCCACAAGCACCAATTGTTTCTACCTCTTTCCGAGATCACGGAAAGGGAGGTCGAATTCTTGGCTCTAGTTCCTATAGCTGCACAAGTAACACCGCGTCAAGAGTCAAGACTGGGGTGGCCCAGTTTTCGACTCTCCGATGCTTAAGTTAGCGCACGATGGCTACTCGTATAGTACGGGAATAAGGGAGGAATGGTGAACTTACCTTTTTTGGGAATTTGTGCCTATTTTATAGGCTAGTATTGGGAGTCGTGTCGTCTATTTTCGATATACGACCATTTGGTGGTCCTATTCAGCGTCTCCTCTTTCGGGGTTATTTAGTTGTTGTTAGATGGTTCCAGCCAGTAAATGGTTGCAGGACCTTTACTCCTTCGGTGCCAATGGAGGCTCTGCCTGTGGTATCTAGCCCGGAATGGCCTCCGGCGATTGGGTGATCATGCTACATTCTCGGCATGACCAAGTGTTCTTAGCTATGTATTAACAACTTCATTTTTACTTTTACCGTTTCCGAACAATTTATGGCTCCAAAAATTGACTTTTTCCTTCGTCTAAAATTTGAGAAAACTTTTTTTATGAAAGTCGTAGAGGACGTTAAACCGAGTTCGCGGACACGTGGTATGTCGAAAACAGAGTTTGTACGAAGAAGTTATGGTCTAAAAACCAAAGTTTCTATATTGGAAGTGGTAGTATAAAAAGGGAAACTTACTAAAAGTGGTAAGGTAGAAAATCAGTTTCTACTTTCTCTTCTCTCTCCTCTACCCCACGTCTCTCTCTCTACCGGCGACTTCCTTGCCGTTGTGCGCCGCCATCCAGCAGAGTTAGGCGGCAAGGAGGGTATCGATTTGAAGCTCAGCTCATCCTCCATCAATCTGGGTAGGTTGCCGGACCTATCTCGCCATCGAGAAGGAGAAACCACGCCAAGAAGATGCGACTGTGCGTGGTGGAGTTTCGCCGAAAACTTCCTCCTCTAGCCACCATCGTCGGAGATCCTTATGCCAACTTGAAGCACTCCTTTTGGGTAGCAAACCCTCAAAAGGATTCAACCTATTTCGATCTTAGACACGAGGAGATCTCACTTGAGTGGTGATTCGGATTTTGTCAAGCTTAGGCCTAAATCTGTGAGTAGACTTTTGTTTTGAATAAATTGCATGCGACGATTAATTTATAAATATCTCTTCTATAATTATCGTTCTCAAGAAAGTGAGTTGATTTAGTTTTGTTTATCATTTTTATGATTTTGGAGTTGACTTAGGATCATCCTTCTTGATTCGTTTTGTAAATACGATTTTGGTTTCTTAATGGGACTTACGTTATAAGTTGAGTTTAATGGTTTATGTTTTGAGATGATTACATTTATAATTATTATCGTTGTTATTTGTTGGCTTTGAGATTCATAAAAGATTACCGAAAATGAGATTTTCGGTGGTTCTCTATTTATATTTTTCCCGGTTATTTGTGGGTTATTGATCTTGACATTGAGAGTATGTTAACGAGTATTTCGGTTTGAGAAATTATTTATGAATTATACTTGAGAATTAAATCTCGCTTATAATTATAGATTTAAGAATATTTAGACGTGTGAGAGACGTTATTGAGTTTTACTTTATTTTCTTATGATAATTTCCATGTACAGTTGGGAACCGTACTCGTAACTGCAATTGCATGAACTTGGGGAAGCTTTATGGATTTAGATGTTTTCGTATGATTTAAGTCACCATACTAGGGTCGCTTTTTATTCATTGCTAGCTAGCCATTATTAGCGGTCCTCACCATAGGTGAGTCGAGCGCTTAGCGTGGGACGCTACTATCTTATTCATTGCTAGCTAGGGTTTATTAGCGGTCCTCAACATAAGTGGGTTGAGCGCTTAGCGTGGGACACTACTAGAGCCTGGGAGGCCCCAATCGGTTTTTATTCATTGCTAGCTAGCCATTATTAGCGGTCCTCACCATAAGTCAGTCGAGTGCTTAGCGTGAGACGCTACTAGAGCCTTAGAGGCTTCGACCCGAGCATGGGAGGCTCCTCTTACATGGTGATATCTCTTCCCCTTGTGTAATTTTCTCAAATTATGTATTCAATTAATCAGCAAGGCTGGTTTGTCTATTCTTACATGATTCCAAACAATAAGTTAAATGTTTGATCAAGGTTGCTTGCATCGAAGAGATTTTAAAGTTTAAACGTGGGAAAGTATCTAAATAAGATTTTGTTAAATTATTTAATTTATTTTTGTCCACTCACTCTAACGTTTTAAATTACTTTGCCCTAGGCCTTTTGGTTTCAAATGCCCAGTTTGCAAGCTAAGTTTATTTTAGGTCGAGCGTACATGGAGTCGAGGCATAGTCAGAGGCTGCTTCCGCTTATTCTTTATTCATTTTTTTTCTTTCATTATTAGATATGCTCTAATGACCTTTAAGATTGTTGTAAATTAGCCAAGACATGTTGTGTTCTGGGTGTGGATGTAGAGCTGGGAGCAGGGAGGCTCCAGGTCTTGAGGATAGTTTGTTTTGGTTATAGAAGTGTATGTTTGGATTTGACAGGTAGGGTTATCTATTTTCAAGGGAGGTTATGTCGAAATTTTTGGTAAAATCTCTCTTGAGGTGGACCCCACAAGGTTTATTTCAGATTTCAGGGTGAAATCTGAGATGGGTCCTAACATAAGATATACCTCTTTTTATTGAAAATCTAAAGTTAAGAATTACAAAGATCTTGGGAAGAAACGGTCTTGATTGAAACTCGAGGATTGTAATGATGGTGAGTGTCCATCAATCAGCTTAAGCACTCTAAAGAAAAGTCAGTCATGCATTTACTCCCATTATTAGTCGAAGTTTTAAATGTAACAAAGATCCGAATAGTCTAAAAGAATATGATAAAGAAGTGTTCAGAGATGAAATTCCTTATCTAAATATAATAGGTACATCATTATGCTTTGCACAATATGCAAGATTCACCTCTCATTCGTTGTGAAATTGTAAAGCTAAGTTCAGCTCTATGCCCACGCAACACCGATAGAATGGCATAAAGACAATCTTTCAATACTTAAAAATATAGAATTTGGGCTTATTCAATCCCTACATAGAAAAGAGAAAAATGCATGATAGAAAGGACACTATCCATGCCGTCAACAGCCATGCCTAAAGAAAGACTCATCAAAAGCGAAATCAAAAAATCTGTTTTTTCTTCTTAGTCAACTTCGAAAGCTCAAGTCGAACTAGATTATAATTCATATATGGTTGGAAAACTACGAATATCTAGTTTCCATAACCTTTTATAGTTTTTTCATACTATTTTCTAGATAAAGTTATGACTGTTTTAGTGCACGAAGGTCATACAACGCGTGAATTTGATTTTTCAGCGTGAACTTATGTTTTGAATTCTCGGTGTTTGCATAAAGATCAAAGTGAAAAAAGATATTGTTTAAGGGCAATGTGGCAAGATTTACTTAATCATTGCCCAAAGCCACATTTGAAAACATGTTTAAGAGCATTGATATGATAATGTTATTGAAGCTTCCATAATTGATGTTAGAATCAGGGTGTGGTATAGACATCATGGGGAGTCTAACACATACATGTCATTTTCAAATGTGAAGGTGAAGGGTGCGTTATGCTTTTTTTTTTCCTTCAACCAACACTTTATTTTTGTTCCACTGGGGATTTGTTATTTAGCAAAGTTTTTAATAAGGCAACATCACATGCACCATTTGCCTTAGATGTGCGCACAAAAGAGAGTGTTTAAGGAAAATATACTTTGTGTGTGTCTTCAGGGGTGTAGCTACAATGGGGCGAGAGGGTTCAATTGAACCCTCTGAGATTTCAAGCGCAGCTGTCTTTCTTCGGTAGCTGTTGATTGGCTGGGGCAAATATATATTATACTTTATATCAATACGGCCCAATTCTGACACCAATTGTTTTAAAATATTAATTAATTATCTTTTATGTATTATGTTTCAAGTATAGTCTTACTTTGGACCATACTTCCCCCACCCACGGACAAAAAAGGCTCTTGCTCCATGATTTTTGTTTTTTTAATATATAAAGTTTTGGGCAAAACCTTATTAAACTAGTTGGTAATTTTTTACCGGAAGAAAATATAGAATCACATTATGTATCAACTACACTGGCACAATTATCTACGGCGACAGTTGCAACCGCAAGAATTAGTGTCAATGTTATGAGCGTATTCTTGAACCTAATTTTTACGTTTTTGATTGTTTTAGAATGGTTTGTTATGTCTTAGAGGTGAAAACTATGCATAAATTAAATAAGTTATTTTCCGATTAATTTATTGTTTAATATCTAATATCCACTTAACTTTTGACCCTTCTATAAAAAAATTCTGGCTACGGTCACTGTGTGTCTTACCATGGTGTAATAGTAGGTTTACCATATTGTGTAGGATTATGTTTTTATTCTATCAACATAAAAGGTACTTTGTGATCCTTTATATAAAAAGGCTCTTGTTAATGAAAAACATACATCGTCCAGATTCTATCTACTCTCTTCTCTATTTTAATGTTTCTCTTTCACCAACTAATGTTTTATCAGGTATTATCATATAAATCTAAAACTATTATTTAAAATTAAGAGTACTCGTTATCATAAATGAATCGGACTATTGAATCGGGTATTCGTTAACCCGCCGAATACAGATTTAGATTGAGCCATCAATGATCGGGCAGGTAACAGGAGGGTCCGAATCGAAATTTTTGTTACTAAATGGATCCGTATCTAAGTCGATCCGCTCTAAATTTGGTCCATCCTACGTACCATTATCTTATTATTTGTCTATATCCTTAAATGGCAGCAAGATGGTATACATTCTATATTGTGACGAATATACCATTTTGTCATGTGGGCTTCATTAGAAACAATAATAAAAATCTTTGCGACGGTATCGTTAAAAACAACAACAAAAATTCTTTGCGATTTATAGGATAGATGGGTATGGAGTATCACTGAGTAATATTTATCAAACACAAAACTGTTTTTACTCACAACTGTTTATATTCACTTCTTTTTTGGTCAAATTTATATTCACTTCACAACAACAATTTTTTTTTTAAGTCATAGCAATCTTTAATTGTAATTTTTAACAACTAAGATAGGCCCATTTAAGCATCTTAATGACTTGTCTTAACTTTTAAAGGCAGATTTTTAAAAGCCAACTTTATGGTTTTAGTTGGCTCCCATAGCATGATCTCTTGATCAATGTCTCACGTAGGAATCTCTTCCTTTTGCAATATATCCAAAAGGATCAGTCCTTCTTAGAAAAGCTTTTGTTAATTTCTTCCTACCAAGTTGAATGCTTATGTGTAAAGTATAAGAGATTAGTGCATCACAAAACCAAAATTTCCACACCGTTAGTGGAGAAAAGTAGCTTTTCATCCCTCTTTTCATTTTCTATTGTTAGTAACAACTAAGGATTCCAAAAAAAAAGTCCCATAAACAAAAAAGGAAATAGATCGATGCCCTTGTGTTTTTCAGAAAAGGTTTTATGAGGTGGGGATTTAGCATCTCTCATATTACTCTCCAGTGTAACTAAAACGAAGACGTCTCTTACCCCCTATCGAGAGTTTTTACTCTTTTTACTTCGTAGGTAATTATACGTAACTCGATGACATTTTTTTCTTCTAATTACCTATTTCTGACGATCGAAGAAGCGGGACTCTTTTGCTCTTCTAACTTCGTAGGTAATGATATGTAGCACTGCATGACTTCATGCTGACATGACTCTTTTCTCTTTCAATGGTGATGCGAGCCATTCATTCACATAAGAATTACCTAATTTTTAATGACTTTTTTTTGTCACTTGTGTCGTTTATGTTCTTAGAGGGGATATATAGTACTAGTGAAAAAGGAGAACCAATGGTCATCCGTGAATTTGATAAAGAACACAAAATTTCACACATATTTTGCTTGATTGGTGCTTGTCTTACTGTTCGAATTTATTTCTCATGAAAAAGCAAGGCCACTTTCCCCTTTATTCTAAACTAAAAAAAAGTGATGGAAAAAGGAGGGGAGCTTCAAAGTCTTACTTGCTTTGAGTGGAAGAAGCGCCCAAAAACTTTTTAGAAGGCAGGATTCTCGATTCACAATTCTTCCAGCTGTGATGATTTGTTGTGTTTGCTTAAAGTTTGATCTTTGGTGACATGATTATCATATATTTGTAAGAATGAAAAACTTAGTGGGGTTTTCCTTGCACTAGTTAAAAGAAGGCCTTTTGTCACACAATACTCTATCAATTAGCCTTTCAGTAAAAAATGTGATCAATGGATTGTCATCATTTTATTGATCAATAGTCTTGAGTTTGTGACAAATGGGTTTAATAAAATCATGAAATAGGTTCGATGGTTAAAAATTTTCATAATTCTTCAGTTGAGTGAGACGAGGAAGTGTGTTCTAGGCTATGAAGCATGGAAGCTTGGTCTCACTCACGTTTCCCGCTTCCGAAGAGGAAGCGAAGCGGAAGCGTGTCGGAAGCGCGGGGAAGCGTCCGGAAGTGTGCTTCCGGAAAAAGTGGTTTTGGAAGCGCGAAGGAAGCGCAAGCTTCCGGATTCGAAATGCGATGATGGTCATAGTGTCGGAAGCACGATGGAAATTTTTTGTAATCAAATCTGTTTGTGAATCAATTGATATGATATAACAATCTATTTGTTCAGTTTCATTATAAACAAAACTGTGATTAAAAATTTTCATTGATAATCCATGAGTTACCACTTACTAGTCACCGTTCTGAAACTAGAGAGACAGAGAGATAAAAAAGAGGTATGAGGAGCAGAATAAATTAATAAATGAAGACATGCAAAACCTTCTCTATATATGTAGATTACATTCTTAAGTATAATGTAAATACATAATTTATTTCTTATATTATAATATATATATATATATATATATTATATATTTATTTTATTTTATTCCACGCTTCCAAAATGCTTCCGCTTCCAGGTATTTTTTTTTTTTTAAAACGCTTCGTTTCCACGCTTCCATGCTTCTGCTTTCGATTCCATGCAACCTAGTTTCTAGGCTTCAGAGATCATTACAATCGGGATCACTGGTCGACCATTCTACCAATCCCCAGTTGGCAGAAGAAAAAAGGAAAAGCTTATTTTACATTATGGTTTCTCTATTATTGGTGGAGGTGAGAAGGGGATAGAAAAGGCATGGAGTTGTAGTGGAAGAGCCTTTTCCCCTATGAAGGAACCGACTATAAAGGAACACCTTTTGATAATGATGCCGAGAGGCAAAATTATCTAGAAAAAGAGAAGGTGGGGAAAGGAAGGTCTAAATTTAAACTCGGGGGGAAGAAGTAGGACGATGGAAAGCGATCATCCAAGGAGAGCTACCTAATGCTCTAAAAGTAGGGAAAAGTGTTTAAGAGTTTGACGAGGTTCATCTTAGCCTTTTTAAAGTGGAAGAAATTATTATGCTATCATGTTTGTTGTTCAAGTCTGTAATGTGTTATTGCCAGAGACAAAGCAAGCATGTATTTTTCAAAAAAAAAAAGAAAAAAAGTAAAATGTTATTCACACATCTTATTTTGTTATTTCAATACCTTATCTATTTTTCTATTAGTATAATTCAAATTCATTTACAAACTAATCCTTTTAAATATGTTTTATGATTGACTCTCATAATAGATAATAGATAGGATATGTGAATAACAAAATAGGGTATATGAATAACACCACCCATAAAAAATATTAGGAAGCCGATCTTTGACATGGTCTTTCACTAAACAAAATGATAGTGAAAATGAATTTCTGTATATTGCAATGCACTTGTCTGTACAAGCTAGCTGATATATATAGGATGCATACAAGTCTACTCTAGGAATCAATGACAAATATACGATCCTACAATCACTCTACATGACTACTGATTGATTGCCTAATGATACATGATCCACAATTACCTCCATCACACATTGCCATATTAATGCATAATACCTTAACTTATATGCTTTCCTTCAATACTCCCCCTCAAGTTGGAGTGTGAATGTCAATGACACTCAACTTGCTGAGATGTGTGTGAAATGTCGGTGATTGCAATGGCTTCGTAAGTATATCTGCTATCTGCTTTCCAGTTTCCACATAAGCCGTCTTGATCTCTCCTCTTTGAATTCTCTCACGAACTGTATGACAGTCTATTTCAATGTGCTTCGTCCTCTCATGATACACCGGGTTTGCAGCAATGTGTAAGGCTGCCTGATTGTCACAGAACAATCTTGCTGGTTGAGGATGTGCTACATGTAAATTCTTTAATAAATATCTCAACCAAGAAAGTTCACAAGTGGTTGCAGCCATGGATCGATATTCTGCTTCAGCTGATGATCTTGAAACTGTTGTCTGCTTCTTACTCTTCCAAGACACAAGAGACTTGCCAAGAAAAATGCAATAGCCTGTTACAGATCATCGTGTGATTGGGCATCTTGCCCAGTCGGCGTCACAATATCCAATCAAGTGAAGTGGACTGTTTGATGGGAATAATAGTCCTTGCCCTAGGGCTGCCTTCAAGTATTGAAGAAGTCGATGGGCAGCCTTGAGGTGATGTAACTTGGGTATCTGCATGAATTGACTGAGTGTGTTCATAGAGCACGTGATTTCAGGTCGGCTAATTGTAAGGTATATCAGCTTCCCAACCAGCTTGCGGTATCGAGTGGGATCCTTGAGAGCTTCACTCCCTGTTTCTGATAGCACCAAATCAGGTTCCATGGGGACAGTTGCCGGTTTTGTTCCAAGTAACCCAGCTTCTTCCAATATGTCCAATGTATACTTTCGTTCACAAACTGTAATTCCAGCTTGAGAACGCGCAACTTCAATAACAAGAAAGTATTTGAGTGGACCAAGGTCTTTAATCTTGAAGCAGCTATTGAGAAACTGTTTGAGGTCACTTGTAGCCTTTTCATCATTTCCTGTTATGACCATATCATCAACATAAAGTAGCACAATAGTAATTGAATCACCACGGACCTGTGTAAACAGTGAGTAATCGGCACGAGACTGCTGATATCCAATCTCTTGTATGGCACATGAAAAACGTCGGAACCAACTGCGAGATGCCTGCTTCAGGCCATAAAGAGATTTGTGGAGTCGACAAACTACATTCTCCCCCTGTCGATGATAACCTGGAGGTGGAAGCATGTACACCTCCTCACTGAGTTCTCCATGCAAAAAAGCATTATGCACATCCATCTGGTGTAATGGCCAATTCCGAACAGCGGCAACTGCTAGTAAGCAACGGACAATAATGAGCTTGGCAACAGGGGCGAAAGTATCTTTGTAATCGATGCCTTCGCGTTGAGTGAACCCTTTGGAAACAAGTCGAGCTTTGTAACGCTCGATGCTGCCGTCAGCATGGTACTTGATCTTATAGAACCACTTGCATCCTATGGGTCGGTGGCCAGGAGGTAGAGGGACCATAGACCATGTGTGATTGTCTTCAAGGGCCTGTATTTCAGAATTCATTGCTGCAACCCACTCTGAATCATGTTTAGCTTGTTCAAAATTGGAAGGCTCAACCAAATTGGATATAGTATGAACAAATGAACGATATGTATCAGACAACCCAGAGTAGGAAACATACTGTTGTAGAGGATACCGAGTGCCAGACATGGAGGAGGAGGCGTCAGGGCCCAGGATGACAGCATGGTGCGTTTTGTAATCTCGAAGGTAAGGTTGAGGTCGATGTGACCGAGTGGAGCGACGAAGGTCTGGGATGGCTGTATCAGTCTGGGTCGGTTGTGGGTGATGCGAGGCCGATGATGGATGATTCTGGGTCGTTGGTGATGGCTGGATCGGTGGTGGTGGTGGTGGCGTCTGGATTGGTGGTGGTGGTGGTTGCTGGAGCGGTGGTGGTGGTGGTGGTTGATTATGGGCTGAGGATGGTGATGGCGGAGTTGGTGGATTATGGGACGATGGTGACTGGACCGGTGGTGGGGATGGATCGTCCGCCAATGATGAAGGCGCTAGAGGCGGCGCCGATATGGTGGTGGCATCAGTGGTTGAAGGGCTTGGAGGTGATTGAAGCGTCGGCATAGGGTGAGGGAAGGCCGGCGACATTGGCTGGGGTGACGCCGGTGGGTGCGACGGCGGGTTGGTGGAGGAGTCGTGAGCGACAGTTGGTGGAGGATCAGATACAGTGTGAGTCGATGGAGGGTGAGATTAGGTAAGTGAAGGAGTGGATAGTTGAGGAGTGGGTTGGGCCCAGCAAACTGAATTGGATCGATGGAAGTAGGAAGGACCGGGTAGTCCTCTTGATCCTCTAGTGGAAGATGATTAAGAGAAAGATATTTTCATGGAATGTAACATCCTGGGAAGAGAAAAATCTTTTGTTTTCAAGATCATAAACACGATAACCCTTTTGCCCAAGAGGATAGCCAATGAAAATGCATCGACGCGCCCGAACATCAAATTTGTGTTTGGGTGTGAGGTTTGTGGCGTAACATAAACAACCGAAAACCCGAAGATCTGAGTAATTCGGCGATTTGTTGTGTAAGAGTTCATATGGAGATTTGAGAGAAAGGAGTGGTGTGGGTAGACGGTTGATGAGATAACATGATGTTTGGACACTTTCCCCCCAAAAAAGTAATGGTAAATTGGCTTGAAAACGTAGGGCATGAGCAACGTTTAAAAGGTGGCGATGTTTACGCTCGACTACCCCATTTTGTTGAGGGGTATGAACACATGTGTGTTGAAAGATAGTGCCACGTTCGTCAAGAAAAGAACGCATTGACTTTGACATGAATTCACCCCCATTATCAGCACGTAAATTCTTAATGTCTCGATGAAATTGAGTTTTGACCCAAGCAAAGAAAGATTTCAATAAAGATTGAGTGTTGGATTTAAAACTCATGAGATGAACCCAGGTAAAACGACTATAATCGTCGACAATGGTTAGAAAATATCGAGCCCCAGAATGTGTGTGTGTTTTGTGTGGTCCCCAAATGTCACAATGGATTAAATCAAATGGTGCTTTTGTTTTTATTGAACTGGATGGGAATGATAAACGAGTTTGTTTTGCTAAAGGACACACCTCACAAATATGCTTGGAGTTGGAAATAATTTCAGGAAAGGATTGGGATAGGGCATGAAGGGGTGCGTCTGATGGATGTCCAAGGCGTTGGTGCCAGAGATCAGAGGTACGGGTGATATGGTTGGCAAGGCGAGGGTTTTGGGTTGCTGTGAGATAATAAAGACCATTGTAATGCTTTCCCAGGCCAATCGTCCTCCTCGTATCCATGTCCTGCACAACACAAAAATCCGGATGAAATATCACTATACACCATAGAGCTCGAGTCAATTTACTCACAGAGATCAAATTTACTCGAAAATTAGGCACATGTAGAACACCGTCTAGAGAAAACTCTTGTGACAACTTAAAGGTTCCAATGCTTTCAATATAAGCTTTTCCTCCATTAGGTAGACCAACATAACCATGAGACCCTTTAAGTGTATTGTGGGTAGGAGAGAGATGAGAAACGTGATCGGTGGCTCCACTATCCACAATCCAGTACAATGTCGAATGCGGATCATCATGTGTAACATTACAAGTGGGTGTACCTGTTGCATTTGCAAGTGGTTGGTTATTACCGTTCTGAATTTTCAGTAAGGCCTTGAGTTGGTTGTACTCCTCCATTGTAAGGGTTGTGTTGGCCGTGATGTTGTGTTTCTGTCTTGATTGCTCTGAATTTTCAACCGTGTCAACCATGTTGGTTGGTGTGATGATATTGGTGTTTTGATTTTGTTGTGGCGGAAGGTGTTGAGCTAGAGGCACCAGGATTGGTGCTCTGATACCATAAACAAAATGATAGTGAAGATGAATTTATGTATATTGCAATGCACTTGTCTGTACAAGTTAGCTGATACATATAGGATGCATACAAATCTACTCTAGGAATCAATGACAAATATTACGATCCTACAATCACTCTACATGACTACTGATTGATTGCCTAATGATACATGATCCACAATTACCTCCATCACACATTGCCATATTAATGCATAATACCTTAACTTATATGCTTTCCTTCAATATTCACCTTAGGTTTTCTTTTACTCTCATATTTGGGTCAAGGGTGGCGGGGAGGTTTTGTTCACCTCTAGTCAAGCCTGAATGGGTGGCAAGAGTGAGGCTTCCTCTCTCCCTTGTATGCAATGGGGAGACGAAGTTGGGGTGGCATGAAGGGTACCTGGAGCTAAGGATTTTCATAGCCATGCAGATCTACAGTTGAATGGGGCACAACAAGTTGTGGTGACCAGGAAAAAATAGTAGGCTTTAGTAAAGACCGATGACGGGGTTTGAGTGATGTCGGTGCAATGAATGGATTTGTTTGTTGTGGGAACCTATGTCAAGCGCTCTAATTTTTCCTTGCACGTGTTCTCACCATTCAGCCCAACGTTGAGCACCTCTCAGCGGAACACGTGAACGCACGTGAACGGTTTGATACGGAGCGCGCTTCTGGATTCCTTATGCGTCTTAAATAAACAGCTACACAAGTAGCTGACGTCACTCTTGCCCCTCTGTGCTTCTATAAATAGGTGTCTCGTCTCATTCTCAAGGTAACTCAACTCATTCCCCACTTCCTTATTCCAAATTGTCCGCAAAACGTCTAACTTAAGCGTCGAAGGGCGATTGTCTGGATTCTTCGGGACATTACCCTAACCGCGTGTTCGTTTTGCAGGAGAAATCCTCAGAATCACCTTTCCGGATTATTTCCATTCCGCTCGGATCTTCCTGTGTGATTCAACCCTTTCTTTACATAATCCTTCACCCTATTTTTACACCTTTAACAGTTGAGAGTATGTGACGTGGTTACTAAAATTTCCAAGGAATTGTGGTAACTTTTTGTTCATAAATTTCATAATATAGGGGTATTCTTATAATAGCAACCCAACTTATGTATGTTAATATACAATTTTTTCCTGATAATGTTTTTCAAAAACTAAGTTGAAGAAAAATTCCATTTTTATGGTTTCCTAATTTTTTTTCTTATACAAATTAAGTTTCCCAAAAATACCGTTTTAGACAAATTCCGTAAATGCTTCAAGGAAAATGATTGCATAATTATTTTAAAAAAAAACAATGTGTTCTAGGATATTCTGTATCTTTCTAGATATTCTTTATGTGTGTCTTGGCCTTATGCCAATAGGATATGTAGTTAGACTAGATCTATGTATTTATATCCTTACCATATGGTATTATGTAATTCCTATATAAAGGGCACCTATCAATGAATAAGATGACGATTCTCTTGCTATCTCTTTGTCTCTATACTTTATCCTTCATCACGTTATCATGCACTTTGTTCTAACCCTAGAGCCAACAGCCCACCTTTTGTTTTCCAAACCCTAAAATCGGGCAGCCTTGTTTTTCCTAATTTCCGACCAAAATTCCGACTGTCCTCCACCGGAATTTTATATCCCCAGAAAGCTCTCTCCGTCCCGGATCCAACGCCGCCGGCCTCACCCTGAGAACTGGCCGGAAAGTCTCCGAACCGGCCGCCGAAAATTTCAGACCGCCGCCGCTACCGACCACCGGTTCACCACATTTTCTTACTCCGATCAACCTAAATTTTTGACAGCAACTTCCTCATCTAGAGATGCTCCTCCTGTCAAAATTTCAGTCCGAAATTCGAAGTAGAAGTGGGCAAAACGTTGTTTCTCCTCTCGGCCACTGCCGCCGTCCGCTCCGCTGCTTTCTTTTCATCCGATCAAGCATCTAAGTGTTTACGGTATGTTTATTTTACAACTCTAAAACTCTTCCAAGTTCAATAACCTCGGAGGAGATAAAATGTTTTCTCCCCTTCTTCTACTCCATTCTATGCTTGGGTCGGGTATTTGCAGGTACCAAAAATCTCGGAATTTTATTCGCGGGTCAAGAGTGTGTTTGATCACTCTTGTTTCCTTGTCTGGGTTGTGTATAATCAACCCCGACCTATCACCGGATTGTGTTTGATCAATCCGAGACCTTTTTCCGAATTGTGTTTGATCAATTCGCGGCTTTTCCGGATTGTGTATGATCAATCCGAAGGACAAACCATTAAAAGCATCGTTTGTGACCTCTATCGAGTCTCATAACAGCTTCGTTTTGTATGCAAGAGCAATGTAACATTCTGCTCCTTTGAGTTTTGACGTACTAGATGCCTAAGCGGATCTTCGCTTGGTATCTGTGGAACCTTTCATTGGAAAGGATTAAACCACATGTTTTGACCCCCAGGCTAACAAGCCTAGATGCCGAGATTTCACATCTCATGCACTCAAAGTCTTTGAAGCGCCACATCGACAAAAGCATTTAATGGCAATCTGTGTAAAAAGTAATGACCACAAAGTACTGTGGAATGCACTCATGGAGCGTTTCTCGAAATGTTCATATAACTCTTGTTAAGTTATTAGTCAAGTGGTTGCTTACCACCTTAATTGACTACATATTGTCGATGATCTTTTGTGGCATCATGATCCATAATCTTTAGCGGATTCGATCATCATCAAGTTCTCTAGGTCCTCCAAGTTGGTGTGGAATTACTAACGAGACTTGATTTTGATCATACAAACATGAATTGTATATACGCTAATGTGATAAACTTATTTGGGATTATCCCCTAATGTGGGGACAACAATATGGGTCATGGCAACGGCAGAAAATGTCGTGCCGATGTTTAGAAAAGAGGGGGAGGTGTCGCCGGCTCTAATAGCGACACTCCCGGTCTAGACACCATTTTGTCAAAACTACTCACGTCATGACAATGCAACCGTTGTGGATCTTCGGATCACTGGTTCAAGATTGTCAAGCTCCTTTAATTGTGAATGCATACAAAAAGGTATGGAAAATCAATATGAGGACAAGAACGTCATCCTCATGATCGCAAATTTCAAAGATTCGGATCCTGCTCTAGCTACCCATGACTTTGATGTCATCGGCTAGACATTGATTTTCGTTCCAAGCTTTATGTACTAAGGCGTTGTATCGACATCCTTCGTCTATTTGAGACCTCGATGTACTCATATTAGCAATAATGAATGCCTTGAGAATTTTTTCGCAGTGAAACTATTCTCCTCTTATGGTTCATATTGATTTACAATCAAGATGTACACTTACATCGTCCTTAGAAACATGGCATATTGTGCCGTTTTTGGTCCCTTCCTTTGAAGGTGACTCATGGCACTGCATCTCAAAGAGGATCGCCCACGTGTTTCTGGTTAAGTCTTCTACCCTATAGCGGATTTTTCATCATCAATTGTTCAACTAGGCTCATCCAAGCTCAGTGTGATGTCTTAAAATTGTCCGAAATTAAGGAGATAGTGGTTTTAAGTGTGCCTCGCACTACCGACCCTCCACGGACATGCCTGGTCATACTGACTTGGAGTTACCGAAAGCTTTTGATTTTGGATCCCCCTACGCTATTAAACCAATTGTCGTCTTACAAAAGACGTTGAAGACTTATCAAAGCTAGAAAATTATCATCATAATCGAATCCTCTAGGTCCTCTGAGTTAGTTTATGTTCATGTCAGGGAGCTTTTGCTAACTAGTCATGGAGTTTACGACCTTAGAACAACCGAAAGGACTTGGTTTTGATCATACACATGTCACTTTTGGCTAAGGCAAAAGCCTACACGCCACCTGCAAGCTTCATAGCGTCGCACATGCTAATTCTGCGATAAACAGCAATCTGTCCCTTCTAGATAGTCAACTTCGTTTACACTTTGTGAACAGCTCCTGACGAACCAGACAGTGAGCTTTATATCATTGGAAAGCTCTACGAGTCTAGTTTTCAGAACTTTTCGCGGTTTGTTCATATCTATTTTAACAAAGAAGTTATGGCTGTTTTAGTGCGCAAAGGTCATTCTGCGCGGAAATTTTTATGCACTCTCGGGATTGCAGCTTTTCGTAGCTTCTTTCAATCCTTTTAAATGTTTCAAGTGAAACTATTTACTCGCCTATCTACTCCTTGTAGATATGTCTCAGAGACATTGAGTGTTTCGCAGATAGTGGAACTATCCACAACATTCTAAGGAACCATATTAAGTTTTAAAGACATTCCTGCTAATAGTTTTCATTTGAAAACATATTGTGAGAATGAACAAGAATTCTTTTGTGTATACCTCCTCATGAATGCGAACTAAAACGCATCTTGGAGAAGTTCATGAGTCAATATAGTGGACTGTATGTCACTACGATTCGAATATCGAATCTCATGTTGTTGCCAAACATGATATTTGGGACACCGACTCATATAGGCTTTGGTTTGACCAAATTGATCAACCTGGAAGAGATATAATGGTCCAAATTTTGAGAAATTCTCATGGACATCCATTCTTCCGCTCAAATCGAAGACATTCGAGATCTAGCATCATCATGAAGCATGATGGTGACCCGGGGACATTGACGTCACCCGAACACGACTCCAACTTCCTGGAGCTCGTCCGGTCAATTCCTCAAGCAATTGAGGTGCACCGGCCTTCCTTACATCATTGGCCCCCTGCAATGCTCATTGCTCGTTTTGAAAGCTTATTCTTTAGCTAAATTAGGAGTGAGACCCTCCTACGCTAAATAACACAAAAATGAACATTCTATTCTTACATCAAACTATGTAGATAGATACAACCAACTTGCGGACACCTTTTTATGCTTTATGGTGTTGGTTGAAGTGTTAACACACTGGTCACGTGTTACACTATTATCTTCTGTTATGCTGCTTATACTTCTACGGGCTCACTACCCATTCTTTAAAGAAGTTTATCGGGATGTAAGTTGAAGTGTCATGTACCCCATGTTCACACGCAATACGGTCTCACCAGGCTACGACTAAGCAACTTTAGCTTGTCGCTCGAACATTATTGATGCGCACCAATCTTTCTATTGCGTCTTGGGGCTATGCAATATTTGCATGCAGCTTTACTATTCATCTACGACCCACCATCATTGAATTTTGTTGTACTATAGCTCATGACTGTGTATCAAGATTGACACGAAATTGCAATCCTTGAGCTCGGCAAGATTTAAACGGATCTCCAATCCTTGAGCTTGGCTAGATGTTATTTCTAGATGCCAAATCGCATTGTCACTACGTACAATGATGGGTCATTTGAGATGAATAAGTTTAGGTTGGATATGAAACTCTACCTATAATCCGCATATGTAAAAACCTTGTCAGGCGATCTCATTTTTTGTCACTTTGATGAGACAATATTCCCGCCGTTAGAGGGAGATAAGAACACAAGTGTTCAAGTGGAACGACGTGAATTGTCGTGGTTTGTCCCCACTAAGTCTCATCTTGATCCCAAATGCTTAAAGTGTTAAAATGACGAGATCACATGTGCAAATATGTCTGCAAGGATTGATGTCCTATTAAGAGGACATGGCGCGACCAAAAAAGAGTTGGTCTTGACGCCATCACCATGGATGGTGATATGGTGACGCCATATAGTGGTAAAATTGGTGTCACAAGGCCGTGTGGCTCCCCAAAAGGAGAGAGGCCCTTAGGTTCGATACTTTCTCGCACTAGGAAGAAAGCGAGCTTGGCACAACCTGATCCATTGATCAGTGATACTCAAATCCGTCTCATGAAGTCTGAATTGTGATTATCATTGGGGGACGCCTCAATGTCAAATCCAATCCATATAGAGATCTCTACAAGTATTACACTAGTGTACATGAGGACGTGAGATAATGAGTTTACTATCGAACCACCCTTCGTTGATGGATATCATCTTAGTTGATTGGCCAAATGGAAAGATGCGATCTAGCATTAACAAAGAGATAGGTCCTTGGGCAGGTGATGCCGACACCCCAAGCTAAACCCTATCAACTATACCTTTGTTAGATAGTGTAGTGAGAACAAGAGCTTAGACTCACCTTATGGCGCAAGGTCTCTCACTTATACGCACTGAGATCGACTACGATGAGATATGCTCTCGTAATGGATGTCATTGAACTCTACTACTTTGTCAGTTTGGTAGTTTCCGAATAACTAAACATGCAGCCTATGAACGTGGTCATAATAACATCTCTATGGGATCAGAGATATACATGAAGGTCTTAAACGGACTTCATTCATCTGAATCAAGTGGCTCCAAACCACAAGAGCATGTGTTTGCTAAATGTATTGAAACGCACATTGACTCTACTTGATTTGGAAGGGATATGGTGAATTATGCCTTTGCGTGTTCATTCCGGATTTACATGGACTTTTGATGGATCAAGAGATGTCAATATGTATCAACATCCGAAGAAAAAGATCTTGGGAAGACATGGTCTCGATAAGGCACTCGATGACTGTATTGATGATGATTTTCCATCAATCGGCTTAGGCGCTCTATAACTAGTGAGGCCTACATATACTCCCATGATTAGTCAACGTCTTTGCTCTAAAGAGAGATCCGTTGTTTTTTCTAAAGCAAGATGACAAATATGTGTTAAGAGATGGAATTCCCATCTAAGTACAATAAGACGCATCAATGTACTCAACACAATACGAAAGACTTGACATCTCATTCGCTATGAAAAGTTATAAAGCTAAGTGTAGCTATTTGCCCACGCAACGCCAATGTAATGGCAGTAACTCCTTTTTTCAATACTTAATGGTATGAAAGGTTGAGGCTTATTCTATCCCTACATAAGAAAGACACATCAAAAGTGAAATCAGAATCTGCCAAGTTTTGTAGGTCAACTTCAACGGGACCTACAGAAAATCTCACTCATTGGAAAATGGTGAAATTGGTACCATTGGAAAGGCCTATGTGTCTAATTTCCAGAGACACCAACCATTTGATCATACCTATCATATTGAGTGAGTTATGGCCGTTTTCGTAAAGTAGGACGAATCTGTCTGAGAATCTGATTTTAGCAAAACAGTCAACTTCGACGGGACTTTGTGAATAGATCCTGATGAACCAGAATGTGTGTAATATACGGTTGGAAAGCTAAATGAGTCTAGTTTCCGAAACCGTTTACGGTTCATTCATATGTATTTCCTAGAGGAAGTTACGACTGTTATAGTAACTGAAGGTCATGCTACGCGGAAATCTGATTTCTTGCACGAACTTATGTTTTGAGTTCACAAGCGGCCTTCTCCTCAAGATCTAAGTGTAAAAGATCATTTGAGGACAATACGGCATGATTTAGTTAATCATTGCCCATTACCACATTTGAAGACATGTTAAAAAGCATTGACATGCTAAGTTGTTGAAACTTCCGTGATTAGTAAGAATCAGGAAGAGCCCTATGATTAATGTAAAGATCAGGGGGAGGTGCGAACTTCAGGGGGAGTCTAGCACATATATACATGTCACTATCAAATGTGAAGGGTGCGTTGTACTCTTTTTCTCCTATGATCAAGGTTCAGTTTTTCTCCCACAGGGTTTTTGTGACTTGACGAGGTTTTTGACGAGGCAACAGATCAGCACCATCGGCATATCAGCGCGCGGCACAAGGGGGAGTGTTCTAGGATATTCTGTATCTTTCTAGATATTCTTTATGTGTGCCTTGGCCTTATGCTAATAGATATGTAGTTAGACTAGATCTATGTATTCATATCCTTACCATATTGGTATTGTGTAATTCCTATATAAAGGGCACCTATCAATGAATAAGATGACGATTCTCTTGCTATCTCTTTGTCTCTACACTTTATCTTTCATCACAATTATATTTTTTTATAGGAAAATTGTACAATGTGTTAATGTATCTTATGCATCAATTTTGTTCTAAAGTTGTAAAATGAGTCCTAAAAGTAGTAATATTAGTCCTCAAAATTGTAACATGAGTCTGTAACGTTGTAAATATTCTTAGTTACCACATGAGTCCTTAAAGTATTTGTACGCATAGTGGTAATATGAGCAAGTCCTTAAAGTGATAAAACAAAAAAAAATGATGCAACTTTGATGACTTGATTACCACTTTAATGACACATTTTAATATTGTAACTAATTTTTGTTATAACTTTAAGGACTCATGTTACAACTTTGAAGACTTTTATTACTACTTTTGGACAAAATTAATACATGACATGCATTAACACATCACAACCTTCCCCTAACAAGCGTAGTACCATTTGGTGTAGTGGCATAGTCTCTCATTCTCATTAATGAGAGGTGGTGAGTTCGACTCAAAAGACTCGTTGTAGTATTTGAGTTGTTTAGTTAATAAAAATTAGCAGAACTTGAGCTCAATATTTGACTTTTAGCTAGTTTGAGCTCAATATTCAACTTTTAGCTTGTTTGGCTCGTGTTCATAAGATAAATGAGCAGGGCTTGAGCTCAATATTAAATCTGACAAAAAAACGAGACGAGCTTGAACTAAAATATATTCAGCTTGATATAAAATGAATCAGGTAAACATTATCATATTTATATTCGGTCCGACTCGGTTCACTTCCTAAAACATTGAAACACTAGAGAAAACTAGGAAGCAGACAAGAGGGTGTGAAAAGGAAAGTGAAAAGATGAGAAGGTGGTGGTAGTGTAGTAGTTGTGCATGTTTCGAGAGACGCGTAAAAGGCAAGAGAAGAAGAGCGTGCGTTACCAAAAGGGAATATGATGATGATCATCATCATCATCATCATCATATCCTTTTTCATTTCATTTTTCGCTTCCCATAAAGTTGAACCAAGAAAGATTTTTTTTTTTTTTTTTTTTTTTTGATACTGCACCACTAAAGATGAAAGTTTGGAATCCCCTAAAAGCTATATTGCACCTGTACATTATAATCATCTATACTTCTCATGTCGTTTCCTAACACATTTTACTGCCCCAACACGTAGCAAGTTAAATATTATTGTACACATAATAGCTTATGTTCATCTTTAACTACCACATGCAGTCGAGTTGCTAAGAGAGTGTGGACACTCATAATCAAGTTGGATGTTGCGGATGCCGATTTGAGTCCATCTCAATCTTTTCGTTGTGGTCATGAGAGTAGACGTGTTCTTACATGACCTTCTAGCATGTATTAGTCTCTAGATCTATAATCTTTTAAAAAAAACATGTGATCTAAACATATAAATAAAAAATCAAAAAACTTATGTTTGTGTTTGAATCTGATGTTTAGTTGTTTAGTTTGATATTGAAAATTAAAACTTTAGTTTGAAAGCGAGCAACATTATAAGCCTATTAAAATTTGCTCGTGGATTCTTTTTTTTAGGGGGGTGGGGGGGGGGGGGTGGTATCAACTAGGTTGTGGTTTTCGTACGAGCATTGTTTTTTCTTTTAAACATGGACGTGAAGTCTTTAATACTAAAACGGAAAATGGAAATTACAATATGAGCCACCCGCAAGGGTCGAGAGAATGAAGTCATGATAAATAGCTCGAAAGAAACCTAAAAGAAACTACCAACCAAGCAGAAAATAAAATAAAAACTAAAGTCAAAACAACCATAACCACCAAGATTTTTTTTTGACAATAATAATAATCATTTTATAAATAATGAAGGCCAGAATGACGAGATTAAAATGACCACAAGGATCACAATAGTGTCATTACATTAAACAAAAAGCTCACTTATTTGTGAGCTTATTTGTGAGCTTAGCAGATGATTAAATTAGATACAAAACAAGATACCAGGGAAGACATAGAACCGGAGCCAAGGCGCTCAATTGCGATACTCCAAGTTTTATGTAACCATCTAGTTGTAGCTAGCTCGCACAATCTACCAAGCTATCCAACACCTCGATTTAAGCCATAGTCAATTTGAAATCGGGCCTAATAGCCCAATTCCAAATATGACATTTTAGGGGTTCAGTTTTACACCCAGACCCATTCCCAAACCCTACTAGAGATGTTTCGCGTGTTGCAGACACGTTGACGGCAGCCAAGGCAGCACCTCCACCAGCGCATCCATACCTTAGTTCCCCATTTTCATGTTCTCTTCTAGGTTAGCACCACCTCTTTTTCCGGCCACCATTCACGAAACTCCGGCACCATGGTTCCCTGGCAGCAGTTAGTTCAATCGGCGCCATCAGACCTGATTAAATTCTTCTTTCGATTACAAGACCGATCGGGATATCCAGTGCTCTTGGACATGACGTCCATGTTGGCTCCTTCGTTAGATCCATCCTCAAAAGGTCCATCTCTGCCAGCATACGCCTACCGTCGTCAAAACCCTTAGTCCCCACAGCCAAAGACCGCCTCGACATACAAGGATTCTGGATTAGTTGGATTGGGATCTGGGCAGCGTTGCCGGAGACGCCATCAGCTCGCCATGCCATAGTGTCCACAGATCCCTCCTTAGTTGGTCGACGGAGGACAAAGGAATCTGCTGCCGCCTTGGATGCAATACCCTTGTTTTGTGTTTCGATACAGCTTTGCCATATACAGAGCATGCTTCTAGTCGCTCCAATCCCTTCGTATAACCACCAAGATTGGGCATGCCCTAATCCTAACTTATTTGACATACCCAGAACCATCCTACGTAAAGGAGGTTTCCCCGGGTTCCTTCATCACCACCATCTCTGGCCTTTAATCCGCAAGAGAGCCAACATAACACTTTGACCAGACCATGCTCTACTTGGGCCTTAAAGCAACAGCTTGGAGAAAGGGCCCAATCCGAACAAAAGCAGCCCTAGCCCAAGTTTGTGTTGTTTCCGCCACACATACCTTTGACTTGGAGATGCTAACAGCTGCTGGCAAACCATCCCATTCATCATCGTCATCATCAACAAAGACAACTCCCATGTTTAAGTCGACATCACCCAAAAACAGAAACACATGCCTTAGATCCGGATGGAAATCACAACAAGAGACTCGAGAGTGTCAACGACCCTCCAACATGCCCATCAACAACGGCGTTGCTTGCTTTTCCCGGTCCAAACCGGAAGTCCACACAGCGACCACCTTCTCTCCCGTTAGCGTGGCTACCCACACAGACCATTCCATCCTGAGAATCAAATCCGATTGGAAAACAACCATGGGCCCGAAGATGCATGACACCACAAACCAAAAGAGAGAAACCGAAACCTCTCCATGACAGGGATGGTTGACGGGCAAAACTAATCCCACCACCCTCAATAGCACTCCGAGAAGAAGCCGAAGTTGTAAATATTATTAGTTATCACATGAGTCCTTAAAGTAGTAATATTAGTACTGAAAGTGGTAAAATGAGTCCTTAAAGTTGCATAAACTTTTTTTTATTACTTTGAGGACAAAATTACAATTTTAAGCACACATTTTACCATTTGAGGACTAATGTTGTAACTAAAAAGTTAAAACTTTAAGGACTCATATTACAACTTTAATAACTAATATTATTACTTTGAGGACCTATTTTACAACTTTAGGACAATGTTGTAGCATATCATACATTAACACATTGTAGAATTTTCCTTTTTTCAAATTTAATATATGTCTCTTTTTGTGAATTAAAATACTCATAAAAATCTAGTGTTTGGTATGTAAAAAATGAAATGTGTATTTATTGTTTAAGGTGTGAATAAAACTTATTTTCATGATATCGTATAAATGTGTCTTTATTTTTAAAGAATTAAAATTTGTTTAGTCCCTCTGGTTTAAAGTTTACATATGTTCAATCATTTTAATTTCATTTTAATTTAAATGGTCCTTAAAGTCATGATTTTCCTTCCAAATAGTCATTCCGTCAATTTTCTATGTTATAATGCTGACGTGACCGTTAAAAGCATTAAAAAAATTAACGGCCCCGTCAGCAATCTAACTGAGAAAATTAACGGAATGACTATCTGGAAGGAAAAATCGTGACTTTAAGGACCATTCAGATTAAAATAAAACCAAAAGTACTGAACAGATGTCGACTTCAAACCACATGGACTATACAGTATTTAACCCTTTTTAAAATATCAATAACTCATAAAAAAATGTGATTTAATTTAGAAAGCTTCTATTCATATCTCCAAAAATGCTACTTTTACCTCTCCTTTTTATCAAGTAGTTGTTGACTTTTCAACTCATATCAAATTACTAATAAAGTCACGATACACGTTTACAAGTATAAATTAAGATCTCATTATAAAAAAAATAAAAAAAATAAAAAAATGAATACAAATTAAGAATCTATTTAGATAATGAAATCGATAGATCATAGATGGTTTCTCGTGAATATGATATAAAGGTTCACAAAAAAAAACTGGGTTTCAATGATGAAGAGATGATGTATCTAAAAAAAAAATTGATGAGATTTCGGCTAAATAAGATGAAACTAACAGCAAACGACTAGATCAATTGATTGTTCTCGATAAGATTCAAGATCTATATATATGAATCACTTTACTTTTTTCAGAAAATATTTGAATTTATTTTTGATCAAATTGTAAATTCTAGAGTACCCACCAATTTTTTATACCATGGTATGAATCACTTTATTTTTTTCAGAAAATATTTGAATTTATTTTTGATCAAATTGTAAATTCTAGAGTACCCACCAGTTTTCTATACCGTAGTTTTTTTGAATTTTTTTTACAAACATAATAACATTTGGTTAAAACTTTTGTAATAATATGTTGTAATTACGAAGTGTGAACTAAATTTACATATTTATGACCCATTTTACAATATTGAGGACGAATGTGTTGTCGAATTGTAAGTTTTCAGATTTGGACCAAATAGACCATTTTTCCTCGTTCACGTAATATGGTTTTCGGTTTTGTAATTGAGTTGTGTTTTTTATATTGAGAAAATAATTACATCTTTCACAACATTTTTACAAATATAAGGACATTTGATTGAAAATTTTGTAATAAATGTTCATGTGTTGTAATTACGAAGTCTTGACCAAAATTATAGATTTATGACCCATTTTACAAAATTAAGAACGAATGTACTGTTGAGATGGTAAAATTTTCAAATTTAGGCCGAATAGACCATTTGTCCTCGTTCATGTAATATGGTTCTTGGTTTTGTATTGAGTGGTGTATTTTGTATTGAGAAAATAATAAGAATTTTCACAACACTTTTATAAACATAAAGACATTTGATTGAAACTTTTGTAATAAATGTTCATATATTGTAATTACGAGGTATGAACCAGATTTACAAATTTATGACCCGTTTTACAAAATTAAAGACGAATGTGCTGTCGAAATTGTAAATTTTCAGATTTACCATTTGTCCTCGTTCATGTAATATGGTTCTCGGTTTTGTAATTGGGTGTTGTTTTTTGTATTGAGAAAATAATTACATTTTTCACAACGCTTTTATAAAGATAAGGACATTTGGTTGAAACTTTTGTCATAAATATCTATATGTTGTAATTAATTACGAAGTCTGAGCTAAATTTACGTGTTCTGAACAAATTTACTTATATTTGTGTGATTGTGTTGTTAAGTTTGTAAAATAAAAAAAATAAAGTTGTCATGTGTCAGAATCTAAATGGGTAAATAAAAAGAAAAAAATGTATTAAGTATTAGTGGATACGCTAGCCTGTCTCTTGATAAATTTCTTGTATAACATAACAGTTAATAATTAGGGTAAAAGTTATAAATGGTCCTCGTGGTTTGGGGTCATGGTTATGTTTGTCCTCATGGTTTCAAAATGTCTAATGTTGGTCCTCGTGTTTTATATCTCGATTAATTTTGGTCTAATTTTAACATTCCGTCTAACACTGTTAGTGAGGTCTTCATATGCTGGGTTAATTTCGTCTTTTGCGTTCAAACATTAAACACCTATCTTGTTAAAAAAAAAAAAAAACTTTAAGACACCTATTAATTACTCGGTAACTACAGCAGTACAACATCTTGCATCATTTTCACGTTGTTGCTAACTACGTTAAGTCATGTTTGTGTCATCCAATACTGGACTGATACATAATGAAATATATGAGCAAGAAACAAGTGAACTGCAACAATTAAATTATTTAATTGAGAATCATCTCAAGCATCCACAATACATATATGTCTTCCTCTTCTTCAATTACACAATTCTCTTCTTCGGTCAATACATGTTCCACATTGCAAGAAGTTTGAACTTGAACCTATGGGTAAATCCTACGCTAAATTACCCATAGAATTCGAACCCTTAGAGTATAGCTAGTTTGCTAGCTCTCTTCCAAGACAAATAAACACGGATATAGATTACGATAATCTAACCTGGGTCATGAGGTAGTCTATCAAGATTATCTCCTCCATGAGTCATCTCGCAAGAACACAGCAACAGAAGTCGGCTTTTTTTATTTATTTCTGAAAGCAGTTTGAGAAGATAGAAGATGAGACGTGCAGTGGTTAGCAAGTACTAGGTAGGTTTAAACATAAAAGACGAAATTAACCCAGCATGTGAGAGGCATGTGAGGACCTCACTAACGGTATTAGACATAGTGTTAAAATAGACCAAAATTAGTCGAGATATAAAACACGAGGACCAACATTAGACATTTTGAAACCACAAGGACAAACATAGCCATGACCCCAAACCACGAGGACCATTTATAACTTTTACCCTAATAATTATATGGACATACTTGTTTTGCATGTAGTTAATGTTCAAAGAAACTAAAATGAGGATGAGGTATGTAAAAGAAACAGTGAGACTTCAAAGTTGAATTGCATAACCAAGCAAAAATATCACTATATATATTAATTGCACATACATGCATCTCTAGTAGAGAAATAAGTCCAAAATATCAGAATGAGACTCCATTTAACATTTGGTTTGGAAGACTTTGACTTATCAATATTCAATAGAGTGGCTTCTAGATACACAAAAGGGGATTTTAATTATTTTGTTTGGTATAGGAGGAGAGGTAGGAGATTAATTGTTTGCTGTCCCATGACAGCTTTCCATTTTAACTACATGACTACTGCACTTGTATTCAATTCTTGAATGGCAATGAAAAGTTTGATATATATAATGCAAACCCAGACTGTCCACAAAACTCATATATAGTTGATTATCCCTTTAAACCAGGCTCAAACTTCTTCACCAACTTAGTTGTCAGATTTTATTGGGCGGTTGTGAGTTGTGATCACTTGCTTTCATTTGGGAATGGGTAGCCAAGATTTGCAACCATTTGTCTTAATTCAATTGAATCAACATTTTCCTTTCAAAGCAAACTTGACCCTACAAAATTCATGCTTATCTTTAGTGTCACATGGTACTTGGAAAGATTGAAACCCTTAATTATAAATCACAAAGAAGAATAGGTAAAGATTTATATGAAACCCTCTAGCATTAGTTAGGCAAAAGCTACAAATGGTTTGATTGTGGTTTGGCTTGAGGTACACTAGTTTGAAATACTTTGCCAATTCATTATTATCATTGAAAATTCTTTTATGCACCAAGGTGCAAGTGAACTAAGGGACTAATATGCAATATTTTGATTCAGTCATCCACGTCGCATTATCATGTATGTATTCTAATACAGTTAACAAATTGAAATCCAAAAAAATAGTCTTAAGTGTTTCCAACACAAGAGGTGAGGACCTGAGGTCGAAGAAGAGATACTCTTATTATAAGCGTTTAATTTGATCAGATCAAAAATGAAAATAAAAGGAAGGAATTTAGGGTCTATGATCTTCATTGTATATTCGCATACGACGATATGAGAATTTACACATTCATAATGCAAGTGCACCTTTATGCGTAAAATCCGCTCTTTATTATCATCATTGCACCAAAAAGCATGAATCAATCAAAACCCCAAGTTCGGTTCACCTTTTTGTCACTAACCAATCATATTTGTTTCTCTTGTATTAACAATGTAACTACTTTTACGATACTAACGTTATAACCTATGATTATTGACTATAATTGCAAGACTTATTTATTAATTTCTCATGATGTCTTGCGTAGAGGTAACCAAATTTTCAAAATAAGGGTTCGGTAAATATCAATTATTTTAATGACATTTAATACACTTGATGATAATTGATAATTCAACTAGTATTGTCATACGGGTAAAGCTAGAGTGTGTTAATGCATGTGATGCATCAACTTTGTCCTTAATTTATAAAATAAGCCCTCAGTATAGTAATATTAGTCCTCAAAGTTATAATATGAGTTCTTAAAGTTGTAACAATTTTTTTTAATCACTTTGAGAACTCAATTACCACTTTAAACACACATTTTACCACTTTAAGGACACATGATGACTAATGTTGTAACTAGAAAATTTTACAACTTTAAGGACTTATATTACAACTTCGAGGACTAATATTACTAGTTCAAGGACTCAATTTACAAAATTGATGCATCACATCATTCACATGCATTAATACATTGTAAAATTTTCCTTGTCATACGCAAATAAGATTATATTTTTGAACATGTCACTTTATAATAAAGAGTTTGTGATATCCCTTGGTTGTTTTGATCATCCATTTCAGTCACAATATGCGATTTTTGCGATGGATAGTTTTCCTCTCAAGCTTTCAGTGTCTTTCAGTTAGATTCTTTTCAATTTAACTGCTCTCGGATCTGGGGCTTTTTGTTGTAATTTTCTTATTCTTATAAGAAAGAAAACAGAATAAATCTTTCCTTTAGTAGATCTAGAGTCTAGACATGGTTAGAGCATGAAGTGTTTTTATGAAGTGCTTATTTATTTTGTTAACTGAGAAAAATTATTTTGTCCTTAATAATAATATCATGTGTATGTCACGTGCTTGACACGTCATTATTTTAACAGAATAATAACACATATTAGATGAAAGTATCATACTTACATTGATATGGTTAAGAGTTTGGGTATTAACTTGTTCTTGCCACTAAAGTTTAGACGTTGATGCTAAATTTTTTTTTACTAAACCTTTCCATATCTAGAAAATACGGAAAAGGTTTCAATCTAATTCAATTAGAAATTAGATGAATTTAACCAAACACAAAGGTGTAGTAGAGCGGTCGAAACTTAGAAAGGTTAAAAAAGTTAAAAGTGACGTAATTGCATGCATAAAAATAAGAGAGAAAGAGATAGAAAAAAAAGATAGAGAGAGAGAAGAGTGTGATTACAAAAAGGTTGAGAGAGAATAAGACTAAAGGGGTTAAAAAGCCATGACCGTGCGATAGAGTGGCGTGTGGAAAGGTTCAACAACGGCTCTCCCACTCGACTCCAACACGCGTGCCTCGTAGTCCCGCCATTGGGAGGGGACAGACAGCGCGGCGCGTTGCGTGACGCTTCACCCGCTGCACGTGGAGTACGTATTTGGGTCACCGTTAGAGATTAAAAGAGGAAAAAGGAGGAGAGAGAGTGAGTCAATGGGAAAGTCAGTCAATGAATTCAGATGGGGAGTCGACTTTTTACTTGGGCTGCTCTCTTCTCTCTTAAAAAGCAAAAGTGTGTCTGTGTCTCTCTTCCATTATCTCTTTTTTTTTTGGTAGATCTCTTCTATTATCTATCTTAATATTGACAACCCTCCTGTTGTGAAAAAGATTCATGCAAATCCACCTTTATTTGGTCGGAAATTTCCTTTTCCATATCTAGGTTTTCTAGTATCACGAAAAATGCAACCCACCTCAACATAATGTTTAATTATTTTTGTTAATGATTAATTCATATCTAAACCTAATTGTCGATCGTATAAGTACTTGTTCAGTTGTGACATGTTTGTTGTTTAAGATAATTGATACCGTGAAAATAAGATGTACATATATAGCTGATATTATGAGATTTATAGGATTAGATAGAAACTGTCGTTTCTATGAAAATAAATATTTAGTTTTGTATGCTCATAATGGAGATTCTGAGTTCGCTTCGTAGTCATTTATAAATTACGTAATACAAAAATGTTGTGTTTTGGAATATTCATAATTTCTTGACTTATGGAGATGCAATGGATTTTTAAATATGAAAATTCTAGAATAATGTACAAGTTGTCCTTCACATTTTGGAGATGTTTCAAGCGAAAATTCTTCTACGCACCAAAATGTAAGTGAACCGAGCAACTAATATGTAATATTTTGATCTGGTCATCAATGTCACATTATCATGCATGTATTCTAATACCATTAACAAAATTGAAACCCAAAAAAATAATTTTAAGTGTTTCCAACACAGAAAGTGAGGATCTGAGGTCAAATAAGAAGTACTCTTATTATGTGCGCTTAATTTGATCGAATCAAAAATGAAAATGAAATAAAAGAATTTAGAGTCTCTAGTCTTCATTCGATCTTCGCATACGGCGATTTAAAGACTTACACATTAATGGTGCAAGTGCACCGTAGTGCGTAGAATCCGCTCCGTGTTTCAAGTATGAAAGTTTGAGTTGTGGACTTGTGGTCATTAAATTCTAAAGTGATAATCAAGTAGTTACAAAAGAGTGAACAATCTTGATCGCATGATACCATTAAAAGATATATATAGTCATTTATAAAAATAGATATAGTTGTCTAGTACCGTTTGGTCTAGTGGCGTAAGTCTATTCTTATAAGTGAAAAGTCGTGAGCTTGACTCTAATTATATACTAGTTGTAGCATATGAATTGTTTATTTAATAAAAAAGAAGAAGAAAAAGATAGTTTTAAAGATATAAAGATATAAAGATATAAAAATATAGAAATTAAATATGAAAAGCGCTTTATTTAAATTGGATTTCGGGTAGCTTTGTCACAATTCTTCACCCTTGTATTTGTATTAGGTAGAATTGTAGATTGTAATGTTTTTCTAAGGTCCTTATTCGAATTCCATTTGTTCTTTGAAGGGAAGAAAAAAAATAGCTACAATCAACATCATCTTCAGAAGAGAATCATAAGAAATAAAAAAATCCAAATCAATTAATTGAATAATAAAGAGAAGATAGATGCCATAAAAAAAAAAAAATTTGAGAGCGGATTTGCTGTGGTCATCACTGCTCACTTGCTCAGAAATCATCTTCCAGAAATCCTTGCAAGCTTTAAGCATTTCCAATATTCCAAGTTCCAATTCCCTACCCCCCTAATATTCCCTAGACAACAAGGTCCCTCCCAGTTTGGGAACGATTTTGAAACTGCTTTTAGGATCAAAAGTGATTTTGGGACAACCTAAGGTGTTTGGTAACCACCCGTAGAACTGATTTTAGAGGAATAGATTCTTTTAAAAGCGGGTTTTGGAGAAGTATGGTAAAAGGTGCTTTTGCGAGAATCAATCTCAGAAACACAAAAGGATTAAATGAATCTTTCATAAATCTTATTTTGCCCTTTTAAAAACAGTTTACCAAACATCTCAACTAATTTCTCTCACAGCAATTCCAGAAACAATTCTTCTTACAACAATTTCAGAAACAATTCTTCTTACAGCACAGTTGTCCTAAACTAAACCCAAGCTTCTCTGCTGCTCTTATAAGTTAGTTTAGCCCGAACCCAGTAATTTACATATATAAACAGCTGGGTTCTGTTTTACTTTACCAGGTCTCTGTTTTATTCCTCCTTCTCTTTTACCATTTTTATAAATGTTAACTCCTTGAGAGAGAGAGAGAGAGAGAGAGTGGGAAAGTAAGAGGTTCTTGTGATGGAGGGGATCTGATCTTTCCTTTTCGCGTTGAATTCTCATATTAGCTTTTTTGTGCGACACACAGTTGGTGAGAGAGAAAAGGCAGAAAAACGAAAGAAAAGAAGAAGAAGAAGCAGAGAAGAAGGAAGTAGATACATAAGAAGCAGAGAGCTATAGCTTTCCTTTGATTTTTTGGTTTTGTTTTGTAAACAAAAAAAAAAAAAAGCCATATTTGTAGATTGGTTTTATTCTTTCTTTTCCCCCATCAGACCCTGAAAATGCAAATTTGTCTAATTTGAACAAGGCATCCACACCTGGACCTGTAAACATTTCCATTGGTGGGGTAACTCATACTCCTGACTCAAATTCCTGATAAGCTTGAATTTGATTTCATATCTCAAAACCCAACTCATAACCGCAGCAGAAAGCTCAGACAGAGAATCTTTGATCAAAAGAAATGAGAGCAGGCCTGAGCACGATCCAGCAAACCTTAACGCCGGAGGCGGCGAGCGTCTTGAACCACTCGATCGCCGAAGCGAGTCGTCGCAACCACGGCCAAACGACGCCGCTTCATGTTGCGGCAACTCTTCTTTCCTCCCCCACCGGCTTCCTCCGCCAAGCATGCATCAAATCTCATCCCAATTCATCTCACCCTCTCCAGTGCAGAGCGCTCGAGCTTTGCTTCAGTGTCGCCCTGGAGCGGTTGCCCACGGCGCAGAACATGAGCCCCGGGATGGAGCCGCCCATCTCCAATGCCCTCATGGCCGCCTTAAAGCGGGCCCAGGCCCACCAGCGCAGAGGCTGCCCGGAGCAGCAGCAGCAGCCGCTCTTGGCCGTCAAAGTCGAACTCGAGCAGCTCATAATCTCGATTCTCGATGACCCCAGTGTTAGTCGAGTCATGCGGGAGGCCAGTTTCTCTAGTCCGGCAGTTAAAGCGACCATCGAACAGTCTCTTAACTCTTCATCCGCGGCGGCGGCAGCGACCTCTACCGTCGCCGCGAATTCGTCCCCAATTGGATTGGGGTTCCGGCCGGCGGGACCGCCCGCCGGTCGGAACATGTATTTAAATCCCCGGCTGCAGGGAGCAGCCGGGCAATCGGGGCAAAACCGAGCAGAGGAAGTTAAAAAAGTTGCTGATATTTTATCAAGGGGGAAGAAGAGGAATCCGGTATTGGTCGGCGATTCGGAGCCGGAGGCTGTGACGAAAGAGCTGTTCCGGCGGATTCAGAGCACGGAATTGGGAGAAGAGCAGTTAAAGAATGTGGAGATCATTCATTTGGAGAAGGAATTTTCTTCGGAGAGGGGGCAGATATTGGGGAAGATGAAAGAGTTGATGTCTTTAGTTGAGACGCGGATGGCCAGTTCGAATGGGAGAGGGATGATTCTTGATTTGGGGGATTTGAAATGGCTGGTGGAGCAGCCGGTTAGCTTGGGAGCAGTTGGTCCCGGCCCCGGTGGCCAACAGGTGGTTTCGGAGGCGGGGCGGGCGGCGGTGGCGGAAATGGGGAAGGTGTTGGGGAGGTTCGGTGAGGGCGGTGTTAATGGCGGTGGCCGGCTTTGGTTGATAGGGACGGCTACTTGTGAGACTTATTTGAGGTGCCAAGTCTATCACCCTTCAATGGAAACTGATTGGGATCTACAGGCAGTGCCGATTGCTGCCAGAACACCTTTTTCCGGATTGTTTCCCAGGTATGTTTGCTGTCCGTACTTATCTGAAGTGGATCATGGAAATTTTTCTTCTATTTATGTAATGATGTTCTGTTGATCTGGCACCTTGAAGTATCTGTATAAATTGCTGTTTATGGCATCTTCAGTAATGCTCTATTAAATTCTTCTGTGCAAAGCTATTATGGAAGGAGTTCCTTAATTTTGAAATCAAGAGTAACTGATAGTATCTCGACTTATATTTGTTAATTGGCAGGGTCTAGTTCTAACTTCCATATAAACTTGTTTTAGTAAATTTCTTGTTACTTAATGTAGTCTGCATAAATCATAATCAGTCCAAAGTAGGACTTTTGCAGGCTGCTTTCCTCTTGCTGAAGTTTGTTCTTGTTTTTGTTAATTAATTTACCGACATCTTTTGAATTTTAGGATGGGGACAACGAACGGGATCCTTAGTAGCTCAGTTGAATCTTTGTCTCCATTGAAAGGCTTTCCGACTGCTCAACAGAGGCTTGTGGCTGAAAACTTGGATCCTGTTCGAAGAACAAGCTGTTGCCCGCAATGTACAGAAACTTGTGAGCAAGAAGTATCAAAATTGGTTGTAAAGGAGTCTGAGAAATCATCTTCTGAATCAAAATCGGAAGCAGCTCAACCAGCACTACCACAGTGGTTGCAGAATGCTAAAGCCCAGGACATTAATGTCAAAACGTCAGATCAGTTGCAGGTGAGTTGAACTCAGTCAAATTGCTATAGATTCTTTTTGTTTTGTTTTTGGTTCTAATAGGAAAACATATTTTTTTTCTTCAGACCAAGAACCAAGATCAGACCCTGAATGAGAAGACTCAACAATTACGAAAGGAATGGAAAGATACATGCATGCGCCTTCATCCTAATTTTCATCAGCAAAGTTTCAGCTCAGAAAGAATTGCTCCACAACCTCTCTCAATCACCAGCATGTATAATATGAACTTGCTTGGTCGCCAACCTTTCCAACCGAAATCGCAACCAAACAAAAGTTTTGGGGCTCTGCAATTGAACACAAATCTACAGACCAGCCAATCATCAGAACATGCAGCAGTTTCGCATCCACGAAGCCCTGTAAGGACGGACCTTGTGCTTGGGCAAAAAGAAGTTACTGAAACCACCACTCCTGAGCAAATGCATAAGGAGCGCGTCAAAGATTTCATGGGCTGCATGCCTTCTGAACCACAGAACAAGTTACTTGAAAGGCAAACAGATGATAAGCAATTGTGCCAATTAGATGCTGATTCATTCAAAAAGCTATACAAGGGTTTGATGGAGGTCTGGTGGCAGCAGGAAGCAGCAGCCGCTGTCGCTTCAACTATAACCAATTGTAAGTTGGGTAATGGAAAGAGGCGTGGTGCCGGAGCAAGGGGAGACATGTGGTTGTTGTTTATGGGTCCGGACAGTGTTGGCAAGAAGAAGATGGCATCAGCTCTTTCAGAAATGGTATCTGGATCCACCCCGGTGATGATCTCTCTTAACAATAAACGTGGTAGTTGGGATTCAGACATGAGTTTCCGTGGAAAAACGGTGGTGGACCGAATAGCTGAGGCCGTTAGGAGGAACCCCTTTTCTGTAATCATGCTTGAGGACGTTAATGAAGCAGATATGATAGTTCGCGGGAGCATAAAACGAGCAATGGAGAGGGGTCGTCTTGCCGACTCTTATGGTCGTGAAATCAGTCTTGGAAATGTCATCTTTATACTCACTGCAAATTGGTTGCCAGAAAATCTGAAACACTTATCAAAGGTCGATTCACTTGAAGAAAAGCTTGCTTGTATAGCTAGGAGTGATTGGCAGTTAAAGCTATCCATTTGTGGAAGAAGTACAAAACGGCGAGCAACATGGTTACAGAGCAATGAAGACAGAGCCACAAAGCCTAGGAAAGATGCGAGTTCTGGACTAGGCTTCGATCTAAATGAAGCTGCTGATGTTGAGGATGACAGAACAGATGGTTCACTTAATTCAAGTGATCTAACAGTTGATCATGAAGATGAGAACCGCCTCAATAACAGGTCATTGCTCACAAGTACACCTTCATCAGCACCAAGGGAATTGCTTGATTCTGTTGACGATGCCATTGTGTTCAAGCCAGTGGACTTCAACCCTATTCGGAAAAACATCACAAACTCAATTACAAGACGATTTTCAATGATCATTGGCGACAGAGTTCCCTTGGAATTGCAAGATGATACTGTTGAAAAGATCCTTAGTGGGATATGGCTAGGCAAGACCGGCTTAGACGAATGGACAGAAAAGGTTCTAGTCCCAAGCCTCCAACAGCTGAAGTCCGGCCTAGGTGTGACACTCGACGAGTCAATGGTCGTTAGGCTCGAAGCTGATGGAGATTCCGGTTGCCGGAGACAAGGAGATTGGCTGCTGAGTAGCATCATTGTGGTGGCTGACGGATTAAGGCAATGATAATAGTGGGAGTGGAGGGTATAGTTCACAATGTATGTAAATATGATCAACGGTGATACATGTGGTATTGGGAGGGTAAAGAAAAGAACCTTACAAGAGGAAGAGGCGATTGGAACCTGCTCACCTCTTTCTTCCATTAGCCTTTTTTTTTTTTTTTTTTTTTTTTTTTTTTTTTTGAGATTTTAATTATAATTTTTTTAAATTTCTCAATGTTTTTAGCCCCAAAAGTTAATAGTATTTATAATCATGAATATATTTATCAAATTACATGGACATTGATCAATAAGATGAGGCATTCCTCCCCTTTACTTGGTACTCAATTCAAGTCTCCTATTTTATCAATTTTGTGTGAAGTGGGATTGTTCACTTTTGAAATGAGGGAACCGGCCATTCGGATAGTGATAGTGTCTGATTATATATATTTCATACAATGAATCACACTAGTAGCTACAAAATCCTTTGGCTCCGAAAACATGGAAGAGTTGAATTTAACTTTGGCTCCCTGCTTTCCGGTTCTGATGAACATAACGGTTCGGTTTGGCGTATTATACTAGCAGTCCACACAGTATCCACGTTCCCTCTTGACAACCTCCTAGTATCGAAGAATCGAGTATCTAAGGTGAACAGCCTCCGATCGATTTCCGCAGGACGAAACTGCGTCTCAATCAATCCCGTGGGCTGTTAGTGAACTGGTGCTGTTGAAAGCATACATTAGTACACAAGGAACCGCTATTATTGACAAAAGTGAGGAATTGGAATTGGAGATGCATTCAAAGAGGTACAAGAGAACACAAAATGTGGGATGCCATGCAAGATGAGGTGAATGGGCAGAGAAGCCACATGAAGAAGGGTGATGCATGGTCCATGTAGCCATCCACAGACAAGGCTCCTCTTTCAGGGGCGAATCCAGGAATTGAAACTGAGTGAGACTTGAATTTTTCATATAAAAAAAAAACTAGGTTGTTCGAGAGCAATTTATAGATTGAAAAGAAAGATACATATAAAACATGGAGAACATAGTGAGCCTGCATGCTTATACAAAACAAGATTCATAAAACTCTCCAGATGTAATACTAAATGAAGTTAAACAAACATGTTGTAATACGAAATATAAAGATGTAAAACCTAGCTCAACTAACTAAATCTAACACTACGAAAACTATTTTGAAAGACCGAAGAAGACGATAAGTCTATTTGTTTTAGTAAAATAGATGAGAAAATGACATCTTTTTATTTTTGAGAGACGCAAAAATAATTATGATGGTGGGATTTGGGTATTATATATGTGTAGTATATACTAATATATGACTATATGTTAAGAGATGATTATGTATTTTTGTATCCCAACAAACTAGGGTGCAGGGACTTGAGTCCCAGTGTGTGAACACCTAGATCCGCCCCTGTCCTCTTTTATAATCTTTGCAAGCTCAACATGACCACTTGCTATATATCTTAATTGGATGTGTCCTCGATTTGTATTTTTCCAGATCAAATAAAACTCTCTCTCTCTCTCTCTCTCTCGCGCTCGATCACTTAGCTTTAGAGCTAGATGAGAATAAGAGCAATATGTATCTTTGATTCTTTTGTCTGTGCTGGTGTGGTGTGAAAGGCCAGGCTTAAAAGCTTTAACTTGAAGCCATGCATTAATGTAGTGATCGAAGCTGAAGGTGATGCAGCGAAAGCGAGACTACGAAACACACGGACAATGAAGAAGTTCGATGAGTGATAGAACGAGCGAGAGCCCTATATGCCTAATGTAGGAGTCATATCTCATTCAATTCCAATCAGGCCGACTTCCTTTCTTAAACCCCACATCTTTGTCAAATTATACAGCTTCCCATTGATATTATGCACCAGTGGCGTTTTTCCTCTTTCGTTTCATACTTGTCAAGTCAATCTATATACCGCGTCAATTATGTAAATGCCATAAATATCAAGAAACAAAACTTACATACTACGTTACACTTGTTTACACCCACAACATGCAGGAAAAACACATCACTGAATACTATACTTACTTCACTAGTGCATCTTGCTGTGGTCGTCGTCACTAGCATGCCAAGACAACGGCAAGCTTTATTAGATAGGGTTTCGCTTTTAGTTGGTTCAAATGTAGGATATGAGACTAGCACTACTGGAAAATAAAGTACTTAGGTGACAAACAGTTTTTGTCATCTATGTGCTCATTTTTGTCGCCTAAGTTCTTACGTGACGAAAGCTTCGTCGACTAACAGTCGTGGCCTGAGCATGGAGGCGTAAGAACTTAGGCGACGAATAAAAAAGAAATGGTCGCCTAAATGGATACTTAGGTGACTATTTATTCATCATCGTATAAGTCTAAGGTGAGGAAGACAGACACATTCAGATGTCAAAATTATTGTCGCCAACACTTGGTGACGAAAGGAAATTATAGTCGCCTTAGTTTCATTTTACGCGACCATTTATTGATCGTCGCTATGTTTAAGGCGAGGATAACTAGCACACTAAGTCGTCGAGAGTTTTGTCACCTAACACTGGCGACGGTTCTAAATAATATGGTTGTTGGATTCTTAATAGCTTAGACGACAAAAGTTTAATCCTTCGTCGCCTCAGAGATTCAACCCCGGCGACGGTTTCTCATTTTTCGCCGCATGTTTTTAATATATATGTTTTTAAATTATAATTACATATTATTAAAAAATCTAATTATTACTTAAATGCACACAATAATTATGTATGCATATTTTCAGGTTCACATTCAAAGTTAAAAACCTGCGGTGCAAATCAAAATCATAACAAAAGAAGTTCAAACTGAAAAACTAGTAAACTTCTAGGAGGTACACAAACAAAAGAGCAAGTTCATAGTTTAAACCCTTCCTAATACCGTAGCCTCTTATAGTCCTATATAGACAATGTTCAACAAAAGAAGAGGCAAATATCAAGGGTTCCACAAAAGCAAAAAGCCATGGACCTAGCTTCAACCATCAACCTCAGGCTGTCGGCTTTCTTGTCGGCTCGGCTGCGACTGCACATACTTCTCCAACATCTGTATACAACGCTCATAATTAAGGATCTTCTCCTAGGCTATTCTGGCCTGCTCCCGGCTTGTTGTGCCTCCTCTTGAGCATTTCGTGCCTCCTATTTGGCTTGTCGGGCGTGCTCTTGAACCTCCTCAAGAACCATATCATTGGGGCGAGAACCTTGTAACTCCTTCCTTGCCCACAATTTCTGTCACATCCCGACCTGTAAAATTTTATCTTATTTACTAGTTTGATTATAATAAGAATTTTTACCGTCTCCGACATTGAGTTATAGTTTAATTGGTCCCTAGAGGGTTTTGAGGGACGATTATTTCGAAGAGTTATTCGTAGGAGAAAAATGTAACGACGGTAAAAAATAGTAAATTTTAGCTAGTAAAAGGTAATTTTTATTAGGGTATTATTTTTTGGGGGTGTTAAATTTTGGATTTGGGTTGTATATCGAAGAGTTGGGCCGGATGGTGAGGCCCAAAACTCTTTTCTTTCTCTCTCCTCTCTCTCTTTCTCTCCCGACGTTCTCTCTCTCTCTCCCGATTTTCCCTCCCGCTGCCGATTTTCCGGCCGCCCGTCCGCCGCCGTCCGGCCACCGTTCGCCGCCAAACCGGTCCCAAAAAGTCGGTCATCAACCCAGCTTCCATTCTAGACCGGTGACAGCCCCCCTAGCGCCGCCGTGAAGGAGTAGTGCCGCCCGAAAGCGGCGACTGCCGCGGTGGTTCCTTGGTCGGAACTCTCTCCTCCGGCCACCAATCCGGGCAATCTTGTATGGTTTTGTAGCTCTCCTCCCGTGCAACAACCCCTCCAAAAGGCTCACTCGCTCTTGAGCTCGGTAAGGAGAAATTCGAAGTTGAAATTCTAGGGCTTTTAGGATGTTTTCGTTCGATTGACCTAGTTAGTCTTGAAATTGGACTTAGTGATAGTTATGAAAGTTGTTTGGGATGTTGAACGGAAACTACTGTTAAAATTTGGTAGAATTTGGACGTCGCCGGAATCGGCCTCCGGCCGCCGCCGGCGCCGTTTTGGGGTTTTGTATAATTTTAATTGTGTAATAATTAGAGGAATTTAATGGAGTGAATTGTGGAATTTTCGGACGAGTTTTGAATAGGTTTGTGAATTTCTGAAGTTTGGTATTTTGGCGGTTAAATAATGTAAAATCCGACCGTAGGATTTAAATCAATTTCTGGAAACGGTTGTATTTACGACTGCCAAGTATGATATAAAAGTTTGGATCGTTTCGATTTAAGAATATCAAAGTTAGGCAATGATGAGCGTAATTATGGCTCAAGATTAATTTTGCCTATTTTATCAATACTGGATTTTTGTTGGTAATTAATTATATATTTGGAACAGGACGTGAGGAGGCCCGTGCAGAAGAAGCCTCGGAGCGTCATCAGGCTTAGGCCTAATTTGTGAGAGGACCTTTGTTTTAAATAAAAAACATGCGATGAATGATTTTATTAATCATTTATTTCTTCTGATGAGATTTATTGATTTCTCGGCTATTTGATAATTTTTCTCCTTTGGAGAGATCCCGAAAATGAGATTTTCGGTGGATATATATGTTTTGAATTTTATGAGAATAGTATGTATATAAATGCTAGCTAGCCATATGTGCTTGGTCCGTCATAATGAGGTAAAATACCATTATGGCGTGTCGTGAGTGTTAGACACAAGCGTCATAGCCCTATATGAAAACTTTTTTCTTTTTCGGTTTATTTAGGTTTTCATATAGGAAGTCCACACGTATATATACACCGTCCTTTTCGGTCATAATGAGGAAAAATACCATTATGGCGCAACGTGAGCGTTAGACGCCAGTGTTGTAGCTTTGTATGAATTTCTATTTTTCTAAATTGTTTCTAAGATTCATACAAGGAGTCTGACGAATGTAGATACATACGAATATATGTTTATATATAGTTCAGCCTGAGAGGCTCCATTTTATTTGAGTTTGTGACTAGCCAGTGCTAGTCGTGAAATTGTCAGATTATGAATTGAACGCTTTTGAGCTGCCGCATGCAGTATATTTTTCTATGAAATTAAAATGGGAATGCATAAATATTTTGTTATTAAATTATTTTTGTCCACTCACTCTAACGTTATTAAATGTCTTCCCCTGGGCCCTTCGTTTTAAAATGCCCAGTCTGCAGAGTTCGGATTGGATCTAGTAGGAGACGAGGCATAGTCACCCATATTTCCACCACCTTTCACCAGTAGGTTACCTGTTTAGCCTGCCTGTGTTTTCTTACTTCCGCTAATGTCTAGTAGCTCTGAATACTTGGGTTTAATGTATATATTTTTGGTTGTGGGTGAAGGCTTGTTGATATTTTAGAATATTTTCGGATGATGTATATTATCTTAGATAATGTTTATTATCCTGTTGGTGGTGATTGTTTTTTGGGGAGCACGAAGGCTCCAGAAGTTAAGGTTGGATTTGGAACATTTAGACGTGTTTGCAGGTTTCTATTGGAAGGGTTGTCCATTTTCAAGGGAGGTTGTACCGAATTTTGCGGTAAATCTTTCCTTGGAGGTGGTCCCCGCACGATTTACTCCGGGTTCATGGTGAAATTTAGGGCAGGTCGTGTCAATTTCAACTCTCCCAAGCCCCTCCCCTGGTCCCAAGGACCTTCTCAAATGCGTTGAGCTAAGATTGGAGATCTACTTGTTGAAGGAGCTCATCCTCTGGAGTGTCCGACTGTTGTTGGTTCAACATTGTTAGGACCTTCTGTCTCATATCCTTCTGCAATGACAAAAAACAAACTTAACAACGCAGCAAAACACAACAATTTCTAAAACACAGCAGTTTGTGAAACATAGCAAAACACAACAATTTCAGAAAACAACAAGTTGAAGGAGTTAATTAGACATGCTGCATCTAATGAAACATATGATACATGCTACACACTTAGCAACACCATCAACACACAACAACATTTAGCTTAAACATATGAGATTTCATCAACTCACAACAACACTTAGATGTTGCTACATACGACACACAACAACATATAAACACAAAGCAACACACAACAACACTTAGCTGAAACATATGGGATTTCATCAACTCACAACAACACTTAGATGTTGCAACACACAACACACAACAACATATAAACACAAAGCAACACACAACAACAATAACTTAAAGCAAGTGTCCAGTATAGTAAGTGTCATATAAATGAACTAAAAGAATAAACAAACACAAAAAAGAACACTTACGGCTTTTTGGGCTGCAATCTTGTTATACTTTTCGTAATCAGTGGTGTCAACGTTTGAGAAAGCATGAGTTATGTCATTAGTGGTATCATAATTTGTTTCTTCATATCTTGGGCAAGATGGAAAAACATCATGTATATTGTTCATAGCGGGGTCCATGAAAGACCCGGCAGTATCGCTAGATGAGCCTGGACGATGACTGTGTCGTCCTTAGAAATTGACCATTGTAGGTACATGATCTGCTACTTCACCATGGTGTGTCCATGTAGTATAACTACACATAATATCTAATGTGGTCAGGTCATTGTACATTCCCGCAATTGTCTTTCACTCTTCTAAATTATATTTTCTACACGGACAACGAAAATGTTCCACTCCATTACCATGTTGAATTGCAAATGTCATAAAATCGAGAATTCCTTGCATATAATCCTTGTAACCCCTCCGTAACTGCATCCAACTCTTGTCCATTTTCAGAATATGTTGTCATAAGAGAATCAAATAACCACAAAGTTAGAAACAAGCAACAAATTAAACATGTATTCGCTTCTTCTTCTCACCTTATGCCTCCGGTTAGGGTCCTAATCTCATTCGGGTGCACATGATTTTGTTTCGCAATTTACAGTTCTTGTGTTTTGCATTTACGATCATGGGTATAAATTTCAGCAGCATATTCCTACAGTTCCTCAAGTGCACGAATATCTATACCTAATGTGCACTCGAGGAACAGTAGCAGGAGACCCTGTTGAAATATATACCCACAATCGATAACACAAGAACTGTAACTTGCGAAACAAAATCATGTGCACCCAAACTATCCAAAAATGAGACAATTTAAGAATAATTTTGTCAAACACAATCCTGACAAGATGATTTTCGAATGAGATTTCTAAGGCTAATTAAACATTGATGAATGAAAGAATTTTACCATTCTTACATCCACACACAACATAATCTTTTGAAATCACAAATGATTTCCATAACAACCAACAATTCAATATATATAATCACTTTTGCTACATCATAATCACGCATGCAAGCTGTATCATAATCACACAAACTACACTATCAACAATATGTGACCTGAATTCTTCATCGAAAACTCATAGGAAAATATGGGAAATATGATGAAAAAGAGAGAGAAAAGGATCATACCAAGCGAAAAGCTAATGGGTAGAGGTTGATAAAGCTTTATGATCACCGAAATGGCAAAACCCAAGTAGAAGAGCGATTTTTGTAGCTTTCCTCTTTTTCCCCGTCTGTTTCAGATATAGAAACTGAATAGAGATTATAAAGTGAGTTTACTTAGGCGACAAAACATCGATGAAACATTTTCGTCGCATAAGTAACCATTTTCGTCGCCTAAGATAAACTGCTATGACAAAATAATCTGCTCGTCGCCTCAGTTGTTGATAGTTTAGGCGGCGAAACCATCTTCGTAGCCTGAATATCTACTAAGGCGACGAAAATAGTATGAGTCATTTTTTTGTCTCCTTGGTAATCTAAGGCGACGAACCATTATTTGGTTTGTCTCCTAAGTGCTTTTAGACCACAAATGAAGATTTCGACGCCTAACTGCTTACTTAGGTGATGAAAATGTTTTTCTCTCCTTGTTTTATATGCCTAAGTCTTTTATTCTAGTAGTATAGATCCATACGTATCAGAAAATCAAGATCGATCTGGGATCGGTCATGGCTTGTTTCGTCTTTCAATACATTTTCTATTTTAATTGCTCTCAGTTCTCATTTAGGTTTAATTTTTGTCATGCATGGTAATACAACGAGTCGCTTGCTGTCAATTTTCGCTATTATTAGTGTCATTTGGTCTCCTGACGCTTTAATTTTATGAAGGAATTCCTTAATTCTGAGTTTTACCGTATCATAAACTATAGTGTTTTAGAGCTATTGAATCGTATATAACATCACCGTTCTATTAGATTGGTCAATGAATTATATCTGTTAAACTCTGTTAACCGACGTAATTAGTTATATTCTAATAACTAAACTACCCCCCAACCATAAAAAAGGAAAAAAAAATGGATATATTCAGTCAATACTCTGGTCAAGAAATTCACTAGCTTGTTATGATTTGATTGTGGATGAAAAAGGCAGAAACGGTGACGCAACATACATGACAAAAATGTTTCTATCATGGCTGAAACAAATAAATGCAGAGTCCCATTGGTGCCAACCACGCATGTGTTGATAAACAACAAAAACCAACACACTAACTTTGGTTACATTGGTACTTCCTTCCTCCCACCATATTCTAATCCATCTAATTTACATGCATCATCATTAGCTTCCAATTAGCACACAATAAACAACAAAGGAAAACTCATATTCTATCTCGAAGAGAATTTGGAAGCAAGAAGGAGGTCAAGCACAAAGCTACAAAGAAGCGAGAACCAGCCAGTCTTTTCTCTTTTCTCGCCTATTCCAGTTGGTGTGATCAGAAATATACTCGAACACAAATTGGAAAGCTGCACTTTCGCTTTGGCTATATGCGGAAAAAGTTTGAAGGGTAAAAAAAAAAAAAAACAGGCAGGGTGGCGTTTTCTTCTCCAACCTTTATGCCTTTATGCCTTGTGGCCCTCATTCATGTCACATCTGCCTTTTTGAGATGCAAACAAAACACCCAACCACTCCCCCTTCCCCCTTTATATGTTTGATTTGTAATTTAATTAATTTGGGTTCTGAAGGGAATCCTAGACCAAGATTATATTAGGATTACGGTAATTAATCATCTACCATGCCATTATATATATATATATATATATATATATATATATAATATATATATATATATGTATCACGTGGGCGTTCGAGATCAGATAAAGAAAGAAGAGAACAAAAATACAAAAAAAATTAATAACACCCATGTGTTCCGATATTGTGATAGCTTTTGGTTGTTCAAAGTTAATGGTGTCCCTAGGTACGGTCCAAGGGTTGATTTCTTATTTTACTTATTTTTCTTCTTAAAATAGAAATGTTATCTTCATATTCTCACTAAGTTTCAGCCACAAAAATGTAATTATTAGTGGACAGTTTTTAAAAAAGAAAAAAAAAAAAAAGTTGGTGTTGCTGTCCTCGATCTCAAATACAAGGGAGGAGGAGGAGGAGGACATCTAATCTAAATCCCTGATTACATATACTTAAAATCATATTAGAATTTCTTACAAACAAGTACTCAACAAGACACCAACTAGCAAAAATGTAATTATTACTGGACAGTTTTTAAAAAGAAAAAGAAAAAAAAAGTTGGTGTTGCTGTCCTCGATCTCAAATACAAGGGGAGGGGGAGGAGGAGGAGGAGGAGGATGAGGACATCTAGCCTAAATCCTTGATTACATATACCTAAAATAATATTAGAATTTCTTACAAACAAGTACTCAACAATACATCAACTAGCAAAGAATGCTCTAATAACTACTCTATTTGTTTTGAAATAACAGTGACATATCAAAAAGATAACTTGACTACTGCAAAGGATAATTACTAATATCATTGTTTTCCCACAAGCTTTCCGCTAGAAGATAAATTCAATGACACTTAGCTTCACCCTACCAATAGGTGGCAACGACCACCTGACTAAGTAAGGAACTCGATGTCTACCTAGAGCAAACAAGAAACTTAGAGTGCACACACAGACACATTACCCGACTAGCCCCACACACCTAACGTAGGGGCTTATTGCTCGCAAAATGCGCAAACAAATTAAAAAAATAAAAATAAATAATTGTTGAAGGAGAAAGTATAACGAGAGATAACGAGAATAACAGTCTACTCATTTATTCATAGAAAGACCTATTTATAGGCATTACATAGAGTCTCCCGAAGGATTTAGAAGTTCTATAAACTGTAATCTATTCTAATAAGGAAACCGGATTAACCAATCCTACGTGTATTAGGGCAAGACACATAACAGAATGACGGAAATATAATTTCCTTAAACACTCCCCCTTGTGTTGCGTCCCTAATACGACACGGTGCTTATGATGTTGCTTCAGTAAAAACCTTGCCAAGTAAAACAAAAACCTCATGGGTAAAACAAAATACTTGGACGAAAGAAAAAAGAGCACAACGCACCAACTACAATTGAAGAGAACATGTGATGCATGTAGACTCCCCCTGATTGGTAACTCAATCTCAGAGTACAGATAAACGGCGCAAGCCAATGCATTTCACATACTTCAAAAGTAGACTTGGGCAACGATTTAGTCATTAAATCCAGCCACATTATCTTCAGATCAGACCTGCTATACTTAGCATTATTTTGATCTTTAAGGAGAAGGTTGCCTAACAACTCAAAACATAAGTTTGCGTTGAAAATCAGATTCACGCGTGGCATGACCTTCGTATACTTAAACAGTCATAACGTCTTGGATACAATAGGTATGGACGAACCGTATAAAGTTCTGGAAACTAGACACATGTAGCTTTCCAACCACATAAGGTCCATAACCTAGTTCATCTTGAGCTGATCACAAAGATCTGTCGAAGTTGACTGTTCTGCCAAAGTAGATTCTCGGACAGATTCGTCCTACTTTACGAAAATAGCCATAACTCACTCAATATGATAGGTGTGAACAAATGGTTGGTTTTCCTGGAAAGCAGACACATAGACCTTTCTAATGGTACTAATTTCACCATTTTCTAACAAGTGGACTATCATGTAGATCCTGTGGAAGTTGACCTACGAAACTGGGCAGATTCTGATTTCGCATTTGATGTGTCTTTCTGTAGAGATGAATAAGCCTGAACCTTTCATAGAAGGAATCACTGTCATTATATTGGCGTTGCGTGGGCGCATCCGACCACTACCTTGACATTCCTTCAAACTCATCTAAGAGGGAGCGAAGATGCTCAACCGCTAGGAAGAGAGTGGAAAGACTAAGGAGGACTTGGCCTTACAAGTTTATAGTGAATGAGATGTCGAGTTGAGCATATTGTAACAAGTATATGAATGTGCTACCGTACTTAGATGTAGGATTTCTCCTAAGACTTCTTCGTCATATGGACGAAACATGTCTTCTCAACACTTCAACCGATCAAGGATACATATAGACATAACTTCATCGTCCTTTAGATTTCCTTAAGCCGACAGATGAATAAGCATCATCAATAACGGTCCTCACTTTCGAAACCAAGTATTCTCAAGATCCTTTCATTCTTAATTTTGGATCAGTGGCATCTCTTAGTTTAACAAGAGTTCGTCACGATTCATCTAGAATTTACACGCAAATAGGCATAATTCTTCATATCCCTTCCCTAATCAAGTAGATACTTAGCAAATACCATGCAAACGCGCTCCGTGGTCAGGAGCCACTTGATTTGGGTGAAAACCGATCTATTCAAGATCTTTATGTACATCTCTTAGTTCCTAACAGAGATAAGTTGTGACGTTGTGACCGCAAGCTGCTTGTTCAGTTTTTCGGAAACTACCAAACTGACAAGGTAGTGGAGTGCAATGACATCCATTACGAGAGTATATCTCATCGTAGTCGATTCCAATGCGTTTGTGAGAGACCTTGCGCCAGAAGGTGAGTTTAAACTCTTTTTCTCACTACGCTTTCTATCAAAGACATAACTGATAGAGTTTACACTTGGGGTGTCGGCGTCACCTCACCAAAACACTATCTCTTTGTTTAAACTATATCGCATCTTTCCATTTAGGCCAATCTACAACGTTGGTATTTTCTCAACGAAGTATGGTTCGATATCAAACTCATTAAACCACGTCATCATGTACACCGGTGTAATTTCTAAGTGTAGAGGTCTCTATACGGATTAGTATTGACATTGAAACGTCCCCCAATGATAACCATAATCCAGAAATAACTGACAAATGAGTATCATTGATCAAATGATCAAGTTGTGCCAAACTCGCATTCTTCCTTGGCAAGTATATATCGAACCAAGTGGCCTCCCCTAAACCGTGGGAGCCACGGCCTAGCGACACCATCTACCACATTTGTGGTGTCACCATGCCACCATCTATGGGTGACGACATGTCCTCTTATCCGGACATCAACATGTCCTTATCCGGACATCAATCCTTGCAGGCATGTTTGCAGCATGTATATGTGATCTTGTCATTTTAGGGAACTTGATGAGACATAGTAGGGACAAACCATGATAATTCCAAGTCGTTCTACTTGAACATTCTTGTTTTTATCTCCCCCTAACGACGAGAAGACTGACTCATCAAAGTGACATAAAAGAGATCGCCTGTCAAGGTCCTTATATAAGCGGACTATAGTCGGAAGCTCATGTCTTATTCAAAGACAATATTCATCAAATAACTCATCATTGTGCGCTTATGGAGGCGCAATTTGGCATATACAACATGTGGACGATATAGAGTGCAGAACGTTAACTGAATCTGTTAACAAATATGCATATCGTTACAACCGTAACATAAAGATCTGAATGATGGTGGGTAAAGATGAATAAGTAAACTATGACCCTGCTACAATCCGTAGTCGTTGGTCTTACAAATCGAAAAAAAAAAAAAACTGCTGGCCTCACCGCCGGGACCGGTCAAAAAGAAACCGGTTGAACTAACCGCCAGCATCACCGGACCTTTGTTTTACACTTCCTTTAACGGTTCACTATTCTCCAAACGCTACCAAATTTTGTAAGCAGGTAGACATGGGAGTTAGAATTTGGAAACCTACAGCCTCGACGACAAAACTGGCCGAAAAAGTGCCGAACCGGCCGTCGGAGTCGCCGGACATCTGTGAACACATATATCGAGCGGTTCACCACTTTCCAGGTCTCCAAATGCCACCAAATTTTGTGAATAGGTAGGCTCGGATGTTAGGAATCAGTGGCCGCAAACAGAACCTCAAGAACCAGTCTAAAAATTATTGAACCGGTCCTCACAATGACTGGTACGCAGGCTGAAAAACCCGAAATTCTAGGTTTTTTCAACTTTTCAATCATTGTTAAGGTTCCCCATAACATCTAAATGTTATGGCTTGAGTTGAACCATTGTGAACATCACCATAGCATTATTATGCCTCAAAGTGAACAATTAGAAGCCATCTAGGCCAACATCTTATGTATCATTCTTGTAGAATCGCTCATAGACATTGCAATTAATGTCGTATTTAGTGAAGAACGACTGAGCATCTTGTATATGCTAATCTCTTTATTTCATTGTCTTTAGCATAGGAGAGTGTCGCTCCTAATCTTTGTTAAAGAATATGCTTTACAAAAAAAGTAACGAGCATGGCCAATGTGAGATCATATGGGGTTTTTTTGCGTCATATTTGCTTATGAAAGCATGAGTAGTGCCTCTATTATATAGGAGGATGACGCGAATAGCTTTAATGCCATCTATAGGCCGTGAGCATTGCTCATGGCTCCACCAAGTTGTATTTGGGTGATCTTTGATCTCAATGGTTACTTTGCTCAAAAGAAAGGATGTATGTGAGAGTCTTTACTCTTTAGTATACGGATCATCAAAACACGTCTAAAATTGTCCCGGACGATTTATGTTAAAGCCTACATGAGTCAATGTCTCCATTCTCATCATTGGTGACAATAACCGATTCAATTAACGAAACTTAGTGACTCATGAATGTTGCGCATTCATTATAGTGATACATAAGAAATTCTCATCAATTCTCACAATGTGTTTCCAGGTGATAAACGTTGGCGTGAATATCATTAAGTCATAACACGGTTCGATTGCTTTCTTATTCATAAATAGCATATGTGACTTGAATCATAACGCCATTAGGCATTGAAACTTGAGCATTAATCCGCTCTGATTATTTGTGATGATCTAGTCATCGTAGTCACAAGGGATTTAGAAAACACCAAATCCATGAATAGTTGTCTATTCCTTGCAATAATGCAATAAGCTAAGCACTCAATCTCTCTACGACACATTCATATACAAGAATGTAGAGACAACAGTCTTATGTCAAGACATAGAAACCGAAATATGTTAACAATTTCAATGAAGATTGAAAAAAAAAGGTATTAGAATCCTTTAGAGTGCATTACATGACGTGTAATACTACATAGATGGACGAAACAAAACTTTGAACATGCCAAAACTTGGCAAAATTGGTCGTGAGCACCCACGGCCCACTGTTGGATCTTGTAGAGAAAGAAAATGATTTTTCAACATTCAATTTTGGATGACATTTAGCGTAACGCAATGTTCTTTTTGCAATTATGAATCCACTCAAGAGTATAGAAAACTACTCTTGTTTGTAATGTCTTTACAATTATATAAGTGTACATTGTGCCACACTTAACATTACAAATCCTCTTTTGATCCAAAAACCGATGTGCATTGCGTAACATCATGATATTTTAGCCTTTATAAACGCCACCTTATAGTAACTGGTGGTCTTTTATAGTGTCATGTTGTAATGCGATATATTGCATTAACATATAGCTTATGTAGATCGAACCATATGTGCCAGACAAAATCTGAATATATATGCCAACAATTATAACGAGATCTTGACCATGAATTTAATTCAAAATATAACGACTAAGTAACTTTAGTCAAATATGTGAGGTGTATGCCTGCACAAAACTTGGAAAAATAAACGGATTTGTAGTCACTTAGACTATTAAACCGAAGTCATAGGCTTTATATTTTCCGTAATATACTTTTTGCTTTTAAAATCCGTAACTGTGAGAATAATGTTCTCATCTGCTTCCATATAGTGAGTTTCTTATTTCAAGAACTCCATATATTTCTTGTATATTGACCATATTATTGCTTTCTTTGCAATTTATGAACATATGTAGAACCACATCAATAGCAAGATTTTTCTTTTATTTACTGGCCCAATCTTTTTATGACATATAGTGTTCGAGGCGTTGCCTCTCCCTCTTTTCAGAACTTGTGACATGAAATTTGCCACTTTTTTTTTATGTCAAATTCAGGGCTCATGTTTCGGTCAAATATTTCAACTACAAGATGGAAGATTGACTATTATTGATATACGATAATTAATTCTAAGTATTGAATTTGGTCAAGACCATAGTTTATGGTAACTCAATTCGATGTAAACCGTGACAAATTCCGTCACAAATCGATGTAATCATGACAATTTCAGTCACAAATCGATGTTAACCGCGACAATTTCCGTCGCAAATCGATGTTTGTCCCTTTATTAACCACGACAATATTTCGTCGTAATACCGTGACTTGCCAAACCGACACATAGTTCAACTTTGATATGAGGGGTCTCAATCCCTCAATATCATCCCACGTTATAAAGAAAGGTGGGATGTAGAAGAAGGCTACGAAGCCCGGCTATGAAATTAAATTTCAAAAGCGGCAACTTTTATAAAAGCTTACGTGCTAGTTTGCCGTGTAAGAGAAGTTGCCTTTGTAATTTTCATGCTTACTTCCATGCTGCGAAGTAACTCTCGTAATTCCATCGCGATCCGTCAAGCGAAAAATTTCATGAAAAATAAAAATATATGGTTAGTCATATTCACCATATATATAAAAACAGTAAGCAGTAAAACTAATTAAATAGTTACTACTGTAAATAAACTGGTTTTACTCTTTAGGTAAAAACTTTTTACCCGGAGAGGCAAATTTACCGTTTTGCCCCTCGTACAATTATACGTTTTGGATCAGGTGAATACGATCCGGGTTGAGCAGATACCGATCGGAGCTATTGTGAGGGAGGGGCGCCGTGCGGAGCTAGGCAAGGACTGGGTGGGCCGGAGAGAGCTCACGTGTGCAGCGCTAGGGCGGTGGTGCAAGTCTGGGGGCGCGGAGATGATGGCTCGACTGAGGCTCACGCAGGAAGAGAAGTGAGAGCGGCGGAGGTGGTGATTTGCTGAGGTGGGACCGTCGAGGATTGTGCGCTCGTCGGTGTTGTGGCCAAGAGAGGGCTGTGGTTCTGGGTTGCAAAGGGGCAGCGCTCGAGGCTAAGGCTGAGGCTCAGCTGGGTCTTGGGTGGTAGAGGAGGCTGGTGCGGTTCGTCGCCGGTGTGAGCAGGCGGAGCGAGGCTGCCGGCTCTGGGTTGGGTGCCTATAGCAACTTTCTAGGTGCCCAAGTCAAAATCGATGGGGGATGGATGCAGAAAATTTTAGGGTTTTAGGGTTTCGTTATCAAGCTCGGGTTAGAGCACAGTGCTGATAACGTGTTAAAGGAGAAAGTATAACGAGATATAACGAGAGATAACGGTCTACTCATTTATTCATAGAAAGACTTATTTATAGGCATTACATAGAGTCTCTCGAAGGATCTAGAAGTTCTATCAACTGTAATCTATTCTAATAAGGAAACCAGATTAACCAATCCTACGTGTATTAGGGTAAGACACATAACAGAATGACGGAAATATAATATCCTTAAACAATAACATCTTTAAAGAAAAAACAACCAAGGCAAGGCCCAATAACTGAGCCCAGAACCCACCAACCGGCCCATCAGACACTATTAATCCAAGAGTTAAAGAGGTAATTGACATGTTTTGTGAAGTCGTAATCCCAGGAGTTACAAATGTAAACTGTGAGTTTTGTGTTAGTATGGCCGCAACATGTTGCGAAGGTGGGTAGGTTTTCATATGATTGAGTGAGATATTTTGTTTGGCAAGTTCTTGCCTTCAGATGTTGATGTAGCTCGTCAACAACAATGGGTGCTACGGTGAGGGAGAGGCCATGGGAGAGAGGAGGGGAGGAGGTTGGGGTGAGGTGGGGTGAGGTGGGGTGGCATGCGGGAGAGTTTGGTTGATTGGGTTGTTACTAGTGGCCTACATTAGGGTCTGTGTCAACCCATAACTTTTTACTCTACAATGCACGTTTGGTGCTTGAGACTATATTACACCTTCTTATTTTTGAAGACTGTCCTGCACTTATGTGAGGTGTTTTAAGTTGTACTAATATTAACTCATGTTTGGTGTTGCATGAGATTAGATGGTAGTTTGCTTGTTTATAGTTTAGAATGATGACGCTATCTAAGGATGACATATTTGAGTACCCATAATAATACCACCTAAGGAGACCAATGAAAACAATGTGTTACGTAAGCTCATTTATTTTAGTACTCATTGACATCAAACACAATACTAACGTCCTAAACTGGACTCCTTATTTAACACTGTCATATTCAGTCCCAACAAACAAACATGCACGTACAAGTCTTTCCAAGACGTTACCTCTCTAATTGTGAGTTTGTTTAGAGATCATTTTTAAGATCATATGATTCTTTTTGTTATTAAGTTTTTGACCGGTTTCCGTTTAGATTTTTTATAGAATAATTTGTACTATCTTGATTTATACTGTTGGTTATTTTTTGTGTTGTAGAGTATGTTGGATTACTTAACGTAATATCACATCTCTTAAGGTACGTTATTACCTGTAATATTCATACTCGTTAATATATTGAAAGATACTATAATCTAGACTGATTTAAACAACCGCGTGTGGCTTGGATATATTGATTATTGTTGCTCAGGCAGCGGAGTAGTAAGAAGCATGATCATTGACAGGAAATAAACACGTAATAATACAATTCGAAAGTAGCATTTGTCTTTCACATTAAGTGAAAAATGTGCTGGAGGAGAAAGAAATGGAGGGGTCCGAATCGGATCTCAATGGTAATGACATGAACAATCTTTTTCAAAACCGAAATGGATCCATTAAGGAGTTGCTAGGTTTTATAAAAGGGAAAAAGCCCAAATACCCAAAAACAAGGTTTGTAAAGCCTAGTTGAATGAAAAACAGTTTCCTTATCCCATTCCAATGTTTCTTACAAAAAATACGTTTGTACCCCTACCCTAATTCTCTTTCTCTCGTCTCTCTCACCTCTCATTCTGATATGCTCTCCTCTCTCTCTCTCTCTCTCTCTTCTTCTCTCCTCACCATCATCGATGCACTCCTCTCTCTCTCTCTCTCTCTCTCTCTCTCTCTCCTCTCCTCACCATCATCGCCGTCCTCCTCTTTCTCTCTCCTTCTCTCTCTCACCGATGTTCTCCCTTCGCCGGATAGATCCTCGCGTCGGTTATCGTCACCGCCCGATCATACCGCCACATCTTCGACCAGATCTCCTCCTCCCTCTCTCCTCCGATTTGGAAAACACACTTTCGCTCTCTCTCTCTCTCTCTCTCTCAGCTGCCTCGACGTCGACATTGATGACACCTCAAGGACGAGGATGACGCACCAGCGAGGAGCCCGACGAGGATCATGGGGTTGAGCCATCTCCAGGATCATGAGCTACTAGAGGAGGATTGCAACCCCGGCCAGGCTAGGGATTTGAAGGTAGGATCTGATCCTTCTTTGATATTGTTGGTAAATTATTGTTGTTGTTGGTCTGGAGGTTAAATTGGTGTTGTGGTTGGAGAAGGAGAGAAGGTGAGAAGAGTAGTCTTGCTGCTGTTATTTCACTTTGGATGGAGAGAGGAATCCTTGTGATTAAGCCATGGTCTGCCTTTGTTTGTGAAGGTGAAGAAGCCTTCACTTGTAAAAACTTCTTTTCTAACGTTTTTTACTACCTTAGTAATATCTTATTACCCTAGTAATTCCGGTTAACCATTATTGGGGTCAATATCATGTTTATTGGGGTTAATAATTGATTATTGAGGGTCAGTAACTGATTATTGGGGTCAATAACTTGATTATTAGGGTCAATAACTCGATTATTAGGGTCAGTAACTGATTATTAGGGATCAGTAACTGATTATTGGGGGTCAGTAACTGATTATTAGGGTCAGTAACCGAGTTACCGGTGACCGGAGAAAAATTGAGTTACTGGGGGTCAGTAACTGAGTTATCGGTGACCGGAATCCGACGACCAGGGAAATCCGGCAACCAAAGTCCGTCAACCGGTGATTGGAGTCTGGTGATGTTCCGGCCAAGTATTCTCTCTTCCATTTTCTCTCTCTATGCATGTTTAAAGGATGACGGCAAAATAGTCTTAAAATAATATAGTTTGTTAAGACTTTAATAAAGATTTGTATATTTAGCATAAAAAAGTTACATTATATTTGAATGGGCTAATGAAAAAGATTGTCATTGAAATGAGAAATGAGGGGTGGGCTAATGAAAAAGATTGTCATTGGAATGAGAAATGAAGGGTTTAAATTAGTATTAAATGGACATTTTTCCTATAAAATAAACTCTTAATTGGTTTAACAATCTTTTGATTAATTTTCAGATTTCAGTTGAATGCATCCTCGGACTGAATAACCGACCCAGCTAACTAGTCCGCAATGAGATCTCCAGCCGCACAATAAGTATTGCTGAATCAAATCGGATCCACGTACTCAATCATGCATGCGTTCTAGATGTTCCTATGAATTCTTTCCATCCATCGACAAGTTTTCAATTTCGACCCCAATAATAACTAGCTAGGTCAAAATCTTAATGCTCCGGTCCCCTGAAAAGATGTAGCTAGCAGGTCGGCCTGAAAAGATGTAGGTAGCAGGTTGGCCTGAAAAGCTCACCACTCGTTCGGTTTAAGCATGCGGGTGGCGACCGACCACCATGTTTGTCGGCGACTCAACCAAGCCTCCATGCATATCGATCCCATTCGACCACTGCTTATTCTTTTGATTCATTGATTCGACCCCTCAACCACTTTAACTTTTCACTTCAAAAAAGGCCGGTGTTCAACTTTACAAGTCTCTCCTTCCCCCACGAAAGCAGCTTCCATGCATTGCTTTGCTTTGCTTATCTTATCATCACAGTAACAAAGCCCTTTTCCCAGAACCAATATTGGGTTCTTTCCTGGTAAATAAACTTGCATCATATCTAATTATCTATCAGCTGGTACTCCAATTACGAATAGACAGAGAACTTCTAGTAATCACTCGCTGAAGAATATTCATCATATGTAAGACAAAAGACGAGCATGCTTTAAACTTTGCGTTAGTTAAACTTCGCTTTTAACCTACTTTGGTTATCCTATTGCATTTGTCATCTCCTAAAAAGAGGAAGATTAAACTCCACCCAAAGACCATGACACACCCATAAAAACATGTATGTGTTATTGTGTCCATCTCCTAAGAAAGAAAATAGAAATTTCATCATGTGTAGGTCCAAGTTGAATATATTTGGTTTACCTAAACCCCTTAAAAAGGAAAAGGGTTGTCTTGGAAGAAAATACTGAATAATGCATCACCTACTTTCCAAAAAGAAGATGCTGACATCCCAAGTTTCAATTATTCAAAGCAAACTTAATCAATATCAAGATAAATCAAGAGAGCTAGCTCTGAAAAGTGGGAGCACTTTAATTCATAATGAGTACTATTTTAATAGAAAGGATTAATCAATATTCCTTAATCTATTCAGAAACATGATTATCCTCATCCTTAGATCCTATAAATAATAATAATCTCAGGGCAGTGGTCACTTAGGAATAAAGTAATGGATTAGACATGATGACATTAATCTAATATCAAGGGAATGTAAGAATTTGGTGTTTTGAGGTAGAAGGACAAAGTGGAACATGCCCTTTTCTTGCTCATCTTTTCGTAGAGATATGCAGGCTGCTTTCTCAGCACCATGCATGCTTACCTGTTTCTGTTCCATCTCAATTACTTGTTTAATTTAAATTAACTTTTCTGTCACCTTTTCTTCACGATTCATTTGTGTTTGGTAGGCTGCCATTTACTAATTAATCAAGTGCAGCTCCTACATATCATATCATGACAAATTTGAATCCTGCATTACAGGCCAAGCAACACCTCCTTTCTAAAAGTAGTACACCCACTCGAAGGTGCGAGCACTGGTATTGTTTGATCCCCGACAAATACGGAAAGCCCAAATTTCAAATTTTAGGTTGCATCTTTCTGTTTCGCATATATATGATACGATGAGCACGGCCCAAAGGGGAAGGAGGTTAGTAGCATTGAAACAAGCCCAAAAATGCATGATGCAATCATGCATAGCATTTATAAGATAGCCCAAAAATGCCATCTCAATATTGTATTATGACTATTTATCCATATAGAAAATTTCATCAAAAGTCACATTTTCAACTTTTTTTTTCTTCATAAGGCCACCTTAAACTATAGAAAATTTCATCAAAGTCACATTTTCAATATTTTTTTCTTCGTAAGACCACCCTAAATTTTTACTTATCTAAGTCTATTTTTTTAGGGCTAACAATTTGGACCTTGGTGAAACCAACCAACCATGTACCAACCATACCAAGCAAATTGGTATGCCAAGCAGTTGGTAACCAAGTTTTCGGTACAGTACGTACCAAGTTCTTGGAGTCGGTTGGTACGTGGTACAAGTTTTCCCAAAGTACAGTATACCGTGTACCAACCGAGTTTTATTAAAAATAATAAAAACTAATAAAACTACTAATAATAGCCGTTGATTTGTGCAGATGAATCTCCATCGTTGATCTCATGACCTAATCGGCTAATCCTTACAGAGTACAGACTCATTCCCTCGTTCACTTCACTTCAGCCTCTCTCGCCTCTCTTGCCGTCGACTCGGCAGCGCCTCCACTTCGCAGCACCTTGACTCAGCTTCGAGAACTAGGCAACACCTCGACTTCGAAGCACCTCGCCTCTCTCGCCGTCGACTCGGCAGCACCTCGACTCGGCTCCGTTCGCCAAGCTCGAATCTTCGTATGTATCAACTTCCTAATTTGTTCTTCACTTCTGTGTTCTGTGTTCTATAATTTGAGCTATCTATAATTTGTGATGAGTATAATCAATGAGTATAATTTGTGATGAGTATAATGACTATAATCTATTAGTTGTGTTTCGCATAGGCTATGGACTCTTCCATGTCGCAGAGTGGTTGTGTAGGCAATTCAAGCTCAACACCATCATTTCCATATGTTGAGATGACTGTCGGTTTACATGCTTCACCTTTAACAACACCTCTGCCACCTCTGCCACTTTCATTTGCACCTGAAGATACTCATGAAGGAAATCGGGGCCGAAAGAGGAAAGAGCCTGCAAACAAAAGTCCAATGTGGCAGTATTTTACCAAGTGCATATTGCCAAATGGTGAAATTGATCCCAAGTATTGCACCTGTAACTATTGTCATGATAAAGTGTTGTGCCTCTCAGAGAAGAATGGGACTAGCTCCATGAAATACCATAGCAGGAAATGCCAAGCACACCCCTTGTTGCAAGATAGTGATCCCACACAGGCGAGGCTGAATAGGGATAATATGAGTGGAGGCACTGGATACCGCAAGTGGAATAAGAAGAGGTGTGATGATAGGTGTATTGAGATGGTCATCAAGGATGAGCTTCCATTTCGGTTTGTGGAGAAGGAGGGATTCATGGCTTTATGCAAAGAGTTAGAACCAAATTGGACACCACTGACCAGGAAGCAAGTTGCTAAGGGCGTGCTAGACAAGTACAATGTGGAGAAGGCTTTGTTGTTGAGTCAGCTTAAGGCGAGTGACACGAGAGTCTCTGTCACCACCGATACTTGGACATCGATTCAGAATATCAACTACTTGTGGGTGACTGCGCATTTTTTGGACAGCGATTGGAAGCTGCACAAAAGGATCATCAACTTCTGCAATATCACCAGTCACAAAGGAGAGGACATTGGGAGAACTCTTGAGCAGTGTTTGAGGCAGTGGGAGATCAACAAAGTATTTACTATTACGGTGGACAATGCTAGTTCCAATGATGTGGCTGTGCAATACATGAAGATGAGGCTTACTAGTTACAAGACCTTGATGTTTAATGGGGAGTATCTGCATTTGAGATGTGCTTGTCACATTATCAACTTGATCATGAAGGACGGCTTGAAGGGGTTGGAGGATGGGATTGCTGCCATTTGGAACTGTGCCAAATATGTGAGGAGTTCATCACAAAGGCTTGACAAGTTTAGAGAGTTTGCAATTCTAGAACAATGCAAGGCAAATGCCAATGTCCCGTTAGATGTGATCACTAGATGGAACAGCACATATCTCATGCTTGAAGCTGCATTGAAGTATGAGTTGACATTTAATAGAATGGTCGAAGAGGATGAGGCGTTCAAGAGCTATTTTGGGGACAAAGTTGGACCTCCAACTTTTGAAAATTGGAGGGATGTAGAGGCATTTTGTGTTTTTCTAAGGAGGTTTTATATTGCTACCTTAAAACTTAGTGCTTGGAAAACGATCACTTCAAATGTGTTGTTTGTGGAGATGATTACTTTGCTGTGTGAGATCAACAAGGCTATGATTTCAGAAGATCTTATCATGAAGAGGGTTCCAACATCAATGAAGGCCAAATTTGATAAGTATTGGGGAAGTTTCGAGTCTACCAATAAGATCATAATGATAGCGAATGTGCTGGACCCAAGATACAAGCTTCATTGGTCTAAAATGGCGATGAAAAAGTTTAATGCAAGCCTGGCTACAATCCAGTCAGTAGAAGAGGATTTAAAAAAATATTGATGAAGATGTATGACAAATATAGAGGCTGTGAGAACATGGAGCAAGCTGTACAACCTGATGAAGATGATATGGGATTGGATGGGGTTGTATTTAAGGACCTTGATGAAGTCAGTAAGGAGATAGCTAGGGAAAGGATGTCTGAGCAAACACAATGCATTCGGAATGAGGTTGATCAATATCTATCGAATAGATGTGTCAGCCTTCTTTGCAAGACTTTTGAGATTGGCAAGTGGTGGAAGGCAAATGAATCCGTATATCTTGTTTTATCGAAGCTAGTAAATGATATATTTGCTGTTCCATGTTCAACTGTGGCTTCAGAGAATGCTTTCAGCTTAGGGTCTAGAGTTGTGGATCCATTCAGAGCTTCTTTGACACCAAAGACAGTCGAGGCCCTTGTTTGCACTTTGATGGAATTCCTGCAACTATACAGGGTGGATGGATGGTTGGATGGTCTCTGCTCTTTAGGCATCTTCAATGTGCTTTCGAGACCTCCCTTTCATGTGAAATTCGTGCTCTTTTATATAGAGAAGTTTCTTGCTCATCTTTCCTTGTAAGACTTGGATTTAGACTCCCTTCTTGATATAGAATGGGAAAACCTTAAGATATCTCTACTAGGAATACATGTACTCCTTGAATCCTCATCTGCATTATTGTCCTTGAAGCTTTAGGGTTGATGATTTTGTGCCATGGAACTTGAGTTCTCCACAAATGCTTGCAAATCCGAGCAGATTTTCTGATCTGACAGTTCTTCACTCAAACGATCATAACTCAGTCTAGAAGTATCAAAATTGAGATCCGTGAACTGAACTTCTGCAGAAAGCAGACTTCCGTAGCTTTCCAATGATGTAAGGCTCATAGTCTGATTCGATCCGAGTAATTCCCAGTAATTCGTCAAAGTTAGATGTTCTGTAGAGGCAGATTCTGACACTTGGGATTGCAGTCGCCTTTTAATCCTTATTTGCGCATTTTAGCTACTTTTCTTCTCTCTATGACACAAACCTACAAAATTACTAAATTAACGTAAATAAGTCAAAAATAAGGAAACTAAATACAAAAACAAAGATTAGGAGACATATAAATATAGGATAATATGAGCACATCAAATACCCCCACACTTAAACTTTGCTAGTCCTCGAGTGAAACTATGAATAACTAAAAACATAAATACTCAAGACAAAGAAGAACACTAAGCACACTAAACACACTAAGCCTTTCAACGATAGTCTTCAAAAATCTCTTACTTTCATGTACAAAAGAATAGCATGTAACAAAGACTTAGTCTTATAATCATTCGAGAGTTAAATAATACATATATCTAACACATCACATGTAGGACTTGGGGGAAACAATGGTGATTGAGTGGAGCTTAGCATGTTTCGGACAAGTATTGAATCAACCTCACAATAGATGCACTCTTTTTTTCCTCTCGGAATCTTGGCTCATGCTTAAAAGCTTATTCACTCATATGCATATGTGAAAAAGAATATATAAAGACAAATAGCTCACATATTAAGAAAGGAAAACACTTTGTGGAAAATAAAGATCTCATGAATGGTATCAATTACTTGCACAAATGGACCCAAAACTATATGCTCACTCTTGTAACACATCTCCACATATCAAAGGCTGCTCATCTTAAGGATCATAAAAGGACTTTATTAAGGTTATAATCGGGCCATGGCTAGGGTTCAAAGAACAAAAGGATATGAAAATAACAAAGCATCCTAAAAACCTAGTAGAGCCATAAAATGACCTTAGAACACTCATGAAAAAGGACAAAGACCATATATACATTATTGAGTCTTCAATTTAAAAAAACTCCTCAATCACAGTGGGAGACTTAATCCAATACTTCATTTTTTTTCCTTCTTTTTCCTTGCCGTCACTTTTGTAAATTTTTTTCTTCTTTTTGTTTTTGTTTTTTTTTCACGACAACAACACTCTTTTTCTTTTTTTCCTTTTTTCTTCTTCCTGGACAAGTCTATCCCACCCCCACACTTGCTTTTCATCATCTCTTTCTTTTTGAACAAGTCCAAATCATCAAAGTATAACTATAAGACTTAGAAGAAAGGGTATGAATGTAACTACACTAAGGCTTCAAAGGTAAACCATAATATGGGTGATGAAAGAAAAGGCTAAACGTATAAGCTCAAAGAGGTTATCTAAGGGGTGTACATTTAGGGACACATGGCAATTTGGCAATGGTGAAAATCCTAAGTCCTTTTAATCCCTTCCGAAATCAAAGCATGTATTGACTAAAGTTTCGAATAGCACAAAAGTGAGTTCCAGTAATTCTCTAGTCCATTAAAATCTATGGCAAGTAATCAATAGAATGAAGAATGAAATACATGAGATCAAAAATTCAAGCCAAAAGATAAGAATATATTTTTTATATAACACTAAGAAAAAAAAGGCACATAGAAGGCTCAAATTCTCACAAGGGTAATTTTTGAAACAAAACTCATCCTACCATGCTCATATTCTGTACCACGTTAGCGAGGTCATATCCACTACACATTATATGCAACATATATATCATATTTAACCAAAGAATAATATCGAACAAGTCTCAATAGCATGATTATCTTTAAACACGATTTCAGAGATATAGAACAATAGTGGTTGAAAGACATCCTAAGACTCAAGAAAACAAAAATAAAAACACACAATATTATCACAAAAAGAACAAAAAAAAAATTAATATTTTTTTATTGAAGTTTCATAATGAACACACAAAACTAACAACCTAAAAGAAAGAGAAATCAATGTCCCTTCCCCCACACTTAGAGGTAACATTGCCCTCAATGTTGAAAGAACTAAAGCATGCAATGCACATAAAAGCATGGAAAAGAGATGGAAAAATAAAAGCACGAAAGTAAAGAGAAGAGTTTAGAGCTCCCTGGGATTGATTGAAAAATTGCATGAAGCGAACGTTGAAGTTGAGAAGATCGCCAAAGTCGTCGGAAAAAATTTGATCCTCGAATCGGACAGTGCGGACGACTGAATTTGGTCAAAATTTGTTGGGGCTCATTGCAAGACAATGAGTCTTGTAGATCTCGTCGTTCTACTCGAAATTGACATATTACACGTCAGAAACGGACACTTCTACTGAAAGTTATTGCCACACGAACTTCACAGTCAAAACCGACTTCCATGCATATTGAGCACTGTTCGGTATTTTACAAATATCTCGTAGCTCATAACTCTGAATGATGATCTGTTTTGTGCGTTGGAAACTAGACTCGTTTAACCTTCCAGTGATAAATAACAATCCTGCAAAATATGAAATTATCAATTCGTAATAAGCATTTCAAAACAGTTGCAGAACACACAAGAAACAGAAAAAACTGGAAACATAAAAACTGGACTAATTTCTTAAACACACTTTTGACACCAAAACGAAATAAAATTCTAAAACTAAATCACACTGAATAAATTAGAATTAGAATAGGAATCTATAATTTAAATTAAATTAAATAATCCCCGGCAACGACGCCAAAAACTTGATGGAATTCCTGCAAGTATACAGGGTGGATGGATGGTTGGATGGTCTCTGCTCCTTTAGGCGTCTTCAATGTGCTTTCGAGACCTCCCTTTCATGTGAAATTCGTGCTCCTTTATATAGATAAGTTTCTTGCTCATCTTTCCTGTAAGACTTGGATTTAGACTCCTTTCCTGATATAGAATGGGAAAACCTTGAGATATCTCTTGTAGGATTAGGAATACATGTACTCCTTGAATCCTCATCTGCATTATTGTTCTAGAAGCTTTAGGGTTGATGATTTTGTGCCATGGAACTTGAGTTCTCCACAAATGCTTGCAAATCCGAGCAGATTTTCTGATCTGACAGTTCTTCACTCAAACGATCATAACTCAGTCTAGAAGTATCAAAATTGAGATCCGTGAACTTCTACAGAAAGTAGACTTCCGTAGCTTTCCAATAATGTAAGGCTCATAGTCTGATTCGATCCGAGTAATTCCCAGTAATTCGTCAAAGTTAGCTGTTTTGCAGAGGCAGATTCTGACACTTGGGATTACAATCGCCTTTTAATCCTTATTTGCGCATTTTAGCTACTTTTCTTCTCTCTATGACACAAACCTACAAAATCACTAAATTAACGTAAATAAGTCAAAAATAAGGAAACTAAATACAAAAACAAAGATTAGGAGGCATATAAATATAGGATAATATGAGCACATCACACTTCGGATTGGTTAAGATGTGCACTTGCAAATTTCGACCTCTATGAAACTCCAACAGAAGAAGAATTGCAAACTTACCTTGATTTGGAGGAGCTTGAGAGAGATACATGTCATTAACTTGATTTATATCAAACTAATGATTATATCAAAATTTATACTATGTCATTAACTTGATCTATATCAAACTACTGATTATTGATATGAAACATGGCATTTATATGATTTTGAGAGTTGGATCATCATACTGAATTATTGTGTGTTGTGTAATCATAATTCTTGTGTATATATATTTTATTTTGTTGTTGTGTTTGTAGAGAATGCTTTTGTCCAAGGCTTTGAGGCAGCAAGAAACACACCAAGTAACACCTCTGTCCAGACTGGTGTTTAGCAGTCTAGCTTTCTCTCGGCCTCACAATATCACTCTTTCCCTGCTAATCTGGACTTTTGTGTTTTCATTGGACATGTGTTGCTTAATTTTCTATATAAGACTTTGGACGTTGTTGGCTTGTTGCATTTGAACTTTTGAACTTTTGATCTTGCTTGTTTATGCATTTGAAATTATATGATGTGTGAAACTTTGAATGTGTTTGAATAGTTTGATAATTGATAGAAGTTTGGTATAGGCCCAAAAAAAGGATTCAAATGAGCTGGGCCTTTCAGTTTGTTGGGCCTCAATCTAAACTTGGTAGAGGCCCAATACCAACCGTACCAACCGAGTACCAACTGTACCAACTAAGTTGGTATACCAACTTTGATGGTTGATTTTGGTACAAGATTTTGCCTACCAATCTTAAGTTGGTTGGTACATGGTATTGGAAAATAGAGTTGGTATACCTTCCAATGCCAGCCCTATATTTTTTGGTCCAATCCCATCCCTTACTTTTTATGTTCTACCTAAAATACCCTCCTGTCACCATTTCTACTGAATCGTTTCACACACACACACACACACTCTCTCTCTTTCTCAACCTTCGACCTCCGATTCTGTTTCTGACGCCGATGTCACCATCGATCATCCTCTGGCCACCATCTCTGCCCGCCACGTCGCCTCCTAAAGCCTAAAGCGAAAGCGCCTGAGACTACCCTGCTCTAATTTCCTTAGCCTCTACAACTACGACAGCAACACCACCGCCTTGATCAGCCTCGACGATGTTGTCGTCTGGCCTCTACTTACTCACCTCAACCGTAACGACGACGAAGTCGATTGCTTTCTACAGATGAAACCCTCGACGCCTGGCAAGTACTCTAGATCTGGATTCTCTTTGAGTTTTTATGACGACGCCTTGACCTCGACCTCGACGCCGCCAGGTCGACAACGATGCCTCAACCTCGACGTTGACGCCTCAACGTCTATTGCGTCCAATTCCATCGATGACAACTTCTGATTTAACCTTGACAGGATCTCTGAAACCAGATGGCTCGCTGGCTCATCCTCGTGGCTCGTCTGGTCCTTGACGGCTATGATCGCCTTCCGTCGGCGATTCGAGATCCGTACAGCTTGGACGCCATTGCTGACTCGATGACATGTCCTAGACAACGCCGCTTCGAAGATGTCCCCTAAGATGGCTCCAATCGATGAAGATTGGCGACGAGAAGTAGCAGATTTGGTTGCCGACCTAAAGACCTAGACCTCCGATTGGAGGTGATTGTTCTGGTAAAATTCTGAGTGTAAATTTGCTACGGTTTCTTTCCTTGGTTTTGAGAAAATGTAAACAAAGATTAGGATGATGTTTTGTGTTAATTTGATAGAAACTGAGTGTGAGAATTATGCACATAATCGTGTACTGATAATGTAGGAGATGAATGAAATGAGATTCATAACTATGTTTCGGCCTCATTGTATGATAGTATATTTTGAACAATGCGATAGTACATTTTCATCATTATAATATATTTTCCACATTGTGATTGTATATTTCTGACACATTGGTAATAGCTTTCATTATACTTGATAGTAGATTTTTAACATGATGATAGTAGTTTTTGATCCTCGACTTGTATGTAATTTTTTTAGTTGTGATAGGATTTTTCGATGTCTATTGTAATGCCCCGTATCTAATTTTTACTAATTTACCAGGTTTTCCACGAGTTATTGAGGAATTTAACCGTGTTCGGTAATTTGGTAATTTAACGCTTAAGTTTATTTTCGAGTTTTTCTCAAAACTTTAAATTCTTCTTTTAAAGCCCTGATGTCGTAGCACGCGACGATACGAGTTCAACAATGTTCTCGAATTATTTTTCGGAGTTTCGAGCTATTTTCTACAATTTATCGAAGTTTGGTAAAAAAAATTATTTTTTAGAATTAGAATATGACCTTTTATCTTAACCGTCAAATCAACTAGGGATTTAATCTTGGCCGTTGGTTCAAGTATAAAGGGAAAAGAGGTGTTGACTTCGTTGACCCCAGCTCCAGTCTCTCTCCTTCTTTTCCTCTCTTTCTCTCCTCGCTGCACCAGCCCACCTCCGTCGCATTTCCAGCCGTCACCGGCCACTAGTCGCCGCCTCACCAATCTAAAATGGATTGTCTCCATCCCTATTTCCAATCCCAACCCTCAAATTCGACTGGCATCCACATAGGGACGAGATCGAAGTGGAAGAACACAACTGTGTTCATTGGAATCTTCGAATTTCGGCAAGCCCAGGCAGCGATGCGACCTTCTAAGGCCATGGTGAGTCTTCTCTTCCTCTCTTCCTTCACAAGTTGGTGTTCTCTTTCATTAATTCGAGCCCTAACTCGAATGGTCCGTTCCGCTGGATGTTGAAGTTTTCCGGCAAGTGGCTGCAGCTGAAGCCGATGAGGCTTCCCGGTAACTCTCGTCTCCTTCCGATGACCTATTGAGCACCAAGGGACCAAGACGAACACGTGTGGAGACTTGAGGTGTTTCCTGCCGCGCTGTGTTGAGCAAAACCCGAACCAGATTCCGATGGAAAGCTACTAAGCTGGTGGACTCACAATTTGGGGGTAGGCTGAAGGTAAACTTCGTGATTTGGCTACTGTGAAGTTTCTGTGTTGTTGCTCTGTGGTTTGTAGATGGTTAGTGGCTGATTTTATTATTTTGGTTGTTGAATGTCGATAACGGGGTTCTGGCAAGGCAACATATCCGGCTGAGAGTCGCTAAGCTTATGGTCAGGCGTGGGGTTGACTGAAGGACTTGGATATTTGGAGGCGACACTCGAGGAGTGTCCCGAGCATTGGGAGGTTAGGTTTAACCTGTGAATAGACGTTTATTTTAATTAAATGCATGCAGTGATTTTATATTAAAGGAATGATTTTATTGAATATTAATTTGTGGAATAGATATCCTTTTTGTGATTTTTCCCGTGAAGTTATTTCGGAAGTTAATATTCTTATTTTAATTGTTAATTTTGTTATTCGGAAAGTTACCGAAAATAGGATTTTCGGTGGAGTTGTTTACATATTTCTTTCTTTGATATTTGGAAATTTTTTTTATTTTGGAGGGTTACCGAAAATCTCATTTTCTGTGTAGTCGTTTACATATTTCATTCTGTGATATTTGGCAATTTTATTTATTTTTGGAGAGTTACCGAAAATGTAATTTTCGGTAGATATATATATATATATATTTATATTTATGAGGAAAATATGTATGTAAATGCTAGCTAGTCATATGTGTCTATCTGCCTTAATGGTGTAGCGATTAGTCGTCATTATGCTGTGACGTGAGCGTGAGACACAAGCGTAGTAGTCATATATGAGTGTTTTAATTCATATAGGGAGTATGGGCACGTATATATACACCCGCATGTCCACCTTAATGGCGCAACGGATAACCGCATTATGGTGTGACTGAGCTTTAGACGCGAAAGTAGTAGCTCTATATAAATTTCTTTAAATCCATAAATTTATATAGGGAGTATGGACGTGTGTAAATACATACTTATTTTACTAGAGCTTTAGAGACTCGATATTTTATAAAAGTGGAGACTAGCAGGGCTAGTCGCGTACGTGCATCGTAATTTTCCTGAAGAGATTAAAATGAGAAAGCGTAAAGTCTTATTTATGTATTTGTTTCATTAAACTTTATTTTTGTCCACTCATTCTAAAGTCTTATTTTGGGCCCTTCGGTTATTAATGCCCAGATTGCAGGATAACTTAGTTGAGATCGAGCGTACATGGAGACGAGACATAGTCCATTTTATAGCTTCCGTCTATTTGTATATTTTTGTTTCTTTCCTTCAATATTAGAGTTGCTCTGAACCTATGAATGTTAGTTGTGGGTTTTTATTAGTTTAGTAAATAAATGGGAGATGTTTTGAATTTTAGGGAGCACGAAGGCTCCAAGAGTATAAGGTTGGATTTGAATATTTAAAAGTATTTGCAGGTGTTTTTAGGAAGGGTTGTCCATTTTCAAGGGTGATTATATCAAATTTTCAGTAAAATTTCCTTTGGAGGTGGTCCTCGTAAGGTTTATTTCGGATTTTAGGGTGAAATTCGAGGTGGGTCCTGACATTTATACTAGTATCTTTTTAACATGATGATAGTATTTGTAATTATGTTGAACTTCAGTACCTAATACAAAACATTATTTAGGCTTGGGTGGACTTATGTGGGTAAAAATGATGGGGTGGACCTATGTGGGAAAAAATGTCTCAAAGTTGACTTATATGTAATTGGCCCCCATCCATATCCACACTGTTATTATGAGAAGAAAGCTAGCTGTCCAAAACCAAATTTATTTAGCAATTTAACCCTCATACTCCTAAAATACTATAATAAAAGTCCATGTATCTCGGTGAGTTGTGACACAAAATCGATGAATTTTTGTGAACGAGCAGTTTTGCAGCTTCTCGTCCAGCGGCGCTCTGTGTTTGTGAGGCTTGCCTCATCGTTGACGTGAGGTTTTTGGACAGGTGTTGATGATTTAAGTCCTACAATTCAGGGACATGCAATACCTGAAGGGATTTCGTTCAATCTGGCTTGTGTTGATTTGAAGCTTCTATGCGGTTAGTCTGTCACATCCCTGTTCTTAAGTTAATTTGCGAGTATTTACTTTTGTGTTATTTTGACATTTTACCGTTTTGAGTAACCGTTTACTGTTAAAGGATCCTAGAGTTGTCTTTTTGTAAGAAGTTTATTTTGGGAAAATTTCTTTAAGGAAATTGTAGAGGACGTTAATACGAATCCGTGGACATGTTATACGTTAAAATCGGAGTTCGTATGTAAAAGTTTTGGTGTAAAATGTAAACTTCCTTCTCCGGCCACCATAGCCGGAGTTTCTTGTCCCGTTTGGAAGGTCTCACTTCGGGTAGCAAACCCTCAAAAAGATTCTACCTATTTCGATCTAGGATACGAGGAGATCTCGCTTGAGTGGCGATTTAGATATCATCGGGCTTATGCCTAAATTTGTGAGTGGACACTTTGGTTTTTATTAAATATGCATACAAGATTTTATAATTTATCATTTTATTGTTCGAGCTTATATTATAATTTCGGCTTATGAAATAATCTTGGAATTATTTGAGTTTGATGCATTGATTATTGTTGGTCATGATTTATGGATTTGAGCTCGGATTATGAATTTGTTATTTGAGTTTCGATATTCTTTATGATTTCCGGATTTCTTTATGATTGTTTTATATGTTAACTTTGAGATTTATAAAAGATTTTCGAAAATGGGATTTTCGATAGTTTTCTATTATAATTTTATCGTTTATTTGTGGAATATCGATCTTGACCTTCAGAATATTTTAGCGAGTATTTTGGATTGAGATATTATTGACAATTTATACTTGATAATTAAATCTCACTTATAATTATGGATTTTAGAATATTTTGATATGTGAGACACGCCATTGAGTTTTATTTTAATTTCTTATTATAATTTTCAAGTACGGTTGGGAACCGTACTATTCGCATGATCTTGGGAAAGCTTTATGGATTTAAGTGATTTCGTATATTTTTAGTCACCATCAGTGGCGGATTTAGAAATTAAATTTCGTCTAGCTAGCTAGTTTACACCCATATATGTGATTTTTCTTTTTGACAATATTTCATGTCAAAAAGATACTTTAAGGAGAGTAATATATAATGTCCTTATTAAACCCATTTTCTTAAGATGAAGAAACAAATGGGGGAAGAAAATAATAAATAGTAATAGAAAATAGGAAATTATTGAATGAAAAAAAAAGATAAAAGAAAACAAAGAAGAAATGTAGAAAGAGGAAGGGGAAAGCAACAATGGAACCCAAGGGCATGGGGACAAAAGAATACAAAGAAAACGGAGGATGATGAAAGCTGGAATTGAACCCAAGTCAAGATAGGAGATGAAAATCTTTACTAAACCATTTGCCAACTGAACTGGCAAGAATATTGGTACAATATGTACAGCTAGTAGTATATATCATAGATTTTTGTCTAGGCTTCAGCCTATATAACCTCTCAAGTAGATCTGCCCTTGGTCACCATACTATAGGGTCGCTCTTATTCATTAGTAGCTAGCCTTTATTAGCGGTCCTCATTATAGGTGAGTCGAGTGCTTAACGTGAGATGCTACTATAGCTTGGGAGGCACCGATCAGTTATTATTTATTGCTAGCTAGCCTTATTTGCAGTTCTCTCCATATGTGAGTCGACGCTTAGCGTGGGACGCTACTATAGCTTGGGAGGCACCGACCTGAGCCTTGGAGGCTCCTCTTATATAGTGATATCTCTTCCCCTTGTTTTATTTTCTCAGTATGTAATGGATTAACCAGCGGGGCTGGTTTATCTTTTATTATCAGATTTATATTTTTGATTAACCAGCGGGGCTGGTTTGTCCATTCTTACATGAATATGGATTTAAAGTTTTAAGGATTATTAAAGTTGCGTGCAACTAAGTTATTAAAGTTTAAACGTGAGAAAGTATTTAAATTACGTTTTTGTTAAATTATTTAATTTTATTTTTTGTCTACTCACTCTAACGTTTTAAATTATTTTTCCCTAGGACCTTCAATTTCAAATGCCCAGTTTGCAGGCTAAGTTTATTTGAGGTCGAGCGTACATGAAAAATGAGCATTTGAAACCGAAGAGCCTAGGGGAAAGTATTTGAAAAATGTTAGCATTAGTGGACGAAAAAAATAAATAGGTAAACATACGTAAATTATGAAAACAAAACTTAAGTACTTTCCCAATTTTTCGATAAGCAGGAAATCTGTTGCATGCAAGTGTTGATAACGCCTTCAAAAGAAAATCCCGAAAAAATGAACTAGCCTTGCTAGTCAAAATATCGACAAAGAAAATTAATTACCTTCATAGAAGAAGGTACAAAAATAGTGGACCAGCCCCGCTAGTCAAAACAACAACAAGAATTCATAAAGACTTTCGTAATAAGGAATATCAAAAAGATGGACTAGCCCCGCTAGTCAAGACAACAACAATAAATAAAGAGCATATATAGCCATACAAGTGAGCCTCCTAGGCTCAGGTGCCTCCCAGGCAAAAGTACTCCCATACTCCCGATACTTTCACGTTATGACAACAGAGAGGGTACCGGGCTTGAGTGATGTCGTCGACTACATCACATCACCCGAAGGCGGAAAGGGCTTGAGTAACCCTACTTAAAACGTGGAAGCCACATCGCCTCGAAAGGCGGAACTACATGCTAGCATAAATAATAACGATCCAACAAGTATGGCATAAGGAAGGAAACATAAATCCATGTGAGTTTCCTCGAAACTCATAACTAAAGCATAAGTACGATTCCCAACCGTACTCAAAGAATTCAAAGAGCAAAGAAATTAATTAAATTCAACGACGTGTCACACACGTTAAAATGCTCAATGAAATAAATAACTTAAATAATTATAATCTTTCGAAAACCAGGCAATATGCAAATCTGTATGTAATCACAATTCCGGAAATCATAAAGAATATCAAAACTCAAAAACCAAATCTCTAACCGAAGCTCAAATCCATAAGTTCATTATCGAAAACATAACCAATCTGTCAATCTCAAATAAATTCCATAACCAATTCAAAAGCTGAAATTATAATTTAAGCTTGGAAAATATAATAGACAACTTATAAAATCATGCATGCATATTAATTAAAAACCAAAAAGTCCACTCACGGATTTAGGCATAAGCCCGACAATATCCGGAACGCCAAACGTGAGGTCTCCATGTATCCTAACACCATAAGCAATATTAGAATCACACTCCAATTTTGGAAAAATAATTACTTTTGAAATAACATCCCGAAAATCTTCCGCCTAACCACTAGATAAGCTTATCGGATTTTCACCAAACTTCAACTACAACCTCATTTCATCGATTCTAGCACTTTAGGACCATAACCAAGAAAATCCATTTGTCGGATCTATTCTACCAACTGCCAAGTTCTCCAATATTTGAAAAATCCTAAACCTAACCAAAACTCCTCCAAAATTCTCAAATTTCATACTATATAAACTCCTCTCATTAAAACAAACTCAAAAAAATACAAAACTACCCCTAAGAGGCGGCGCCGCCGACTGCGGCGGCCGGTAGCCTTACCCCGGCGACCTCTAATGCTTCCTAAAATTTTAACACAATATTCCTCTCAACACACACACAACTTCCATAACTAGCACAAAGTCCAATTCTAAGTCTAACTAAGGTAATCGAACCAACATAACCAAAAATCCCAATTCTCAAACCTAGAATTTCCATCCGAAAATCCTCCTTATTTGAAGCAAAATGGATTGATTCCTTCTAGAGTATTGATGCAACAAGAAAGGCCCTTCAAGATGAGCCAAAAGTCTCCAGGTATAATGGCCGGAGGAGGAAGATTCCGGCAGAAACTCCTCTGCTGCACAGTCGCACTTCCGGTCGAGTTTTCTCCCTCACAGTGGCGAGGCACGGCCAGCCACTTGCCCAAAACGACAGCAGAGGCGACGCCGAGTAGAACGGGAGCGACGCAGCGGTCTGAGATGGCCGGACGGAGGTGGAGAGTCCGGCGGGATCGGGGAGCATGCAGGAGAGGAGAGAGAGAGAGAGAGAAAAAGAAAATGGGCTTTTTCCACCCGGTCCAACACTTAATACCCAAACATAAAGCCTAATAAAAATTTACCTCTTTTTTTACTAACTCAAATTTACCCTTTTTATCTGATAACTTTTGCATGCTAACTTCAATTTTAACGTAAACATATCTATGAATTCGTATTAACGTCCTCTACGACATCCTTTAAGAAATTTTCCTGTGAAATATTTTCCTACAAAAAGTCAACTCTAGGGTCCTTCAGTAGTAAACGGTTACTCAAAACGGTAAAATGTCAAAGTAACACAAAAGTAAATACCCGCAAATTAACTTAAGAATTGGGATGTGACAATTCTCCCCTCATAAAAATTTCGTCCTCGAAATTTCAAATCATGCAAAGGGGTAGAGGTTACTTCTTTTCACCTCAAACTCCAATAAGCTTAGGCTAAATTGTCCCATCATCAATACTCTTCCAACTTTCTTGCACCACAAAGTACACCTTTTCACTTGTGGAAACAATTAACCGAATTCTTTTCTGCTTACATTGGCATGTCATAATTTATCTGCCAAACCCGAGGTGAGTGCATATGCTTTTACAAATCTCAAACTCAAGGTCAACTGAAATACTTCGTCAACGCTCCATATGGCACCACTCGTATAATACACCTTGCTCTTTGACTTACCTTTCACTAATTCAATGGCTTGCCCGATTATAATTACTTATGATACACAACCCCAAATCATCACACGTATGACTTCGACTTTCGTCAAGTCAAAATGGTCAATAAACTTCGTAATTCACAATACCATCGTACTTTTGTCATCAATTAATCAAGACATAACTCGATCGTTCGCAGCAAAATTGGACCTTCACCACTTATGTGGTTGTGCTGAATCGTTGCTGATTGGCAAATATCTCCCTTGTCGCCTGATTACGCTAATGCGATCTTTGTTACCAATCCCCTACACTGAATATCTCTTGTATCGCAAATCGTATCCATACAACAATGACCTCTTAGGTCTTATATGTCACATCCTGACCCTTAAATTTTTATCTTATTTACTAGCTTGATTATAATAAGAATTTTACCGTCTCTGACATGAGATATAGTTTAATTGGTCCCTAGAGGGGTTTTGGGGGACGATTATTTCGGAGAGTTATTCGTAGGAGAAAAATGTAACAACGGTAAAATAGTAAATTTTAGCTAGTAAAGGTAATTTTTATTAGGGTATTATTTTTTTTAGGGTGTTAAATCTTGGATTTGGGTATTTTTATGGTGTTGGGCCGGGTTGGTGTAAGGCCCAAAACCCTTTTCTTTTTCTTTTCTCTTCTCCCTTTCTCTCTCCTTTCTCTCTTTCTCTCCCGCACGCCCTCTCTTCCTCTTCCCACTGCCGGAAATTCTTCTCCGCCGTCCGGCCAAGAAGGGACGCCGCACCACTCCAGCACGGTCCGTCGTCCTCCCCGCCGCCTTCCTAGGCTGGTGAGCGGCGCTGCAGCCCCGTCGATCGGAGGAAGTCCTCCTTGAACACCGGTTGACCCTTTCGTCGAAGCTCCTCCTCCGGCCACCAAAGCCGGTGATCTTTGGCTCGTTTTGTAGCTCTCCTCCGTGCAACAACCCCTCCAAAAGGCTCGATCCCTCTTGAGCTCGGTAAGGAGAAATTCGAAGTTGAAATTCTAGGGCTTTTAGGATGTTTTCGTTCGATTGACCTAGTTAGGCTTGAAATTGAACTTAGTGGTAGTTATGAAAGTTGTTTGGGATGATGAGAGGAAGATTCTGTTAAAATTTGGTAGAATTTGGACGTCGCCGGAATCGGCCTCCGGCCGCCGCCGCCGTTTTGGGGTTTTGTATAATTTTAAATGTGTAATAATTAGAGGAGTATAATGAAGTGAATTGTGGAATTTTCGGACGAGTTTTGAATAGGTTTGTGAATTTCCGAAGTTTGGTATTTTGCGGTGTTAAATAATGTAAAATCCGACCGTAGGATTTAAGTCAATTTCTGGGAAGGTTGTATTTACGACTGCTAAGTATGATATTAAAGTTTGGATCGTTTCGATTTAAGAATATCGAAGTTAGGCAATGATGAGCGTGTTTATGGCTCACGATTAATTTTGCCTATTTTATAAATATTGGATTTTTAGTGGGAAATTAATTATATATTTGGAACAGGACGTGAGGAGACTCAAATTGGAGAGACCTCGGATCGACGTCAGGCTTAGGCCTAAAGTTGTGAGTGGACCTTTGTTTTAAATAAACCATGCGATGAATGATTTTACTAATCATTTATTTCTTTTGATGAGATTATTGATTTCTCGCCCATTTGACAATTTTTCCTCCTTGGAGAGATCCTGAAAATGAGATTTTCGGTGGATAATATATGTTTTGGATTTTATGAGAATAATATGAATATAAATGCTAGCTAGCCATACGTGTTTGGTCCGTCATAATGAGGTAAAATACCATTATGGCGTGTCGTGAGTGTTAGACACAAGCGTCATAGCCCTATATGAAAACTTCTTTCTTTTTCGGTTTATTTAGGTTTTCATATAGGGAGTCCACACGTATATATACACCATCCATTTTCGGTCATAATGAGGAAAAATACCATTATGGCGCAACGTGAGCGTTAGACGCCAGCGTTGTAGCCTTGTATGAATTTCTATTTTTCTGAATTGTTTCTAGGATACATACAAGGAGTCTGACGAGTAGATACATACGAATATATGATTATATATAGTTTAGCCTGAGAGGCTCCATTTTATTTGAGTTTGTGACTAGCCAGTGCTAGTCGTGAAATTTTCAGATTATGAATTGAGCGCTTTTGAGTTGCCGCATGCAGTATATTTTTCTATGAAATTAAAATGGGAATGCATAAATAGTTTATTATTAAATTATTTATGTCCACTCACTTTAACATTATTAAATGTCTTCCCCTGGGCCCTTCCTTTTAAAATGCCCAGTCTGCAGGATTGCATAGTTGAGATCGGGCGTACATGGAAAAGAGGCATAATCAATAGTATAGCTTCCGCTCTCTTTTCTATTTATTTCTAGTTCATTTCCTCTCAAATAGAATTGCTCTGAATTTGTTGGTTATAGGATCTTTGTTAAATCTATATTGGGAGATGTTGTGATTTGTGGGGAGCACGAAGGCTCCAGAAGTCTATAAGGTTGGATTTGGAACCTTTAGACGTGTTTGCAGGTTTCTATTAGAATGGTTGTCCATTTTCAAGGGAGGTTGTACCGAATTTTGCGGTAAATCTTTCCTTGGAGGTGGTCCCCGCACGATTTACTCCGGGTTTTAGGGTGAAATTCGGGATGGGTCGTGTCATTATAAGGATCAAAAGTGGTCCCACCACAATACGATCATGTATGAATACGCATCACAAGAAAGACATTTACATGACCTGTCACCATTAACCATTTATGCCAACATACTGACAAGTCTTGATTAGAAATATTTCCCGAGTCATCGAGAATCTTTTTTGTTAAATCTATACCACCAGCCAATCATATTCTTATTTCCAATAATTCGCCCCGCAATTGATCATTACCAGCCAATATCTGCGATTCTAAAGATTCACGACTTATTACAGTCCTCAATCACGAAGGAGTTCATAATTCCGACAACCATTAATAACCGACGGAATCACATCCCTCATTAGTAATTCAACAGTCGCCATCGACAAATGACTTACAAGCACAAGAAAAATATCACCCTCATAAACGATTAACGTACCTGAAACTGGCACCCCCAAATATGAGGAAAACACGATGACTTGGCATATGACGATACCTTAGAAGTTAAGAGTATCTCCTCGTACGAACCAAGTTCATCCTAACTTGCATGTAGTCGAGTCTTTAGGTTACAGTACCTATTCCACGAACAAGAAGAGATGAGTTGTTCACTATTTGCTGCGACAATTCATGTTGCCATTACTATAATACATGTGTCTGCAATTATCACCTTCACCTTAATAATACCAGTTTGCCGAACGGAGAAAATCGACATAGTGAGTCTCACATGAGTCGACGAAATCTAAGGATCACCACTGGAGGTTCACTATTTGATGACTTACATCTCACGCATTATCATGTATAATAGCGATTACATATCAACTCCGGTCGATGAACAAGAATTTTCCAGTAATGGCCCCGCCAATACGCATAACGTTAAGAAAGATTGTCGTTGAGTTATACTTCTTCCGCAAAATTATGCGTTGCTAAAAATGCCAAGGATCACGAAAACCTACTCGTGTTTTCTGAGTAGAGCTTTGCCCATGAATTTATTGTTATCGTTAACGAATGTCAAAGTTCCATAAGTAGATTGTACAAAATAATAGCTGCCAAAATACAGAAATTCCCACATCAACTCTAAAGTCGAATCACCTTAGTTACCAACTGGATAAAAGTACTAACAAACAAATACAAACTCAAAGTTGACCGAATCGAGTGTCGGCACAGCTGATGTTGGCAGTCTATCAAACAACACTAGGTAGTCCGCTCTTGATGCCCCCATCTGATGTAAAGAGATTTCCTTCCTTCTATTTGATTGCTAGATCGGACTAACAGGTCCATAATTTCCAAGGAAGATGAGAGCACAATATTGGAGTCCAACGCTCAAGTCCCGAAATCTGCTAGATGCCAAAGATAAATACTTCTCGTAAAATGCTGAATTGTACTAATACGTACAATACCATAACGCATTTCTCGATAAAAATATAATTGATCAATCCTATGTTGATCCGGTCCCTGCAAAGCCCAACAATACAGCTCGTGTCGGAAATTTACTTATGTCAAGAACAAGTCCGTCTTAGAACGCTCTAAGATATCGACGATACTCATCGATCGCCACGCTGCTCCCGTAATTTCCTCAAAGAATTTGGGGTCTAAAAACGCGCTCTAGTAACAAGTCACACGCTCTACACATAAGTAAGACACCTTGAATCTCCTCGATTCATGTGCTAACCCTTGAGCAACGCGCAATTGACGGTCGCATGCTCCATCTTAAGACTATGCGTCAACCACATCATCGTTTGCGTAATGCTCAAGTGAAAGCATGGGATTGCTCAAATCTGTTAGAGCCTCGGCAACCACTTCAAATCCCAACTAGTCAAATTCATCAGTGTAACAGTCTCCAATCAGAAGCTAAACTCGTGGGATAGGCTACCTCAAGATCTACATCTCACTCATTCTCTTAAGAATTATCCGCATTAGCTAACAACAATAGCTATAGCGAAGAACAATTATTTCGAGATCAATAACTCCAACTACACCTCTCTAACTATCCTTGTATAACGTCAAACACACTACTACTCCAAATTTATCTTGACACTCTGCTCCAACAATCACTTAACCCGATACCACGATTTCCTAACTAACCACCACTTCAAACTTACAACTTCAACCTTGCTTATACCAATGACTAAAGATATCGAAGATTGAGATTACCTTTAGATGATAGGGGTTCGTCAGTAATCTCCTGCCACAGTTAAAAGACCTAACAGCTGGAACGAGTCGCTTCTCAAACACTAATTTATCCAAGACTTGTATCACTAACCCAAAACAATGTCGCTTGAAATAAATAAGGACACCCATCCACGCTTCTCCAATAAATTTCTACAACTTCGGTCTCCATATTCTGAATTGTACTATAACTCTTTTTCCCTATTGACAAAATTGACACCTACACACACACGTCTCGGGAAACAGTAATTAGAAAACCCAATGACATCATGCATTAAATTCTCCATCTGTAGCTGTAAAATATGAGTGACCACAGCCATCTTACATCACATTTCAAGGCCATTCGCACTTGCAATCCATCTAAAACACTCAACATGAGAAGGATGGCGAATCCCAAATTAGAAATACCAAACCCAAATCAACCATTAACAATTTCAGAAACCAAACTTCAATGCATAAACCAAACTTTAACAGCCCCACTTAATGCATCCAGTAACGTCCACAATTAATTAACTCAAACAATACCTCTCTACTATTGATCTCAAAGCAAGACAACACTTACTTAACTCCCTCATAATAATATCTCTTATTTCAACACCAATCTTATCTAGAAATTTTTCAATCCTTCATTCACATGAATGTCCTCTCTATCACTAGTACCCACAAAAAGGCTCAACTCGCTACTTAAATATAAGTCAACAACTCATTAAATAAGGAATACAACACTGCAAACACATGCCACTTCCTAAGTCGTAACTCAACTCAAATCTCGCAACCACAATAAAGCACAAATGAAAGGTACAAATCACTTACCTTTCCATCACTCGGAAAATAACCAAAATACCCTTTGAGGTCGGCATACGGAGGCATAGTCTTGAAGATGTAGACATTTATGGCACAATACTGTCCATAAATAAGACATGAACAACTACTTCACATACCTAATAAACACATAGCATCTGATGCATATAATGCTAATGGATCCGCCGCGGTCGGACCATCACTCTATAGACACTAAGTATCACTAAGTATATGAGGTAGTGATAGGAATCAGATAACCTAAGCTCTGATACCAACTGACAGGACCCACCCCGAATTACATCTTGAAACCCGAAGTAAATCCTACGGGGTCCACCTCCAAGGAAAATTTACCGAAAATTCGGCATAATCTATCTTGAAAATGGACAACCCTTACCTGAAAAATTCCAGATAACACTTCTATTATAAATCATTCATCCTCAACTCCTAGAGTCTTCCTACTCCCCAAGTTCATCACAACATGCCCTAGTTAACTAACAACAATCTCAAAGGTCATCAGAGCAATTCTAATAAAAAAGGAAAACATAGAGAAGAGAGCCAGCGAAAGCTGTGTTATTGACTATGCCTTAACTCCGTGACAAGACCCATCCCGGATTTCCCCTTGAAATCCAGGATAAACCTTGCGGACCCACCTGAACGGAAATTCTACCAATATTTTGGCATAACCTCTCTTTGAAATGGGCAACCCTATCTGAAAAATAACCAACTCCCAATACATTTCTAATACGAAATTAATCAACATCTCCTAGAGCCACCCACTCCCCCAAATAAACAACCACCATATCTCAAAATAATATCACAAAGTAATTTCATAATTTAACCTCTCATAACAATCAGTACCTAATAAATCTTTCATATCACTCCTAAATTGAGTCATAAGCTCTTAACACACATAATCATAAATTAATGCAATGTCCCATGGTTATCAGAGCAACTAATTGAAAGAAACGAGAAAATACACAAGTAGGTTAAACATGTAACCTACGAATGAAAACTGAAAGTGGTGGAAAATATGACTCGCCTCCTACACTCACCGAACCGAACTCTGCAGATTGGGCATTTAAAAACGAAAGGCCTAAGGGAGAAGGATTTAAAACGTTAGCGTGAGTGGACAAAAATAATCAACAATAATATTGACTTAAATATGGAGCAATGAAATCAAAGTTTATGTTTTCTCAAATTTTCCGTTCAGAAAATATTTATGCATGCCCCTATTGAAATTTTCCAAAACAATTTATGGATAAGAGTGATGCACTAATCCCATTGGTTCCAACAAATCATAAAAATGGGTAAGAGGTTTCACCATAACAATGAGCCTCCCAAGCTAGGGTCGGAGCCTCCTAGGCTCTAATAGCATCACACGTTAACCGCTCTACTCACCTATGGTGAGGACCGCTAATAAAGGCTAGCTAACAATAAATATAAACTGATCGGTGCCTCTCAGGCTATAATAGCGTCCCACGCTAAGCGCTCTACTCACCTATGGTGAGGACCACTAATAATGGCTAGCAAGCAATAATGAATATATATCAACCCTTTTACGGTGAAGTAATATAATAAAATAAAAAGAATAACACTTCCCCAAAAATAATATAAATCCATAGCGCATAGTACAGTTCCCAACTGTACTTAGAAATATTACGTAATAATTGCGGATTTTGTAATAATATAAATCTCTTGACATGTCCCACATGCCAAATAAAATTAGCAAGAGTTCCAGAAAACAAATGGAACTCATTATTCCAAAAAAAATAATAAAACTCCAATATGCCTTTGAATTTAAGAGAACTTTAGCGCATGCATGATATTAAAATCAAAAGTCCACTCACAGTGCTCGGCTATGCCTGCCGACGGTCCGAGGCCGTTCCACACGATCCTCCTCACGTCCTAAATAATAAATAATATTAAATCCCAAGACTAGATTAATACTTTAATAAAAATTCTGAAATAAAAGGGTGCCTAAAAATTCTTCTCCCTTGCCCAACTTCTCCACTTTTAATCTATTAAGGCCCGAACTTCCCTACAATCATCAATAGCCTTAAGACAACTTTTTAGAGTCTAATTGATACTAATCCAACAGCTGGTTTTTTATTCTAACAACCGCCAAAATCCTCAATCTTTGAAAAATCTCAAATCTAACCAAAACTCCTCTTAAAATTCCAAACTTCACCTCATTAAACTCCTCTCATTAAACAAACTCAAAAACATGCAAAACTACCCCTACACTACAGGAAATATCGACTTAGCCGACGGAAACAACTCGTCGCCTAAGGCTACATATTCGTCGCCTATAATCTTGGCAAACGAATTATCCGTCGTGTAAGTTCCGTCTCCTAAGTGTCGTGAGTAGACACTTAGGCAACGAAACTGAAGTGAGTCGTCGACTAAGAGTGATCAAACCTAACGGACTCTTTCCTGCCTTGTCGACAAATTGATCGTTGATACAAATCTCTGTCGACGAAAAGTTTTTGTCGGAATATGAAATTCTTCTTAGCCAACTGAATTGTCGTCGGTATGTATGCTTACCGACGAATATTGCATCGTTCTTAAGCGACGGAAAATTCGTCGGTAGAGTTGTAATCCGACAAATGTTTAACAGTTCTTAGTCGACAATTGATCTTTGTATTCGTCAGATTGGTGGTTTATCTACGAGACAAATGTGTCTATTTCCGTCGCCTAGGTATTTTATCTTGGGGGACATATGTTACTATTTCCGTTGCTTTGGTTGTTTATCTTGGGAGACAAAGGTTACTGTTTCTGTCGCCGAAGACAAATATCTTGGGCGACGAAGGTTACTGTTTCCGTCGCCTAAGAGATTTTATATAGGGTGAAAAAATAGTGAATATTTTTTTTTACCTTATTCACTGTTTCTAAAAATTACAAATCAGTAACAATAATCAAACACATATAGATATGTTGATCATACAGTAACAATATATACCAGATCATTTTTCATATATTGATCATAGATGGACAAATATTATTCATATATATGTACAAAATAATTAATGTTCTAACTAGGTAGAAAATTGTTCATACAATCTAGCTAAACTATGAATGAAGTACTACAAAATCAATAATACCAAGGGGCACTGTTGGCCAATCCTATGTTGTCGCCTCTATCATCATTGTTTTGTGGGGAAACTTGTGGAGGAGGAGGAGGTGGCATACATAGGTGCTCATATATGGCAACAACTTGGGACTGCACAGCACTATACATAGACTCGGCACGCAGGGCACGCGCTGCTGGACCTCTTGGAATTGCTGTTGGACACGCTGTTGAACCTCTTGAAACTGCTGTTGAGCACGCTCCTCTGATTCCTTTAGTCTCTGCTCATAGCGCTCCTGCACCTCTTGGAGTTGCTGCTCATCAACTCTAGGAGGACAACTACGTGAAGTGGAACTATTTGAAGAATGGCTCAAGTCTCGCTCGCCTCCTCGTCCCATCCCTCTGACCTCCTTTCTTTATGAGTTTTAAGCACCGTACCCAACACCTCAATTTGTTGGGACTGAACACTTTCCATAATCTCCTCCTCCGTCGTGTTAGGGTGTTGTTCCTTAAATACATGCTTTCGTTTATTGACCTAATCAACCATGTCATTCTGCATTTAAAATACATCAATTAATAAACAAAACATGCAGCCCAACATTTCCATAATAAACTTTACTAGTTGCATAATAAACAGGGAAGATACTGGGGGTCAGTAAACTCAGTAAGCCCAGTAGAAGTTTACTGCCCCCCAGTAATTTCTACTCGGGTCAGTAAACATGCAATTCATTATCTCCCTTTCAATTTCATGGCCAGAAGACACAACAGATACCCTAATAAACAACTTTATAGCTCCCTAGTAAACCCGTAGAAGTTTACTGCCCCCCAATAAACTTCTACTGGGGTCAGTAAACTTTCAATTCATACTGGGGGTCAGTAAACATGTAATTCATTATCTCCCTTTCAATTTCATGGCCGGATTTACACATGCTTGAACCATTTGCTAAGCTTACAAACTAGTAAAAGGAAAGACACTTACATATTTCTTGGTTGTATCTTCATCACCGGCCCTGACATACGTCTTCTTAAAACCTTTGATTATTGGAAGCTGCTCGCCTTGTATTTAGAGTTCCTCCATTGTGTAGATGATAGGAGAATACCCCGTGTGGTGGTGCATAGCCTTCTCCCCATGGTTCCGCTTGTTTGCCAAGGAGTCTCTACTACACGAAAAAATATTAAATAGATTAGTTCTAACATCTTGCACATTTCACATATCAAGTTATAAATACATAACTATACATGAATGATTAATAATAAAATACAAGGGAAACAATGAATCACCTTGAATGCATCTGACTCGAAGTGCTCGCATAGAAACTCTCACTGGTCCTCTCTCCCAATGAAATCTGAAGGCATGCCAGAGGGCCCTTCCTTCATATAAGCTTTGTGACACTAGTACTTCCAGTCCTTGTACCTCTCCTGTGCCCTCTTCAGTATCCAATTGAACATTGGCTCATCATTTTCATCCCACTCGTACTTCGGCTAAGTGAGAAATAAAATAAAATAAATTCCCATGTTAAGCACTGAAAAATAAAATAAAATAAATTAATACACTCAATTACTATCACAAAACACATCTTTCAATTCATATCAACACACAATACTTTACACACATTCAATCATACTTTACACATATCCATAACATTTTCACTTTATAAGAAAACTCATTCTTATGCAAACATATCCTTAGACATGAAATTTTATCAACAGAGAGATGTCAATTCAGTCAGTTCATGCCTTCCAATTACATAAGCAATCATATATATGTTATCAAACAAATGTAATTAAGTAAATTTACTTTTCAGTTACTTACCGACATTGCATTCCACACCTTCCACTTCTTAGTCTGATCAAGGTCGTAGAACGTCCTTGCCCTCATTCCCACCAGACTCTGTATGGCACAACCGATATCATGTGCCACCAAGCTGTTTATCCCCCTCACGCTAGGCCTTTTATACGGGGGCAATACTCCAGCTTGATCTTATGTCCCGTTTGTTGAACAATATCGTCCGCCTTCTTTCCAGAACAAAAACCCCGCTTCTTTTTCAGAGCCGGAGCTACAATTAACATGTGAAAATACATTATGATACATAATATACAAGAGGATATATGTTGTGTGTGAGTGGCATGAAAATGAAAGAGACATATTGTACTGCAAGTTTACTGACCCCTAGTAGAAGTTTACTGGGGGGCAGTAAATTAATACACTTACTTGTTGGGCTTCTAACTTTGATTCGAGAGCTGCCGACGATGCGTCTTGCAGATTCGAGTGCGGTTATAGACTCGGGTGCAGTTGCAGACACCGATTGAGATCCCGTTAAACAACTGTCAACTGTAGGGGGCCGCACGATCAAGGGGGGAGCCCTTGGTGGTACTGTCTCAGCCGGCATGGGGGTAGGATGGCTGCTACTACTAGCTGAGCCGACGCTCTGCCGTATTGACTCCATCAAACCACTGGCCTGAGTGGCTCGGTTCTTCCTCTTCCCCATGATCACTATATCTTGCACATGAATAACACACAATTGTTAGTAAATGAGTGAGTAATAGATAAAGATTATGAAAACTAGTGCATAGACAAGCATACAGGTTGATCAAACCACTTGTATTTCTTCACTATTTTAATTTTTTTTAGACTTGATGCATTGGTGATACAAAAAACACTAACAAAAGCAGAAGATACAATCTGATATTGGTATTTTTTTTTTGGATAATTAAAAAAACAAAATAAAATAAAATAATGAAACAAGATCAATGAATTCGTTTACGATTCAGAAGTAACAGCAAGATCAATCTGAGAAGAGAGAGAATACGAACCTGCAAAAGGAGCAGCGGTGAGAAGGTGAGAGCAGAGAGATCGGAGCGGCAGGTGGATGCGGTGGCGATGAGTGGAGGAGGTGGGTGGATGCGCGCACTTGAATCGGTTGCCGATGCATGGATGGGGTCTGGTGGCGCGACTCTGGTGGGATTTGAGAATTGTGGGTGTGAATTTACGGATTGTGGATTGCCCGAGGGAGTTAGTATAGGTTTTATATTAGCCGACGAGTAAGTTCCGTCGTCTAAGGCAAATATTCGTCTCCTAAGTAATACAAAATTTCTGGGAAAAAAAAGGCGTAAAATTCACCCGCCTAATATTTCGGGCTCCGGAAAATACATTTTCCGTCGCATTGGTTAGACCAAGCCGAATTTTATAAAAGTGACTAATATTTCGGGATACTAATTTTAGTAGTACTAAGGCGACGAATCATTCATATTCCGTCGACTAAGTATATTTTTAAAAATTTTGAGGATTTTATTATATTTGCATCTGAGCATTTTCGTGTAATTTTTCAAACTAAACCCAACTGTAACTCCACGTAAGTATTCGTACTTAAAAAAACATACATATATATGCATTTTAAAAATTACAATGCAAATTTGCATAATATTATATAATTAATTGTTTGATGTACGTACGTACGTGGTTAATTATAAATTTAAAAATACATATGATAATCAGAGTCGTCCGAATAATCGTAATATATACTAATCGTACAATTATCGTAATATATACTAATCGTACTCATGATAATCTGAGTCGTCCGAATCATCATCCTCCTCAGTTTGGTCAGAATACTCATCATCCTCTATGTATTCGTCATCTATGAAGCCGTCGTCATCATGATTGGGGTTGCGACGTTGTAGCGAGTTCAGTTCAGATGGTGTAATTGGAAGGTAACCTATGATAGCCAGAACGTGTTGGTTGTTGACACAAATATCCTCAGTATCAGGGACTACATGTGGAGATTCCTCTTGATATGGTTCATTCGGTTGATCAGTTGTTATTGGTTCACTAGGCCCACTCTCATCATCCCCTCCAATGTAGCTACACTCCAAATATTCCTATGTGACATTGACACGACCCACCCCTAATTTTACCCTGAACCGGGAGTAAATCGTGTAGGGACCATCTCCAAGGAAAAATTTACCGCAAAAATCGGTACAACCTCTCTTGGAAATGGACAACCCTTCCAAATTAAAAACCTGCAAACACTCCTAAAATTCTCAATCCACCCTTCGTGCTCTCCAAATACAATCACCACCAACAAGATAATATACATCAACTAAGATAATATACATCCTCCATCAAATATTCTAAAATATCAACAAGCCTTCACCCACAACCAAAAATATATACATTAACCCCAGTATTCAGAGCTACTAGACACTAGCGGAAGTAAGAAAACACAGGTAGGTTAAACAGGTAACCTACTGGTGAAAAGTGGTGGAAATACAGGTGACTATGCCTCGTCTCCTACTAGATCCAATCCGAACTCTGCAGATTGGGCATTTTAAAACGAAGGGCCCAAGGGAAGACATTTAATAACGTTAGAGTGAGTGGACAAAAATAATTTAATAACAAAATATTTATGCATTCCCATTTTAATTTCAAAAAAATTATGCTGCATGCTACCGCTCAAAAGCGCTCAACTCAAAACTGACAATTTCACGACTAGCTCCGGCTAGTCACTAACTCAAATAAAATGAAGTCTCTCAGGCTAAATTATATATAACATATATCCGTATGTATTTGCACTCGTCAGACTCCTTGTATGAATCCTAAGAATAATTTAAAAAATAGAAATTCATACAAGGCTACAACGCTGGCGTCTAACGCTCACGTTGCGCCATAATGATATTTTTCCTCATTATGACCGAAAAGACGGTGTATTATATATATATACGCGCATATCCCCTATATAAATTATTATATTTATATAGGGTTACGACGATTGCGTCTAATGCTCACGTCGCACCATAATGGAATTTTAACTCAGTATGGTGGAAAAGCACGTATAGCTAGCTAGCATTTATTTATATACATACTATCCTCATAATCATCCAAATATGGATATATATATATATATATATACTCACCGAAATTCTCAATTTCGGTTATTCTCTAACAACATAAATTATTTCGCATGCACATTATTTAAAAAAAAAGTCCACTCACAAATTAGGCCTAAGCCTGATGACGCTCTGAGGCTTCTTCTGCTCGGGCCTCCTCACGTCCTGTTCCAAGTATATAATTAATTTCCCACTAAAAATCTAATATTTATACAAAATAGGCAAAATTAACCGAGAGCCTAACCACGCTCCTCATTGCCTAACTTCGATATTCTTAAATCGGAATGACTCAAACTTTAATACCATACTCGGCAGCCATAAATACAAACTTTTTCTGAATTGACTTAAATCCTACGGCTGGATTTTACATTATTTAACCGCAAAATACAAACTTCGGAAATTTCCAAACCTATTCAAAACTCATCCGAAAATTCCACAATTCACTTCATTAAATTCCTCTTATTATTACACATTTAAAACTTTAAAAATCTCTAAAACAGCGGCGGCGGCCGGAGGCCGATTTCGGCGACCTCCAATGGCTATGAAATTTTGACAGCATCTTCCTCTCAACATCCCAAACAACTTTCATAACTATCACTAAGTCCAATTTCAAGCCTAACTAGGTCAATTGAACGAAAACATCTTAAAATCCCTAGAATTTCCTCCTTGAATTTCTCCTTACCTAGCTCAAGAGGGAGTGAGCCTTTTGGAGGGGTTGCTGCACGAGAGGAGAGCTACAAAACCGTACCAAGCTTGCCCGGATTGGTAGCCGGAGGAGGGAGTTCCGGCGAGTGAAGCAACACGGCAGTCGCATCTTTCGGGGGAGAGTACTCCTTCACGGCGGAACTAGGGCGGCTGTCACCGATCCAGGGAGGTAGCTGGGTCGGAGGCCGACAGTTTGAGACTGGAGTGGCGGCGAAAGATGGCCGGACGGCGGTGGACAGGCGGCTGAAAAGTTCGACTGCGGGAGGGACTCGGGAGAGGGCTGGGGAGGAAGAGAGAGAAGAGAGAGAGAAATGGTTTTGGGCCTCACCCATCCGGCCCAACTCCTCTATATACAACCCAATTCTAAAAATTAACACCCCAAAAATAATACCCTAAAAAAATTACTTTTACTAGCTAAAATTTACCATTTTTACCGTCGTTACATTTTTCTCCGACGAATAATCCTCTAAAATTCACGTCCCTCAAACCCCTCTGGGACCAATTAAACTATAAATTCAATGACGGAGACGGTAAAATTCTTATTATAATCAAGCTAGTAATAAGATAAAAATTTACAAGTCGGGATGTGACAATTCTCCCCTCCTTATAAAAAATTTCATCCTCAAAATTTACATATCGGTCATTCGAAGAGATAGGGATACTGCTGCATCATTTGCTCCTCTGATTCCCAAGTAGCTTCTTCTACTTCATGACTTCTCCAAAGCACCTTGACAAGTGGGATTATCTTGTTCCTAAGCACTTGCTCCTTTCGGTCGAGAATCTGAACCGGTTCCTCTTCATAGGACAAATCTCTCGTTAAACTGATCGGCTGCTCTTGCAGCACATGAGAAGGATCGGCAATACACTTGTGAAGCATGGATACATGAAACACATTATGTATCCTGGCTAATTCTGGAGGCAAAGCTAACCGATAAGCAAGTGAGCCAACTCGCTCTATAATCTCATAAGGGCCAATATAACTCGGACTAAACTTCCCACGCTTACCGAAACGTACAACCCCTTTCCAAGGAGATAATTTCAAGAACACCCAATTACCCACTTGAAACTCAAGATCTTTCCTACTGACATCTGCATAACTCTTCTGCCTACTTTAAGCGGCCTTGAGTCTATCTCTAACCACTTTAATCTTCTCATTTGTCTCATGGATTAACTCTGGGCCACAAAGCTCTTTTTCTCCCACTTCATTCTAACATATAGGTGTACGACACTGCTTCCCATAAAACGCCTCAAAGGGAGCCATATCAATGCTAGAATGATAGCTATTATTATAAGCAAATTCCATCAAGGATAGGTTTCTATCCCAACTCCCTCTGAACTGCAAGGCACAAGCTCTCAACAAATCCTCCAAAGTCTGAATAGTCCTCTCGGACTGCCCATCAGTCTCAGGATGAAAAGCAGTGCTGAAATGTAATCGGGTACCTAAAGCTGCTTGTAGAGCTCCCTAGAATTTAGAAGCAAATCTAGGATCCCGATCTGACACTATTGATTTAGGTACACCATGAAGCGTCACAATTTCATTCACATAAAGTTCCGCCATTTTATCCAATTTATACTTCTTTCCCACTGGCAAGAAATGTGCAGACTTGGTGAGTCTATCCACAATCACCCAAGTACCGTCATGCCCTTCACGGGTAAGAGGTAAACTGAAAAAAAATCTATGGTGATGTGGTCCCACTTCCACACTAGAATCAGCAATGGCTCAAGCAATCCAGAAGGCTTCTGCCTTTCAGCTTTTACTTGCTGGCAAATCAGACATCTACTCATAAAAGCTGCAATTTCCTCTTCATGTTTGGCCACCAATAATAATCTTTCAAAATCCGATATATTTTTATGCTACCTGGATGAGCTGCATAAGCAGAACTATGAGCTTCCTCCAAAATCTCACTCTTCAACTCTTCATTTATTTTTGGAACACAAAGCCGATTCTTAAACAATAAAGTCCCATCCTTTTTTACTGAAAAATGATCGGCTACGGCTCCGCTCAAAGCTCTTTCTATCAATCGAACTATGGAAGGATCATTATTCTGTGCTTCCCGTACTCTATCAACCAAAACTAGCCTCACATGAAAACTAGCTACTAAGGCACCAACCTCATCTACTGCTAAATCCATTCCTGTAGCTCCCAACTCACAAAGAAGTGGAACTCAAACCGTCTTTAAGTGAAACAAGGATATTGAGGGATTTCGACTAAGAGCATCAGCTACCACATTAGCTTTTCCAGGATGATACTCGATAGTGCAATCATAATCACTGATCAACTCCATCCACCTTCTCTGTCTCAAGTTTAGCTCTCTTTGAGTGAATACATACTGAAGACTCTTGTGATCGGTAAAAATCTGACACTTGGCTCCATAAAGATAATGTCTCCACAACTTGAGAGCAAAAACTACCGCTGCAAGCTCCAAATCATGAGTAGGATAATTCCCCTCGTGCGGCTTTAATTGCCTGGAAGCATAGGCAATAACTCGCTCATGCTGCATCAATACCCCACCTAGACCACGTCCAGAAGCATCACAAAAGACCACATACTCCCCACTATCATCCAGAAGTGCCAAAACAGGGGCACTAATCAAACGATTCTTCAATTCTTGAAAACTTTGTTCACACTCATCTGACCATTCAAATTTAACACTCTTCTTGATCAACCTTGTAAGAGGAGCAGCAATCCTTGAAAAGTCTTGCACAAAGCATCGATAACAACCTGCTAATCCCAAAAACTACGGATCTCCGTCACAATGGTGGGTCTTCTCCAATTTGACACGGCTTCCACCTTTTGGAATCTACACTAACTCCTTCTGCCGAAACCACATGGCCCAAGAACCCCACTTTATCTAGCCAAAACTCACACTTGCTTAGCTTAGCATATAACTGGGAATTTCTCAAAGTCCGCAATATTATTCTTAGATGTTTGGCATGCTCCTTCTCACTTTTTGAGTAAACCAAAATATCATCTATGAATACGATCATGAAACGATCAAGATATGGACTAAACACCCTATTTATGAGATCCATAAAGCAGCAGGTGCGTTAGTAAGTCCAAATGGAATCACCATAAATTCATAATGACCATAACGTGATCGAAAGGCGGTCTTGACTATATCACTCTCCTTGATCCGTAATTGATGATACCCAGATCTCAAGTCAATCTTGGAGAAAACAGAAACACCCCTCAACTGATCAAATAAATCATCGATCCGAGGCAACGGATATTTATTTTTCACTGTGATCTGGTTCAACTTCCTATAATCAATGCATAGTCTCATGGTGCCATCTTTTCTTAACAAACAATACCGGAGCACCCCATGGAGACATGCTAGGCCGAACAAAACCCTTGTCTACCAACTCTTGCAATTGAGTCTTCAACTCTTTCAACTCCGCTGGAGCCATTCTGTAAGGTGCCTGAGAGATAGGCATAGTTCCAGGAAGTAATTCTATAGAGAAGTCTATCTCCCTTGCAGGAGGCAAACCAGGCAACTCCTCAGGAAAAACATCCGGAAACTCTCTTACTATAGGAATATCTTCTACTCCCAAAACTCCCATACTTGTATCCACAACATGAGCTAAATAAGCCTGACAGCCTTTATTTAATAATTTTCTTACAGCAACAAACTCGAAATAACATCTCTTTCCCCTTGAAAAGCAACCTCAAATCCACTTGGACTTTGAAGTACCACTACTTTCTGAAAACAATCTATCAAAGCTCTACTACTTAATTAACATATATATATATATATCTAATACTTATTAACAACTTCATATATATTATCAAATCATCAACCAAATCGATCAACACATATATATATACATCCAACGTACTCAATATCGATCAACTCAATCACACTCAAAATCGATCAACTCAAATAAAACTCAAAATCAACATATATACACATATATGTACATATATATAGCTCCACAAACTAATTATGGACAGATTTTGACAACACCCAAACTTTTTCACCCGTTTTTTCTTCTCCCGTTTTTTTTTCCCAGATGAGCTGTTGTCCAGATCTGCAAATATAAAGCACTTTAGCCGACGACATTTTAATTTCGTCGGCTAAAGAATTTTTAAAGTCGTCGGCTGAAGTCCACAGACTATAGCCGACGAAAACAATACTTTCCCCGACGAAATTTTAATTTCGTTGGCTAAAGTTGACCATAGCTGACGAAAATTTAGATTAGCCGACGAAATAACGTGGACTTTAGCCGACTAAAAAATGGTTCGTCGGCCTTGTTTTTTTATTTTCGTCAGCTAAAGCCTTTCTTCTGGTAGTGCAACCACATCACTCTGAAAATACGGTCTAATTACCATGGGAAGAAGACGTTGCAGCAAAACTTGACAGTCATGAGTCTTCAACCCAGTAATCTTATTTCCCCTATTTTAACACATCGAGCGATATTCCCTGCATACCCATAAGGATACTTAACGTTACGAAACCACTGAAACACTTCCGCCTTCTTCTGAGGCTGGACTGTGTAGCCTGCTTGAGGCATTATGGTTTTTTTTGTTTTTTTGGTCTCTTCTAACCATAGCCTCAAGCAGGCGTGGGAGGATTCAAGTGAGTTACTTCTTTACTGGTGCTCAAATATCCGAACTAGTGCTGGTTAAGCCTTTCCAAAATCCACTCACAAGACCTCCCTGGGGATTTCAGATTATGCTCCTCAGTCCCATCAAATGCCTCAGCATCCCACCGCCACTCGTGATCCTCGTCAAGATGTCTACGAGATCCCAAAAAATAAATTTTGTTGGTGTGGCGACTAGAATTGACGTCATCTAAACATACCGGGCAAGCCTTGTACCCATTAGTTTGTTGGCCAGACAACATCCCGTAAGCTGAAAAATCACCGATGGTCCAAATAACAGCTGCTTTCATCATGAATGAAGTTTGACCATGCCTGTCAAAAGTATGGAGTCCATTTTCCCATAACTCCTACAGCTCATCAATTAATGGTCTCATGTACACATCCAAGCACTTTCCTAGAGAATACGGCCCTGGAACCATAAGCGTAAGAAAATTGTACCCCTTCCTCATACACATGTTGGGAGGTAGATTGTACGAAAATACTATCACAGGCCAAATGCTGTAAGATAAATTCATGTTTCCAGTAGGATTGAATCCGTCTGTTGCAAGTCCGAGTTTGACATTTCGACAGTCTCCAGCAAATTCGGGAAAAGAACGGTTAAAGTGCTTCCAAGCCTCCCCGTCTACAGGGTGTCTGAGATTATCCGGATCTATCTTCTGCTCTCCCTGGTGCCTTGCCTGGTGTCATCTCATATGCTTGGCCGTATGTGAAGACATGTATAGACGCTGCAGACGAGGACCCAACAGGAAGTAATGAAGAATCTTCCTAGGAATGGGCGGGTTTTCTGTTTAGATGAAGTGGAAGCTTTATACCTTGGCTCGTAGCAGTGTGGGCACTCAACTTCATCCTTGTTTTCTTTGTAATAGAAGATGCAGTTATTGACGCAAGCATCTATATTCTGGTGATCAAGACCGAGGTCAGCCAACATGTTTTTTACGTGGTCGAAATTTTCCGGACAATTGTTACCTTTGGGAAGCACTTTCTTCATAAGTGCAATATCTTCATCAAAACATATGTTACTCTTTCCCCGCTTGTTTTTGATTTTCATTTGCTCCATGACGGTACCCAACACAGTATGCTCACTACTAGGATACAATGGGGTTTGTACTTCCCGTAGAAGCCTGTTGTACTTATCATAATCACTGTTGTAGTCAACATGAGAGACATTACGGAAGGTGTCAGGGGCGTTGTCATAAACAACATTTTGCTGATATCTTGAGGCGGCGAACGGGAAGGCATCGTTTAAGATGTTCATCACAGCAGAGTCCCTGTAACTAGCATTGGAAGATCTTGCTTGCTGATTATGTTGTGCTTGAATTTCTGCAGGTGTAGGCATTTGAACTTGATTTTCGCCGTGCCATGTCCATGTGGTATAACTAGAACAAATACCGTTTAGTGCCAAGTGAGAATACATGTTTTCATACGTTACTGGTTTCCGATTGAGACTTTTGTTGCACGAACATATGTGAATAACTTTGTCTGGAGGACTATGTAGACGCACGGACTCAAGAATTCAAAAATATCTCTCATATGAAGAGGGGAACCCCTCTCTAATTGCATCCAGCTCTTGTCCATGTTGTACACTGTAATAACAGAGAATAAAAGTATATAATCAAAAAATAGTTATTAATAAACGGGAACTAGATATATATACTTTTTTGGGAAAATGACCATTTACTCTCAAACAGGGATTTTAAAGCCAATTTCAATGAAAAAACTGTTGAGTAACTCATATTAATGTTTTAACGCTTCTAACAATTATACCCTTATTGCATTAATTAATTACATGTTCTCTCTCTTATGTTAAAAAAAAAAAAAGTTCTAACACGTTCTCCCAGACTCCCACTCTCCACAATCAACCGAACTCTCAGCTCTCCCACTCTCTCTATCTCTCTTTCCCTCTCTCTCTCTAACACTCAATAACGATCTCTGCTTTAGGGTTCTTCACGATCTCTGTGATTCCATCGATCAGGCCACGTCGCTCTCTCGTTAATTATCTGTCGACTCCGTCGCTCTTCACAGATAAATCCCAGTTGAGCAGGAAATCGCTCTCTGCCCTAATCTCAGTCGATCTGTGGTTCAATCTTGGCGTCGCTGTCACATTCAATCGCTCACGCTCGGCATCACTCTCTAATTGAATATCAGCTTCGATATCTGCTTCAATCGCTCTCACTCAACCTCGCTCGGGAAAACCATAAAAAAAGGTACATTTTGAATTTTATTGAATTTAGTCTTATTTTTGACTTCTCTGATGATATTGAAGCTTGATTCTCTGATTTAAAGCGATTAAAGGCCATGAATATGAAAACATGAAAATTATAGGGTTTCTCTAGTCATAACTGTTACAGATTGAGATTAATGTTTTAAGTTGATTTTTCTAAGATTTACTGTGTATAATTGACATGACAATGAAAGGTATACTATATTGTTGTTTACTCTTGTCAAGTAGAAGTTTACTGGGGGGCAGTAAACTTCCACTGGGTTTACTAGGGGGCAATGAAGTTGTTTATTAGGGTAAGAATGGGTATCTGTTGTGTATATTGACATGAAATTGAAAAGGAGAAACTATAATGAAGTTTACTGACCCCCAATAAACTTCCACTGGGTTTACTAAGGGGTAATGAAGTTGTTTATTAGGATAATAATGGGTATCTGTTGTGTATAATTGACACGATTATGAAGGGAGATACTATATTGAAGTTTACTGACCCCCAGTAGAGGTTTACTGGGGGGCAGTAAACTTCTACTGGGTTCACTAGGGAGCAATAAAGTTGTTTATTAGGGTAAGAATGGGTATCTGTTGTGTGTTGTGCCCCTGAAATTGAAAGGGAGTTATTTTTTACAAATATACTGACCCCTAGTAGAAGTTTACTGAGGGGCAGTAAACTTTATTTTTTGCATATGCAGTTTATAAATGCAAGTTTTTACTACTTATATGCAGGATGAGAAGAAGTTCAAGGCATTTAGTTGTGACTTCTGGTACCGAAGAGGATTCAGTTCAAGAATCTATAGCTTTTATGAGGACAGAACAAAATATAGGAGAGGTTTTACAGAAGATAAAGTCAAAGAAAAAGAGAAAAGAGGTCCAGAAGGGTGCCGTTGTTGAAGAAGAAGAAGAAGCAGTACTGGTAGAAGAAGAAGATGATGATTACACTGAAGATGAAGAGGGGGAAACAAAAAAGTATCTTTTTTCAGAGAAGATCAACAAGCAGAAAAAGAAAACAGCAGAGACAGATTTAGGGGTGGAGGAGGAGGAGGAAGAAAAGGGAAGAAAGAAGGAAAAAGGAGGAGAAGGTGACTTGACCAAGATCAAACACGTGCAGCAAAAGTGCTCACTAACATCATTTTATATGTTAATGTATAGATACAAGGAGAGCATTCCAGAAGAATCATGGGAGTTGATAAACAACACTTGTTTTCGGGGAATAATTGAAGCATTCAGATTGGGCAAGGTTGAGGAGGATTAAGTGAAGAAGCTTGAATCTGATTTTGAGATCCTAATGAGGCACTACAACAGTGACAATAAAAACTTCATATTTGGGAACACGGAGATTGATATTACGGAGCATGATGTTCATTGAATGTTTGGAAAAACCAAAGAAGGCTCGGATATGGATCACAGTAGACCAGAAATACTGCAAGGGCAATAAGAAGAATGTGGCAAATTCTGCTGTCTTTGGAAAGCAAACAAGAAGAACAATCACTAGAAAGGTTATTGATGACACATTATAGAAGAGCTTAGGAAGATTCAGAAGAAGAAGGGGGATCCAAGGAAGATAGCCTCTTTGTTATAATGTACCTTATGGCAGCTTTATTTTTCAGCAGAAGCGGGAACCACATTGAATGAAAACTGATACTCAAGTGTGAAGACCTTGAAGGCATCGACAAATACAACTGGTCACATAAGGTATTAGAATTCTTGCACCAAGGACTTCACAAGCACGTAAAGGGGAGCCAAGAGTTTTGAACGGATGCCTCCTTTTGGTTCTATACTGGTTCCTTGAGAAAACAAAAATAAAGAAGCGGATTATCGGGAAAGAGAAGGAGACTCCCAAATTTATAAGATGGTCAATACAAGAGATCATCAAAGAAAATGAGTATTTAAGAATACCTGAATTGCTAGAGGTAATGATATTTTATTTATATAGCCATTTTTAAAAAAAAATATTGCATTGTATTTTTTGTTTTTCAAAAAACTAAATTAAACTGATTTGTGTCTTATAAATGTAAAAACAGGAACTCATAGTAGAAGGTCCATGGATGGATGAGGAGGAAACGAGTTCTGGCAATGATGAGCGGCAACAAGATGACAATGGAACACCAAGGACAATTGATTGGGTAAGTTTGAATGGTTACTAACACCCAGTAAAATTATTGGCAATGAAAATGGAACTTCAATTGCAAGTTTACTGACCCCTAGTAGAAGTTTACTAGGGGGCAATAAACTTCTATTAGGTTTACTAGAAGTTTACTAAGAGGCAATAAAGTTGTTTATTAGGGTATCTTTTGTGTGTTGTGGCCATGAAATTACAAGGGAGATAATAAATTGCAAGTTGACTGACCCCTAGTAGAAGTTTACTAGGGGGCAGTAAACTTGTTTATTTGGATATAATTGTTTAACAATAACGATGTCATGTTATAACGTGTACATGAGCTGCCGATGGAAGATATGAAGAAGAAGCTGACAGAACTTGCCAAAGCAAATGAAGAACTGGTGAACAAAAACACTGAATTGCTTGGCAGTTAAAGAAAGCGGACAACCAAATCAATGAGCTAGAGAAAGAAAGGAGGGCAGACAAAAATCAAATCAACGCTCTCAAGAAACAGTTACACAAGGCGGCAAAACATGCTTAGACAAAGCATAATATGTGTAACTGAGGAGGAGGAGGAGGAGGATAGGTCAAAGCTGGTTGAAGAGGAAGAATATAATTGCTGAGACAAAATGGAAGATCATAGCTGCAGAGAGAAGCAACCAGGAACTGAAGAGGTAAGAGTAGAAATCAGTTTACTGACCCCCAATAAATATTGTGTTTTCTTTTGTTCTTTGAGGATAACTTGTGTGTTTTCTTTTGTGTAGTTTTTTGAACAAGCAGCAGAACCAGTTCCGTTGCAAAAGATATTTCCAGAAGACGATGAACCTGTGACGACCGATGTCAACATGTCTAAACTAGACAAACTTGTTGCTCAAGCTGTGGAAATGGCTGGAAAAAAATGAATGAAGAAACCAGCTTCAAGAATAAAGGACAGCAAGTCTCAAGAAATATGTCAAGCAGAAGGGCTCAAAACAAACCAAGGAGACTGGTTCGATTGAAAGAAACTTCAACCTGAAGAAGTGTGGGCAAAAAAGAGGAAAGAAGAAGAATGGGAGTATGACACCCCTGAAGGGCTAAAGCCAGCAAAAAGAACAAAGGAGGAGGAGCATAAAGTCGAAAATGGTATTGTTATTGATGGAGTGAACTGCAACACTGATACATGGAAGCTCTTGGATGAAAAGGTGGCGAATCACTATAAGAACTGGTTTGATTTGAACAAGGACAAGAATGATGAGTAAGTTTATTCTTCCCTAGTTTATATATATATGTAACATTACAATTAGTTCCCTGGTTTGACTTGCTTATGACTTATTTGTGTCTGCACAGTTTCCGGTATTGGGAGTGTTGTGATGGTATCATTGATATTACCAAAGATGACTTGAAGAGAATAATTCAAGAAGGAGAGATTACATCTAATGTGAGAAAAAATTACTGGTCTGACTAATCCCAATAAAGTTGATGTTTGAGTAACCTAAGATGTATTCTTTGTCGTAATTTGTGACTTATATATGTTGTACATGCAGACCACCAGGGTGTACCTCCAAATGGTGAAAGAGGAATGGAAAAGAAGAAGGTCTCAGTCGGATTGCTAGACATAGAGGCAGCGGTAAGTAGTCTAACCTGAAATAGCAGCGTGCTCTGCAGCATCGCGATCTCCTCCGTTACTTTTTTTTCAGTTAACACAGTCTTACTACTTGCTTTTATAAATACAGCGCGCGGCGGTGGTAAATGAACAAAAACTGAAGGAGTTCCTAGCTGGAGGAAATGCAATGAATTGGATATAGAGCTTTCTATTATTAATCCTCTGTGGTCCATCTTCAGTAAGGACTTGGTTTTCATTCCGGTAATCACGGGGTCAGCCACCACTATACCTTGGTCCTAATTGACAACAAAGATCGATGCTTCTATCACCTGAACTCAATGCTACCGCCAAGGAAAGATTACTCTGCCGACACCAACAACCACTTTCAGAATGCAATGGCAGTGGTGAGTTGTAACTGATTTATTAGGGTAAGAAGTTTACTAGGGGGCAGTAAACTTCTACTGGTTTTTGTTTGTTGCTTGTTCTCTTAGTTTGTTGAGTTGTAATTTACTTGTGTGTTGGAACCAACAGGTGAAGCATATTATGGTGTTCATCAAACGCGTATACGATTCCATCATATACCCTCTCAGCCAAGGCTTGGACCCTAAGGAATGGAGGGAAAACTATGACAAGCAGGACAGCTAAGGAATAGTGGTTGACGATTAGGTTACTCGATGATGAGTGTTGAAGAGAAAACAACAAGAAGATGGATGCTGGACCAAAACGTTTATCAAGCAAGATACCAGCTGATTGATATCTTATCCTGTCCGCAGCAAAAGAAAACATCGTAAGTACCTTTAAACTTCTTTTAAAGAGTTTTATTGGGGTCAAAAATAATTGTTGTTTTGTTGGGGTGAAAAATTTAGTAACACTGTTTCTTAATACATTGCAGGTCAAACTGTAGACCATTTTTGCTCCACTTTATAGAGAGCCTATGTCATAGGAAAAAAACTGACAAAAGATGGTGGTAATGAAATGAGGAAGAAGATGCTGCTAAACTTCATGGGCATAAATATAGAAAACCGATTAGTGCCACTTTAGATGTATGATCTTCAAAATGTGAAAATATGTAGTATTTTGGTAGTGTTGCAAGAACATATGATCTTCAAAATGTGAAAATATGTATGATCTTCATTGAATTTCAGTGCCAGAACTTGTTCTTTTAGCAATTTTGGTCTATTCCTTTGATCTTTCTATCAGTTTCAGTTATCTTTAGTTGTTAGTTTCAGTTTTTTTTGTTGCAGGGTGGTTACTGGGGGTCAGTAAACTTTGGTTGCTCTATTTAGGAAAATACTGACCCCTAATAATTTTCCATACTTGAGAGTTTACTACCCCATCATGTTATTAGAGGATGCTTGAAAGGTATCTAAGTAATAACAATCATCCAGAAACTTTGGTTGCTCTGGTAAGGAAAATTATTGACCCTCAATAATTTTCCACACTTGAACATATATGACCATAACAAAAACTAGAAGCGTTCCAGAGTAAAGAAAAGACCTGGAAAAGAGTAAAACAAACAACCAAGTATCAAACTGGAAGAAAATCAAGGAAGGCGGATGTGTTGTATTAAGTAATATAGAAAATTACTGACCCCCAATAATTTTCCACACTTAACATATATATGAGCATAATTTTCAATAATTTTCCATACTTGAGAGTATACTACCCCAATAATCTTCACTTTATACCTCCGGTTAGGGCCCTAATCCCGTTTGAGAGCAGATGACATTGTGATTTTGTTTGTTGTTGGGGCGTTCGAATTCGCATATGTGAGAAAATTTCGGTAACATCTCCCTACAGTTCCCCAAGTGCACGAATATATATACCTAGTATGTACTCGAGGAACAATGATCTTGCCGAAATATATATACCCACAACCGAAAACGAAACGCACCAACAACAAACGAAATCTATGTCATATGCTCCCAAACTATCCAAATATGGGACAATTCGAAAACCATTTTGTTAGACACAGTCGTAACATAATGGTTCTCGAACGAGATTTCTAAGGGTAACAATATATATTTATAAATGTATAAGAATATTATAATTCTTGATTACATGATTCATCATTTTATTTTTTATGATTTGATTACACAAATGATTTGAATGAAAAAAAAAATTTGATAAACATATTATTCAGATAATTATTAATCATACATACAAAAGCTAAAGATATATATATATATATACTCTAAAAATTATACACACAAAAGTTAGATATATATACACACATGCATATAATATTATACGTACAAACATATTATACACACATATCCAGTAATTATATTAAGCATACAAGTAAGCAACATTCTATCAAAATTGGACCGGCAAGTCGCCGTTAAGGTCACAGGAAAATATGCCTAAATGAAGAAAGTAGATTAATTAAAGTAGTTACATATATACCAATTAGGAGATTGAAGCAGCTCTTAAAGATTAACCAAATTCATGAAGAAAAGCTTCCAAAACTAGATTTGGATCAGATGAATTATGTGAAGGGGGGGGGAGCTAGACCATGCCTTTCTTCTGCGCTCTCCTCTGGGCAGAAAGTGTATAAATGAATAATGTGTAAACTTAGCCGACGGAATATTCCGTTGCCTAAGACAAAATGCGTCAAAAAATATATTCGTTCTGCTTTGTGTTAGGCAATAATTCAAATTCTTAGTCGACGGAACAGTTCGTCGGCTAAGAAAGGAATATTTGTCACCCAAGTCTTACTTAACCGACAGAATAGTGTTCGTCGCCCAAGAAAATTTAAGACGACGGAAAATGGTTCGTCGTCCAAGACCAGATATACCGACTGAAACCTGTCGTCGCCTAGGAAGATCTTAGGCGACGGAGTATGTCGAAAGTCAATTTCCGTCACCGAATATCTAAGTCGACGAAATAATACCGACAGAAGACATTAGTCGGCTATGGTTTACTAAGCCGACGGAACTAGGACGACGAATAGTGTTTTGTCGAATATGAATATCTTAGTCGACGGAAGTCGTCGACAGTCATTTTTCGTCGCCTAATAAATCATAGGCAACAGATGTGGTGTCTTATAATACGGTTCTGTTTCCGTCAACGAAGAGCCACTTAGCTAACGAAATTAAAATAATTACGTCGGCTAAGTCGATATTTCTTGTAGTGCTAAGTGGCGGCGTCATCGTCTGCTCCGCCAGCAGCCTAACTCCGGCGACCTCTAATGCTCCCCAAAATTTGACATAATATTCCTCTCAACACGCTCAACAACTTCCTTAAGTAGTAGAAAGTCCAATTCTAAGCATAAACATGTTAATCGAAGCAAAACAGTAACTTGAGCCCTAAAACTTCAATTACTCGTTTCTCCTTACCAAGCATGAATCAAGCCAATTCCTTTTGAGGGTTTACTACCCCTGGATGAGAGCTACAAGATGAGCCAAGAATCGCTGGCTATGGTGGCCGGAGGAGAGAGCTTTGGTGAGAGAACAGTCGGCGTCTCAGACAGGATTTCTCTCGATCGGCGGCGTGGCACAACTGCTCACCTACCCAGAGGAGAGAGGAGACGACAGGGGTTTGAACGGGACCGGTGCGGCAATTTTAACGTATAGCATGTCCACGAATTTGTAATAACATCCTCTACGACTTCCTTAAAGAAATTTTCCCAAAATAATTTTCCTACAAAAAGTAAACTCTAGGGTTCTTAACAGTAAATGATTACTCAAAACGGAAAAGACCAAAGTAATACTAAAAGTAAATAATCGCAAATTTACTTAAGAACGGGATGTGACAATTCTCACCTCCTTATAAAAATTTCGTCCTCGAAATTTACATACTGTCAATCAAAGAGATAGGGTTACTGCTGCCTCATTTGCTCTTCCGATTCCCAAGTAGCTTCCTCTATTTGATGACTCCTCCAAAGAACTTTAACAAGTGGAATTGTTTTGTTTCTACACACTTGCTCCTTCCAATCAAGAATTTGGACCGGTTCCTCTTCATAGGTCAAATCTTTCTTCAAACTAATCGGCTGCTCTTGCAAAACATGAGAGGGATCGGCAATATACTTGCGAAGCATGGACACATGGAAGACGTTATGTATCCTAGATAACTCCGAAGGTAGATCCAATTGATAAGCAACTATGTCAACCCGCTCTATATCTCATAAGGACCAATATATCTTGGGCTAACTTTCCCCCGTTTACCAAAGCGTACTACACCCTTTCAAGGGGATAATTTCAAGAATACCATATCATCCACATGAAACTCAAGGTCCTTCCTGCGGTTATCTGCATAACTCTTCTGCCTATTTTGAGCCACTTTGAGTCTATCTCAGGACTCACCCCAAATTTCACCCTGAAACCCGAGGTAAATCCTGCGGGGTCTACTTCCAATGAAAATTTACCGAAAATTCAGCATAATCTACCATGAAAATGAACAACCCTTACCTAAAAAATCAAACTTACACTTCTATAACCAAACAAACTAGCCTCAACACTTGGAGCCTTCTTGCTCCCCAATCTCATCACATCTCCCAAAATTCACATACTAAACTTCTGGAATTCCACAACCAACAGCAAAGACAACATTAATTCACTAACTGGTTATCAGAGCATATCTAATAATGAAAGAATAACAATAGACAAAGAATAAGCAGAAGCAGCCTCTGACTATGCCTCGACTCCATTTACGCTCGACCTCAAATACTTAGCCTGCAAACTGGGCATTTAAAACCAAAGGGCCCAGGGGAAAGTAATTTAAAAACGTTAGAGTGAGTGAACAAGAATAAATTAATAATTTAACAAATACATAATTTATATATTTTCCCACGTTTCAACTTTTAACTACACGCAACTTAGATAATCCAAATAACTTTAAATCCAGAATTCCATAAAAATAGACAAACCAGCCCCGCTGATTAATCAATACAGAAATCTCGAAAACAGAGACAAACCAGCCCCGTTGGTTAATCAATTACATAACTGAGAAAAATAAAATAAGGGAAGAGTCATCACCATGTAAGAGGAGCCTCTAAGGCTCGGGTCGGTGCGTCCTAGGCTATAGTAGCGTCTCACGCTAAACGCTCGACTCACCTATGGTGAGGACCGCTAATAAGACTAGCTAGTAATAAATAATAATATCTGATCGGTGCCTCCCAGGCTATAGTAGAGTCCCACGCTAAGCGCTCAACTCACCTATGGTGAGGACCGTTAATAAAGGCTAGCTAGTAATGAATAATAACGACCCTAGTATGGTGACTAAAAACATACGAAATCACTTAAATCCATAAAACTTCCCCAAGATCATACGAATGGTACGTTCCCAACCATACTTGAAAATTATCATAAGAAATTAAAATAAAACTCAATGACGTGTCTCACACGTCAAAATATTCTCAAATCCATAATTATAAGCGAGATTTAATTATCAAATATAAATTGTAAATATTTTTAATCCGAAAAATACTCGCTAAAAATATTCTCAATGTCAATATCGATAATCCACAAGTAAATGAGAAAATTATGAATAGAGAACTACTGAAAATCCAATTTTCGGTAATCTTTTATAAATCTCAAAGTCATCAAATAAAACCAATAATAATTAAATCCGAAGTCATAAAGAATATCAAAACTGAAATACCAACTTTATAACCCGAGCTCAAATCCATAAATCATGACCAACCGTTAACTAATGCTTCAAACTCAAATAATTTCCAAGATCATCTCATAAACCGAAATTATAATATAAGCTCGAAAAATAAAATAATAAATTATAAAATCTTATATGCATATTTATTTAAAACCAAAATATCCACTCATAGTATACGGCTATGCTTGCCGTCAATCCGACGTCTCCCAACACAATCCTCCTCACGTCCTGAACAATAGATATTTTAAATCTCTAGACTAACTCGATACTTTAAATAAAACTACAAGACTAAAAGTGAGCCTATAAATCCTTCGCCCTTGCCCAACTTCTCCATCCTTAAACCAATAAGGCTCCAACTTCACCACAAGCATCGAAATCCATAAAACAACTTTCTGAAGTTTAATCAACACTATCCTATCAACCGCTAAGTTCACTAATCTTTGAAAAATCTCAAACCTAACCAAAACTTCTCCAAAAATTACAAACTTCACACCATAAGACTCCTCTCAGCATAACAAATTAATTAACATGACTACCCAAAAGTGGCGGCGCCGCCGCCTGCTCTGCCAGCAGCGGCGGCCAGCCGGCCACTACTCCGGCCACCTCCAATGCTTACCAAATTTTAGCACATATTCCTCTCAACATTCTAAACAACTTTCATAACTACCATATTGATCAATTTCAAGCCTAAACATGTCAATCGAATCAAAACATAAAAATCTCAAATCAAGAACCCTAGAATTTCAAACCTTCGATTCTCCTTACCTAACTCGAGTTGAATCGAATCCTTTTGAGGTTATGCTACACGAACCACCAGCTTCAAAACCTAGTACTTGGTTCCCGGATTGATGGCTGGAAAATGAAGATTCTGGCAACAAGACATCACTGAGCAGCCGCGACTTCTCTCCGAGATTCTTCTCACACGGCGCGGTGAGATAGGTCTGGCAACCTACCTAGAATGATGGAGGAGGAGCTGAGCTTCAAATCCGACTGTTATGGTGGCCTAACTCCGCCAAACGGCGCAGAGAACGAAGGCAGCAAAGTCGCCGGGTCGAAACAGGCACAGGAGAGGAGGGAGGAGGAGATGGTAACTTTCTGATTTCTACTTTTGACTTTCTACCTTAAGATCTTTTATACCCACATTCCCAAAATAGTAACTTCAGTTTTTAGATAGTAACTTCTTCATACGAACTCCGTTTTCGACGTGCAACATGTCTACAAACTCCGTTCAATATCCTCTACGACTTTCATGAAGAAAGTTTTCCTAAAATAATTTTCCTACAAAAAGTCAACTCCTGGGTCCTTTAATAGTAAACGGTTACTCAACTCAGTAAAATGTCAAAGTAACCTAAAAGTCAATAACCGTAAATTAACTTAAGAACTGGGATGTGACAGTCTATCTCTAACCATCTTGATCTTTTCATTTGTATCCTGGATTATTTCCAAACCACAAAACTCTTTTTGTCCCACCTCATTCCAACATAGAGGTGTACGACATTGACGCCTATAAAGTACTTCAAAGGGAGCCATACCTATGCTAGAATTAAAACTGTTGTTGTAGGTAAATTCTATCAAAGAAAAATTCTTATCCCAACTCCCTCTGAATTGCATAGCACAAGACCTCAACATGTCCTCCAAGGTCTGAATAGCCCTCTCAGATTGCCGTCAGTGTGGTGAGGAAAGCTGTGCTGAAGTGTAACCGAGTGCCTAAACCTACCTGCAAAGCTCTCCCATAATTTAGAAGCGAATCTGGGATCCTGATCAAATACTATAGACTCAGGCACACCATGGAGCCTCACAATTTCATTCACATAAAGTTTCGCGAATTTATCCAATGTATACTTCTTTCCCACTGGTAGAAAATGTACAGATTTTGTTAATCGATCCACAATCATCCAAATACCATCATGCCCATCACTGGTACGAGGTAAGCTAAAAACAAAATCCATGGATATGTGGTCCCACTTTCATATCGGAATAGGCAATGGCTTAAGTAGACTAGAAGGTTTCTGCCTCTCAGCTTTCACCTGCTGACAAATCAAACACTTACTTACATAGGCGGCAATTTCCCTCTTCATTTTTGGCACCAATAAAAATCCTTCAAGGTCCTGTACATTTTAGTACTATCAGGATGAGCGGCATATGCAGAACTATGAGCTTTCTCCATTATCTCTTGTTTCAACTCCAAATTCCTTTTCGTAACACAAAGTCCGTTTTTGAACAACGAAGTTCCATCTCTTCTAACAAAAAAATCCACGGTCGTTCCATTAAGTGTTCTTTCTGTTAACCGAGCTATGGAAGGGTCATCATTATGTGCCTTACATGAAAACTGGCTACCAAAACACCAACCTCATCCACTGATAAATCTACCCTGTAAGCTCGTAATTCATAAAGAAGTGGAACCCGAACCGTCCTCATATATGATATAGACATAGAAGGATTGCGACTAGAGCATCCGGTACTACATTACCTTTCCCAGGATGATACTCAATAGTGCAATCATAATCCTTAATCAACTCCATCCACCTTCTTTACCTCATATTTAACTCTCTCTGAGTAAATATGTACGAAGACTCTTGTGATCGGTAAAGATCTGGCCCTTGGCTCCATAAAGATAATGTCTCCATAATTTCAATGCAAAAACCACAGCAGCAAGCTCTAGGTCGTGGGTAGGGTAATTCACTTCATGCGGCTTCAGTTGCCTAGAAGCGTAAGCAATTACTCTTTCATGCTGCATCAATACACCGCCCAAACACTGCCTAGAAGCATCACAATAAACCACATACTCTCCACTATCATCAGGGAGTGCCAAAACTAGAGCACTAGTTAAACGATCCTTGAGCTCCTGAAAACTCTGCACACTTCTTGGACCACTCGAACTTCACCCCTTTCCTGGTCAATCTTGTAAGAGGAGCGGCAATCTTTGAAAAATCTTGGACAAAACGACGATAATAGCCTGCTAAGCCTAAGAAACTACGAATCTCCGCCACACTAGTAGATCTCTTCCAATTTGCCACTGCTTCTACCTTTTGGGGATCCACACTGACACCTTCTGCCAAAACCACATGGCCTAAGAACCCCACTTTATCCAACCAAAACTCACATTTACTAAGCTTCGCATACAACTGAGCTTCCCTCAAAGTCTACAATACCATTCTTAAATGTTTAGCATGCTGCTTCAAATTCCTTGAGTACACCAAGATGTCATTTATGAATACAATCACCAATGGTTAAGATATGGACGGAACACCCTATTCATGAGATCCATAAAAACAGCAGGTGCATTAGTAAGTCCAAATGGCATCACCATAAACTCATAATGACCATAACATGATCGAAAAGCAGTCTTGGCTATGTCACTCTCCCGAATCCGCAACTGATGATATCCCGATCTTAAATCAATTTTTGAAAAGACTGTGGCACCTCTCAACTGATCGAATAAATCATCAATGCGGGGTAAGGGATATTTATTCTTTACCGTAACCTGGTTTAACTTCCTTTAGTCCACACAAAGTCTCATGGTGCCATTCTTTCTTGACAAATAACACCGGAGCACCCTATAGAGACATGCTAGGCCGAATAAAACCCTTATCCACCAACGCCTGCAATTGAGTTTTTAACTCTTTTAATTTCACAGGAGCTATTCTATAAGACGCTTGAGAAATAGGCGTCGTTCCAGGAAGTAGCTCAATTGTAAAATCTATCTCCCTTACAAGAGGCAAACCAGGCAATTCAATTGGAAAAACATCTGAAAACTCATTAACTACAGGGATATCTTCCATTCTCACCTCTCCCTTTCTAATATCCACTACATGTGCTAAATAAGCCTGACAACTTTTATTCAACAATTTCCTAGCAGCGACAGCTGAAATCAAGTAACTTGAAATAACATCTCACTCACTTTGAAATATAACCTCAGGCTTCCCAGGACTTTGTAACACCACTACTTTTCGAAAACAATCAATCATGGCCCTATGTGTCTCTAAAAAGCCCATACCTAAGATTACATCGAACTCCACAATATCTAATGGAATTAAGTCAACTTCGAAACTAAGACCATCCACCAACACTTCACAACCTCTAAACACCAAATCTATCTTCATCACATCACCGGAGGGCAAGGAAACTTGCCATTCACCTGGAAGTGGCGATGATGGCACATTGGCGAGAAATAAAAATCTACTAGACATAAAAGAATGTGTCGCTCCGGGGTCTATATAAAAGCAGGGTGACCAAAAATTAACAACATACCAATGATGACATCCAGGGAGGTACGTCCCTCTTGCTGAGTCATAGCATGGAGCCTAGCATGAGTAGTGGTAGGGCAACCTCTCTGTCCTCGGGGCACCTCACCTGAATAAACATCTTCACAATAGTCTCCAACCAATTCTGAGCATTTAAGGGCTCCACAACATGACTAAACGCTCTAGCTTCATTCTTATATGCCTTGTCATAATTGATCTCAAGGCCAAAGCTAGTATTAAAACGCTTAAAGAACTGCTCCATGGCATTAACAATACCACCATATGCTTCCTCATCTTCCCCCCTGGATGATTCTGCCTAGGTGCTCGGCAAGGAGACATGATACCTGAGAATAAAATTTAGCACAAGAAACAAGGAAAGAACAACTACCCACATACTTAATAAACACTTAGCACCCATGCATAAAATGCTAATGGATCCGCCACGGGCGGATCATCACTCTAATGACACTAAGTGTCACTAAGCATATACGGAAGTGATAAAAAAAGACAGGAATCAAACAACCTAATGCTCTGATACCAATTACCAGGACCCACCCCATATTTCCCCTTGAAAACCGGGATAAACCCTGCGGGACCCACCTCAAGGGAAATTCTACCAATATTTTGGCATAATCTCTTTTGAAATGGGCAACCCTACCTGAAAAATAACCAACTCCCAATACACATCTAATACCAAATCAATCAACATCTCCTGGAGCCACACGCTCCCCCAAATAAATAAACAACCACCACATCTCAAAATAATGTCACAAATCTTGAAAATGGGCAACCCTATCTGAAAAATAACCAACTCCCAATACACATCTAATACAAATCAATCAACATCTCCTGCAGCCACACGCTCCCCCAAATAAACAACCACCACATCTCAAAATAATATCACAAATTAATTTCATAATTTAACCTCTCATAACAATCAGTCTCCAATAAATCTTTCATACCACTCCTAAATTGAGTCATAAGCTCTTAACACACATAATCATAAATTAATACAACATCTCATGGTTATCAGAGCAACTAATTGAAGAAAACGAGAAAATACACAAGTAGGTTAAACATGTAACCTACGAATGAAAAATGGAAGTGGTGGAAAATATGACTCGCCTCCTACACTCGTCAAACCGAACTCTGCAGACTGGGCATTTAAAAATGAAAGGCCCAGGGGAGAAGCATTTAAAACGTTAGCGTGAGTGGACGAAAATAATCAACAATAATATGGACTTAAATATAGAGCAATGAAATCAAAGTTTATGCTTTCCCAAATTTTCCGTTGAGAAAATATTTATGCACGCCACTCTTGATATCACATCCCGGTTCTTAAATTAAATTACGGTTATTTACTTTTGGTATTACTATAGCTTTTACCGTTTTAAGTAACTGTTTACTATTTAAGGCTCTAAAAGTTGACTTTTTCTTTCGTCTAAAATTTGGGATAACTTTATTCATGAAAGTCGTAGAGGACGTTAAGCGTAGTTCGTGGACATGTGACACCCTTAAATCGGAGTTCGTATAAAGAAGTTATGGTCTAAAAACGAAAGTTACTATTTTGGTTTGGGGTATAAAAATAGAAACTTACCAAGAGGTAAGGTAGAAACAGAAATTACTTCTCCCTCTCTCTCTCCTCTCCCCCGCGTCTCTCTCCTCCGCCAGACTTCTTCGCCACCGCCCGCCGCCGTCCGACCGAGTTAGGTGGCATGCTTGGTATCGATTTGAAGCTTAGAGCATCCTCTACAAGTCTAGGTAGGTGGCAGCCCATGTCACTGCCGTGAAGGAGAGCAGTTTCACCTTGAAGGAGCAGTTTTGCGGAGGTGTTTTGCCGGAAACTCTCTTTTCCGGCCACCATAGCTGGAGTTTTGGTCTCAACTTGAAGCTCTCCCTTCCAGCAGTAAACCCCTAAGAGGATACATCCTAACTCGAGCTAGGTAAGGAGAATCGAAGGTTTGAAATTCTAGGGTTCTTGAATTGGGGTTTTTCTGTTTTGATTCGATTGGCATGTTTAAGCTTGAAATTGATCAATGTGGTAGTTATGAAAGTTGTTTGGAATGTTGAGAGAGACTGTCAAAATTTGGTAGTTATTAGAGGTCGCCGGAGTTCGGCTGCCGGCCGCCGCCGCTTAGGGGTAGTTTTTCATGTTTTTGAGTTTGTTTTAATGAGAGAAGTTTAATGATGTGAAGTTTGGAATTTTTTGATGAGTTTTGCTTAGGTTTGGGATTTTTCAAAGATCGAGTATTTTGGCGGTTGTTAGAATAAAAATCCGGCCGTTGGATTTCCTTGGTATTTATTCTAGAATGTTAGAATTGATAAATTAAAGTTGTGGTGGAGTTTGGTGTGAATCCGGTAAACTTAACCCTAGTAAGAGTAGTGGGTTAAGCGGAAGAGATTTGAGTGTTTATATTCATGTATTTATTTTCCGGAATTGAAGTTTGGTCCTAAGCATATTTATTGTGTCAGGATATGAAAGGAACCTCGCTTGAGTGGTGTGATGCGGATATCGTCGGGCTTATGTCTAAATTTGTAAGTGGACATTTTAATTTTAAATAAATATGCATTCAAGATTTTATAATTTATTATTTTATTTTCCGATGTTATATTATAATTTCGGCTTATGAGATGATCTGGAAATTATTTGAGTTGAAGCATTGATTAATGGTTGGTCATCATTTAGGATTTGAGCTCGGATTATTAATTTGATATTTGAGTTTGGATATTTTTATAAATTCCAGATTTCATTATGATTGTTTTATTGTAGACTTTGTGATTTATAAAGATTTCTGAAAATGGAATTTTTAATAATTCTATTTATAACTTCTTGTTTAATTGTGGATTATCGATCTTGATATTGAAAACATTTTCAACGAGTATTTTCGGATTCAAAAATTAATTACAATTATACTTGTTAATTAAATCTTGTTTTTAATTATGAATTTGAGAATATATTGACGTGTGAGACACGTCATTAAGTTTTATTATAATTCTTATGATAATTTTCAAGTACGGTTGGGAACCGTACTATTCGTATGATCTTGGGGAAATTAATTTAATGGATTAAATGATTTCGTATGTTTTTAGTCACCATACTGTAGGGTCGCTTCTTATTCATTACTAGCTAATCTTTATTGGCGGTCCTCACCATAGGTGAGTCAAGCGCTTAACATGAGACACTACTATAGCCTAGGAAGCACCGATCGGTTATTATTTATTGCTAGCTAGCCTTATTAGCGGTCCTCACCATAGGTGAGTCGAGCGCTTAGCGTGGGACTGTCAGGGTCCAACCCCGAATTTCACTCTGAAACCAGAAGCAAATCCTGCGAGGTCAACCTCCAAGAAAAATTTACCGAAAATTCGATATTAACCTCCCTGAAAATGGACAAACTTTCTTAAATAAAACATCTGCAAACACTTCTAAAAGTTCCAACTCCAACCTTATACTCTTGGAGCCTTCGTACTCCCCACAAATCACAACATTTCCCAATTTATATTTATTAATCTAACAAAAATCTCATAACCAGCAATTCATATGTTCAAAGCAATTCTAACAATGAAGGGAAGATAAATATAAATAAACAGAAGCTATATAATGAACTAGGCCTCGACTTCATGTACAACCTCAACTATGCTAACCTGCAAACTAGGCATTTAAAAAAAACGAAGGGCCCAGGAGAAAACATTTGAAAACGTTAGTGAGTGGACAAAAGTAAATTTAAGAGAAATGAGCAACAAATATCTTTATGTTTTCCCGATTAAATTTCCATAGAGAATATATGCTGCAAACGACAAGCTCAAAAGCTCTTAACTCAAAAATTGGCAATTATGACTAGCCCCGGCTAGTCTTCAATAAAATAGAACCTCTCAGGCTAAACTATATATATATATATATATGTATGTATTTACACTCGTCATATTCCTTGTATGAATACTTATGAAAATATATGAAAATAGAAATTCATACAAGGCTACGACGCTTGCGTCTAACGCTCACGTCACACCATAATAGAATTTTACCTCAAGATGGTGGAAAAGACGGGTGTATATACGTGCATATCCCTTATATGAATTACTACATTCATATAGGGTTACGACGCTTGCGTCTAACGCTCAGTCACACCATAATGGAATTTTACCTCATTATGGCGGAAAAACACGTATGACTAGCTAGCATTTATATACATACTATCCTCGTAAATATCCATATAGATAAATCCACCGGTAACTCACCAAAAATAATAAAAATTGCCAATTATTAGAAAAACAATAAATCCCAACAGAAGAAAAACTAATCATCAAAATAATGCATCACATGCTTTTAAATTAAAACAAAAGTCCACTCAAGTTATTCGGTTCCTCCAACTGAGACTTCCCAAGTCAAGCACCTGACCATTTCCTGTAACGATCCAAATCCAATGATTGCCAAATTAAGTCGTAAAGCCTTACCCAAATCCAATGATTGCCAAATTACATTTAACTCAACTTAGATATAACTATCCCGAGCACTCATTGGACTTGGACCTCAATCAAATTTGGAGATCACACTTTTACTCTTAAATGTATATCAAGTGGACCAACTCGACCAAATTCAACAAGTTAGATAATAATTCTAGCTGCCGAAACGAGTACATGAATTTACGATAAAGTCGCTACTATTCAAATGTTTACTTATTAATCAAAAGATATTAGGCACACACCTTAATTACTAAGGACACCTGATATTCTACTCTTGTTTTACCAACTTAATAGGCAAGACCAACATTGATCCTATTCCCGCACTTTTACTTTGAATCGGAAATACTCTCTACTTTTTTATTCCATTTTCTCAAGACCGATATAATTATTATTTCGGCTGCATAGTAATCCATCTCGAATTAACTATACACACCAGCCGGTTAAACATCTCTTTACCTTGAATGTCCCAATTTCTTATGGACCTCATCAATTATCATATTTCTTTAAGCATTCACTCGAATTAGCTTAGTCTACCGTCAAGCCAAGTTTCTAACAAAAGTCATAATAACCACTCCAATATTGTCAACCAAAGCTTGTTTCTCACACAATAGAGAAACCACAAAATCTGATATACACTTTAATCACAACGATCTATGTTCCCAAATGCCCAAGACCTTACCATTCTTCTTATTCAATTGGCCAAATAGTTTGCTGCCCGTCCACCACCTCTTGCCTCAACATACCTAATAGCAGCAACAACCATTATAATTATCAACTCTTGTCCAAGACGATTCCCATGAACTCATACCACAATCATCAACCAATAATCTTATTAACACCAATTGAGCATAGACCTTACCCTCCTTATCCAACTGTGAACCAATTAAATCATGACTGCTCTCAGTATTTCTCATCTCCACATCCACAGCGTACTCGAAAGTAGACACCAAACCTCACATATAATCAAAACAGTAGGATTAGCTATCCCATCAAATTCCTAAACAGTGAACTCAACTAGGAGTGAGTGAAACGTAGCTTACCAAGTGAGGAGTTGGAACTGACGGAGCTCACGGCGAAGCTAAGGCTGCCCACGCTGTAGCGGCGGTGCGTGAGGCGGCACACAAGAAATCAAAGGGTCAATCTAGAGGGTCTCGACAGTGGATGAGGTGTTGGTCTCACCCATGGTGGCTGTGAAGTCCAGAGGTGGTTGTAGATGAGATCCCTAACCAAGAAACTTGAACTGCCAGCGGAGGCGCGTACGGCATCGTCGGGCTTCAAGGCTTCTGGGTTTTGCTCCTCGGCTTGATCTGAGTCGCCGGACAAGATGGTGGTTGAAATAAGTCACCGAAGTTGGGGCTAAGGCTCGATTGCCGAGGTTTGATGGTTGTAGGTGGTGGCTAGAGCTGGAACTTGCCATCAATATGAGTAAGATTTTAATCAAGGTGATGTGTGGCGTGTGGCGTGTGGTGGCGGTGGTGGTGAAGCGAGACGGTGGCCGGAGTGCCTTTTCCGGCAAGGGCAGTGAGGAAGGGAGAGTTGTCAAGGAAGGGAGAGAGAGAAAAGAGAAGAGGAAGAGGAAGAGGAAGAGGAAGACGAAGACGAAGACGAAGAGAAAAAGAACGAGAGTTTAAGGTTCCTACTAATCTACTTATACTCAAGCACATGCAAAGTCTATTTTACCCTTGCAACCAATTTTTCAAGACATAACTATAAATTTCCTTAGAATTCCAGACTTGTTTACTCAGATCGTTTTACGTCGAAACATCCTTAATTACTTCTTGGTTACAACCTAAACCCAACTAAAATTTGAGAGGCTCAAAAAAAATAAACGCAGGCCCAAATGCTAGTCTCGACATCCAAAGAAGTCTTTAGATAAACAACCACGTTTTAGATCGTCTAATTTGCCAAAACGATGTAGAAAGTGCATTTAAGTCGATATTTACCATCTGAATAACCGGTAAATTGGTAAATTAAGTTAGGTACGGGGTGTTACAGGGACGCTACTATAGCCTGGGAGGCAAGAGAGCCTTGATGATCCTATAGAGCTAATTAAACTATTGTTCAAGTGGCAGTGCCAAACTCTATCATCAATAACAACACTGCTTTCTAGTCAAGATTTTATATTTGACTCCACCCCAGAGATAATTCAGAGTACTTGAACTATTGAACAGAGATACAAAATACAAATTTAAACATATAAACAGTTCACATGCATTCGTATACAGACATAAATGGTGCACAGCTTCAAAATGCATACCTTAAGTTGTTCATGATAAAGTCACTTATGTTCTTCTACCTACAACCGCAATGCTTCAGTAATTCATACACTGCTCCTGCAAGTATACAGAAAAAAAATAGCAGGTTCATATTACAGATTAATAGCTCAAACTAGGGGTCATCATGGGCCGGGCTAGGGCCGGCCCTACCCTAAAATTTAGGGCTTAGAGTAGGGTCGGGTAGGGCTCGGTCAAAGTCAACAAAATTTAGGACCGGGTAGGGTAGGGCCGAGACTTGAATATGCAAGCCCTTACCTGCCCTAGCGGCCCATTTCGTTAGGGTTAAAAGGGCCGGGTAGGGCCGGCCCTTTAGATAGGGCTAAATAGGGCCGAGATGGGCTAAGTCATTTTTTTTTCCTTACGATTTAACTCAATCCTCAATGATTATATTACTTATATGTAATACACCTTATTTTATTATTTAACATACATGCATATACATTATACTTAACTTCGGACATCTATATATAAATATTAATCTAAGAGGTTATACTCATATATCTCATGCATTATCTCTCTAAACTCTAAATCATCAAAATACAATCGTTATTCAACGAAGCAAAAGAAAATCAAAGAAATAAGCTAGAAAATCAATTACAAAAAAGAAGATTAGTTGTATTATATCTAAAAAAAATAAGAGACATATTAAAACAATAGAAAAAATAAGAATTTTTTAGGGCCTAAAGGGCGGGCTTTTAGGGCCGGGCCGGGCTTGGCTCTAAAGGGCTCAATAGAGTAGGGCCGTAGGGTAGGGCCGGGTTTCATTTGCTTGACCCTTGCCCTACCCTATTTGAGAAGGGCTAGGGCCGGCCCGCCCTAAGGGAGGGCCGGGTAGGGCTTCGGCCCTAGAGGGTAGGGCGGGCTAGGGCCGAAGGGCCAAATGATGAGGCCTAGCTCAAACATGTACAAACCATTAGATAAATAAATACTACAGAAGCACCTACTCTTCTTATCCTGGATAAATTTCAAATTCCAGAACACAAGCATATATTGACATATATGTCCGGATATATCTCATTTACAGCAGTAATATAAACAACCACAAATCTTGAACTGTAACTACACTGAATTTAACATCATCCATATGAACCAAAAATACAAAAACCGTCTTTAAAACTAAGCACTTAAATAAATTGAAGCTCCCACTGATGAAAACAACATAAAAGACTACTATGATTCAAACACATTTTAATCAATAACTGATTTTGTTTCTGTATGTCCAAAGAGAAATACATATGCAGCAAGCACTTCCTTTCTCCTCAAATAAACCAATAACCCTATCAAACATCTACAACATCACCAAAATTACGAATTTAAAGGCTCTAGGACAAAAACCTCCTAACCTTTACCAAATCTGACCAAAGCAAACCAAACTGTAGGTTCAACTACTCTGCCAGGACGCATCAAACCACCAGACCTTCTCTGTCATCAACTCTAGCCAAAACAGTAACCAATCAATCTCCAAAACGCGAACTGAAGCTCAAAGGAGCTCGATATTGAAGAAGAGAGAATATATTACCTTAGAGAACCAAATTTACCAAACCATAGAGAATAGAAATTAAACTGAACCCAGATTTCATACAACCAAGTATACCTAAAATTCAAATCCCTATCAATAGAAACTGAAAAACTCAGTGGCAAACCACAAGATCTAAGATTAATCGTAGCAATGGAAGAAGGAAAGTAAATAAACCAAAATCACTGGACTTTGAATACAACCCTCACCTCCAGTCTGCCCAAAATGACTCAATCTCCATCTAACATTCTCCAACTCGAAGCTGGACTCGCCTCAGCTTGTTGAGCTTGCCGGAAGCCCGAAGAACATCGTTGTCGGAAGACCCCGACATGAACCCGAAAAATAGAGGAAAAAGGATTCCTGAGTTAGGGCTTCATTCAGGTAGGTAAGACATCGAAATGAAAAGGAGGGAGAGGTACGACCGGAGCAATGGGTTTCGCGGGAAAACGATATGGAGAGAAAAGGGGGTTAAGGGTTAGGTCTCAAATCAGACATCCAAGAACACAAAAGGAAAGAGAAGATGAAGAGGAGCAAGAATACACTCACCAGAGTCGCAGTCGCTGCCGGTGTCCGTCGGAATCCGATGAACACAGTGGTGTTCATCGATTTCAATCTCCAAGGATTCGGGTTTGAGTGAGGAATTAGATCACTGGGTTTTGAAGAGAAGGAGGAGATCGTTTTGACAGTAGTCTCACTGTCTGGCGTGGCCGGAGACGGCGGTGCTACGCCGGAGAAGAGCGGCGACGGAGGGAGATGAGGGAGGAGAGAGAGACTCGCTCAGCGCCCGAATTGGGTTCTTTGACCGGAGTCAAAATATCTTCCTTCTTAAAAGAAAATGCAAGGCTGAGATTGAAACCCTATTGATCTAACAACCTAGATTAAAAGTTAGATTCTAATTTCAGAAATACCAAACTTTCGATAAAATGTAGAAAAATCAAATGTTGGGGGGAACCAAACTCAATTGTTGAGGGTATTCTCTCCAAAGGTATTTTAGAAACTAAAAAAAACTATAAGACAACACATAAATGTTGTCCTATTAACAAAAAAAATTTGTCTGCAAAATGAAATGGTTTGAAGGGAATCCACCTAAGTTAAAAGACTAGGGTTTACTTCTAAAGTCAGAAATTACTAAATTTCAATATCAGCCAACACATAAATGTTGTCTTATTAACATAATTAAGTAAAATTTTCACACAAGTTGTCCATTCATAAAAATTCAATATCAGACAAGACATAAATGTTGTCGGATTAACATAATTAAGTAAAATTTTCACACAAGTTGTCAATTCAATAAAATTCAATATCAGCCAACACATAAATGTTGTCTTATTAACATAATTAAGTAAAATTTTCACACAAGTTGTCAATTCAATAAAATTCAATATCTTAACATGAGTAAAATTTTCACACAAATATTGGTCAATTTGGAAATCTCTCCAAAAGTTGAGAAAAGATAACCTTCATAGCTAGACGACCTATAAGTGTTGTCCGAATGTAACTTTCATTTTGACAATAGAGACTAAAACATACCTCTTTCTTCACCAACATATATGTATTGTCCCAAAAACATACATTTTTTTCAAAGAAAATTAGTATTGTCTAAGTGCATATTCCACCAACACAGGAAAAAAAATGTGTCGCCCCGAAACCCCGAACCATACTTAATTTTGTTTGTGTCGCCTGATGGGTGTTGCCTGATGCAGGAAATGACATAGTGAGTATTGACCCAAAAATGAGGACCACAGTATCCCTATTTAGTTTACTACATTAAGTGAATTGTTCGGGAATGATTACTACTATAGTTGGGTTAAGCAATAATCGGTAATTATCATATTGAGTGGTGATTCACTTTACACTCCGTTATGCAATTTGGTTCTAATTAAGATCTCGATCATGTAGCCTAGTAATGGACGAAGGAGTCAATTTAAAAGGAAGATCGTTGAAAGGAATTGTGGAGTGTCCTTTTACCCGGGGAGTCTCAGCTTAGCAGTTGATGGTAAATCACTGTGAGTGGACTTTTATTTTGAATAAGTTGCATGCGACAATCAAATTATAAATATCTCCTCTATAATTATCGTTTTTATTTGTCAACATTGAGCTTTGTAAAAGATTACCGAAAATGGGATTTCGGTACTTCTCAATCATAGATCCGAGTATATTTTGACATGTGAGACACGTCAATGAGTATTGTTACATTACTTGGTTGAATGGGCTGGGATACTTATCTCATGAGCTCTATCTAGTGGGCCGGGATACATTTCTCGTGAGCTCTATCTAGTGGGTCGGGATATTTATCTCGTGAGCTCTATATGATCTTCTTATTTCATCATATAAGAGTTGTTATACATTATTATTGCTAGCTACCCTTTAGCGTGGGACGCTATTAATAGAGCCTGGGAGGCTCCGACCCTAGCCTGGGATTTATTCGAACCAATGGGATTGGTCCGTCATTTTTACTCTTTTGAAGTATTATTGGTGAGCATTAGGTGTTGCATGCATAGTTATATTTTCGTTGAACAAATGGGAAAACATAAAGTCTAATTTAATTATTCGATCCTTTTAACTTTATTTTTGTCTATAGCTTCCGCCTATTTGTATATTTTTGTTTCTTTTTTTCAATATTAGAGTTGCTCTGAACCTATGAATGTTAGTTGTGGGTTTATATTTAGTTTTGTATATATAATTTGGGGAGCACGAAGATTCCAAGTGTATAAGGATGGAGTTGGATTTTTAGAAGTGTTTGCAGGTGTTTTAGGAAGGGTTGTCCATTTTCAAGGAGGTTATGCCGAATTTTCGGTAGCATCTCCTTTGGAGGTGGTCCCCACAGGGTTTTCTTCGGATTTCAAGGTGAAATTCGGGGTAGGTCCTGACAGTTGGTATCAGATGATTAGGGTATTCGATTCTTTCCTCTTTTTAATACTACCTCATATACTTGGTCATACTTAGTGTCTATAGAGTGATGGTCCGACCGCGGCGGATTCATTAGCATTATATGTTTTAAATGCTATGTGTTAATTAGGTTTGTGAGGTAGTTATTCTTATCTTATTTATGTACAGTATTGTTGTTACATCCCGACCCTTAAATTTTTACCTTATTTACTGGCTTGGAATTAATAATAGTTTTATCATCTCCGTCAATGAATTTGTAGTTTGTTTGGTCCCTAGAGGGGTTTTGAGGGACGATTGTTTCAGAGAAATTATTCGTAGGAGAAAATTATGACGACGGAAACAATGGTAAATTGTACCCGGTAAAAAGGTAAGTTTTATTAGGGTATGATTTTTGGGGGTGTTAATTTTGGTTTTGGGTTATATGGAGGTGTTGGACCGGGTTGGGCAGAAAGGCCCAAACCTCTCTCTCTCTCTCTCTCTCTCTCTCTCTCTCCTCCCTCCCGACTTTCTCTCTCTCTCTCTCCCTGCCGGAGCTCATCCGCCACCGTCCGGCCACCGCAGACCGCCACACCGGTCTCAATCGGTCGGACTCCAACCCAGCTCTCTTCCTGAACAGGTGGGAGCCGCCCTAGTGCCGCCGTGAGGGAGAAAAGCCGCCCGAAAGCCCCGACTGCCATAGCCGGAGCTGCTATGCTCAAAAGGAAGCCCTCCTCCCGTACGTTCATCCCTCCAAAGGTCTCACCCTCTTTTGAGCTAAGTAAGGAGAACCGGTGAGTGGAAGTTCTAGGGCTTTTTGTGATGTTTTTGTTCGATTGACCTAGTTAGGCTTGGAATTGGTGTTTGTGTTAGTTAAGAAAGTTGTAGAGGGAGTTGAGAGGAAGCTGCTGTTAAAATTTGGTGGGCATTGGAGGTCGTCGGAGTCAGCCTCCAGCCGCCGCTGTGTAGGGGATTTTCATGGTTTTAGATTGGGTTTATTAAGGGGAGTTATTGATGTGAATTTTAGAATTTTTGGAGGAGTTTTGGATAAGTTTGGGAATTTTTAAAGTTTGGTAATTTTGGCGGATTAATAAGATAGAATCCGGCCGTTGGATTTAAGTCATATAATCTGTGGAAGGGTGTAGTTAAGGCTGCTGGTTTTAGTGTTGAGGTGTGGACCGTATCGGAGTTAGGTAATAATGAGCGTGTTTATGGCACTTGATTAATTTTGCCTATTTTGTATAAATATTGGGTTGTTAGTTGAGAAATTAATATTATATTTAGAATAAGACGTGAGGAGGCTCGAGCAGACGAGGCCCCAGATCGACATCAGGCTTGGTAGGAGTGGCACTTCGGAACAGAAAACCGAAAAAAACCGAGCCAAAAACCAAACCGAAACCGCAAAAACCGCACCGAAAAAAAACCGGGCCGAACCAGATATGTTCAGTTCGGTTTTCGGTTTGGGTCCAGCAAAAACCGAACCGAACCGAGAAAACTGAAGTCAACGACTTTGCCGATCAACGTTTCAAAACGAGGTCGTTTTTGGGTTTTTTTTCCCCAAAACCCTATGACACCCAGTAGATGCAGCTTGCGTTTCAGTTTTGCACTTGCCTCTCCTTTTTTTCTCTTTGTCATCGCCTCCTCTCCTCTCTAACTCTCATCTCTGCAACTCCGCCACCGGACTCCAGTACTCCAACCTCTCCTCTCCTCTCCTCCTCTCCTCTCAATTTTTTGCCGGTCATCTCTGTAGCACCTTATGGAATCTCATAGGCATGGTGGTCGGAGCCTACATTGCGTAGAATTACAATGTCTGCAGCATCGATGAGCTCGTCAAGACCTTCCTCCTCATTGGGAAGCACCTCGAGGAGACCTACTGGAATCCCAAAGAAGAGGGACAAGGACGAGGGCGAGATCTAGATTGCCCACCATTCGGCGTCGTTATTTGGCACAGGTTTCATCTTTTTGTTTTGGGATAGATAGAAAATGGTAGAGCGAATGGATACAATTTGGATTATGAATTGACATTGTCAATTAGTTGGATAGTTGGATTCAGATTAATATGGATGTATACCTTGATTTTGATTAATATGGATCTAAAGCTTGCTCCTGATTACTTGAATTGGATATTCCAAAAGATAGGCCAGGCATGCAAGGGTTCTGTGATCTTTAGTGGGTTAGCTTGATTTGATAATTAGGAATACGAAGATTGTAGAAACGAAGCAATTATCAAGGGAATCATATGTGAGGAGGTGGGATTTATGGATGGGTTCGTCTTCTTCACATCAGAACTTCATTGTTTTCCTAGGTTGCAGGCTTTTGGCTATAGTTAAAATTATGGTCAAAAATTTTACTGCTGTTAATATAAAAAAAATAAAAAATAAAAAACAGAAAAAAACCGAAACCGGGCCGAACCGTGGGTTTGGTTCGGTTTTCGGTTTGGTGTGTCTGAAAATTAAAAACCGGGCCGAACCGGACCGAATTTTATTTTCGGTTTGGTTTCCAGTTTAGGGTAAAAACCGAACCGTTTCAAACCGAACCCACCCCTAAGGCTTAGGCCTATTTTGTGAGTGGGCTTTTGTTTTAAATAATATGAATGCTATGGTTCATGATTGAACATTTTCTTTTGTTTGAGCCTTTGACGTCATTTTATTTTGACGAATTTATTTCTCTTGAAGAGTTACCAAAAATGAGATTTTCGGTGAATATAAGTATTTATGTATGAGGAGAGTATGTATATAAATGCTAGCTACCCATATGTGTCTGTCCACCTTAATGGCGTAGTATATAACCGCATTATGGTGTGACGTGAGCGTTAGACGTGAGCGTAGTAGCCCGATATGAGTATCTAATTCATATAGGGGGTATGAGTACATATTTATACACCCGTCCGTCCATCTTAATGACGTAGTATAGCACCGCATTAAGGCGTGACGTGAGTGTTAGACGCAAACGTAGTAGTCTTGTATGAATTTCTATTTTCTTATATTTTTTCCAAGAATTCATACAAGGAGTATGGATGTGTGTAGATATATATATATATATATATATAGTTGAATGTTTATGATTGAGTTTGAGAGGCTCAATATTTAAGAGTTGAAAGTTTTACCGCTTGAGACATGCATTCAATTTTCTTTGGAAATTAAATTGGGAAAGCATAAATATTTTTATTTATTTATTTTTGTCCACTCACTCTAACAGTTTCAAATGTTTTTTCCTTGGGCCCTTCGTTTTAAAAATGCCCAGTCTGCAGAGTTTGGGTTGGCACTAGATCAAGGTGAGGCATAGTTACCCACATCTCTTTCACCTTTCATATGTAGGTTACCTGTTAACCTACTGTCATATTTTCTTGCTTCCGCTAGTGTTTAGTAGCTCTGATTACCTTGAGATATTGTTTAGTATTTCGGTTGTGTGTGAAGGCTTGTTTTCATTTTAGAATATTCAAAGGATGATGTATGTTATCGTTATTTGGATATTTATGGATGAATTGGAAGTTGGTTGTTTCGTCTAGAAGGGTAAATTCTTGAATTTTCTAGGTTAGGGTTGTTCATTTTCAAGGAGGTTTACCGAGTTCTTCAGTAAATTTTCCTTGGAGGTGGACCCTGTAAGACTTACTTCGGGTTTCAGGGTGAAATTCAGGGTGGGTCTTGACAATTGTGCCATAAATGTTGACATCTTCAAGACTATGTCTCCGTACGCCGACCTCTTAAGTAATCATTCTGCTTTGAGTAATGGAAAAGTGTATAGATTACGTCTTTTCCAAGGGTTATCGTTTTGATATCATAAATTGTTAGAGTTCAGTCGCGAGTTGGGAACTCAAGTTGGGAACTCATAATTCTTGACATCATTCCTTTCATTTGTCCAATGATTAATTGGGTTGTGATTAAGATGCTAAGGTGAGCATCTCGTGCGAATCTGTAGTAGGTGAGACGTTTGATTTGATTCATGTCTTGGAGTTTTCTAGTTATGGTGGGCAAGTGTGGGGTTGTAGTAGTCCGATGGAAAATCTTGGTATCGAGTTACTTGACTTCTGGGAGAGAAGAGTTGGAAGGAAAGTTTGAAGTAGTGGTGTATTCTATTGATGTAAAGGTTGGTTGAGTGATGTGGTGAGGTACCCATAGTAATTCCAAGAGGTACCTATACGAGTTGTTGATGACTCTAATTTTGAGCTAATTGGTCACGGGAGATTTGTGGCTAGTAAAAAGTCTATCAATTTAGAGAAGTCTTTATTGACGACCAAATTACCAACTGCTTTGTCTGTAGCGGAAGTGAGTTGGGATTATTTTGGTTAATGCTTGTTATGACGGCACATGTTCTGGCTCGTACAACTCTAATTAAGACTATGTTTTTTATCCTTGGAATCATCCTATTAAGGAGTGTAGTTGGAGCATTTTGGAGAAGTGGTCGATAAATATCAATATTTTGAATACTTTGTCTATATTGTGAATTAGCTGAAATTGGTTGAGGCGTTCAGCATAATGACTCCAAGACTATTTTTTCTTGGGTTGTTGGTTTAAAAATAGTCAATGTACGTCGCGTTGTGACATACTTATTTATGTGTCACAGTAAGAGAATTGTAAGAATTGAATGGTCTCACTAAATGTTTCGAGTTTCAAGCAAGCTTGGAACCGTGGAGTGAGATGTCGGTTATATTATTTTAATCGTGGGGCCATTATGGATTCCTCTGGAATTCTATGTGTTGAAGTTTGGTTTCTAAATTTGTTGAGTGTTTTAGGAAAACGATAAATGTAAATGGCATTGAAACGTAATAGTAGAGTGGAAGCTAGATGGTTGTGGTGGCTCCGGCTTTACGACAACACATGGTTAATTTAAGAGTAAATTTCAGTTTACTCCCTTGAACTTTAAGTTTAAAATCAGTCCAATACCTCATCTTTTTTTTTAATCAGTCTCATCCTTAAACTTTCAAAATGACATCAATCTCGATCAAAAAGAATAAAATAACCCTTGTTAATCTTTTTACCTTATTTTTTACCCCCTCTCTCTCTCTCTCTCTCTCGTAAGATCCGAAAGCTCTCCCCCGACGGCTCCGACCCGAAACCATCCAAAACCACCATCGTCGCCGCCACCGCGCCTGAAAAGCCCAAGCTTAGGCCCGCTAAGTGCAAGATTGTCGTTCCGGAGATGCCGAATCGCCGATTCGACCTCACCGTTGCAGTGGAGAGGCCGGCTGACAGCTCGGGGAACCGAGACGGCGCGCGTCTGGAGCGGATTGGCATTCCGGAGATGCCAAATCGCTGATTCGACCTCGCCGTTGCAGCGGAGAGGCCGGCCGACGGCTCGGGGAACCGAGATGGCACGCGTCTGGAGCGGATCGGCGTTCCGGAGATGCCGAATCGCCGATTTGACCTCGCCGTCGCAACGGAGAGGCCGGCCGACGGCTCGGGGAACCGAGACGGCACGTGTCTGGACGATCTTACACTTGGTGGGCCTGAGCTTGGGCTTTTCAGGTGCGGTGGCGGCGACGATGGCGGTATTGGATGGTTTCGGGTCGGAGCCGTCGGGGGAGAGCTTCCGGATCTTACGGAAAGAGAGAGAGAGAGAGAGAGAGAGAGAGAGTAAAAAATTAAGGTAAAAAGATTAACAAGGGCTATTTTAGTCATTTTGGTCGAGATTGATGTCATTTTGAAAGTTTAGGGATGAGACTGATTAAAAAAAAGATGAGGTATCAGACTGATTTTAGACCTAAAGTTCAGAGGAGTAAATTGAAATTTACTCTTAATTTAATACATGTTGTCATGGGCTTTTGTTTTATGAATTTTAAGACAATAGCGTGGAGCTAGTGGAAGTGGTAGCGGTGGAGCAAAGCCCACTGAATCATGGAGTAAGAGTGCGTGGGTGTCCATAGTAAATTCAAGCGGTGTTGTTTCGGGTAGTTGATATCAGCCTTGAATTGGTGATTGAAGTTTTCTTACTAACATCACTTAGTTCGCAATTGGTGACTAACTTCGACACATCAATGTGAGGATCTGTTTACCCACCTTATTGCTAATTTGATAAATTCGATCTGAGTTCTCGTTGTGATGTTCTAGGGAATATCTAAATTGTTCCTGCTGCAGTTTTGGATAGCGCCCATCCTCAGATCCTGCAACTGTGGAGTGCTGGCGCTATAATTTGAAGGTTAGTGATTCTGGTTAATTTGTTGAATTTTCGAGGCAAGAGATGAATTAGTTGAGGTGTCTTAGACATGGATCATTGATAAATTTAGTGGTGATCCGAAGTGAACCGGAGTTCGATTAGGCGACGAACCATGAAGTTATAAATTCTATGTGGTTATGTTGAATAGATGGTATATGTGTCGTTTGTGGGTATGATTTATGATGTAGCCTTAGAGGAGAGGGTTTTCCCTGTTGACTCAAGAAGCATTTCGAGTCAAGGTTTATTAAGAGACATAATATTGTGGTTATTAGATATATGGATAAGTTGAGCGACTCCTTCTCTCGGGATCGTATCGTGGTGGGACCAGTTATTGATCCAAGTATAATCTGGGAGGTCATTGCTTTTTGGATATGTGGGTTCATTTGTTGGTGTCAGGGTGATTAGTTGAAACCACTATTGAATTTTGGTTTCTAGTACGTTTTCGAAACAGGTTCTAGCGAACGTCTGAGATTTGTGGAGCTTTTGAGCTCAAAGTTGTGGGACTTGTCCTTTATGTACTTTAAGTTATTTTTTCTGGAGCTTGAGCTGAGTGAACCACAAAGTGTAGTAGTGGGTCTTGTATGGAAATTAAGTTGATGTTGCGAGCTCGATTTAGCGGTAGTTATGGAATTAATTTTTATATTCGGTAGTTAACTTGATGTTGCGAGCTCGATTTAGCGGAGAATCTTTTTGGTGGGAAGCCGTGGCGCCTGGGAGGTGTAGGAGACTTGAGCATATCTGATTTTCAGATCGTATTATGTTGTCAGATTAATTGTTAATGGAGGTAGGGAAAAAAAAAGTGTGTTGTGCAGTTCTGAGATTTTGAATCCTGTATAACGACTAGAGTGGGCTGTGTGATTTTATCCATTAGAATTATTGACTTGGCCGTATTCCGAATAAGTGGTGTGGCTTCGGGTGCAGATTCTGCCACTGCTTAGGATGGTGATCTATTTTCCGTGTATTTTAACGTTAAGACAGGCAACTTGAAAGGACTGTGCAAATTTTTGGTGGGCATTATTAGTCAGTTTTGTTTATGGCAAGCAAGGAGGAATATCTCGTTTCCACTTGGTAGTCATGATTCAAATTATCTCTTGGATCGTGGTGAAGAGATTAATGGGGATAACAGAATCATCAGAGAACTTGAATTCCGATAAGTTCACCAATGACTATTGACATTGACCAGACAGTCTAAAATTTCAAGGACGAAATTTTTATAAGGATGGGAGATTGTAACGTCCCGTATCTAATCTTACCTATTTACCGGGAGTTTCTACGAGTTACTGAGAAATTTAACCATGCTCGGTAACTTAGTAAATTAACGTTCAAGTTATTTTTGAGTTTTTTCTTGAAATGTCTAATTTCTCTGTTAAGGTCTCGATATCGTAGTTCATGTTGACACAAGTTCATCGGTGTCTCTGAATTATTTTTCCGAGCAGCAAGCTATCTTCTATGAATTTTTGAAGTTTCAGGTAATTTTTAAATTACCATTTCATATTTTAATTTCTACCTTAACCTGGGCCATTGGTTCTAGGTATATTGGGTAAAAACCCTAACCTCTCTTCCTTCTCTATTTTTTTTGTCGAGAGAAAGAGAGAGAGAGAGCGAGAGAGATAGAGAGAGAGAGACCTACCATAGAGAGAGGGACAGCGACGCCACCCAGCTCAGGGCTCCTCAACCACAGTCGGACTGGCGCTGGACGATCGGCAACCATCATTCAACTTGCCTCTCTCTTCTTTACTTCCTCCTACCCATTGATTCGACATACAACCTTTGTAGAGGGAGATCAAACAAACTGAAGCACAGGTGTGTTCTTTGATTTCACGGCGAGTCTCCGACGAGGCTTCTCTTCTCCTTCCCGGCATTGCCACATCCTCTTGGAGACCAAACCCAACACGGAGTGTGAAACCCCAAACTTAAAAAAATAAAAAATAAAAAAATTAGATTGCTGCTTTGTCTTATATGAAATGCTAATTCACCTACTTGCTAGCTTATGCCTAACACATGACTACATGCAGCCAATCACAAGTGAAAGTCTGAACACCTCAATCAGACTTGTGGGTTGCAAATAGCTGCTGAGTGAGCAGCTTAAACTTGGCGTCAAGTTTAAAAACAACTGCTGGTACTTGAAGATAAGAGTGTAACTAAGATAGGTAAGGGAAGCTACAGGTGGCAAGCATAATGGTTACTTTTCCTAGTATAAATAAAGGTATTCACCTGAGGAAAATAAAAAAAAAAAAGTAGAGTCCAGAAACATAGAGAAAAGTTAGGAGAAGAAAGAAACTAATGGAGGTCTGAAGCAAAATACTAGTGTCAAATAGTGAAATTTCAGTTTTGGTAAAACAGGTTTGAGATAGAGGAAGTTATGGAGAATCTCTTTATTTTATAATCTTGTTATCTTGCTTTGGAATTGTACATGTTGTTTGTTAAAGATGGTTATTATGTTTAGCATTTCATCATATTATTATATGATCTTATGTTGAATAAGAAATGAATAAAGTTATGGGGTTGAAGCTATTATTTGAAAGGGACCAGCAATTAGGGGTGGGCATAAAAAACCTAAATCCCGGTCCCGTCCCGAAATTTGAAGGGATGGGACAAGATCTATGTCTAAAAACACTAGGTCCGTCCCGTCCCGTCCTGTAGAGAAACAACGGGACGGGACGCGGGACTGAAAAGTTGAGGCCCGTCAGGCCCATCCCGTCTCGTGTAAAATATAGACTAATCACAGCCGTTGAATTTTTTAGATGTTTTGATCTCAACCTTTCATTTTTAACCCTAATACCAACTCTCTTTCACTCTTTCACTCTCTCAGTCTCTCACCTCTTTCACTCTCTTCAGTCTCTTGCAGTCGCGCGGAACCAAGTACGCAACTCTCACCTCGTTCACTCTCTTCCTCCTCACTCTCTCAGTCTCTCTTTCGAACTCCTCCACCGCCCGTTCCTCCTCCGCTTCCTCCGCCTCCGCATCTCACCGTCCGATTCCTCCTCCTCCACTTCCTCCTCGGCACCCGCTTCCTCCGCCTCGCATCTCTTTGCCTGATTCCTCCTCCTCCGCTTCCTCCTCGGTGCCCACTTCCTCTGCCTCCGCATCTCACCGCTTGATTCCTCCTCCGCCTCGGCATCTCACCGCCCAATTCCTCCTCGGCACCCGCTTCCTCCTCCACTTCCTCCTCACGAACTACAACCGGCTACGAGGCAACCCCAATCTTCCAACGAAGCAGCAGCAACAAGCACCGCGCCTCCTCCTCCGCTTCCTCCTCCTCCTCCTCCTCCTCCGGCGCTTCCTCCGTCAGGCAAGATTAGTTTCACTCTCACTCTCTCTCATGCTTTTAAGCTTCATAGTGTACAAACTCATGGCTAAATCTGAATATATTAGTTGATAAAGATCACTCACCTGTGATTAGATTAAGGTTATTAGTAGTCAAGAACTTTAAGGTTTCTATCTGTTTGCTACTCTGGGTTTGTTTTCTGTACAAACTCAAAGAAAATTTTAGATAAAAAGTCTTTGCTTGCAGTATTGTCGGTTAGGGAAGACGTGGTATGTAATGGCTGGATGAGTGTTATAGATTGAAGAATGTATAGAAGGTATTATGTTAGGGTATTCTACAGCTCTACTCCTATGAATGTTGATTATGCTATGTTTATTCTCCTTATGAATGTCATATTATGGATTGATACTTAAAAGCATGATTATGATTTGTGAATGGCTGAACGCAGAGGGAATTAGGTAATATTGGGGCGGGATGGCGGGATTAGGCCCGTCCCTTCCCGGTCCCATTTGGGACAAGACTTGCGTGGGATCAAGTCTTAAAAACGTAAGGCCCGTCCCGATCCCGTCCCGTGTGCAATGTCCCGTCCCGTCCCGTCTCATGCCTAGCCCTACCAGCAATTGTCTGCCTTTGTATACATATATGGAGAGAAGCCCCTTTTTCTGTCAAGACTCACCCCGAATTTCATCCTGAAACCCGAAGTAAATCCTGCGGGGTCCACTTCCAAGGAAAATTTACCAAAATATTCGGCATAACCTCCTTTAAAAATGGACAACCCTAACCTGAAAAATTCAGATAAACACTCCTATAACAAAAACATCCATCCTCAACTCCTAGAGTCATCCGCTCCCCACAAACACATCCACCACAATTAACATTATACCAAATCTAAATCCATCACACAAACATCCTAAGATAATTTATACAACAACCTCCAAATATTTCTAAAATATATTTTTGAGTATTAACATACAACCGCAATACCATAAATTAATCACAAGGTTATCAGAGCCACTAGACTAGAGGAAGCAAGAAAAATACACCGGTAGGTTAACAGGTAACCTACTGGTAAAAAGTGATGGTGATGTGGGTAACTATGTCTCGCCTTCTACTAGAACCGACCCGAACTCTGCAGACTAGGCATTTTAAAACCGAAGGGCCCAGGGGAAAACATTTGAAAACGTTAGTGTGAGTGGACAAAAATAATAACGATAATAAACACTTGAAATAAAAATTTCTGAACAAGATTTAAATATTTCCCTTTCTTGCTCATTGAACTATATAATTATGCAAGCACCACCTTATGCTCACCAATAATACTTCCAAAGAGTAAAAATGACGAACCAATCCCACTGGTTCGTATAAATCCAAGAAATTAGAAATGAGTTTCACCATAAAGATGAGCCTCCCAGGCTCTATTAATAACGTCTCACGCTAAAGGCTAGCTAGCAATAAAAATATATAACAACCCTTACATGGTGAAATAAAAAGATCATATAGAGCTCACAAGATAAATATCCCGGCCCACTAGATAGAGCTCACGGGAAAGGTGTCCCGGCCCACTAGATCGAGCTCACGAGATAAGCATCCCGGCCCACTCAACCAAGCAATGTAACAATATTCAATGACGTGTCTCACACGTCAAAATATACTCAGATAAATGATTGAGAAGTACCTAAAATCCTATTTTCGGTAATCTTTTACAAATCTCAATGTGGACAGATAAAAACAATAATTATAGAGGAGATATTTATAATTTAATTGTCGCATGCAATTTATTCAAAATAAAAATCCACTCACAGATCGTGACTAGTTCTGATGTCGATCCTGATGCTCCTCAACACGAGTATCCTCTCGTCCTGATTGAGTTGCAGACGCGATCACCGACCTAGCAAGATAGAAGAGAGGATGGCCAGTCGACCGGGACCGGGGCGGCGGCCTGAGCTGGCAGGACGGCGGTGATCAGGAGCGGGGGAAATTTTCTGGGCAGGGAGAGAGAGAGCGTCGGGGGAGAGAAGAGGAAGTGAGAAAAAATGTTTTGGGCCTTTCCTTTTTTTTTTTCCAACGGGTCCTAACTCCCCCAAATAAAACCCAACTCCAAAAATTAACTCCCCCAAAAACCTAACTCCCCCAAATAAAACCCAACTCCAAAAATTAACACCCCAAAAATAATACCCTATTAAAAATTACCTTTTTACTAGCTAAAATTTTACCTTTTTACCGTCTTCAAATATTTCTCGTACGAATAATTTCTTCGAAAACATCGTCCCTCCAAAATATCTCTAGGGCCCTTTGAAACTATAAACTCAATAACGAAGATGGTAAAAACTCTTATTAAAACCAAGCTAGTAATTAGGGTAAAAATTTAAGAGTCGGGATGTGACACCTTCAATGTTATATTGATAAAATGATCTCATGACAAGAAAACATTGGTGACCAAGGATAGTACATGAGTACCAATTTGAAAACTTAACGTATATATGTGCATACACTATTTGAGGCGATATGGAACGAGAATAAAACCACCAGTCCGTCTCCCCTGGCCCGGAGATTTTCCCCATCCCGGCTCACCAAGGAAGATACCGAAAATTTTGCAGGTATCACAAAGAGGCAAGCCATAACATCAACAGCTGTATAGAATTAAAAAAAGCGGTAGAGCGCCGAGTGCAAAGGAAAATTGCAACAATATGTACCTGGGCCGAAGCGTGTAAGAGCCATTGAAGTATATGGGACAATCAACACAATCCATGGCGGGTCATGTACAAGGCAAAAAAACAGTGTACGGGATCCAGGGACGGCCGGGAAGTCTTCGCCTTCGGGAGTAGCAACAATCAGCAAGTGACCACCGGTTGGAAGTCCGTTACCTTCCTGGAAGAAGAAGAGGAGGGGATAAGGCCGCACAAGAACCCATTCCTAATAACATTGCAACTCGATCACTATATCACGAAGAAGATCCTGGTTGACACAGGGGTCTCGGTCAACGTGTTGTTCAGAAATGCCTGGAAAAGACTGCGTCGAGGAAGTAACAAGTTCATACAAGACCACGAGCCGCTAATTAGCTTCTTGGGTGATGTCGTCCAGCCCTTGGGATCAGACAGCTTTGGGGTAAGTATGGAAGGCCGAGAGGGAACGGCCCGGGCGACCGTAGAATTCATCGTGGTGGATTGCGAGTCGTCCTATAACGGGATTTTGGGAAGGCCCGCGTTATGGAAGCTGAAGTCTTTTGTTGCCGGCCACATGTTGATGATGAAAGTCCCAACCCCGACCGGCGTCATCTCAGTCCGGGGAGACCAGATGGCAGCAAGAAATTGTCATGCAATAAGCAACGGGAGGAAGAGATCTGAGGTCCTACTGGCGAGCCAGGCCACGACATCCCCCTCGAACCCTTATGTGGATCCTAGGGATGATACCGACTCGGATGAAGAACGTCCGGGGTCGACAGAAGAAACATAAATGGTAGCAGTCTCAGATGAATTCCCGGATAGGCAAGTGACCATCGGGACGGGGCAGGATCCCGGGGTACCGTAAATGGGGCCTTGATAAATTTCTTGAAGTAAAATAGTGGGGCATTCGCTTGGACATATAAGACATGCCCGGGATATCTAGTGGTATCGTAACACACCAGCGAGATGCCGTAAATGTCATTTGCACGCCAACGGGATACACTCCCCTTCTATGGCTCTGTCAATCTTATTTTCGCCCTGGCCTTTTGCCCAGTGGGGACTTGACCTCATCGGGATACTGCCAACGGCACCCGGGCAGTTCAAGTACGTGATTGTAACTGTTGATTATTTCACAAAATGGGTGGAGGCAGAGCCCTTCGGGAAGATAACCACCGAATGTGTGAAGAATTTCCTGATGAAGAACAACTATTACAGATTTGGGGTCCCAGAGACAATCATCACAGACAATGGAACACAATTCAACAATAACCATCTGATCGAATTCACGAAGGGCATGGGTACCAAGATGGTCTTCGCGTCATGGCACACCCGCAGACCAATGGCCAGGTAGAAGCGGTTAACAAGATCATTAAAAAGCTTCAGAAGAAGAAGTTGGACGACGCAAAGGGTCTGTGGGCACAAAAACTACCGGAGGTATTATAGGCAATCAGAACCACATCAACAGAAGCAACGGGAGAAACGCCTTTCAGCATGGCCTTCGGCACGGAGGCTGTCTTGCCAATCGAGAGGTCAGTGCCATCGGGAATGGTCGAAAATTTCGACGCCACAACCAATGAGGAAGTCTCTGTTTGAACATTGACCTCATCGAGGAGAAGAGGGAACGGGCAGACTTGCACAACCAAGTCTATAAGCAGCGTGTTGCACGCCATTAGTAAAGTCAGGACCCGGACGTTGGGACAGGGGGACTAGGTCATGAAGAAAATCATGACCAAACCGGCGGCCCTGGACCCAACTTGGGAGGGACCGTACGAGATCATCGAAGAAGTCGGCCCAGCAACATTCTTTCTCCGAGATCAGGATGGGATAGTCACCGGGCACCTCTGGAACACGGAGCACCTCAAGTTCTACCCGATATGAAAAGTCACCGAGACACATTCCATATTTTTGTAACGTGTACATTTGTAAGTATTGTGACCCCGGGAAGGTAGCAAGTCCCGGAGGGTACCTTCATTCGTTTTGAAAAACTTAGTACAAAGATGAGGAAGTTAAATTCAAATCCTAATGATGGTAGCCCACCGAGAGGCATAAGTCATCAAAATCCCGCGTAACACCAAGCGGGATAGGCCTTAGACCGAGAGGCATAAGTCATCAAGATCCCGAGTAAAATCAAGCGGGATAGGCATAATACAAATATATACCACAGGAGAAACAAGTAATAAAATCATACAAGGCATAATCTATTAAAACCCGGGGTGCCGGGCATATACCACCAAAATGTATTTACAAAATCCACCGGGATGTATTATCACCGGGATAAGGCACGAGGCCATTGTCTTAAAAAAAAAACAAGAAGCGAAACAAAAGGAAGTTCAACCTATGCATCGCCAGGCTCCTTTTCCTCATTCTCGTCCGACTCGGCCAAGTCATCATTACCATCAGCGCCCTCCTCAGAAACCCTCTCTGACGGCTCGCCTGTCTCAAGCTCTTTCTCGCTCGCGGCCTTAGATTTGGCTTCTCTCTCCTTGGCCTCCGGGCGGCAAGCAAGTCGGCTGTCATCTTGGCCTTGTCCAGATACCCAAGGCGGCTCCAAACGCCGAACTTCTCGGTTATGCCAGCCTTCCGGGCAGCCTTGAGCATAGCATTCAGCTCACCAGACTCCTTGAATCTGGCCACATCACGCTCACCGTGGCGGGAATCTGGCTTTGTAAGTCAGCAACCCGGTCATCCTTCTCCTTCAGCTTAGACCGTAGCTTCGCGTTCTCCCGTTGAAGCGCGTCTATATCGCACTCTAGAGCGACAACCCTTTCAGCTTTTCCCTCCAGCTCTTTAGTATGGAGGCCAAGTTTGGCGAGCTTATCAGCTAGCGAGAGTTTCTCCTTCCTCTCGGCCTCCAAGTCCTTCTCTACCTTCCTCTTCTTGGTCCCGAGGTAGCTGATAAAAAGTGATGGTGATGGTGATGGTGATGTGGGTAACTATGTCTCGCCGGTTGGTTAACAGGTAACCTACTGGTAAAAAGTGATGGTGATGTGGGTAACTATGTCTCGCCTTCTACTAGAACCGACTCGAACTCTGCAGACTAGGCATTTAAAAACCGAAGGGCCCAGGGAAAACATTTGAAAACGTTAGTGTGAGTGGACAAAAATAATAACGATAATAAACACTTGAAATAAAAATTTCTGAACAAGATTTAAATGTTTCCCTTTCTTGCTCATTGAACTATATAATTATGCAAGCACCACCTTATGCTCACCAATAATACTTCCAAAGAGTAAAAATGACGAACCAATCCCACTGGTTCGTATAAATCCAAGAAATTAGAAATGAGTTTCACCATAAAGATGAGCCTCCCAGGCTCTATTAATAACGTTTCACGCTAAAGGCTAGCTAGCAATAAAATATAACACACCTTACATGGTGAAATAAAAAGATCATATAGAGCTCACAAGATAAATATCCCGGCCCACTAGATAGAGCTCACGGGAAAGGTGTCCCGGCCCACTAGATCGAGCTCACGAGATAAGCATCCCGGCCCACTCAACCAAGCAATGTAACAATATTCAATGACGTGTCTCACACGTCAAAATATACTCATATCAATGATTGAGAAGTACCAAAAATCTTATTTTCGGTAATTTTTTACAAATCTCAATGTGGACAGAAAAAAACAATAATTATAGAGGAGATATTTATAATTTAATTGTCGCATGCAATTTATTCAAAATAAAAGTCCACTCACAGATCGTGACTAGTTCTGATGTCGATCCTGATGCTCCTCAACACGAGTATCCTCTCGTCCAGATTGAGTTGCAGACGCGATCACCGACCTAGCAAGATAGAAGAGAGGATGGCCAGTCGACCGAGACCAGGGCGGCGGCCTGAGCTGGCCGGACGGCGGTGATCAGGAGCGGGGGAAATTTTCTGGGCAGGAGAGAGAGAGCGTCGGGGGAGAGAAGAGGAAGTGAGAAAAAATGTTTTGGGCCTTTCCTTTTTTTTTTTCCAACGGGTCCTAACTCCCCCAAATAAAACCCAACTCCAAAAATTAACACCCCAAAAATAATACCCTATTAAAAATTACCTTTTTACTAGCTAAAATTTTACCTTTTTACCGTCTTCAAATATTTCTCGTACGAATAATTCTTCGAAAACATCGTCCCTCCAAAATATCTCTAGGGCCCTTTGAAACTATAAACTCAATAACGAAGATGGTAAAAACTCTTATTAAAACCAAGCTAGTAATTAAGGTAAAAGTTTAAGAGTCGGGATGTGACACCTTCAATGTTATATTGATAAAATGATCTCATGGCAAGAAAACATTGGTGACCAAGGATAGTACATGAGTACCAATTTGAAAACTTAACGTATATATGTGCATACACTATTTGTTTATTGAAATGACATGAGATTTGCTCTACTGAGTTTATGGCTCACCCCTTTATGAATTTGTGCAGATGTTACTCTTTGGGGGATAAAAACTTAATACCTAGAAGGGATGAAGTCTAGGAGGAGTAAACTATGGCTTGCTGTTTTTAAATTTCTATTTGTGTAATAAGGTCTATAAGCTTTCTTTCCTGTTTGTTGTAAGAACAATATTTATGAAATAAAGTTTACTCCTTCATTAAGTTACCTCTGATTCAACGGTTTTCATATAACTTTTACTTGTTCAAGGTAATTCTCTTATCCGTGACAAGTTGAAGTTATTCATGACACGACCCGCCCCGAATTTCACCCTGAACCCGGAGTAAATCGTGCGGGGACCACCTCCAAGGAAAGATTTACCGCAAAATTCGGTACAACCTCCCTTGAAAATGGACAACCCTTCCAATAGAACCTGCAAACACGTCTAAAGGTTCCAAATCCAACCTTAACTTCTGGAGCCTTCGTGCTCCACAAAAACAATCACCACCAACAGGATAATAAACATTATCTAAAATAATATACATTATCCGAAAATATTCTAAAATATCAACAAGCCTTCACCCATAACCAAAAATATATACATTAAACTCAAGTATTCAGAGCTACTAGACACTAGCGGAAATAAGAAAAGACAAGTAGGCTAAACAGGTAACCTACTAGTGAAAGGTGGTGGAAATACGGGTGACTATGCCTCGTCTCCTACTAGATCCAATCCGAACTCTGCAGACTAGGCATTTAAAACGAAGGATATACTGCATGTGGCAGCTCAAAAGCGCTCAATTCATAATCTGACAATTTCACGACTAGCACTGGCTAGTCACAAACTCAAATAAAATGGAGCCTCTCAGGCTAAACTATATATAATCATATATTCGTATGTATCTACACTCGTCAGACTCCTTGTATGAATCCTAGAAACAATTTAGAAAAATAGAAATTCATACAAGGCTACAACGCTGGCGTCTAACGCTCACGTTCCGCCATAATGGTATTTTTCCTCATTATGACCGAAAAAGGACGGTGTATATATACGTGTGGACTCCCTATATGAAAACCTAAATAAACCGAAAAAGAAAGAAGTTTTCATATAGGGCTATGACGCTTGTGTCTAACACTCACGACACGCCATAATGGTATTTTACCTCATTATGACGGACCGAGCACGTATGGCTAGCTAGCATTTATATACATACTATTCTCGTAAAATCCAAAACATATATATATCCACCGAAAATCTCATTTTCGGGATCTCTCCAAAGGAGGAAAAATTGTCAAATAGGCGAGAAATCAATAAATCTCATCAGAAGAAATAAATGATTAATTAAATCATTCAATGATTAATAAAATCATTCAAATCATTCATCGCATACTTTTTTTAAAACAAAGGTCCACTCACAAATTAGGCCTAAGCCTGATGATGCTCCGAGGCTTCTTCTGCTCGGGCCTCCTCACGTCTTGTTCCAAATATATAATTAATTTACTAACTAAAATCAAGTATTGATAAAATAGGCAAAATTAATCGTGAGCCATAAATACGCTCATCATTGCCTAACTTCGATATTCTTAAATCAAAATGATCCAAACTTTTATATCATACTCGGCAGTCGTAAATACAACCTTTCCCAGAAATTGATTTAAATCCTACGGTCGGATTTTACATTATTTAACCGTCAAAATACCAAACTTCGGAAATTCACAAACCTATTCAAAACTCGTCCGAAAATTCCACAATTCACTTCATTAAACTCCTCTAATTATTACACATTTAAAATTATACAAAACCCCAAACTGGCGGCGGCCGGTGGCCGATTCCGGCGACGTCCAAAATCTACCAAATTTTAACATTAGCTTCTCTCAATATCCCAAACAACTTTCATAACTATCACTAAGTCCAATTTCAAGCCTAACTAGGTCAATCGAACGAAAACATCCTGAAAGCCCTAGAATTTTAACTTCGAATTTCTCCTTACCGAGCTCAAGAGGGATCGAGTCTTTTGGAGGGGTTGTTGCACGGGAGGAGAGCTTCAAAACCGTACCAAGCTTGCCCGGATTGGTGGTCGGAGGAGGGAGTTCCGGCGAAAAACTTACCGGCGTCTCCGGTGGGTTTTCCTTCGAACGGCGGCGTTACACGGCCGGTCACCGGCCCAGAAAGAGAGAGGGGACGGCAGGGGTCCGAACGGGAGTGGTGCGGCGGCCTGGCTTGGCCGGACGGTGGCAGACGGCAGAGAGGGACTTCCGGCAGCGGGAAGAGGGAGAGAGCGCGCGCGGGAGAGAAAGAGAGAAAAGAGAGAGAAAGAGAGAAGAGAAAAGAAAAGAAAAGAATTTTGGGCCTCGCCCATCCGGCCCAAATCCAAAATTTAACACCCCCAAAAATAATACCGTAATAAAAATTACCTTTTACTAGCTAAAATTTACTATTTTTACCGTCGTTACATTTTTCTCCTACGAATAACTCTCCGAAATAATCGTCCCTCAAAACCCCTCTAGGGACTAATTAAACTATATGTCAATGTCGGAGACGGTAAAATTCTTATTGTAATCAAGCTAGTAAATAAGATAAAATCTTACGGGTCGGGATGTGACAATTCACATCCTTACTCGGAAAAGAACCATATATTTAAAATTTCCGAGTTGGGGTGTGACAAAATGGTATCAGAGCCTAATTTTAATGAAAGGAATGAAACACATAGGATATGAGTTGTCCTAGTCGTTACCAGGTCTTAAAACTTAGTATAGGAGTTGAATCTTTGAGTCTAATGAAGGAGGGAAGATAACACATAGGGACATGTTTGAAAGTAATTTAGTTTTAGAGATCAAGATAAGATGACTTTAGATGTGTTACTCATGTATTTATTTTTATCTCATGTAACTAACCTAAAAGGCTTCTTGGATATAGATGAATCCAGCAGAAAGCTTGGATAGCTGGGGTGGATTTCGGTTTGATGCAAATGGGGCACACCCCATCAACAGAGGCGCCTATGATGTTGGGATCGCGGTGGATGCTCTGAATCTCATGACTACTTTGATTCATGAGGTCACCCATAGGAGGCAACGCTCAATGAAGCAGCTCAGAGAGAGCTAGTTAGATACAGGCTGCGAGCTCATCTAGATATCATTTATAGTACGATGGTGTTAGAGGAAAGCGATGAGGATTATCACTATCTCAGGAGTGTGGCAGTGGGTAATATAGGCCATACAACTCAAGCGCAGATGCACAGAGTGATGCAGGTGCAACCAATTCCACCAGTGATGCAAGTGCCACTGATGGTGCAGGTGCCGCCCATGGATCCTACCGTAATAGCACCAATACCAGTAGCTGTTGTGAAACTAACGCTGGGGCTAACCTACCTGAATTGTACCTGCGCTCGGAGTCTGTCAGGACCTATCCCAAATTTCACACTGAAACCCGAAGTAAATCCTACAAGGTCCACCTTCAAGGAAAATTTGGCATATTCTACTTGAAAATGGACAACCCTTACCTGAAAAAAATTCAGATAAACACTTCTATTATAAATCATCTATCCTCAACTCCTGGAGCCATCCTGCTCCCCAAGTTCATCACATCTCCAAAAGTATCAATTACTCTAAAAGAATTCCCCAACCAACAACAAAGACATTCAATAACTTACTCACTGGGTTATCAGAGCAATTCTAATAAAGAAGGAAAATATAGATAAGAGATCCAGGAAAAGCTGTGTTATTGACTATGTCTCAACTCCGTGTATGCCCGACCTCTTTTAAGCTAACCTGCAATCTGGGTATTTGAAACCGAAGCGCCTAGGGGAAAGTATTTGAAAAATATTAGCGTGAGTGGACGAAAAATAATCAAGTAACTGATCACAAAATAACTAACCAAACTTAATTACTTTCCTATTTTCCAATAATCAAGAAATATGTTGCATGCAAGTGTTGATAAAACCTTCATAAAGAAAATCCCAAGAAAACGAACTAGCCCCGCTAGTCAAAATAACGACAAAGATAAATAATAACCTTCGTAAAAAAAAGTACCAAAATAATGGACTAGCCCCGCTAGTCAAAAACAACATTAAAGGTACATAAAGACCTTTATAAATGAAATATCGAAAAGATGGACTAGCCCCGCTAGTCAAGACAATAAATATTAAATAAGAAGCAGCTATAGCCATATAAGTGAGCCTCCCAGACTTGGGTGCCTCCCAGGAAAAGTACTCTTATACTCCCTAAACCTTCACGTTATGATAACAGAGAGGGTGCAGGGCTTGCGTGATGTCGTCGACTACATCACATCACCGAAGGCGGAAAGGGCTTGAGTAACCCCACTTAAAACATGGAAGACAATAAATATTAAATAAGAAGCAGCTATAGTCATACAAGTGAGCCTCCCAGGCTCGGGTGCCTCTCAGGCAAAAGTACTCCCATACTCCCTACACCTTCACGTTACGATACAGAGAGAGTGAAGGGCTTGCGTGATGTCGTCGACTACATCACATCACCCGAATGCGGAAAGGGCTTGAGTAACCCTACTTAAAACATGGAGCCACATCGCCTTGAAAGGCAGGACAACATGCTTAGTAATTGTAGTCGGTTGTACATGAAACAACCTCCCAAGCCCGTAAACCAATAGGTATTCCACCACAATCGAGGACGTCCTGAACTTCTCGGTCATAAGTAGGAAGCCGCATTGGGCTGGGAACGGCTTCAGAAGGCGTAAGGGAGTTAAGAGTGACAAATATCAGCAAAGGCAGTGTCCCACATCGGTTTTCCAGTAAGAGAAATTCATTCTGGGCCATAAATATGTCCAGCCCATCAGCTTGTCAGGTATGAAAACTGCCCTCAATTATTACACTCGATCCACTATATACTGACTTGAGCTTTAGAGGAGGAAAGACTGGAAGCCCCGGGTCCCCTTTGTCATTGCAGGTCAACGGGAGGACAGTCGGTCATCTACCAGTCACACTCAGTTTCTGCGAGCACATCCGGGATTATACAGAAACATTTGGCGCCGTCTGTGGGAATCTCGACAAAAAGCCAGCGTGACTCGATGGCTGAGCTAACTGAGTAGCAAGACCAGGTGGCAGGACAGGAAGAACATAGGGAGGTAATATTTCGAAAGAACCCCGGAAACAGCAGGGGGGAGTTCAAGAATCACGGGGATAACCCCGCGGGATGAGACACCTGAGTATGTAGCACGAGACCTCAATCCCCAAGAGGTATCAGAGATGCTGGAAAACATGAGGACCCAAATCACTTGGCTGGAGCAGCAAGGCGCCAGGGACCGAGAGGAGGCCTCTGGGAGGGAGCACAGGTGGAAAGGGATAACGCCACGCTCTTGAGTGCGCTAACCCGAGGGGTGGAGCACCGGAAGGCATTAGATCGAGCGGGGGAATTGAATAGGGCGCCAACGTCTCGGCAACGCCACGTAGTATGCTGCAACATGTTCCAGGAAACCTTAGCTGGGGAAGCGCTGAGTTGGTTCTACGAGCTACCGTCGAACTCGGTCGACAGCTTCCAGGAGTTGGCTAACAGGTTCGTCAATAGGTTCATTTTACGGACCGATGGGCAGAACACCGCCCAGTTGTTTAAAGTAAAGCAAGACATGGGAGATGGATTGAAAGCTTTTGTGAACCGCTGGCAAGGTGCCACAGCCAGAGTCAGGGGCTTTGACAAGAAGGTTGCAGAGGAAGCGTTCATTCAGGGACTGCTTCCCAAGAAATTTATGTATGTAGTAAAAATCAAATGTCCACAAGGCTACGATGAGCTTATGGAAATGGCGATCATGCATGCACAAGCAGACCATGACACGTATGGAGGAACCTCGACCGGGAAGAGGAAGGTCGGGGGAGAAGGAGGATCGCCGGTGCAAGTAGTCCAAGAAATAAGAGCTTGGACGGGGGAGCAGGAGTCGAACCTGCACCCGACGGGAAAGAGGCACAGGGAAAGAAGCTGGGGGAGGGCAGGGAAGCAGCATAACGGGCAAGGGAAGGCAAGAGGGCCCTACCAAGACCTGGGGTACGCGAGAACGGTCCCGGCAGACAAGGAGCATTTCTCGGCGCTCAACGCCACCTATGAGGCGATATGGAACGAGAATAAAACCACCAGTCCGCCTCCCTGGCCTAGAGATTTCCCCCATCCCGGCTCACCAAGGAAGATACCGAAAAATTTTGCGGGTATCACAAAGAGGCAAGCCATAACATCAACAGCTGTATAGAATTAAAAAAAGCGGTAGAGCGCCGAGTGCAAAGGAAAATTGCAACAATATGTACCTGGGCCGAAGCGTGTAAGAGCTATTGAAGTATATGGGACAATCAACACAATCCATGGCGGCTCCTGTACAAGGCAAAAAAACAGTGTACGGGATCCAGGGACGGCCGGGAAGTCTTCGCCTTCGGGAGTAGCAACAATCAGCAAGTGACCACCGGTTGGAAGTTCGTTACCTTCCTGGAAGAAGAAGAGGAGGGGATAAGGCCGCACAAGAACCCATTCCTAATAACATTGCAACTCGATCACTATATCACGAAGAAGATCCTGGTTGACACAGGGGTCTCGGTCAACGTGTTGTTCAGAAATGCCTGGAAAAGACTGCGTCGAGGAAGTAACAAGTTCATACAAGACCACGAGCCGCTAATTAGCTTCTTGGGTGATGTCGTCCAGCCCTTGGGATCAGACAGCTTTGGGGTAAGTATGGAAGGCCGAGAGGGAACGGCCCGGGCGACTGTAGAATTCATCGTGGTGGATTGCGAGTCGTCCTATAACGAGATTTTGGCAAGGCCCGTGTTATGGAAGCTGAAGTCTTTTGTTGCCGGCCACATGTTGATGATGAAAGTCCCAACCCCAACCGGCGTCATCTCAGTCCGGGGAGACCAGATGGCAGCAAGAAATTGTCATGCAATAGGCAACGAGAGGAAGAGATCTGAGGTCCTACTGGCGAGCCAGGCCACGGCATCCCCCTCGAACCCTTATGTGGATCCTAGGGATGATACCGACTCGGATGAAGAACGTTCGGGGTCGACAGAAGAAACATAAATGGTAGCAGTCTCAGATGAATTCCCGGATAGGCAAGTGACCATCAGGACGGGGCAGGATCCCGGGGTACCGTAAATGGGGCCTTGATAAATTTCTTGAAGAAAAATAGTGGGGCATTCGCTTGGACATACAATGACATGCACGGGATATCTAGTGGTATCGTAACACACCAGCGAGATGCCGTAAATGTCATTTGCACGCCAACGGGATACACTCCCCTTCTATGGCTCTGTCAATCTTATTGTCGCCCTGGCTTTTTGCCCAGTGGGGACTTGACCTCATCGGGATACTGCCAACGGCACCCGGGCAGTTCAAGTACGTGATTGTAGCTGTTGATTATTTCACAAAATGGGTGGAGGCAGAGCCCCTCGGGAAGATAACCACCGAATGTGTGAAGAATTTCCTGATGAAGAACAACTATTACAGATTTGGGGTCCCGGAGACAATCGTCACAGACAATGGAACACAATTCAACAATAACCATCTGATCGAATTCACGAAGGGCATGGGTACCAAGATGGTCTTCGCGTCATGGCACACCCGCAGACCAATGGCCAGGTAGAAGCGGTTAACAAGATCATTAAAAAGCTTCAGAAGAAGAAGTTGGACGACGCAAAGGGTCTGTGGGCACAAAAACTACCGGAGGTATTATGGGCAATCAGAACCACAACAACAGAAGCAATGGGAGAAACGCCTTTCAGCATGGCCTTCGGCACAGAGGCTGTCTTGCCAATCGAGACGTTAGTGCCATCGGGAAGGGTCGAAAATTTCGACGCCACAACCAATGAGGAAGGTCTCTGTTTGAACATTGACCTCATCGAGGAGAAGAGGGAACGGGCAGACTTGCACAACCAAGTCTATAAGCAGCGTGTTGCACGCCATTAGTAAAGTCAGGACCCGGACGTTGGGACAGGGGGACTGGGTCATGAAGAAAATCATGACCAAACCGGCAGCCCTGGACCCAACTTGGGAGGGACCGTACGAGATCATCGAAGAAGTCGGCCCAGCAACATTCTTTCTCCGAGATCAGGATGGGATAGTCACCGGGCACCTCTGGAACACGGAGCACATCAAGTTCTACCCGGTATGAAAAGTCACCGAGACACATTCCATCTTTTTGTAACGTGTACATTTGTAAGTATTGTGACCCCGGGAAGGTAGCAAGTCCCGGAGGGTACCTTCATTCGTTTTGAAAAACTTAGTACAAGGATGAGGAAGTTAAATTCAAATCCTAATGATGGTAGCCCACCGAGAGGCATAAGTCATCAAAATCCCGCGTAACACCAAGCGGGATAGGCCTTAGACCGAGAGGCATAAGTCATCAAGATCCCGAGTAAAATCAAGCGGGATAGGCATAATACAAATATATACCACAGGAGAAACAAGTAATAAAATCATACAAGGCATAATCTATTAAACCCGGGTGCCGGGCATATACCACCAAAATGTATTTACAAAATCCACCGGGATGTATTATCACCGGGATAAGGCACGAGGCCATTGTCTTAAAAAAAAAACAAGAAGCGAAACAAAAGGAAGTTCAACCTATGCATCGCCAGGCTCCTTTCCTCATTCTCGTCCGACTCGACCAAGTCATCATTACCATCAGCGCACTCCTCAGAAACCCTCTCTGACGGCTCGCCTGTCTCAAGCTCTTTCTCGCTCGCGGCCTAGATTTGGCTTCTCTCTCCTTCGCCTCCCCGGCGGCAAGCAAGTCGGCTGTCATCTTGGCCTTCTCCAGATGCCCAAGGGGCTCCAAACGCCGAACTTCTCGGTTATGCCAGCGTTCCGGGCAGCCTTGAGCATAGCCTTCAGCTCACCAGACTCCTTGAATCTGGCCACATCACGCTCACCGTGGGCGGGAATCTGGCTTTGTAAGTCAGCAACCCGGTCATCCTTCTCCTTCAGCTTAGACCGTAGCTTCGCATTCTCCAGCTGAAGCGCGTCTATATCGCACTCTAGAGCGACAACCCTTTCAGCTTTTCCCTCCAGCTCTTTAGTATGGAGGCCAAGTTTGGCGAGCTTATCAGCTAGCGAGAGTTTCTCCTTCCTCTCGGCCTCCAAGTCCTTCTTTACCTTCCTCTTCTTGGTCTCGAGGTAGCTGATCTGATCGTTCAGGCTGGCCAGACGCTCCTTCATCTCGTTAGAATCCTCGCTGGCGTCAATGGCATAGACAGCATAGAGAGCTTGCAAACAAAGAAATTAGTTCAAAACCTCGGCCGGTGATCGTAAATTAACATTACCGGAGAGAAGCTCACCTTCATCATTGCCTCCCGGGCGTACTGCTGTTCTCTTGAGGAGTGCTAGACCCGATTTTGATCCGGTCTAACTCGATGCCCTTCAGATCGCTCACCATGCAACGGACGAACTTTTCATCCGCGCACCGTACTCGTCCAGGATCTGCCGGATAGGGGTTTTCCGAATCAAAGGCAGCGCCGGCGCGAGAGCACTCAGTGAAACAGGACTCCGGTCGAGGGGCCAGCAGATTTATGTTTCTTCGTTGGTGGCGAGACGCCAGAGACACTCAACCCCGTCAGTGTCACGCCTTCTTCCCGCTGAGACTTCGACTTCCTAGATGACATTTTTCTCCTCTTCTCGCCCAGGGGGACGTTGATAACGTCGCCGGCCCTCGCGGGCCCCTCTTTGTCAGAAGGCGGTTTCCCGTACCCTTTGTCGGGAATCTCCTGGAGCACAGCTTCACCCGAGACACGGGCAGTATTGTCAGCAAGGTTCACCTCAGTCCGAGAAGAAGCCTTTCCCGACTTCCAAGAGTTCGCTCAGCAAATCCATGTCGGACTCCATGTCGCGCAGGTGAGAGTCACGAATCTTTCGCCTTGGTACTTTAGCTAAAAAAAAAAAAAAAAAACAGTCAACATCTTGGATACCAGGAGATAGGCCTAAGAAGAAAAAAACAGCAAGCAAGCGAAACTAATTTAGAATCCCACTAGGCATACGGCCGAGTTCATAGTGAACAAGACAGCCCACCGAGTCAGGTTGTACGAGCTTCGCTCCTCACGGGCCAGGCTGCAAATATCCGCCCAATGCGGCGCTTCTCAATCTCTGACAGCGAGAAGGACTGATCTCGGATATATCTAAACCGATTAGGGACGACGTATGTCGGACAGTTTCTCTGCCATCGACCACCGGCAAGCACGACCTTTGAACGCCAGTTATTATTTATGGACGTTGGGAGATCAGTGACGGGAGGCAAGTATTCCGGGCTGAAAACGAAACACACCCTCGGCAGTTCTGTTTCTTTGAGTACGACAGGCGGTACAGGGCACGAAACTCGTTGATCGTCGGCCAGCCCATCTCGGACAAGTAGTATAGACAGCAAAGCGACAGCAGTTGGCACCATTAGTTCGGGGGAAACTGCCCGGGAGCAAGCTGAAGCATACTCAGCAGGTACTGCACGCATTGGGGAAGCGAGAGAGAAAAACCGTTCCTAAACATGTGTTCGTGCACTGCCACAAAACAGTCTCTCGAACAGCACGCCAGCTCACCCTCGTATAGGCCACGAAGGGTAATCATGGGCAGGATTCCCCAGCTTTCATGAAACTGTTCTATCTCGGCGGCGACATGCTGGTCTCGGGCTCATCGCACACGGTGCCATCCTCCAAGACATATCGCCTCGCCAGACTTGCAACATTAGCCATCGGGATACCATGTGCAACCCCCGCAGCCCAATCGACACCTCGGGCGGGTACACCTGTGGGTAGCTCAGTAGGCCTAACCGACGATGAATCACCAGTGCGGGATGGTTGACTCATATACTCCTACATCCTCTCGTCGTCATCTACTATCGGCCGAGAGGATGTGCTAGCCCCACTTAAGTCGGTCGTATTTCGGGAACCCATTTACCCTAGTATAGCAAACCCTAAGATCTATTAGTGTGCGCCGCCGGGAGCAAGCGCGAAAGACACAACTTAAACACAGCCTCACCCAGAAATCCCTAAAACACTTAGAATGCTAAAATCCCAGTTTTTTACCCAAAATCATGTAACAGCAACACAACAGTACACAGAAGAGAAGCAGAAACATGCACAAACGCGTCAGTAAGACAAGGCAGCAGCTTACCAAATTTTGACGCAGAAGCAACGCCGGAAAAGACCTCGCAATCGCAGGGGAGAGGCGAAAGCAGAGAACAGAGGGAGTGAAGGCGAAAACAAAGAGGAAGGGTGCGTTTATACGCGGTCACCGAGCAGAGAACACAGAGCAAACGAGTGAACAGACAAAGAAAGAAGGCGAAAGCAGAGAACAAAGCAACATAGCGAACAGCGAGAGTGAAGGCGAGAACAAAAGAGGGGGAAGCGTTTATACGCAATCACCGAGCAGTCGCCTCGATCCAATAGCCGACGCATTAAAAAACCAATACCAATCACGAGGCACCCCTAGCCATCCGATCCAACCGCAGGATGATGCCACGTGGCATCACTGCCGTAGTTTCTTGAAGAAGGAAAGAATGAAGCGACGTGCATTCATTACCTGACAGTTACCCAAGCACATCGCGACACCTGGCGAGCATGCATTTAATGCACCTGCCACAGCAAGACCCAGTGCAAGACCCATCTCGAGTGAGAGCCACCGAGATCGCAAGACCCAGTACAAGACCCATCTCTGGTGTGAGTCACCGAGATCGCAAGACCCAGTGCAAGACTCATCTCGGGTGAGTCACCGAGATCGCAAGACCCAGTGCAAGACCCATCTCGGGTGAGAGTCACTGAGATCGCAAGACCCAGGGTAAGATCCATCTCGGGTGAGGGTCACCGAGAACGTAAGACCCAGGGTAAGACCCATCTCGGCTGAGTCACCAAGATCGCCAGACCCAGGGTAAGACCCATCTCCGGTGAGGGTCACCGAGATCGTAAGGCCCAAGGTAAGACTCATCTCGGGTGACAATCACCAGGATTCATTCGCCCAAGAAAGGCATCAGTCATCACAAAGCATCCGTCCATCTTCTTCACCCCATGCCGTTAGTACTGCTTTTCCTTTCCCAAATTTACAGCAGCAGCATCAGGCAACAACCTCTAATTTTACTAGTCAACCACCACAGACTCATTTTCCATTACCATTTCAGCAGTAACCTCCAGCTACACCTAACCAATTTTAACAGTACCAGCAGCAGTTTACTCATCACCCTAATTACCAACAACACCATTGCACTCACTTTGGTCATCAACAACCACATGTTGATCCTAACCTTCCCACCATGAAACAAATGAAGCTGGATTTCATGGATTATAGTGGTTGGGATCCCTTGGAATGGCTGAACAAATGTGAGCAGTACTTTGAATTTTACCAGATACCTGAGGATAGAAAATTAGCCATAGCTTCAATGCATTTGTGTGGCAAACCTTCTGACAGATGGTATATGTTCAAACATGAGTTTCCTCACTCGTGGCAAGGGTTAGCAGATCTTTTGATGAGGGAGCTCAGTTGCTACAATAGACCTGATTATCAAGCTGCAGTGGGTCGAGTTAGTCAGTTAGGAAGTGTAGAAGAATACATAGAGCTTTTTACCAAGTTGTCAAGACGAGCTCCAGGTTTTTCTCCTGAAACCTTGACTGCATTTTTATTGGTGGACTTAAGGAATAGATACAAGCACATGTGCAGACTCACAAACCCCGAACCTTGTATGAAGCTTGTGAACTAGCAAGGATTTATGAACATAGAAATGAGAAGCTGAAGAGTCAGTCTAGGGGGTATCAGTCTTCTAAACCAGCTTTCAATACCATCGGAGCCTCTAAATCTCTTCATGTGCCATCCAATACCAGAGGGTACATGTCTTTGAACAGTAATAAAAGGGCCAATGATGTGAGTATTAAATTGACTGATGAGGAGTTTGCAGCTAGGAAGGCAAAAAACCAATGTTATTTTTGTAGTGCTCCATATACTTTTGGACATAACTGTCGCAAAAAGGGTCAATTGATGAGCATTGAGATTGTTCCTGGGGGAGGAGAAATCGAGGATTCGGTGGTGGAGCTAGTTGAGGATGCTGGAGAGTGTTTACAACTGCAGGCACCACCTCCATTAGTTGATTTGGAGGAACCCTTGATCAAGCTTCAAGCGATGTCTGATGGCAGTTCTAATCCTAACACAATACAGTTAATCGGTTATTTCTAAACCAATTTATTTTCCCTATTCACTACTAGATCATCGTTTATAGTATTGGTAAATAAGTATTGGTAAATAAGGGTCATTCCCGCAGAGGACTAAATGAATCCAACTACTCAAAAGATGTCACAAAAGTGACTACTGACCCTAGCGAACAGCAGTCGAAAACCAAATTAACAGACTCGAACTAGACACACAAAAGGACTCACGCACAAAAATTCAGATGAATCAGAGTTTGTTTACTATGTCAAATAAAAACTAAAAAACGGAGGACAAAATAGTGACGAAAACTGATTTTGGTTTTGGTTTTTTTTTTGTTTTGGGAAACAATGAGATAAAACTAGCTAGGGAAGATGCAATCAACCCTGACAATCACACACAAAACAATTGTTCAGTTATAGTTTAATTAATCTAGATGAAGATGCTCAGGTTGGTTCGGTACGCTTGAAACACAACCTATTACCCTTTCTTACTTTGTACGCTAGGCAGGAAGTGCTCTACACCTAGTATTCTCAAGCAATGCAATGCAACCTAAAGGTACGCTTATTAGATTTAACATGCAGAAATCCTTAAGTTCGAAAAGAGTTTGAGACATCACAAGGCATCGCAATAAACTTAGCGCCTTGCTAAACCTAGGATTTGGTTTACTTGCTAGTGAAAACTAACAATTGCTTCTCTAGATAGTTTGAGGAGTCCGATATTGACACTGACATCAAACAATCAAAGCTATAGAACCCTAACATGTATACTAAGCGTGCACTCAAAGCAAACATGAAAAGAATTCATCAACGCAGAAATAGTAAACAAAGTCTCATCTTGGATTAAAAGAAACTAAAACCAAAACTCAAATAATCTTGTTGTTCATGTCTAGGGCTTCAAGCAGCCCCTAACTAAGAAAGCCTAAATAAATAATAAAAACGCAGAAGAATGAGGAGGAGGAGAAGAAGAATAGAAGAGGAAGCCGTCAAGAATGATAGCACAGGCTTTTATATTACTTCTTTCAACCAATCCTTCTTGATTTAGGTTTCCTTGGACATTTTGATTGGTGTACATCTGTAGGACTAATGTAAATGTGCCAACTCATTTAATTCTTCATAATCAGCTTCACATCGAGATAATAAGTTGGATAATGAAGTACAAACTCGTCCATGGGCCTCCCGGTGTGATTTGGGCCTCAAAACACAAGTTCCCATCAAGAGTCAGATTTGCGCGCAGATTGACCTTATGGTACTAAATTGGTCATAACTTCTTCTAGAAAAATAATATTCATGAACCGTAAAATGCTATGTCAGCTTTCCGTTGATATAAGACTCATCATCTGGTTCTTCTCGAGCTGCCCTTAGTGCTCCGTCGTAGTTGGCTGACTTTCAAAGGCAGATTTCTGAATTTCGTCTTCCACTCCCTCTTTTCCTTCTTTTCTTCTTATTTGCTTCGGAACACCTAGAAAGCAAATAAACAAAGTAAATAACTAGAAAATACACCGAACAAACAAATAAAGTATAGAGGATTTTGATACAAATAATGTATAATTATGCACCTATCAGCAGTTGAAGGGCAGTTTTCACAAAGAAGTGGTGCATGTTTTAGTTGATTCAGGGGCTACACATAACTTTGTGCATCCACAGTTTCTCAAGAATACAAAGCTTCCAATTCACCACTTCTCACCTTTGAATGTGTTGTTGGCCAGTGGAGCAATTGTGCAGACCAAAGGAGAAGTTAGAGCTATACTGACTCTACAACAATACACATTTGATGCAGATTTCTATATTTTGCCAATTACTGGGTGTGGTATAGTTTTTGGGCGCTAGTCGGTTGAGGTCATTAGGAGATATTCTGTGGAATTTTAAAACTATGAAAATGGGATTTCGAATCAGTGGGAATGATTATTTGTTGCAAGGAGAGACCAATCCAGAAGCTATAGTTATTAGTTGCAAGGTTATGACTAAATTGCTGAGGAAGGAAAGGGAAGCCATGATTGTGCAAGTACAACCTACTATGTTGAATCATATTGTCACCACTGCACCACCACATATACAAAGCCTTATTGATAAGTATGCAGACATCTTTCAGCCCCCAACTCTACCACCTGCTAGGGATCAAGATCACAGAATTGAGCTATTGCCAAATACCCCACCAGTGAGTGTCAGGCCTTATATATACCCACACTTCTAGAAAGCTGAAATAGAAAAAATTGTGCAGGAGCTGCTAGATAATGGTGTGATTAAACAAGTCAAAGCCCTTTTTCATCACCAATCCTATTGGTTAAGAAGAAGGATGGTACTTGGAGAATGTGTATTGGCTATAGATCTTTGAATGCTGTGACAGTTGAGGATAAGTATCCAATTCCAATGGTGGATGAGCTCTTGGATGAAGTGCAAGGTGCAATAATCTTCACAAAATTGGATTTAAGGTCTGGTTATCATCAGATCAGAATGCATCCTGCTGACCAATAATGGCCACTATGAGTTCTTGGTTATGCCATTTGGGTTGACCAATGCTCCTGCAACTTTCCAATCTGCCATGAATGATATTTTTAGAGAATACCTCAGAAAGAAGGTTTTGGTTTTTTTGATGACATATTGATTTACAATGCTAGCATGACTGACCATCTGCAACATCTGGAACAAGTGTTTCAAAGACTGCAGGAACATTCTCTTAGAGTCAAGTTGAGTAAATGTAGTTTTGGAGTGGATAAAGTTGAATATTTGGGGCATGTGATCAGTAAAGAAGGTGTAGCTGTAAACCCTACTAAAATTGAGTGCATCAAAAATTGGGAGAGACCAAAAACTCTCAAGGGTTTGAGGGGATTTTTGGGACTGGCAGGTTATTACAGAAAATATGTAAAGAATTTTGGCTGCATAGCAAAACCTCTCACTGATATGCTGAAGATTGGAGGGTTTGTTTGGTCTGCATAATCAGTTCAAGCTTTTGAAGCATTGAAACATGCTTTGATGAACACACCAGTTCTAGCATTACCTGATTTTCTAAGGATTTACCATAGAATGTGATGCATCCGGAATTGGAATTGGTGCTATTTTGTCACAGGAGGGGCATCCAATTGCTTTCTTAAGTAAGGCTTTGGCTCCAGGCATTTAGCTTTGTCTGTTTATGATAAGGAGATGCTAGCAGTAGTTTTTGCTGTGCAACATTAGAGACCATATTTGCTTGGCAGTCATTTCACTATTTTTACAGATCACAGAACCATTCAGTATTTTTGGAGCTGAAAATTTCAACTCCAACTCAGTAGAAATGGCTTCTCAAGTTAGCAGGTTATGACTACTCAATTAAATTTAAGGCTGGCAAGAATAATTCTGCACCTGATGCTTTATCAAGGAAGGAGGAGCTCAGTTATATGGATGCTGATGTGGTGACCAAGTATGGACAGTTAAATGTTTTGACTGGAATCTCTTCACCAGTTCATGATTATGTACAAGAAATTCAGCAGGCTTGTGCAATAGATAGTGAAGTGAAGGAAATGATAGAAAAGCTGCAGAATGGGGAAAATTGTGGTCCTTCATACACTTTGGTTAATTGCCAACTGCTGTATAAAGGGAAACAGTTTGTGCCAAAAGTTGGGATTGGAGGACTAAAGTCATCGATGAATTTCATGATGGCTACCATGGAGGCCATGCCGGGATACACAGAACTGAAAAGAGAGTTAGAAGATCATTTGCCTGGCCTGGTTTGCATGGAAATGTGAAATCTTATGTAGCTGCTTGTCATGTATGTCAGCAGAACCATTATGAGACAGTTTTGCCACATGGTTTACTCTAACCCAATTCTATACCGGAACAGGCTTGGAGAGAAATCTCTATGGATTTTATTGAAGGACTGCCAGTTTCTAATGGAAAATCAGTGATATTGGTGATTGTGGATAGGTTCACAAAGTATGCTCATTTTATTCCATTGGCTCACCCTTACACTGCAGCAATTGTTGTGCAACAGTTCCTTAATCATGTCTACAAGTTACATGGAAGGCCACAGTCTATTATTTCTGATAGGGATCCTGTATTTCTTAGCCATTTTTGGGAAGCATTCTTTAAGGAGCAGGGAACCGCATTGCATAAAAGCTCGGCCTATCATCCACAGTCTGATGGACAGACTGAGAACCTCAACAGGACCCTTGAGCAGTATTTGCGATGTGTGATTGGAGAGAAACCTAAAGCTTGGTGGAAGCTCTACCTTGGGTAGTATTGGTAATACAGATTACAGCTTCCATTCTGCAATTGGCATGTCCCCATTCAAGGCTTTATATGGTTATGAACCACCTCAGGTACAGTCCTACACACTTGGTTCCACTTCAGTGGTGTCTGTTGATGCACAACTACAATCTAGAGATGAGCTGTTGTCAGTTCTTAAGAGAAATTTACAGGTTGCTCAGAATAGAATGATGCATTTCTATGACAAGAAGCATACTGAAAGATCTTTTTGTGTTGGAAACTGGGTTTATCTGAAGTTGCAACCTTATAGGAAACACTCAGTCAAGAAAAGATGGAATCATAAACTCACACCCAGGTACTATGGCCCTTACATGGTGGAGGAGAGAATTGGTTCAGTAGCATACATGTTGAAATTGCCTCCAGCTGCAAAAGTACACCCAGTATTTCATGTGTCCCTGTTGAAGAAGAAGATTGGTGATGCTGTGGTAGTTTCTACACATTTACCCCCAAATATGGATCCTCATAACCCCAGGTGGTATCCTGCCAAAGTGTTAGATAGAGGAATTTTCAAAAAGGGAAAAGCACCTGTCACCAAGTGGTTGATCCAATGGCTGGGAGCTACAATGGAAGATGCTACATGGGAAGAGGCAGAGGACATGAAGGAGAGATTTCTAGATTTTAATTTTGAAGCTTGAGGACAAGCTTGATTTCAAGGAGGCTGGATTGTTATGATAATTCCTGTTTGTTCTGGGAAAGCTGTGGTCCTGTGCAGCTTACGTGCCCATTAATCTGTTAATGACGTTGTTAGTTTAATTAAGTGAATTAGGGAAAGCTTAAGAGTGATTACTCCATGTGCGACGCGTGTCCAGTGTAAAATGGGTATATATATCCATCTATGTACTCTTTATCTCTTATCTAAAATATATCTAGTATTTTTTCCTTCCTTTATTTTCGTAGCTGTAGATTTGTCTACTGGTTAGTGTTTCATCCTAACACTTCGCTTAATATATACAGATTAGCTAAACCTCAGTCGTAGGTTCAAAATACCCGTCGTCCAAAATTACAAGAAGATGGAGGAGAGATCCAAATCTGAAAACGATGGTATCGTTTTCCGGCGTCATCGAAACCAAAGAGATAATCTGGATCGCTCAAAGTTTTCTGGTAATCCTTCTTCTATGGTTCTTGGAAATTCTTATTTCTGTTGCTATCAATAGGCATGTGATATCTTATCAATGTGGGTGATATTTTGATTCGGTGTATATGGGTTTTGACAGTAGGATCAATTGGTCAATTATTGAAGTTAATAGCAATCATAAATCGTTATATGAAGATATTGAATGTCTAGGTGTATAAGAGCATGTTAACAAAATGGAATACTAAGAAAATCTATCGAAATTTGTATTCATGCATCACTGGTGTCTCCCTTCTTTCTATTTTCAGAATGTATTACATGTTATTCATGTACTGTAAGTTTGCATACATATAAGATAGAACAAACAAGGATTTAAGATTTCAGAATTTCCTTATGCAAATTACCAACTTTCAAAAATCATAACTAAATATAGGAAAATTGTTTTCAAGAAATTCCAATTATGAGACGATCTTTAACATGTCTACTGTAACTTTCATGAAGATACCAAGTTCAAACAATCAACCAAATTGTACAGTTTTCAGAAAGAAACTAACTGGTTCAAAATCTCAGAAAACAGTGATCTGCAGAATTTCCTGATGCAGACCCTAAACTTTGAAAAATCAGAATTTCCTGCTTAATCTAGAAAAATCCTTTTCAAGTAGTGCAAATTCTGGAACGAACATTAAGATGTCTATTACAATCTTATGAAGACACCAACTTCGAATTCCAAACAAAAGTATACAGTTTTCAGCATATAAGGAACTAGGTTCAATACTTAGAAAAATTGATTTATGTGCAGACCTATGTTTCTAGCTTTAAACTTGATCAATGATGTCTAAATTAAATTACATGAAACCATACAGATTTGAGACTTAATGTGTATGCCTTCAACATATGCAAATGGATTCAAATATGAATGTTTAGATCACATGTTATAGCTTCTCAAAATTTAACTAAATGATCAAGGTATATGCAAAAACTTCCCAATTACATGTTCATTCAATTCCTACATGATGTATAGTTTCCTCTTCAATTCTAGGGTCTGAGGCATTGAAAATAAAGTGATGATTCTGATATTAAAACAAGTTCAAATATTTTCTTTTTATAAAGCAACTAGGTGACACTACAATATGCATTTCATACTCATATAATTACACTTTGTTTTAAATTTCCTTTTATGAATCCTGCAGGCATATCAACATGAAGAATGTACTAAGGCGAAGATGTTATTCAGTCTCCAAAGGAGGAGATGCATGTACTGATAGACATGTTTATTATTTTGACACCTTCCAAAGAAGATGATGAGCAAAATATGTAAGTAAAGTTTAAATATGCATAGTATGATCTGCTAATAGTGTATCTACAACATACATCTGCAAATTTTTTATTTTTTTTTAAAATTTACATGAGGCAAATTTATATAAGAAATATATTTTAACCATTCATAAAACAAACAGAAGTTATAACATACATAACATACTTTCAGGACATATTGTTCTCATCATACTTATACAGATATGAAAAGTTAAAACTAAAAAAACAACTATAGGGTCAGTAGCCCTTTTTATTCTACCAAACTAAAAACAACTGTCAGGACCCACCTCAGATTTCACCTTGAAATTCAGAATGAACTCTATGGGGACCACCTTCAAAGGAGATGTTACCGAAAATTCGGCATAACCTCCCTTGAAAATGAGCAACCCTTCCTAAAAACACCTGCAAACACACTTCCAAATCATAATCCAACTTTGGACTCCTGGAGTTTTCATGCTCGCCAAGTTCATCACATCTCTCACGATATCAAATACTAACCCAAAATAATCCCACAACCAACAACACGTTCAATCAACAATTTATTGACTGGATTATCAGAGCATAACTAAACATGAAAGAAAAACAAGGAATAAAGAATAAGCGGAAGCAGCCTCTGACTATTTGACTATGCCTCGACTCCATGTACGCTCGACCTCAAATTAACTTAGCCTGCAAATTGGGCATTTGAAACCGAAGGGCCTAGGAGAAAGTAATTTAAAACGTTAGAGTGAGTGGATAAAAATAAATTAAATAATTTAACAAAAATGTAATTTTAATATTTTCTCACGTTTAAACTTTTAAAACCTTGATGCACGCAACTTTGATAAACATTTAACTTTAAATCCATAATCTCATAAAAATAGACAAACCAGCCCCGCTGGGTAATCAAATACGGAAATGTCGTCAGAAGAGATAAACCAGCCCCGCTGGTTAATCAATTACATAAATGAGAAAAATAAAACAAGGGGAAGAGGTTGCGAGTGGAGTTTGGCATGAATCCGATAAGCTTAACCCTAGTAAGGGTAGTGGGTTAAGCAGAAGAGTTTTAGTGTTTATTTTTAAGTATACATTTTTCTGAAATTGAAGTTTGGTCCTAAGCATAGTTATTGTGCCAGGATATGAGAGAACCTCGCTTGAGTGACGATTTGGGTTTCATCAGGCTTAGGCCTAAATTTGTGAATGGACATTTTGGTTTTTAATTAATATGCATGCATGATTTTATAAGTTACCCATTATATTTTCCAAGCTTAAATTGTAATTTCGGCTTATGAAATGGTCTTTGAATCTATTTGATTTTGATGCATTGATTAATCTTTGCCATGATTTATGAAATTTATTTGAGATTGGCATATTGGTTATGGAATTTATTTGAGATATTGGTTATGTTTTCGATAATGAACTTACGGATTTGAGCTGGGTTAGAGATTTGGTATTTGAGTTTTGATATTCTTTATGATTTCCGGATTTGAGATTATATCCAGATTTGTATATTGCCTGGTTTTCGAAAGATGATAATTATTTAGTTAATTATTTCATTGAGCATTTTAATGTGTGGGACACGTCGTTGAATTTAATTAATTTCTTTACTCTTTGAATTCTTTGAGTACGGTTGAGAATCGTACTTATGCTTTAGTTATGAGTTTCGGGGAAACTCACATAGATTTATGTTTCTTTATTTATGCCATACTTGTCAGATAATATATATTACTGTTTCTGTATAATCCCGGACGTGCTCGCAGAAACTGAGTGTGACTGGTAGACGACCGACTGTCCTCCCGTTGACTTGCAATGACAAAGGGGACCGGGGGCTTCCGGTATTTCCTCCTCCGAAGCTCAAGTCAGTATATAGTGGATCAAGTGTAATAATTAAAGGCAGTTTTCATACCTGACAAGCTGATGGGCTAGACATATTTATGGCCCAGAATGAATTCCTCTTACTGGAAAACCGATGTGGGACACTGCCTTTGTTAATATTTGTCACTCTTAACTCCCTTACGCCTTCTGAAGCCGTTCCCGGCCTAATGCGGCTTCCTACTTATGACCGAGAAGTTCAGGACGTCCTCGATTGTGGTGGAATATCTACTGGTTTACGGACTTGGGAGGTTGTTTCATGTACAACCAACTACAAGTCCCCCAAGTTCCCGTTCAAGATGCATCTTGAGTGGGGACTTGCTAAAATAAGTCCATAGACCAGTATATTTTTAAATGGGTCCCGCCCATAGTCCTCCCAAGTCCGGACTCATGACGTGGGTTGAACGGGTGTTACAGTTTCAGACAAAGGGTAGTGAGCCCTTCATATCCTGTTAGACTGTTGTGGAAGTGGCATATGTGGGAGGTGCACTGGAAACAATATTGGTCACTGTTCGTTTTAATGGTGGTAAATTGGGTATAGAGTAGGTAGAATGAGGTGGTATGGGCTCAAAATTAATCATAGAGACCGAATAGGATCCTGAATAAGACATAGTGAATGAATCATTAGCTTGAGGCATAGCTATCGGACTAGGAAACACTCCAACACCATTATGATTTGCAAATCCAACTGGACCCATGTTCATATGACCATAACCCCCTCCGGTAACCAATTTGCATATCCACCACCAGTCATACTCATTCCAACACTCCCAAACACATCATGCATGCCAACATTCCCCACACTACTCTGCACATCATTGAGTGAACCTTGCACACCATGTATACTTCCCTGTCCCCCTTGTGTCATCATGAAATTAGTGTGTGCTACCCCCTTATTCTTCAGATCTAATTTCTTAGCAACATTTGTAGTAATAATTTCACCATCAAGCTTAGATAACACATCGGACGAGCCAATATCAAACACAGAGACAGTAGAAGCAATATAAGGTGAAGGACCCTCAGATCTGGCCATCGTAGATGAAGATCCTTCAGAACGAGTTCCCAAAATTGGTGACGCAGCTGACAAGGAACCAAATCGAACAAATCCATCACTCTGAGGTATCATAGTGTGACCTGGAGCTGCAATTTGTGGTTGTGATTCCCCAGTGGTAGCTATGCTGAAATTAGTGAGTTGTTGCTTAAACTCATCTAATAAGGAAGCTCGAAAACTTGATAAGGAGGCTATCATAGTTTCCTGCAGAGAAACTTGCATCTCTTCAAGGCGGTGGTTAGTCTCGTCACGATGAGCTTGCAGCTCAAACTCGATGTGAGCGAAATCACCAGAAAGAGATGGCGACGGCACATCCTCAACTCGAGGTGGTGGTGACGCTGGCTTCCCAGCCCCCTTCAGTTTTCCCATAACCGAAAGGCTCGAGATACCAATTGTTAGGATGAAACCCTAACCAGGAGAGAAATCTATAGCTACGAAGATAAAGGAAGGAAAAAATACTAGATATATTTCAGATAAGAGATAAAGAGTACATAGATGGATATATATACCCATTCTACAGTGGACACGCGTCGCACATGTAGTAATCACTCTTAAGCTTTTCTTAATTCATTTAATTAAACTAACAACGTCATTAACAGATTAATGGGCACCTGAGCTGCACAGGACCACAGCTTTCCCAGAACAAACAGGAATTATCATAACACGAAGCGAGGGGGATTGACCCCATTTAGATGAAGCCACGTACAGCCACCAAAACCCACTTCCACCTTCTCTTTAATAACGATTTTTTCATTTACTCATCTCGCCGTCTTCTTCTCTCACGCTCTCTCTTCCCGCTCTCTTATCTCTCGCCGTGTTAACAGGTTTCAGCTCCCACTTCCACCTTTCTACCATCCCTCTTTCTCTCAAATCTCACTCTCTACCTCTTCTGTAAATTTCCGATGACCTGCTTTTCCACTTTATTCTTCTTCGCGAACAGTTTCTGATCTCTTTTGTCGCTCTTTGTCTGGGATTTCGCATATTTTCAATCTCCGCCTCAGATTTTTTTCAATCTCCTTCGTATTATCTTGATTATCTGAAGGATTGGGTGAGTTGTGCTGCTTCCAGGAATGGTTCCTTTTTATCTTTTTTTCTTTTATGTGTTCTATGATTGACTGATTTGGGGTTTCGGTAATGGACAACTTTCAGATTCGTATATTTGGGTTCGTCAAAGGAAGGTGATTTTGGGTTTCTAATTGTGTTTGTGTTTGTGTGTTTGGTTTGTTTAATTCATTCTGTACGAATTGAATTGCATTTGTGTTTAGATTTAGCAATATAATCAGTTGGAGTTGCAAATCCTTGATAGAGTTGTTGGTTTTCTCGAGTTTAACATGTATTGTTTTATTGTAATTGCTTATGGTTTTGTCCTTTGTACTGCATATGGTTGTTGGTTATTACTGTCTGTTTCCTTGGTCCAATAGATGTGATTAGTGGAATTCAATATTAGTATGAATTAGAACAGCAATAAACGGAGAAAAAGAAGAGAGCTTCAAAGACTTTGTATATGTAAAAAAACGTTCTGATGATGAGCTGCTTTGGTCGAGTAGGGATGCATACCTCTTTTGCCTTCTAAAATGAAGACTCTGATTGCTTTTTTGGTTTTGGGGTATTGAAATTGGTTTGTGGTTAGGGTTCAGATCGTTAATAGGATAACGTTTAGCAAATGCGTGCTTCTGCTTAATAGGTTTTTCCTCTCTCTTTCCTTTTTCCCTTTCAAGAAATTGTGGTCTCTTCGTTAATTCATGTCTTCGTTGCTCATATGAGGCTCTGATCTATTGGTTTTTTTTTTTGTTTGCTTTCCTTGGGTCTTCAGCACATTTGGTTTCAAGTTAGGATGTCAGTGAATTTGATCTTCCTAGGTAAACAACCAATTCAAATCGGTCTTTACTGAAAGCAAAAGGACAAAACCATATAGCAGGTGAGTACTACTCATTGTCATACTTATCTATCAATGAAAGGTTTCGCGGTTTTAAATGGTTAGCTGAAAGTGGTAGCTTCTTTTGTTGATTGAGGATATATAGTAGTAGCAGAAACTGATAGTCCTTTGTGCATTAATCTGTGAGTGAAAACATGGATTGAGTTAGCTAATAGTAATTAACAGCAATAAATGTCTGTTTGCCTAGTCCAGTGGATGTGATTAGTTGGCTCCAATTTTACTTCTGATTAGGACAGAACTAATCGAAAAAAACAAAATAAAGCTTCAATGAGTTTGTGATCAGTGGGAAAAGAAGATTCATTTAGTTTGCTTGAACAAGCCTAACCCAGTTCGTTGTTTTTATTTATGTTTTAATATATTGTGTTCAGACTGATATGGTTTCAAAGCTGAGATGTTATCAACATAAAATTAGTCAGATGAATGACAATTTATTGCCTCTGCAAAATTTTTAACTGTAAATTATTTCGATAATTGACAATTCCCTTTAGTTTTAGTGATTATTGTACATTATACACTATACTTTGAATTTCAGAAAGTTTAAAGCTTCTGCATTTTACAAAATCTATACAGTCTGTAAACAAATGCCCCAAATGATTGCGAAAATTCATAATTTGGCTATTGAATACTTGATCGCCATGAAAAATTTGAATAGGGAAGATTTCTTTTTAAAGTTTAAATATCTGATTACCATCATAAATATATCACTGAAGGAATCTCATACCATTTGTGCTAACATCTCATGGCTAAACGTTTTCCCTTTTCCATTTTTTCCCCCTTATAAATGAACACAGACCTTTTGGTGATCAAAATATAAGTGAAACTTTTGTGCGTTGCAGAGCAAAAATGTCTTTTGCAAAGCTTCCATTCTTCGATTCCCGGACCATAATGGGTGGTGGTACAAAGGTTGTTCACATTCTAACTGTTACAAACAACTGGTCAAACAAGAAGATCAGTTTGATGGCACTGCAAAATGTTCGAATCAACCATCACTGTAAAGTTATTGCTTTTAGTGGGTGTGTTAAAGTCCGTTCTTTGATCTATTGGTTTCTACAAACCTTTGTTCAATTCTTTACAGATCATCCATTTTTAGAGGTCACATTTCATATACCAATTATATGTTCTCCTTTGTTACAAGGAAAGCCAAAATACGCAATCAATATGTAAGGTAGCTGTGTTGTGCAATCGTGTTCTTAAGCTTCCTCGGTTCTATTGGATACAAAATTACAAATAGTCTATAAAGGTTTAGCAACCATTTGTACAATGTCTTTCCATATTTGGTTTCTTGGTATGCTCTCAGTTTTGGATGTGCCCATACTGGGCCGGAAAATAGAGAAACTATTTTAACTTTGGATATAACCACACCCGCGCAAAACGCGGGTTTCAAACCTAGTAGCTCTTATTAGTTTGGTTCTGGGTAAGAATAGATTTCAGCTTCATAGGCTTTGAAAACCGTCTCTGTTTGAGTTTTGAAAGGAGAGGTCGTGAGGAAGTAGGAGACAAGTCCTATTATTTGTTGATCATGTTATTTTATTTTTATTATTATTAATTTTTTTTTAAATGTGGCTATGACCAAACTTAAACTTAAAAAAAAGAAAAAAAAAGTAGTATTAGTTTCAAACGTGATCATGAGTATATTAGTATGGTTGGATTACAATGGTGGTACAAAGTAAATATTATCTGGTCATTATCTATAATATATGAGTTATTTTCTAAGTTAACTTACTTGGTTATAAAATACATGTTTATTTACAAGAAAAACCTTATGATCGGAAAAACAAAAAACGAAAAACAAAAAAAAGTAGTATTAGTTTCAAACGTGATCATAAATATATTAGTATGGTTGGATTACAATGGTGGTACAAAGTAAATATTATTTGGTCATTATCTATAATATATGAGTTATTTTCTAAGTTAACTTGGTTATAAAATACATGTTTATTTACAAGAAAAAGCTTATGATCGGATTACTAAGCGATCTTAATTTTTGGTTTACGTGTATCGCAATGGAAAGGCAACAAGACCTAAATGGCAACGGTGGTGTGATAGCTGCTCTTCAAGATATGGCAAATGCCATTAGAGGAAATAATAACCACCATGAAGATGCTGGAAGCCGAGTCAAGGGGAATTCCGGAAATCTCCACCACCAGTATTTAAGGATATAATGGATCCAATGAAGGCTGAGGAGTGGCTACGCCAAATTACAAGGGGCATGAATAATCAAAGTATTCCAAAAGATTTGAAAGTAACCATTGCTTGTACTTATCTGGAAGGACAAGCATATCATTGGTGGGAATCAATTCTAAGTATGCCAAACATTGAGATCACCACATGGAGGGCATTCGAAGCAATTTCTTGGAAAAATATTTTCCTGACACGGTGAAAGGAATGAAAGTTCAGGAGTCTATAAATCTTCTTCAGCGTGATTCAACTGTAGCAGAATATAGGCCAAGTTTAAAGATGACAAGACCTACCTTGGATTTCACCTAAAATCTGAAGAGGCCTTGCGGGGCTCACTTTAGAAACAACTCTACTGAAATTTTCGACAGAGTCACCCCTAAAAATGGACTACCCAACCTGTAGAAAACATAATTACACTTCTAAAGAAACCATCCTTATTCTCCTGGAGCCACCTTGCTCCAAATAACACATCACTTCCATTACCACAATAGTCTTATAGGTATTCAGAGCATCATTAATTTAACAATACACAAAAGGAAACTATAACAAAGTAAAAGTAACATGCAGAAGCTATGTTGTTGACTATGTTTCGACTCTGGGTACACCCGACCTCAACTTACGTGTCCTGCAAACTGAGCATTTGAAAACGAAAGGCCCAGGGAAAAGTATTTGAAAACGTTAAAGTAAGTGCACGAAAAATAATTAAGTAAATGAACGTAAAATAAGGAACCAAAACTTTAATACATTCCCACTTTTCAATACGCAAGAAAACCGTTACATGCACGTATTATAAATCTTTCATAAAGAAAGATCCCAAGAAAACGGACTAGCCCCGCTAGTCGAAATAACGACAAAGATAATTAATATTCTTCGTAAACAAAAATACCAAAATAATGGACTAGCCTCGCTAGTCAAAAACAACATTAAAAGTACATAAAGACCTTCGTAAAATGAAATATCAAAAAGAGGACTAGCCCCCTAGTCAAGACAACAAATATTAAATAAGAAGCAGCTATAGCCATACAAGTGAGCCTCCCAGGCTCAGATGTCTCCCAGGCAAAAGTACTTTCATACTCCCTACACCTTCACGTCATGATAACAGAGAGGGTGCAGGGCTTACGTGATGCCGCCGGGAACATCACATCACCACTAGGGTGGAAAGGGCTTGCGTGACTTCCCTTAGAACGTGATAGCCACATCGCCTCAAAAGACGAAACAACATGCTAGCATTAGTAATATACGATCCGACAAGTATGGTATAAGACAGGAAAATACATAAATCATGAGTTTCCCTGAAACTCAAAATCAAGCATAAGTACGATTCCCAAAGTTCCAAGAGAAAATAATTTAGTAAAATTTAATGACGTGTCTCGCACTCTAAATTGCTTAAGAGAATAAATAACTCATGTCATTAATGTTTCAAAAATTAGACAATACTCAAATCTTTAAACAAATCTCAAATCCAGAGATCAAAAGAATATCATAATTCAAATACCAAAACTCTTACCCAAGCTCAAATCCATAAGTTCATTATCAAAAACATAACATTCTGTCAATCTCAATTAAATTCCATAACCAATTCAAAAGCTAAAATTATAATTTAAGCTTGGAAAATATAATAGACAACTTATAAAATCATGCATGCATATTAATTAAAAACCAAAATGTCCACTCACAGTGATTCGGTTGCGGTAGCTTTCAAGCAACGACTTCCGAATAAAGGGTCCGATAATTTTGTCCAACTATTAATTCTTGATTTCACTATTTCCACCTTAAAGGGTACATGATCGAGACATTGAAAAGAAACTAAACTGTATAAGTGAATGATAGTTCCCTTTCTTAAAACCAACAAGTACTAATTCGTCATCCTTATTCTATAGTCATTGATAATGTCAAGACCCACCCTGAATTTCATCCTGAAACCCGAAGTAAGTCTTGCGGGGTCCACCTCCAAAAATTTACCGAAAAATTCAGCATAACCTCCTTTGAAAATGGACAATCCTATCTTGAAAAATTCAAATAACACTCCTATAACAACCAACCATCCTCGACTCCGGAGCCACCTACTCCACACAAAACAACCACCACAACACAATAAAAAACAAAACCATCTCCTAATCATCAATAAATATCCAATTTATAACATACATCATCCTTTGGTATCTCCCAAAATAATAAACAAAGACTTAGCACACCACCGAACTATTATACCACAATCCCAAGGTAATCAGAGCTACTAAACACTAACGGAAGCAAGAAAATACACCGGCAGGTTAAGCAAGTAACCTACTGGTGAAAAGTGAAAGAGATGTGGGTAACTATGCCTCGCCTCTGACTAGTGTCAATCCGAACTCTGCAGACTGGGCATTTTTAAAAACGAAGGGCCCAGGAGAAAACATTTGAAAACGTTAGAGTGAGTGGACAAAAATAAATTAATTAAAATGAACCAATAAATAAAATATTTATGTTTTCCCAATTTAATTTCCAAAGAAATTGAATGCATACCTCAAGCGATAAAACTTTCATCTCTTAAATTTGAGCCTCTCAACTCAACCATATAAATCCATCAATATATATATATGTATGTATCTACACACGTCCATACTCCTTGTATGAATTCTTATAAAAATATAAGAAAATAGAAATTCATACAAGGCTACTACGCTTGCGTCTAACGCTCACGTCACGCCTTAATGCGGTGCTACACTACGCCATTAAGGTGGATGGATGAGTGTATAAATATGTGTCCATACCCCTATATGAATTAAATACTCATATAGGGCTACTACGCTCGCGTCTAACGCTCACGTCACACTTAATGCAGTTATATACTACGTCATTAAGGACACATATGGCTAACTAGCATTTATATACATACTTTCCTCATAAATATAATATATATATATATATATATATATATTTATAATCACTGAAAAATCCTATTTTCGGTAACTCTCCAAAAGGAATCAAATCGTCAAAATAAAATGACATCAATGCTCAAACAAAAGAAATTGTTCAACCATGAACCATAGCATGCATAATATTTAAAACAAAAGTCCACTCACTAATTAGGCCTAAGCCTGATGTCGGTCCGAGACCTCGTTTGCTCGAGCCTCCTCACGTCCTGTTCAAAAGCATAATTAAATTCTCAACTAAAAATTTAATACTTACACAAAATAGGCAAATTAAATGTGAGCCTTAACCATGCTCATCATTGCCTAACTTCGATATTTCGAATTCGAAACGACCACACCTCAACACCAAAACCACCAGCCTTAAATACCCCCTTCCACAGATTCAACAACTTTAATCCAACTGCCGGATTTTATCCTAATTAACCGCCAAAAATACCAAACTTTGAAAAATCTCAAACCTATCCAAAACACCTCCAAAAATTCTAAAATTCACATCATTAAACTCCCCTTAATATCATATATTTAAAACCAAGAGAATCCTCCTAACAGCGGTGGCCGGAGGCCGACACTGATGACCTCCAATGCCCACCAAATTTTAACAGCAGCTTCTCTCAACTCACTTTACAACTTTCTTAACTAGCACAACATCCAATTCCAGAATTCTTCAAGTGTCTATGAATTCTGGACACTTTAAAGTTGGTCTACACGTAGTATGAGTTAATGATTCGAAAACCTGGTACACCAAGTTTACAAAACATGTAGGTTAGTGTTCGTAAACAGGTAGACCATTTTGTCTCACAAAAAAATAGATCCTTTCTTGTAAATAAGCAGACCAGGCTGCGTAAACTGGTAGACCTCTCAAGAATTCTTCAAGTGTCTATCAATTCTGGACACTTTAGAGTTGGTCTACCCGTAGTATGAGTCAATGATTCGAAAACCTGGTACACCATGTTTACAAAGCATATAGGTTAGTGTTTGTAAACTTGTAAACCATTTTGTCTCACAAAAAAATAGATCCTTTCTTGTAATAAGCAGACCAGGCTGCGTAAACTGGTAGACCTCTCAAGAATTCTTCAAGTGTCTATCAATTCTGGACACTTTAGAGTTGGTCTACCCGTAGTATGAGTCAATGATTCGAAAACCTGGTACACCATGTTTACAAAGCATATAGGTTAGTGTTTGTAAACTTGTAAACCATTTTGTCTCACACAAAAAAAATACACCCTTTTTCGCAATAAGCAGACCAGGCTGCGTAAACTGGTAGACCTCTCAAGAATTCTTCAACTGTCTATCAATTCTGGACACTTTAGAGTTGGTCTACTCGTAGTATGAGTCAATAATTCGAAAACCTGGTACACCATGTTTATAAAACATGTAGGTTAGTGTACATTAACAGGTAGTCCATTATGTCTCACAAAAAAGTAGACCCTTTCTCGTAAATAGCAGACCAAGCCTCGTAAACAGGCAGACCTCTCAAGAATTCTATAAGTGTCCATGAATTCTGGCCACTTTAGAGTTGGTCTACGCGTAGTATAAGTCAATGATTCGAAAACCTAGTGCACCATGTTTACAAAACATGTAGGTAGTGTTCGTAAACAGGTACACCATTTTGTCGCACAAAAAAGTAGACCCTATCTCGTAAATAAGAAGAGCAGGCTGCGTAAGCAGGTAGACCTCTCAAGAATTCTTCAAGTGTCCATGAATTCTGGACATTTTAGAGTTGGTCTACGCATAGTATGAGTCAATGATTCGAAAACCTAGTATACCATGTTTTAAAAACATGTAGGTTAGTGTTCGTAAACAGGTACACCATTTTGTCGCACAAAAAAGTAGACCCGTACTCGTAAATAAGAAGAGCAGGCTGCGAAAGCAGGTAGACCTCTAAAGAATTCTTCAAATCTGTGAATTCTGGACACTTTAGAATTGGTCTACGCGTAGTATGGGTTAATGATTCGAAAACCTAGTACACCATGTTTACAAAACATGTAGGTTAGTGTTCGTAAACAGGTAGACCATTATGTCTCCCAAAAAAAGTAGACCCGTACTCAAAAATAAGCAGATCAGGCTTCGTAAACAGGTAGACCTCTAAAGAATTCTTCAAATCTGTGAATTCTGGACACTTTAGAATTGGTCTACGCGTAGTATGAGTTAATGATTCGAAAACCTAGTACATGTACACCATGTTTACAGAACATGTAGGTTAGTGTTCGTAAACAGGTAGACCATTATGTCTCCCAAAAAAAGTAGACCGTACTCAAAAATAAGCAGATCAGGTTTCGTAAACAGGTAGACCTCTCAAGAATTCTTCAAGTGTCTATGAATTCTGGACACTTTAGAGTTGGTCTACTCGTAGTATGATTGATTGATTCAAAAACCTGGTACACCATGTTTACAAAACATGTAGGTTAGTGTTCGTAAACAGGTAGACCATTTTGTCCCACAAAAAAATTAGACCATCTCAAGTAAATAAACAGACCAGGCTGCGTAAACAGCTAAACCTCTCAAGAATTCTATAAATCTGTGAATTTTGGACACTTGAGAGTTGGTCTGCGCGTAGTATGAGTCAATGATTCGAAAACTAGTACACCATGTTTACAAAACATTTAGGTTAGTGTTCGTAAACAGGTAGACCATTATGTCTCCTAAAAAAAGTAGACCCGTACTCATAAATAAGCAGACCAGGCTTCGTAAACAGGTCGACCTCTCAAGAATTCTTCAAGTGTCTATGAATTCTGAACATTTTAGAGTTGGTCTACTCGTAGTATGAGTCAATGAAACGGAAACCTAGTACACCATGTTTACAAAACATGTAGGTTAGAGTTCGTAAACAGGTAGACCATTTTGTCTCATAAAAAAAGTAGACCATTTCTCGTAAATAAGGAGACCAGACTTCGTAAACAAGTAGACCTCTCAAGAATTCTTCAAGTGTCCATGAATTCTGGACACTTTCGAGTTAGTCTACTCGTAGTATGAGTCAATGATTCGGAAACCTGATACACCATGTTTACGAAACATCTAGGTTAGTGTTCGTAAACAGGTAGCCATTTTGTCCAACAAAAAAATTAGACCCTTTCTCGTAAATAAACAGACCGAGCTGCGTAAACAGGTAGATCTCTGAAGAATTCTTTAAATCTGAGAATTTTTGACACTTTAGAGTTGGTCTACGCCCAGTATGAGTCAATGATTCGAAAACCTAGTACACCATGTTTAGAAAACCTGCAGGTTAGTGTTCGTAAAAAGGTATACCATTATGTCTCCCACAAAAAGTAGACCCGTACTCATAAATAAGCAGACCACACTTCGTCAACAGGTAGACCTCTCAAGAATTCTTCCAGTGTCCATGAATTCTGGACACTTTCGAGTTGGTCTACTCGTAGTATGAGTCAATGATTCGGAAACCTGATACACCATGTTTACGAAACATCTAGGTTAGTGTTCGTAAACAGGTAGCCATTTTGTCCAACAAAAAAATTAGACCCTTTCTCGTAAATAAACAGACCGAGCTGCGTAAACAGGTAGATCTCTGAAGAATTCTTTAAATCTGTGAATTTTTGACACTTTAGAGTTGGTCTACGCCCAGTATGAGTCAATGATTCAAAAACCTAGTACACCATGTTTAGAAAACCTGCAGGTTAGTGTTCGTAAACAGGTATACCATTATGTCTCCCACAAAAAGTAGACCCGTACTCATAAATAAGCAGACCACTCTTCGTAAACTGGTACACCTCTCAAGAATTTTTCAAGTGTCTATGAATTCTGGACACTTTAGAGTTGGTCTACGCCTAGTATGAGTCAATGATTCGAAAACCTAGTACACCATGCTTACAAAACATGTAGGTTAGTGTTCGTAAACAGGTAAACCATTTTGTCGCACAAAAAAAGTAGACCCTATCTCGTAAATAAGAAGAGCAGGCTACGTAAGCAGGTAGACCTCTAAAGAATTCTTCAAATCTGTGAATTCTGGACACTTTAGAATTGGTCTACGCGTAGTATGAGTTAATGATTCGAAAACCTAGTACACCATATTTACAAAACATATAGGTTAGTGTTCGTAAACAGGTAGACCATTATGTCTCCCAAAAAAAGTAGACCCGTACTCAAAAATAAGAGATCAGGCTTCGTAAACAGGTAGACCTCTCAAGAATTCTTCAAGTGTCTATGAATTCTGGACACTTTAGAGTTGGTCTACTCGTAGTATGATTCATTTATTCGAAAACCTGGTACACCATCTTTACAAAACATGTAGGTTAGTGTTCGTAAACAGGTAAGCCATTTTGTCCCACAAAAAAATTAGACCATTTCAAGTGAATAAACAGACCAGGCTGCGTAAACTAGTAAACCTCTCAAGAATTCTATAAATCTGTGAATTTTGGACACTTGAGAGTTGATCTACGCGTATGATGAGTCAATGATTCGAAAACCTAGTACACCATGTTTACAAAACATGTAGGTTAGTGTTCGTAAACAGGTAGACCATTATGTCTCCCAAAAAGTAGACCCGTACTCATAAATAAGCAGACCAGGCTTCGTAAACAGGTAGACCTCTCAAGAATTCTTCAAGTGTCGATGAATTCTGAACATTTTAAAGTTGGTCTACTCGTAGTATGAGTCAATGATACGGAAACCTAGTACACCATGTTTACAAAACATGTAGGTTAGAGTTCGTAAACAGGTAGACAATTTTGTCTCACAAAAAAGTAGACCATTTCTCGTAAATAAGGAGACCAGACTTCGTGAACAAGTAGATCTCTCAAGAATTCTTCAAGTGTCCATGAATTCTGGACACTTTCGAGTTGGTCTACTCGTAGTATGAGTCAATGATTCGGAAACCTGATACACCATGTTTACAAAACATCTAGGTTAGTGTTCGTAAACAGGTAGTCATTTTGTCCAACAAAAAAATTAGACCCTTTCTCGTAAATAAACAGACCGTGCTGCGTAAATAGGTAGACCTCTGAAGAATTCTTTAAATCTGTGAATTTTGGACACTTCAGAGTTGGTCTACGCCCAGTATGAGTCAATGATTCGAAAACTTGTAGGTTAGCGTTCGTAAACAGGTATACCATTATGTCTCCCACAAAAAGTAGACCCGTACTCATAAATAAGCAGACAACGCTTCGTAAACAAGTAGACCTCTCAAGAATTCTTCAAGTGTCTATGAATTCTGGACTGTTTAGAGTGGGTCTACGCATAGTATGAGTCAATGATTCGAAAACCTAGTATACCATGTTTAAAAAACATGTAGGTTACTGTTCGTAAACAGGTACACCATTTTGTCGCACAAAAAAAGTAGACCCTATCTCGTAAATAAGAAGAGCAGGCTGCGAAAGCAGGTAGACCTCTAAAGAGTTCTTCAAATCTGTGAATTCTGGACACTTTAGAATTGGTCTACGCGTAGTATGAGTTAATGATTCGAAAACCTAGTACACCATGTTTACAAAACATGTAGGTTAGTGTTTGTAAACAGGTAGACCATTATGTCCCCTAAAAAAAGTAGACCCGTACTCAAAAATAAGCAGATCAGGTTTCGTAAACAGGTAGACCTCTCAAGAATTCTTCAAGTGTCTATGAATTCTGGACACTTTAGAGTTGTTCTACTCGTAGTATGATTGATTGATTCGAAAACCTGGAGACCATGTTTACAAAACATGTAGGTTAGTGTTCGTAAACAGGTATACCATGTTTAAAAAACATGTACGTTAGTGTTCGTAAACAGGTACACCATTTTGTCGCACAAAAAAAGTAGATCCTATCTCGTAAATAAGAAGAGCAGGCTGCGTAAGCAGGTAGACCTCTAAAGAATTCTTCAAATCTGTGAATTCTGGAAACATTAGAATTGGTCAACGCGTAGTTTGAGTTAATGATTCGAAAACCTAGTACACCATGTTTACAAAACATGTAGGTTAGTGTTCTTAAAAAGGTAGACCATTATGTCTCCCAAAGAAAGTAGACCCGTACTCAAAAATAAGCAGATCAGGCTTCGTATACAGGTAGACCTCACAAGAATTCTTCAAGTGTTTATGAATTCTGGACACTTTAGAGTTGGTCTACTCATAGTATGATTCATTTATTCGAAAACCTGGTACACCATTTTTACAAAACATGTAGGTTAGTGTTCGTAAACAGGTAGACCATTTTGTCCCACAAAAAAATTAGACAATTTCAAGTAAATAAACAGACCAGGCTGGGTAAACAGGTAAACCTCTCAAGAATTCTATAAATCTGTGAATTTTGGACACTTGAGAGTTGGTCTACGCGTAGTATGAGTCAATGATTCGAAAACCAAGTACACCATGTTTACAAAACATGTAGGTTAGTGTTCGTAAACAGGTAGACCATTATGTCTCCCAAAAAAAGTAGACCCGTACTCATAAATAGCAGACCAGGCTTCGTAAACAGGTAGACCTCTTAAGAATTCTTCAAGTGTCTATGAATTCTGAACATTTAAGAGTTGGTCTACTCGTAGTATGAGTCAATGATACGGAAACCTAGTACACCATGTTTAAAAAACATGTAGGTTAGAGTTCGTAAACAGGTAGACCATTTTATCTCACAAAAAAAGCAGACCATTTCTCGTAAATAAGGAGACCAGGCTTCGTGAACAAGTATACCTCTCAAGAATTCTTCAGGTGTCCATGAATTCTGCACACTTTAGAGTTGGTCTACTCGTAGTATGAGTCAATGATTCGGAAACTTGATACACCATGTTTAGGGAATATCTAGGTTAGTGTTCGTAAACAGGTAGACCATTTTGCCCCACAAAAAAATTAGACCCGTACTCATAATAAGCAGACCAGGCTTCGTAAACAGGTAGACCTCTGAAGAATTCTTCAAGTGTCTATGAATTCTGAACATTTAAGAGTTGGTCTACTCGTAGTATGTGTCAATGATACGGAAACCTAGTACACCATGTTTACAAAACATGTAGGTTAGAGTTCGTAAACAGGTAGACCATTTTGACTCACAAAAAAAGTAGACAATTTCTCGTAAATAAGGAGACCAGACTTCGTGAACAAGTAGATCTCTCATGAATTCTTCAAGTGTCCATGAATTCTGGACACTTTCGAGTTGGTCTACTCGTAGTATGAGTCAATGATTCAGAAGCCTAGTACACCATGTTTACAAAACATGTAGGTTAGAGTTCGTAAACTGGTAGACCATTTTGTCTCACAAAAAAAGTAGACCATTTCTCGTAAATAAGGAGACCAGACTTCGTGAACAAGTAGAACTCTCAAGAATTCTTCAAGTGTCCATGAATTCTGGACACTTTAGAGTTGGTCTACTCGTAGTATGAGTCAATAATTCGGAAACGTGATACACCATGTTTAGGAAATATCTAGGTTAGTGTTCGTAAACAGGTAGACCATTTTGTCCCAAAAAAAAATTAGACCCGTACTCATAGAGAAGCAGACCAGGCTTCGTAAACAGGTAAGCCTCTCAAGAATTCTTCAATTCTGTGAATTCTGGACACTTTAGAGTTGGTCTACGCGTAATATGAGTTAATCATTCGAAAACCTAGTACACCATGTTTACAAAACATGTAGGTTAGTGTTCGTAAACAGGTAGACCATTTTGTCTCACAAAAAAAGTAGACCAGTTCTCGTAAATAAGGAGACCAGACTTCATGAACAAGTAGACCTCTCAAGAATTCTTCAAGTGTCCATGAATTCTGGACACTTCGAGTTCGTAAACAGGTAGCCATTTTGTCCAACAAAAAAATTAGACCATTTCAAGTAAATAAACAGACCAGGCTGCGTAAACAGGTAAACCTCTCAAGAATTCTATAAATCTGTGAATTTTGGACACTCGAGAGTTGGTCTACGCGTAATATGAGTCAATGATTCGAAAACCTATTACACCATGTTTACAAAACTTGTAGGTTAGTGTTCGTAAACAGGTAGACCATTATGTCTCCCAAAAAAAGTAGACCCGTACTCATAAATAAGCAGTCCAGGTTGCGTAAACAGGTAGACCTTTAAAGAATTATTCAAGTGTCTATAAATTATAGACACTTTAGAGTTGGTCTACTCGTAGTATGAGTCAATGATTCGAAAACGTGGTACACCATGTTTATGAAGCATGTAGGTAAGAGTTCGTAAACCGGTAGACCATTTTGTCTCAAAAAAAAAGCAGACCCTTTGTCATAAATAAGCAGACCAGGCTGCATACACAGTTAGACCTCTTAAAAATTCTTCATATTTCTATGAATTCTTGACACTTTGGAGCTGGTCTACTCGTAGTATGAGTGAATGATTCGAAAACCTTGTACACCATGTTTACAAAACATGTAGGTTAGAGTTCGTAAACGGGTAGACTATTTTGTCTCACAAAAAAAAGAGACCTTTTCTCGTAAATAAGCAGACCAGGCTGCGTACACAGTTAGACCTCTTAAAAATTCTTCATATTTCTATGAATTCTTGACACTTTGGAGCTGGTCTACTCGTAGTATGAGTGAATGATTCGAAAACCTTGTACACCATGTTTACAAAACATGTAGGTTAGAGTTCGTAAACAGGTAGACCATTTTTTCTCACAAAAAAAGTAGACCAATTCTCATAAATAAGCAGACCAGGCTTCGTAAAAAAGTAGACCTCTCAAGAATTCTTTAAGTGTTTATCAATTCTGGCCACTTTAGAGTCGGTCTACGCGTAGTATGATTCAATGATTCGAAAATCTAGTACACCATGTTTACAAAACATGTAGGTTAGTTTTCGTAAACAGGTAGACCATTTTATCTCACAAAGAAAGTAGACCCGTACTCGCAAATAAGCAGACCAGGCTTCGTAAACAGGTAGACCTCTCAACAATTCTTCAAGTCTGTCAATTCTGGACACTTTAGAGTTGGTCTAAGTGTAGTACGAGTCAATGATTCGAAAACCTAGTACAGCATGTTTACAAAACATGTAGGTTAGTGTTCGTAAACGGGTAAACAATTTTGCCTCCAAAAAAAATTAGACCCGTACTCATAAATAAGCATACCAGTCTTCGTTAACAGGTAGACCTCTCAAGAATTCTTCAAATATCTAGGAATTCTGGACACCTTAGACTTGGTCTACTCGTAGTATGACTCAATGATTCGAATACCTAGTACACAATATTTACAAAACATGTAGATTAGTGTTAGTAAACCGGTACACCATTTTGTCCCACAAAAAAGTAGACCTTCTCTCGTAAATAAGCAGAGCAAGCTGCGTAAGAAGGTAGACCTCACAAGAATTCTTCAAATCTGTGAATTCTAGACACTTTAGAGTTGGTCTACGCGTAGCTTGAATCAATGATTCGAAAACCTAGTACACCATGTTTACAAAAAATGTAGGTTACTGTTCGTAAACAGGTAGACCATTATGTCTCCTAAAAAAATTGACCCGTAATCATAAATAAGCAGACCAGGCTTCGTAAACAGGTAGACCTCTTAAGAATTTTTCAAGTGTCTATCAATTCTGGCCACTTTAGAGTCGGTCTACGCGTAGTATGAGTCAATGATTCAAAAACCTAGTACACCATGTTTACAAAACATGTAGGTTAGTTTTCGTAAACAAGTAGACCATTTTATCTCACAAAAAAAGTAGACCCGTACTCGTAAATAGGCAGACCAGGCTTCGTAAACAGGTAGACCTCTCAACAATTCTTCAAGTCTGTCAATTCTGGACACTTTAGAGTTCGTCTAAGCGTAGTACGAGTCAATGATTCGAAAGCCTAGTACAGCATGTTTACAAAACATGTAGGTTAGTGTTCGTAAACGGGTAAACTATTTTGTCCCCAAAAAAAATTAGACCCGTACTCATAAATAAGCATACCAGTCTTCGTTAACAGGTAGACCTCTCAAAAATTCATCAAATATCTATGAATTTTGGACACCTTAGAGTTGATCTACTCGTAGTATGAGTCAATGATTCGAATACCTAGTACACAATGTTTACAAAACATGTAGGGTAGTGTTAGTAAACCGGTACCCATTTTGTCCCACAAAAAGGTAGACCCTTTCTCGTAAATAAGCAGAGCAAGCTGCGTAAGAAGGTAGAACTCTCAAGAATTCTTCAAATCTGTGAATTCTAGACACTTTAGAGTTGGTCTACGCGTAGCTTGAATCAATGATTCGAAAATACACCATGTTTACAAAAAATGTAGGTTACTGTTCGTAAACAGGTAGACCATTATGTCTCCTAAAAAAATTGACCCGTACTCATAAATAAGCAGACAGCTTCGTAAACAGGTAGACCTCTTAAGAATTCTTCAAGTGTCTATCAATTCTGCCCACTTTAGAGTCGGTCTACGCGTAGTATGAGTCAATGATTCGAAAATCTAGTACACCATGTTTACAAAACATGTAGGTAGTTTTCGTAAACAGGTAGACCATTTTATCTCACAAAAAAGGTAGACCCGTTCTCGTAAATAAGCAGACCAGGCTTCGTAAACAGGTAGACCTCTCAACAATTCAACAATTCTTCAAGTCTGTCAATTCTGGACACTTAGAGCTGGTCTAAGCGTAGTACGAGTCAATGATTCGAAAACCTAGTACAGCATATTTACAAAACATGTAGGAGTGTTCTTAAACGGGTAAACCATTTTGTCTCTAAAAAAAATTAGACCCGTACTCATAAATAAGCATACCAGTCTTCGTTAACAGGTAGACCTCTCAAGAATTCTTCAAATATCTATGAATTCTGGACACCTTAGAGTTGGTCTACTCGTAGTATGACTCAATGATTCGAATACCTAGTACACAATGTTTACAAAACATGTAGGTTAGTGTTAGTAAATCGGTACACCATTTTGTCCCACAAAAAAAGTAGACCCTTTCTCGTAAATAAGCAGAGCAAGCTGCGTAAGAAGGTAGACCTCTCAAGAATTCTTCAAATCTGTGAATTCTAGACACTTTAGAGTTGGTCTACGCCGCGTAGCTTGAATCAATGATTCGAAAACCTAGTACACCATGTTTACAAAACATGTAGGTTACTGTTCGTAAACAGGTAGACCATTATGTCTCCTAAAAAAATTGACCCGTACTCATAAATAAGCAGACCACGCTTCGTAACAGGTAGACCTCTTAAGAATTCTTCAAGTGTCTATCAATTCGGGCCACTTTAGAGTCGGTCTACGCGTAGTATGAGTCAATGATTCGAAAACCTAGTACACCATGTTTACAAAACATGTAGGTTAGTTTTCATAAACAGATAGACCATTTTATCTAACAAAAAAAGTAGACCCGTACTCGTAAATAAGCAGACCAGGCTTCGTAAACAGGTAGACCTCTCAACAATTCAACAAGTCTTCAAGTCTGTCAATTCTGGGCACTTTAGAGTTGGTCTAAGCGTAGTACGAGTCAATGATTCGAAAACCTAGTACAGCATGTTTTCAAAACATATAGGTTAGTGTTCGTAAACGGGTAAACCATTTTGTCTCACAAAAAAAGTAGACTCTTTCTCATAAATAAGCAGACGAGGCTGCATAAACAGGTAGATCTCTCAAGAATTCTTCAAGTGTCTATGAATTATGGACACTTTAGAGTTGGTCTACTCGTAGTATGAGTCAATGATTCGAAAACATGGTACGCCATGTTTACGAAGCATGTTGGTTAGTGTTTGTAAACAGGTAAACCATTTTGTCTCACAAAAAAAGTAGACTCTTTCTCATAAATAAGCAGAGCAGGCTGCCTAAATAGGTAGACCTCTTAAGAATTTTGTAAATATCTATGAATTTTGGACACTTTACAGTTGGTCTACTCATAGTATGAGTCAATGATTCGGAAACCTTGTACGCCATGTTTACAAAACATGTAGGTTAGAGTTCGTAAACAGGTAGACCATTTTGTCTCACAAAAACAATAGACCCTTTCTCATAAATAAGCAGACCACGCTTCGTAAATAGGTAGACCTCTTAAGAATTCTTCAAGTGTCTATGAATTCTGGACACTTTAGAGTTGGTCTACTCGTAGTATGAGTCAATGATACGGAAACCTAGTACACCATGTTTACAAAACATGTAGGTTAGAGTTCGTAAACAGGTAGACCATTTTGTCTCACAATAAAAGTAGATCCTTTCTCGTAAATAAGATAACAGGCTTCGTAAACAGGTAGACCTCTCAAGAATTCTTCAAGTGTCTATGAATTTTGGACACTTTACAGTTGGTCTACTCATAGTATGAGTCAATGATTCGGAAACCTTGTACGCCATGTTTACAAAACATGTAGGTTAGAGTTCGTAAACAGGTAGACCATTTTGTCTCACAAAAACAATAGACCCTTTCTCATAAATAAGCAGACCACGCTTCGTAAATAGGTAGACCTCTTAAGAATTCTTCAAGTGTCTATGAATTCTGGACACTTTAGAGTTGGTCTACTCGTAGTATGAGTCAATGATACGGAAACCTAGTACACCATGTTTACAAAACATGTAGGTTAGAGTTCGTAAACAGGTAGACCATTTTGTCTCACAATAAAAGTAGATCCTTTCTCGTAAATAAGAATAACAGGCTTCGTAAACAGGTAGACCTCTCAAGAATTCTTCAAGTGTCTATGAATTTTGGACACTTTAGAGTTGGTCTACTCGTAGTATGAATCAATGATACGAAAACCTGGAACACCATGTTTACAAAATATGTAGGTTAGTGTTCGTAAACAGGTAGATCATTTCGTCTTACAAAAAAAGTTGACTATTTCTCGTAAATAAGCAGATTAGGGTGCGTAAACAGGTAGACCTCTCAAGAATTCTTCAAATTCATGAATTCTTGACACTTTAGAGTTATGTCTCACAGAAAAAGTAGACTCATACTCGTAAATAAGCAGACCAGGCTTCGTAAACAGGTAGATCTCTCAAGAATTCTTTAAGTGTCTGTGAATTATGTACAGTTTAGAGTTGGTCTACTCGTAGTATGAGTCAATGATTCGAAAACCCGGTACACCATATTTACAAAATATGTAGGTTAGTGCTCGTAAACAGGTACACCATTTTGTCGCACAAAAAAAGTAGACCCTATCTCGTAAATAAGAAGAGCAGGCTGCGTAAGCAGGTAAACCTCTAAAGAATTCTTCAAATCTGTGAATTCTGGACACTTTAGAATTGGTCTACGCGTAGTATGAGTCACTTTTTGATCATACCCGGTCAGTGTCTAGATACATATCGTATGATCATCCTTACAAAGTTTCATTCAGTTTGGTGATCGTTTGCACACCAAATCAGATAAAATAAATCAATAGAACAAAATCTGTCCAAGTAGAACCGTTGGAGTAAATCATGATTATGCAGGCTTAAACGGTCACCAAACTAAATGAAACTTTGTAATAATGATCATACGATATGTATCTAGACACTGACCAAGTATGATCGAAAAATATGACAGAAAAGTGAGTCAAATAAGGACCTTCGCAAGTTAATTTCGCTCTGGATAGGGACTGTATATATATTATATATATATCTATATATATATATATATATATATATATATATATATATAGAGAGAGAGAGAGAGATAGAGAAATTGGTGTTGTAGGAAATTGGTAGAAGAACTCAGGTTTGATTCTCTTTTATGTTCTGATCAATGTTTCTGAAAGTGAGTATATGTTCTATGTCAGGACTGACCCCGAATTTCACCCTGACACTCGAAGTAAATCCTGTGGGGTCCTCCTCCAAAGAAAATTTTTCCGAAAATTCGGCATAACCTCCCTTGAAAATGGACAACTCTAACCTGAAAAATCCAAATAAACACTTCTATAATAAATCATCTATCCTCAACTCCCGAAGCCATCTGCTCCCCACAAACTAATCCACCACAATATCCTTAAATCATTTCTAAATCCCACTTAAACATCCCAAGATAAATTATATGTCAACCTCCAAATATTTTTAAAATATAATTCTGAGTCTTAACACAACCCAAAATATCATACAATATTTCCAAGGTAATTAGAGCTATTAAACTAGGGGAAGCAAGAAAATACACTAGTAGGTTAACAAGTAACCTATTAGTGAAAAATGGCGGTGATGTTGGTAATTATGCCTCACCTCCTACTAGTACCGACCCGAACTCTGCAGACTTGGCATTTTAAAATGAAGGGCCCAGGGGAAACATTCGAAAACGTTAGAGTGAGTAAACAAAAATAAATTTAATAAAATGAACAAATAAAAATATTTATGCTTTTCCAATTTAATTTCCAAAGAACAATGGATGCATACCTCAACTGATAAAACTTTTAACTTATAAAATATCGAGCCTCTCAAGTTCTAATAAAAATAAGTATGTATTTAAGGAAATTTATATAGGGCTACTACGCTCGCGTATAACGCTCAAGTCACACCATAATGCGGTTATTCACTGCGCCATTAAGGTGGACAGATGGGTGTATATATACGTGCCCGTACCCCCTATATGAATTAAAACACTCATATAAGGTTACGACGCTTGCGTCTCACGCTCACATCACACCATAATGGCGGCTAATTGCTACACCATTAAAGTGGACAGACACGTATGACTAGCTAGCATTTATATACATACTCTCCTCATAAATATACATATATATCTATCACCACCGAAAATCTCATTTTCGGTAACTCTCCAAAACAATAAAAATTGTCAATTTAAAAATGAGGCCATAGATGCTCCAATAAAAGAAATTGTTCAACGACAAACCATTTCGTGCATATAATTTAAAACAAAAATTCACTCACAAATTTAGGCCTAAGCCTGACGTCGATCTGAGGTCTCTTCTGCTCGAACCTCCTCACGTCCTGTTTCAAATATATAATTAAATCCCTAACTAAAATTCACTACTTATATAAAAATAGGCAAAATTAAAAGGGAGCCTTATACACGCTCATCTTTGCCCAACTTCGCTATTCTTAATTCGATACGGCCTGAACTTCACCACAAGCACCGACAGCCTTAATATAACCCTCTACAGTTTTAACAATACTAATCGAACGGCCGGATTTCTACCCTATTAACCGCCAAGTTCACCAATCTTTGAAAAATCTTAAACCTATCCAAAACTCCTCCAAAATTTCCAAACTTCACATCATTAGACTCCTCTCAACATAACAAATTTAATATCCTGAAAAACTACTTAAAAGAGGCGGCGCCGCCGTCTGCTCCGCAGGCAGCTGCGGCCGGCAGCCTACTCTGGCGACCTCTAATGCCTACCAAAATTTAACACAATCATTCTCTCAACAACTTCCTTAACTAGCACCAAGTCTAATTTCAAGTCTAACTAGGGTAATCGAACCAAAACAGAAAATGGAACCCTAGAATTTCTAACACCCGATTCTCCTTTCCTAGATCAAGAGGGAGTGAAACTTTTTGAGGTTTTGTTGCATGGGAGGACAGCTTCCAAATGAGCCAAGCAGCTCTGACTATGGTGGCCGGAAAAGAGAGTTTCGACGAGAGGAAAGCCGCGCTTCTAGGGATTATTTCCTTCGTTCGACAGTGTTGCTAGCTTGCTCACCGGCCCTGGAAGAGTGAGGAGGAGACGACGGGTCGATCGGGACTGGTGCGGTGGCCCAGTTCGGCCGGACGATGTCGGACGGAAGCTAGGAATCTGATGGGAAGAGAGAAGCTCGGGGAGAGGAGAGAGAGAGAGAGAAGAGAATGTTTGGGTTTTTTTTTTGTCCCAACCGAATCCCAACCCAACACTTTAAAACCCAACACCAAAAACACCCCAAAAACAAAAAAAATTTAACTTTTTACTCTCTAAAAATTACCTTTTACTGCCCTCAACAATTTCACCAACGTAAAACTTCCTGAATTAGTCATTCTACAAAACAACTCTAGGTTCCTTTGAAACTATAAAATCCATTAACGAAGATGGTAAAACTCTTATTAACACCATACAAGTAATTAGGGTAAAAATTAAGAGTCGGGGATGTGACATTCTAAGTTTGTGAAATCGGAAGCTCTTATTTTGGTTTTACTGTTTCATTGATTTGATTAGTTGCATATGAGGTGCTTTAAGAGTTGTTAGTTCTTTGTTTCTGACATTGAAAGTTGTTGTGTTTTGTTCTACGTAGATGTTTCATATCCTCAAGGTCTTGTTAACAACTTGTATTCTTAGAAAAGGTTTAAGATGTATTCTTATTTTTATCTTTTGCAAACTAACTTTGTAAAACAAAAACTGATTTGAGTCAAAATCAGTAATTTTCCTGATGCAGGTCTTCAACTTACAAAAATCTTAAGTATTTGTAGAAAATTCCTTTTGCTGCGATTCTGGTTTCTGATTGATCTTTAGATTGTTTTTTACAATTGTTATGAAGAGACTAACCTGAAATTCCCAACCAAGCTATGTCGTTTTTAAGCATAAAGTTTACTGGTCAGAAAGCTAGGAAGTTGTTTTGTGATTTCAGATTTCTGTTTTTAATTGCACTCTTTGCTTTTGAATCTTTGTTGTTTTGATATGAGATTGTACATATGTAATGATTAGATTATGTGGTTCTTATACATGTTATTAGTTCCTAAAATTGAAAATAAAAACCATGATTTTGGTTTGCTCAAAGTTGCTGAAAAATTTAGAAGTTAGACTATTGCATATTTTTATTCTGTTAGCTATCTTTGTGGTAATCTTAGGCTTTTTGAGTGCAATATTTGTGTGTTTTCTTTGTTCTGAACATTGAAGTGTAATTATTCAGTAATCAATAGTTTAGTTACATAATAGTGTATGTTATGCTTTCAAGTACAAAGTAGGCATATATTAGCAAATTTGCAGAAAAATTTGTTGAACTATATTTGAACTTTGAAATTGCATATCTAATTATAGAAAAATCGTTTTGAGGTGATTCAAATTCTGAAAGCTTCTTTAGGATGTCTAGCTAGTTTATTTCTTTAGAAGGCCATGCAGTCAAATTCCTTACGGATTTGTACAGTTTTTAATGTGAAAGTGATTGTGTCAGAAAATTCTGTGTTTATTTGTGTCCAATAAATGTGTATTGAGAAGCAGCTCACTTCTCATGTTTGTTAAGGTGTTTCCTCAGTTAAATACTTTATTTTAGAGTACTGAAATTAATGTATTGCATTGCTAAAAATAACTTGTTGTCTTGATGTGAAAATCAAGATAGGGGGAAATTGGGGAGCCTCTATGATTGCTTATTATGTTGTTTCATTAGTTACATGCTTGTATGAAATTCTTGTTTCCTTGCTGCCATTAATATATGTAGGATTTGTTTTGATGTACATGTTATCATGTAAGGAAATGATGGTGCTATGTATGAAGCACATTGGGGTAAATAAGTTAGGATTGAAACTTTTGTGTAGTTGAGTCCTTGTCCTCGGAGGTCTATATCCCACGATGCCCGTGTGAATGCGTAAGAATGGCGCAATTAGTATAGGTGAAAAGGGGGGGATTGGCGAAAGAGGAATGGACAAGATGACTAGCAAAATGGGAATGTGAGTTTAAGTAGGAGGTAGTTCATATAAATGGGTAGCCTAAATCACCCTCGAGGTAAAATACATGGTATGAGACATGTAGACTTAGTCTATTCGGCTATATGAACTATATGGAGTTGATAATAGATGCATTCATCCATTTTATTAAAGTTGTTCATGTTCTTTTGTTTGAAGAGGTTTTTGTCTCCTACTGAGTTGTTTGTGCTCACCCCTTTAAATATTTTGCAGGTGAGGAATAAATAGTTTAAAGTTGGTTTCTTGCAAGGATCTTTTATTTACATGTGAAATATGTGTGTTGTTGTTTTCCTTAAAATAAGGCAAAGATGTAATGTTACTTTATGGAGTATCTTGAAATAAAAAATAAATTTCAGTTTATTGCTGAGTTGTTCTTTTTCAATTTCTTTCATATTATAGTTATGAAAAATCTATTTCATAGTTTGAATATGAGTTACCCCTCAAAAAAAAATTACCAAAAATTGAGGTGTGACAAAAAGTAAAGTCTGGTACCTCGTCGAAGCTGCCATCAAAGTGCTCACAGAAAATGTCATTGTGTGTACACAACTTGTTGCAAATGAAGAAAATATAACGCTTCTCCTTCTACAAAGATTGTCACATCCCGGTTCTTAAATTACGGTTATTTACTTTTGGTATTCCTTTGGCCTTTTACCGTTTTGAGTAACCGTTTACTGTTAAAGGATCATAGAGTTGACTTTTTGTATGAAAATTATTTTGGAAAAATTTCTTTAAGGAAGTCGTAGAGGACGTTAATACGAATTTGTGGTCATGCTATACGTTAAAATAGAAGTAAGCGTGTAAAAGTTATCAGATAAAAAGGGTAAACATTAGTTGGTAAAAAATGGTAAATTTTTATTAGGCTTTATTTTTGGGTGTTTAAGTGTTGGACTGAGGTGGAAAAGGCCCATTTTTCTTTTTTTCTCTCTCTCCTCTCCCGCGAGCTCTCCCGACCCCGCCAGACTCTCCACCTCCGATTGCTGCCGTCCAGCCAGCACAGGCCACCGCACCGGTCCCGTTCGAACCCCCGTCATCTCCTCTCTCCTCCTGGGTAGGTGAGCAGCTTTGCCACGCCGCCGATCAAGAGAAATTTCGTCCGAGACACCGACTGTCCTCTCGCCAAAGCTCCCTCCTCCGGTCACCATAGCCAACGATTCTTGGCTTATCTTGTAGCTCTCATCCAGGGTAATAAACCCTCAAAAGGAATTCGCTCGATTCGTGCTTGGTAAGGAGAAACGAGTAATTGAAATGCTAGGGCTCAAATTTATGTTTTGGTTCAATTACCCTATCTAGGCTTGAAATTGGTGTTTGTGCTAGTTATGAAAGTTATTGTGCGTCTTAAGAGGAAGATTGTGTCAAATTTTGGTGGGCATAGGTGGTCGCCGGAGTTAGGCTACCGGCGGAGCAGACGGCGGCGCCGCCTCTTAGAGGTAGTTTTGCATGTTTTTGTCAGGACTCACCCCAGATTTCACCCTGAAATCCGGAATGAACCCTGCGGGGACCACCTCCAAAGGAGATGCTACCGGAAATTCAGTATAACCTCCCTTGAAAATAGACAACCCTTCCTAAAGCCACCTGCAAACACGCTTCTAAAATCATATTCCAACATTTTACACCTGGAGTCTTCCTGCTCCCCCAAGTTCATCACATCTCCCAATTTAAAATACTAATCTAAAATAATCCCACAACCAACAACAAAAATATTCAATAATTTACTAATTGGATTATCAGAGCATATCTAAGAATGGAGGAAAAACAATGAAAAAAGAATAAGCAGAAGCAACCACTGACTATGCCTCGACTCCATGTACGCTCGACCTCAAATAAACTTAGCCTACAAACTGGGCATTAGAAACCGAAGGGCCCAAGGGAAAGTAATTTAAAAACGTTAGAATGAATAGACAAAAATAAATTAAATAATTTAACAAAAACGTAATTTTAATACTTTTCCACGTTTAAACTTTAAAACCTCAATGCACGCAACTTTGATATAACATTTAACTTTAAATCCAAAATCTCATAAAAATAGACAAACCAGCCCCGCTAGTTAATCAAATACGTAACTGAGAAGAATAAAATAAGGAGAAGAGTTATCACCATGTAAAAGGAGCCTCCCAGGCTATAATAGCGTCAGACGGTAAGTGCTCTACTCACCTATAGTGAGGACCACTAATAATGGCTAGCTAACTAATAAATATAAATACCGATCGGTTGCCTCCCAGGCTATAATAGCGTCACATGTTAAGCGCTCTACTCACCTATGGTGAGGACCGCTAATAATGGTTAGCTAGCAATAATCAATATAAGCGACCCTATATTATGGTGACTAAAAACATACGAAAACACTTAAATCCATTAAACTTCCACAAGATCATACGAATGGTACGGTTCCCAACTGTACTTGAAAATCATCATAAGAAATTATATTAAAACTCAATGACGTGTCTCACACGTCAAAATATTCTCAAATCCAAATTATAAGAGAGATTTTATTATCAAATATAAATCGTAAATAATATATCCACTCGAAATACTCACTAAAATATTCTCAATATCAAAATCATTACGCCACAAATAATCGAGTAAATTATGATGGAGAATTACCGAAAATCCTATTTTCAGTAATCTTTTAAAAATCTCAAAGTCAACAAATAAAATAATAATAAATAGCTCCGAAAGTCATAAGGAATAATAAAACTCAAATACCAAATAATAACCCGAGCTCAAATCCATAAATCATGACCATTACTTAATCAATGCATCAAACTCAAATAAATTCCAATATTATTTCATAAGCCAAAATTATAATGTAAGCTGGAAAATAAATTGATATCTTATAAAATCTTGCATGCATATTTATTAAAACCAAAGTGTCCACTCACAGGTTAACCCTAGGCTTTACATTGCACGGAACACTCCTCGAGCGCCGCCTCCAAATATCCAAGTCCTTGAGTCAATCTCACGCCTGACCATAAGCTGTAGGACAAATCGGTCAAACCGAATTTTAAAATAACCATTGCCTCGTCTTATTTCCTAGTTGACTAGAGTTTCCTAGGTTGACCAGGATTGACCAACTAACGATGATCAACATTTTCAAATTCAACCTTTGACTTAACAATTTCATCCAATTTTCATTATACGTCCTACTAACCGTTAGCCACTTCGGCATTGCTTATAATTCGTTTTGGTGGACTTCGATTGTTATTAATCAAACTAAAATAATTTTGTTAACTCAAAAACATACGAACCATAATAATCTGAAAAACCACCAAATTACTAAGGGCACCCAAAAAGGGTTTCCATAAATGGAAGGTTTCTAAAAACGGAAAGTTTCCTAAAATAGAAACTTTCATAACTTGATAATTTTTCCGATTACAACCCAAACTTTCCTATTTCTGAAGCGACATAAAACGAAAAAGAAACATCAATCACTACCTCCACCGCTTCTGCCAGAATAATTGCCTTCACCGGATTTTCGGCTACTTACCGGAACATTATGCCGGATTCTGGCCACTTGCCGGAAAATGGCCATAGCCTCCCCATAAGCTCCAATTTTCCGAGTTATCAACATACAAGGGCACAACAACACCATTTCATTTCCAGTTTAATCCCAAACAACCAAGCACGATCAACACAAGAGCAACACAACAACTAGATCTCAAAGTTTACCTCTGCCTTGCCCAAACCGAAGAACCAGCAAAAGAACACGGACTCTACCCTCGCCGGAAAGCTATTGCTAAGTACTGCCTCGATCAGAACAAGGCCATCTATAACTCAAGCTGGCCACCACGACATCAAAGGAGGAAGGAGGAACTCCAGAACACTTTGTCGACGCCGGGAAGCCTCGACGGCATCAACGACTGCGGCTCGCCGGAAATCCCAAATTGGGCAGAAATTAGGGTTTCAAGTTAGAGCTCGATGCAAGATGAAACAACATAGAAAAGAAGATGAGAGGAAGGAGAACAAGAATATGATCTTGGTCCGTCGATTCGTCGCCGGGACTCGCCGGAATTTGTGAAGGACAGTCGTCGTCCTCCTCTTCCGATCTCCGTCGATAGAGGATGTCTCTCGAATTCAAGAACTGAGCTACGTCGAGAAGGAGGAGAGGATCACTTTGGTGACAGTCTCGTAGCCAGGGGTGGCCAGACGGCGTTGCTTCGGTGCGGAGACGACGGAGAAAAGAGAGAGATAATAGAGAGACCGGGAGCTCGGGTCAATGCCCGAGTCTGGGTGCTCGACCGAGTCAACCCCCTCTTTTCCCTTTATACCCGAACCAACGGTCAAGATTGAAACCTTACTCGATCAGACGGGCAAGATTAAATGAGTTATTCTAATTTCAGAAAATTAATTTCTTTTACCAACTTTCGATAAATCGTAGAAAATACTTTAAAGCTCTGAAAATAAACCAAAAACACAAGAGAACCCGTGTCGATGCAAACTACGACACCGAGACCTTAAAAGAAGAATTTGACATTTCTAGAAGAACTCGCAAATAAACTCGAGTGTTAACTTACTAAGTTACCGAGCACGGATAAATTCCTCAGTAACTCGTAAAATACCCAGTAAATAGATAAAATTAGGTACGGGGCGTTACAATTTTTGAATTTGTTTTAATGAGAGGAGTCTAATGATGTGAAGTTTGGAATTTTTGGAGTTTTGGTTGGGTTTGAGATTTTTCAAAGATTGAGGATTTTGGCGGTTGTTAGAATAAAAATACGGCCGTTGGATTTCATTTGTATCTATTCTAGAATGTTAAAATCGATGAATTAAGGTTGTGGTGGAGTTTGATGTGAATCCGGTAAACTTAACCCTAGTAAGGGTAAGGGGTTAAGCGGAAGAGTTTTGGGTGTTTATATTTAAGTATTTATATTTCCGAAATAGAAGTTTGGTCTTAAGCATGATATTGTGCCTGGTTACGAGCAGACCTCGCTTGAGTGGCGATTCAGATTTCGTCAGGCTTAGACCTAAATCTGTGAGTGGACATTTTGGTTTTTAATTAATATGCATGCATGATTTTATAAGCTATCCGTTATATTTTCCGAGCTTAAATTATAAATTTTAGTTTTTGAATTGGTTATGGAATTTAATTGAGATTGACAGATTGGTTATGAATTCGATAATGAACTTATAGATTTGAGCTTGGGTAAGTGATTTGATATTTGAGAATATTATTCTTTATAATTTTCAAATTTGAGATTACATTAAGGATTTGAGTTTTCTCTAGTTTTTGAAACATGTTGATTATTTGAGTTATTTATTCTCTTAAGCAATTTAGCGTGTGAGACACGTTATTGAATTTAATTAATTTCCTTGCTTTGAAATTTTCCGAGTACGGTTGGGAATCGTATTTATGCTCGATTTATGAGTTTTGGAAAAACTCATATGAATTTATATTTTCCCTTCTTATGCCATACTTGTTGGATTATTTATGATATTCATGCTAACATGTTGTTCCGCTTTTCGAGGCGATGTGGCTTCCACGTTTTAAGTGGGGTTAATCGAGCCCTTTTCCGCCTTTAGGTGATGTGATGTAGTCCACGACATCACTCAAGCCCGGTACCTTCTCTGTTGTCATAACGTGAAGGTATCGGGAGTATGGGAGTACTTTTACCTGGGAGGCTCACTTGTATGGCTATATCTGCTCCTTAATTTATTGTTGTTGTCTTGACTAGCGGGGCTAGTCTATCTTTTTGATATTCCTTTTTACGAAGGTCTTTATGAATCCTTGATGTTGTTTTGACTAGCGGGGCTAGTCCATTATTTTGGTATCTTCTTCTTTGAAGGTTATTAATTATCTTTGTCGATATTTTGACTAGCGAGGCTAGTCCGTTTTCTCAAGATTTTTTTTTGAAGGCATTATCAACATTTGCGTGCAACGGATTTATTGCTTATCGGAAAGTGGGAAAATATTAAAGTTTTGGTTTCTTATCCTATGTCCTTTTACTTATTTATTTTTCGTTCACTCACGTTAACGTTTTTTAAATACTTTCTCCTGGGCTCTTCGGTTTCAAATGCCCAGATTGCAGGTTAGCTTAGAAGAGGTCGGGCATACACGGAGTTGAGGTATAGTCAATAACACAGCTTTCACTGGCTCTCTTGTCTATGTTTTCCTTCTTTATTAGAATTGCTCTGATGACCGTTGAGATTGTTGTTAGTTAACTAGGGCATGTTGTGATGAACTTGGGGAGCAGGAAGGCTCCAAGAGTTGAGGATGGATGATTTATAATAGAAGCGTTTATCTGGAATTTTTCAGATATGGGTTGTTCATTTTCAATGTAAATTATGCCGAATTTTCAGTAAATTTTCTTTGAGGTGGACCCCGCAAGATTTACTTCAGGTTTCAGGATGAGATTCGGGATGGGTTTTGTCAGTTGGTATCAGAGCCTAGGTTATCTGATTCCTATCACTACCTCATATACTTGGTGATACTTAGTGTCTATAGAGTGATGGTCCGACCGCGGCAGATCCATTAGCATTATATGCATCAGATGCTATGTGTTTATTTAGTATGTGAGGTAGTTGTTCTTGTCTTATGTATGGACAGTATTGTGTCATAAATGTCTACATCTTCAAGACTATGCCTCCGTACGCCGACCTCAAAGCGTATTTTGGTTATTTCCGAGTAATGAAAAGGTAAGTGATTTGCACCTTTCATTTGTGCTTTATTGTGGTTTCGAGATGTTGAGTTGAGTTACGAGTTAGGAAGTGACACGTATTTGCAGTGTTCTTTTTCCATATATAATGAGTTGTTGGCTTATATTTAAGTGGCGAGTTAAGCCTTTTTGTGGGTATTATTGATAGAGAGGACATGCATGTGAACGAAGGATTGGGAAATTTTTGGATAAGATTGGTATTGAATTAAGAGATATCATAATGGTGTTAAGTAAGTGTTGTCTTGCTTTGAGATAAATAGTATAGCGGTATAGCTTGAGCTAATTAATTGTGGACATTACTTGATGCATTAAGTGAGGCTGTTAAAGTTTGGTTTATGCATTGAAGTTTGGTTTCTGAAATTGTTATTGGTTGATTTAGGTTTGGCATCTGTATTGTGGGATTCGCCCTCCTACTTACGTTGAGTGTTTTAGAAGGATTGTAAGTGTAAAGGGCTTTGAAATGTAATAGCAAAGCGGATGCGAGATGGTTGTAGTTGCTCTGACTTTACAACAACAGAATGGAAGAAACATGTTGAGAGATTCGGGAATTCTAGGCAACTCTAATCATTAGCGACCTTGGTCTCAATGATGAAGAAGCTATAAATTCTAATGTGACGTGGTTGTCCAAATTAGAGTTCTTTATTTCAAAATGGGTAATTGTTAGGAGCGAAAAGAGTTGCAAAATAATTCAGTGTATGTAGTAATCAAGGTCGTAGAGATTAATTGGAGAAGCGTGGATGGGGCCCATAGTAATTTTCAAGAGGCATTGTTTGGGTTAGTTGATACAAGCTAGTCTTAGACAAAATAGTGTTTGAAAGCGACTCGTTCCCATTTTTAGGTCTTTCGACTGTGGCAGGAGATTACCGACGAACTTCTATCGTCTAAAGGTAATCTCAATCTTCGATATCTTTACTCATTGGTGTAACCAAGGTTGAAGTTATAAATTCAAAGTGGTGGTTAGTTAGGAAATCGTGGTATCAGGTTGAGTGATTGTTAGGAGAGAAGAGTGTCGGGATAAATTTGAAGTGGTAGTATGTATGACGATACACAGGGATAGTTAGAGCGTGTAGTTGGAGTTGTTGATCTCGAAATAATTATTCTTTGCTTTAGCAATTGTTGTTAGCTGATGCTGATAATTCCAAAACGGATGAGTGAGATGTGGATCTTAAGGTAGTCTATCCCACGAATGTAGTTTCTGATCGGAGTATTGCAATGGTGAAATTGACTGGTCGGGACATGAAGTGGTTGCCAAGGTTTTATCAGGTTCGAGCAATCTCATGCTTCCACTTGAGCATTACGCAGGCAATGATGGGGTTGATGCACAGTCTTAAGAAGGAGCATGCGACCATCAATTCTGCGTTGCTCGAGGGTTAGCATATGAACCGAGGTGATTCGGGGCGTCTCACTTATATGAAGAGTGTGACTTGTTGTTAGAGTGCGTTTTTAGACCCCAAATTCTTTAAGGTAACTACTGGAGCAGCGTGGCGATCGATGAGTATTGTCGATATGTCAGAGTATTCTAAGACCGACTTGTTCTCAACATACGTAAATTTTCGACATGAGCTGTAGTGTTGGGTCTTGCAGGGTGCGAATCAACACGGGATTGTTGATCAGTTATATTTTTATCGGGCAAGGCATTATGGTTATTATTATGTATTAGTACAATTCAAGATTCTACGAGGAGTGTTTATCTTTGGCATCTAGCAGTTTCGACGACTTGAGCGTTGGACTCCAGTCTTGCGTGATCAAGCTAGTCCGATCTAGCAATCAAATAGAAGAAAGAAAATCACTTTACTTCGGATGGGGTAGCTTTTGCTCACTAAACCTCTATTCAAATTTTTAAAAAAACCTTGTTTATATTATTCACATATATTTCAATATATGTCTCATTACACCTCTTATTCACTCAGTAGACCTCCCGTTCTTTTTTTTCTTTATTTATCATCAAAAACTCATTATCTCTAAAAAAAAATTACTCATTATATTTTCTTTTCACTCTAAATGTTTTAATTAAAATTTCATTCTTAATTTTAAATACAAGCATTTAAAATTTTAAATAATGTTTTAAATACAAACATTTGCTCAGTAGACCTCCATTCAAATTTCTAAAATAACCTTGTTTATATTATTCACATATATTTCAATATATGTCTCATTACACTTTTTATTCACTCACTGGACCTCCCATTCTTTTTTTTCTTTATCGATCATCAAAAACTGACAGCGTGCGTGATAGGAAAGATGACAACTCTATGAAATAGAGTTGATTCTTACTCTTGTTGATTCTCACAGAAAAGAATAGCCAAGAATAAGAGAACTATGCCTTGTTGATTCCTAAGGAATACCAAGTTGATAGAAGAGAAAGTTTCTCTGTTTATTTTAATCTCCCAAAAAAACTACATACCAAAAGCTGTACCATAGCTTTTAAACAGAAATCTAAATCAGTTACAGAAGCTTTAAAGCTTCCAGTAAACCACAACTGATTTAGAGGAAAATAAAAGACTCCGCTAATTAAGACAAAACATTAATGCATTTAACATAACAGTTACGACCCTTGCTCTTTCGACCATCCAGTTGTCTGCAATGCAGGCTGCATCATCCTCCCCAGGGTACGAAAAATTCGCCCTCGAATTGACTTCTTCTTCCTCACTATTGTCACCACGGTAAGGTGATAGATGCTTAACATTGAACACATCAGCAGTGCGGATGTGACTGGGAAGCTTCAAACGATATGCATTCGGATTTATCTTCTCTATAACTTGCACAGGTCCAACCTTTCTGGCAGCCAACTTGTTGTACTCCCCAACTGAAAACCGATCTTTTGTCAACACTGCCCATACAAAATCACCAACCTCAAATTCCACATGTCGCCGTTTCAAATCAGCTGCTTGCTTATACTTTGTATTGGCGTCCTCAAGTCGCTGCCTTGTTGTGGTATGGATTTGTTGGAGGTTAGCCACAAAATCTTCAGCCTTCACATGAGCATGCTGCAGGTTCGGAGTAGGAGCAAGGTCTAGAGGCGACCTTGGGTTATAGCCATAAGTGATGAAGAATGGGTTGAATCCAGTGCTCCGGTTGACAGAATGGTTGAAAGCAAATTCAGCCTGACTTAACTTCTGATCCCAAGACTTGAGATTGTCTCCTACCAAACTCCGCAGCAGATTACCAAGCGACCGGTTGACAACTTCAGTTTGTCCATCGGTTTGAGGGTGATAGGCACTGCTGTAATTAAGTTTTGTGTTGACAAGCTTCCACAAGCACCGCCAAAAATGGCTAAGAAATTTAGTGTCTCTGTCAGAAACAATGGATTTTGGCAATCCATGAAGTCGATATACCTCTTGAAAGAAAAGCAGTGCCACACTAACAGCATCTGTGGTCTTCTTACATGGAATAAAGTGTGCCATTTTTGAAAACCGATCAACCACCACACAAATGGAGTCCTTACCTCGCTGAGTGCGAGGAAGTCCCAACACAAAGTCCATGCTGACATGCTCCCAGGGTCGTGCAGGAACTGGTAATGGCATGTACAAGCCAGCATTAGTTGCTACACCTTTGGATAATTGACACACCCTACAACCTTCAACAAATTTAGTGACTTCACGTCGTAGGGTTGGCCAATGATATGAATTCATCACCAGCTGCAATGTCTTATCTCTCCCCATATGACCTTCATTGTGCAACTCACTAATGATCTTCAAACGCAAACTGGACATTGGAATGCACAATCGATTTTCTTTGAATAAAAAGCCATCATGAAGGAAAAAGTCAGATCGTAGGCCTGATTCCACATCCTTCAATATAGGTCCAAAATAGGAATCTGTAGATAATAAGTCACGCAATGAATCAAACCCAAGCACCTGAGTATTCATGGTGGTGAGAAAATTCGCTCGCCTACTAAGAGCATCCGCCACTTTATTCAAGGCACCAGATTTGTGCTTAATCACAAATGTAAACTGCTGCAAATATGATGCCCATTTAGCATGCCTAGCAGAGAGCTTATCTTGTGCATGGAGATGTTTTAAAGCCTCATGATCAGAATATAAGATAAACTCATTATGAGCTAAATAAGAACGCCAATACTTGAGGGCTTGAACAACAGCATAAAACTCCACATCATATGTGCTATAGTTCACCTTGGAGCCATTTAGCTTTTCACTGTAAAAAGCTACTGGTCGCCCCTCTTGGCTTAAAACAGCCCCAATGCCGACTTTGGATGCATCACAATGCAATTCAAATGGTTTGTTAAAGTCCGGCAGTGTCAAAACAGGGGCAGTAACAAGCTTCTCCTTAATGGCTTGAAAAGCTACAGTGGCCTCCTCAGTCCAACTGAATTTCCCACTCTTCATACAATCGGTTATAGGCGCCATAATAGAACTGAAGTTTTGTATAAAGCGTCTATAGAAAGATACTAACCCATGAAAACTTCTGACTTCTTGTAGACTTCTCGGCATCGGCCAACTCTTGATTGCTTCCACTTTGGACTGGTCTACAAGAATCCCATCTTTTGACACCACATAGCCAAGGAACAACACCTTGTCAGTCATAAAAGAACACTTCTTCACTGCTGCATAAAACTTCTCCTTTCTCAAGACTTCTAGGACTTCTCTTAGATGTTGTAGGTGCAATTCAATGCTAGGGCTGTAAATAAGGATGTCATCAAAGTAAACCACCACACACTTTCCAATAAACCGTCGAAGCAACTCATTCATCGCCCGCATAAAAGTACTAGGAGCATTAGAGAGGCCAAAAGGCATGACCAACCATTCGTATAAGCCTTCACGAGTTTTAAAGGCTGTTTTCCACTCGTCCCCATCTTTGATCCGAATTTGGTGATACCCACTTTTAAGGTCTAACTTGCTGAAAATAGTAGCACCTGACAATTGATCTAGCAAGTCATCCAAACGAGGAATGGGAAAACGGTAACGTACCGTGATTTTATTAATGGCTCTGCTGTCTATACACATGCGCCATGTCCCATCTTTTTTTGGCGTAATTAAGGCCGGAACTGAACAAGGACTCATGTTTTCCCTGATGTATCCTCTTGCCAATAACTCCTCTACTTGTCGTCTCAGTTCTTCATGTTCTTTGGGGCTCATCCGATAATGCGCCTTATTTGGTAAGGCTGCTCCAGGGACCAAATCAATTCTGTGTTGGATGTTACGAGAAGGTCGCAGTCCTGCCGACATTTCTTCAGGAAAGACATCTTGAAACTCCTCTAGTAAAGCTTGTACAGGGACAGGGACAGGAGACAAATCACTGGATTTCTCTTTACCAACCAACAAGTAGACCACCCCGGTTTCATGAATTTCTCCCACGAATTTCTTCATTGATAATAAAATCATCGAAGACTTTCCATGGGTTGGCTTTGGGACTTGTTCCCGAGTTGGAAGGAGAGTGATTTTAGTATTATTGAACATGAAGCTGTATGTGTTCTTCCGTCCATCATGTGTCACATGTCTATCATACTCCCACGGTCGTCCCAAAAGAATATGGCAAGCATCCATCGGCACGACATCACACCACACCTTATCTTTGTAGCTTGTACCAATAGAGAAAGGAACAAGAGCCCTCTTTGAAACTTTCACATCATTAGCCTTCTGCAGCCATGAAAGCTTATATGGATGAGGGTGTTGTTGTGTCTCCAAGCATAGCTTGGTAACTGCTTCCTCAGAGATAACATTTTCGCAGCTGCCTGGGTCTATTACCAACCTACACACCTTTCCACCAATTGTACAAGTGGACTGAAAAATATTATTGCGAAGCCACCCATCACTACCTTCTACTTCTCGAGGGGTAAAACATGCCCTTTGTACAACAAGCATCGGCCCTTCATCACCCTTCACAAACTCCTCATAAACATCATCATCCCCACCATAGTCATCATAAATAGGAGCCTGTGCGAAATCAGTATACTCTTGTAGTGAATTTTCTTCATTCTCAATGAACAAGCCCTTACCAGCCCTTCCTTCTTTCTTGCAATCAGTCATCCGGTGTCCAGACTCACCACATTTGAAACAGCAAGTTCCAGTACGTCCAACCCCCACATCTTGTATTTTGGCTGGAAGTTCGCTCATGTGCGGTTTCACATTCTGAACTTGTGAAGCGGAAGTGCGACTAGGGGCTGAGTTGCTGACAGCACCTCGATTACTTGGACTGCTAGGGGACCAGGTCCCACCTCTTCCTGTTTTTCGAGCGATTTGCTTCTCCAACTGTAGGGCTCGTTGTTGTGCTTCTGCCACAGTAAATGGATCTAGCAAATTTAATGTATCTTGAAACTCGGTACGGAGACCTCCAATATACCTTGACACCAGCTGCTCATCCGTTTCCCCAAGGTCGCAACGAGCTATCAAATGATAGAATTCGGTGGTATACTCCGTCACTGTTCGGTTTCCTTGCTTCAGATTTTGCAGCTGCTGATAGATCAACCTAGACTAGTTGGGTGGTAGGAAAGAGCTGCGCATGTGCTTCTTCATTTTCTCCCACACTGTGATCTTATTTTTGCCTTGTCGCGAACGAGTTGCTTTCAATTGTCGCCACCAAGCTGAGGCACGCCCACGAAATCTGGTAGCTACAAGTGACACTATTCTGTCTTCAGGAACCCCCTTGAACTCCAAAACCTCCTCCACAGAATTTAGCCAATCCACGAATTCCTCAGGCTGAAGACTGCCGTGGAATTCAGGAATGTCAATCCTCATGCCCGTCTCCCATCGCCTTGTATCAACATTCTGAACCAGCCTCCGCTCTCCTCTCTCACCTTCTTCACTGAAAGGATTGATTTCGTCATCAAATTCATCTTCATCATGTTGTTGCTGAACAACTAAGGCCTCCACCTGTTGGGTGAGGCGCTCAACTTGTTGAGCCAAACGCTCAATCTCTTCATCGTTGCCACGTCCCTGAGTCGCTCCTCCACGTCCCCTCCTTGGAGGCATAATGGCCTGAGCTCTGATACCAACTGACAGCGTGCGTGATAGGAAAGATGACAACTCTATGAAATAGAGTTGATTCTTACTCTTGTTGATTCTCACAGAAAAGAATAGCCAAGAATAAGAGAACTATGCCTTGTTGATTCCTAAGGAATACCAAGTTGATAGAAGAGAAAGTTTCTCTGTTTATTTTAATCTCCCAAAAAAAACTACATACCAAAAGCTATACCATAGCTTTTAAACAGAAATCTAAATCAGTTACAGAAGCTTTAAAGCTTCCAGTAAACCACAACTGATTTAGAGGAAAATAAAAGACTCAGCTAATTAAGACAAAACATTAAATGCATTTAACATAACAGTTACGACCCTTGCTCTTTCGACCATCCAGTTGTCTGCAATGCAGGCTGCATCAAAAACTCATTATCTCTAAAAAAAATTACTCATTATATTTTCTTTTCACTCTAAATGTTTTAATTAAAATTTCATTCTTTAATTTAAGAACGTAAATCTCTTAAAAATCAAATAACTCAAGGTATCAGATTTCAAAAACTTATTTTTACTCAATAAGAAAATGTTCTAACATGAATTAGCTTTTCATTTTCTATTTTACCTGTTAAATAACGATCAAGGATAATTGTTTTTTCTTTATGTAAGTTCTTTTTTTTTTTTTCTCTCTCTCTCTATTTTATGTAACTCATGATAGATTATTTCAATAATTATTTCATTGTTCTAAAACAATTTTTTTCATATAAATTACTTCACCTTGTATATTTTTTCAACATGTATGATGATATAAATTTATGTCACATGATCAATATTAATCATAGTTTAGCTCTTATCAAATATGTAAATGGGTAATAATATATATGTAATAAAATTAGGAAATTAAAATATATAAGAAAAATAATAAAGAATACAATATATATTATTGAATTGGAAAGTCTAAAGTGAATAAATTCATTACTTATTTTAGTATTATTATTGTCCTTAATAGTCATTATGTAAGAGGAATTATCCGTCATTCAATAACTCGCAATAGAGTGAGGTCAAGTGAGCAATTTTGGAGGTCTCAATAGCCGCACTCATAGGTTTTTACCGAATATATGTTTGCACTTTGTGAGGTTTGAATGGTGTTTCTTGGGTCTATTAAAACAAAAAAAATTATTTAAAGGTATTTTGGTAACAATAAGGAGGTATAGAAAGTAATTGAGGTATATAGCAAATTTAGAGGTGCAACTATAGCCTCTCAATGTTGTTATTGTTTATACACATGGCATCTCGTGGTTGGTTTAAATCATAACTAACCATCATAACTTAGTTGGAAAGGGGAATATTCATTGGTTTAAATCATAACTAGCCATCATAATTTCTAAAGATAATGATCAGAAGAAGACATGTGTCATTAGTTCATTGGTCTATAACTTAGTTGGAAATTTTACATATTTCAAGTACGATATCGATATGAATACGTGTTTTTCCCACTTTAGTCTCTAATGTCTCATAATAGTTCTAATTTAATTTATTTATATGTTCCATAACCAATATTTGTGTATAAATAACTAATTATTGAATTCAGTAATTGTTTCTGTATAATCTCGAGGGTAGTTAATGATACCAGACAAGCTAATGGCTGGGCCGTATTTATGGCCCAGCGTGGGTTTACTTCGCTTGGAAATCGATGTGGGACTTTCACCCTTGCTTGCTGTTTCAAATATAGACTTCTCATGCCTTCTGTAGTTATTCCAAGCCCAGTGTAACCACTCGGATGGGTCCGGCCCACCCTACCCATAGGCGGGTACCTCGAAGCGACCTCGGTTGTGGTGGAATGTCTACTGGTTTACGGGCTTAGGAGGTTGTTTCACGCACAACCGACTACAAGTCCCCCCAAGTTCCCGTTCAAGACACATCTTGAGTGGGGACTTGCTAAAATAAGCAAGTAGACCAGTGTATTTCAAATGGGTCCCGCCCACAGTCCCCCACAATCCGGACTCATGACGTGGATTGAACGGGTGTTGCATTTTCCATGGACAAGGGTAGCGAGCCCTTTCCATATCCGGTATTACTACTCGAGTAACGGGGTGTTAACGCCGTCCGTAGTTTATCAAGCCACATGCTCCGTTTTTAAAGGGAGGATGTGTTTTCACTTGGTCTTACGATCTCGGTGACTCTCACCTGAGATGGGTCTTGTACTTGGTCTTATGATCTCGGTGACTCTCACCCGAGATGGGTCTTGCACTGGGTCTTACGATCTCGGTGACTCTCACCCGAGATGGGTCTTGTACTTGGTCTTACGATCTTGGTGACTCTCACCCGAGATGGTTCGCGATCGGCCCGGGATTACTTTCCTCCCGGCCGAATTCGGACGATTCTCCCACCACTTTCATGGGCGTGATCTCAGATATAAAATCGGCCGCTACTTGGCCCTTTGTCACACACCGGTCCCGGCGTCGGCGGGTTTTAGGCACCGACGCCGTTCCCGAGACGTGAACGAGTGTTACAAAGCGGAATGTAAACAAAAGCACTTTCTTCTAGGCTCGTCGGCTACCCTTTCTTGGCTCGATCAAATCTAAGTACTTCTCTGCAAAAAATATTAGAGATGGGTGGGTGAGCATAACCACACGCTCAGTGAGTAGACCAATGTAATATGCCGGCAAAGCCATGTCATTTTACCCACGCTACAAAATACGTATATCGTATACACATCACATCAAGCAATTCATCACATCACACAATCCTTTCTTACTGGATATCCTTCAATTTAGTGATCCCCACGGGAACCTAATGACCTTCATGTCCTATACATCCGTGTGTCACATCCTTACTTCGGCATAACCAATTAAGAAGTTCACATGTTCCATGACTAATCAAACAATAAATCCAACACATAAATATATATAAACACCGCATATTTCGCAAATCGACATGCTTTACTCGAAAAGAGAGAGATATTCGTAAATAGATCAAACTCATGCTTTTCGACTATTTTGATAATAAATAAGAATATTTGAAACATATTACATAAATCCACTCACCTCGTCAATACGAATCCCCACCACGAGTACCGATCATAAATCGAGCCTCCTAAAACGAGTCATCTAGAATCACCGTTGGATCTAGCTCAAACTTCTAGGATAGGAAGAGGATATCGAGACAAACCCGTAGCACTTCGCGGATTCAGAATCGAAGTTACGGATCAAAAGTTATGATCCGCCGAAGTTTAATCGTAAAAACCCTAAAAAAAAAAACGTACAGAGACATTTGAGGAGAGAGAGAGAATAGAGAGCAGCTGCTAATTATACCTCTATATATATAGGAGAATAGGCCGACATTTGAAGGGTCGGCTAAGGTTGTTGGCCCAATTGAAAATGGACACTAGTCCATTAAAGAAGAAACCAACTCCATCACTTGACAAGTTTCCTATGACTCTTGCAATTGTAGCTGCAACTTGATGCAGCTCTCATCTCCTCACAGCCGACCAAGTGAGCCAAGTGTCACTAAACAACCACTAAAATGCTGCCACATCAGCACACCATTTCCTCTTAACAAACTTCAACGAAACTTCGATAAAACTTTGAAAAATCGTTAAAAATAGCTCGGGAGTCCGAAAAATTCACCAAAAAATACGGTGAACTCGTGGCGACCTCTTATTTCTATTTCTAAAAAGAAAAATCAATTTTGAGAAATTTTAAAATTCGAGATGTTACACCCTTGATAGCCACTCTCGGCCGGTAATAAATATCAAATTCTTCCAACTCAATGACCCATTTTACCAGCCTCACACTGATCTCTGGCTTTTGCATGATCTGCCTCAGGGGGTGGTTAGTATAAAAGGTTATCAAATGTACTTGAAAATAGTGTCTGAGCCTTCTGGCGGTTACAATAAGTGCCAAGGCTAATTTCTCGATATCCGGGTACCTGCTCTCGGCCGGTGTGAATCCCTCCTGGCGTAGTAGAACATTGCATGCTCGATGTCAGACTCTTTTCTTATGAGCATCGAGCTGACCGCCATCTACGATGTCGCAATGTATAAGTAAAGCATCTCGCCCGAGACCGGTTTTTATAAAACCGGCGCGGACGTGAGATATGCCTTTATCTGTTTCAATGCCTCTTCCTGCTCGGGTCTCCATACTATCTCTTTACACTGCTGGTATCTCAACAGCCGAAAGAAAGGGGAACACTTATCTGTGAGTCGTGACACGAATCTGGCAAGGGCGACGATCTTCCCGGCCAACGACTGCACCTCATTCCTTTCCTTGGGTCTTTCCATATCCAGATGGCTTGGATCTTTTCCAGGTTGGCTTCTATCCCCCTCCTGTTGATTATATGACACAGGAACTTCCTTTGATCACCTCGAATATGCACTTCTGAGGGTTCAGTCTCTTCCCAAACCTTAGTATGACCTTGAAGACTTTCTCCAAATGCGCCACATGCTCCTCTAAAAATGGACAACCCAACCTGAAATGAAACCTAGATACACTTCGACTATAACAATCAATCCCAGCACCTGGAGTCCTCCGCTCCACACAACACCACCCATGTCACAACAACATAAAAGCAATTCAAACCCAATATTCAACTACATAACTAAACAGGAAAATAAACACCCAGAGTTAAACTCTCTCTACTTGGGTCATAATCCTTAAAGACCACCTCGACTTAATTTACATAATCCCATGGTCCTCAGAGCACTAAAGAAGGAAAAAAAAATAACTACATAGGTTAACAGGTAACCTACGATCAACAAGGTGCAGCGGGAGATACTATGCCTCAACTCCTAGTGAAGCTGAACAGGAACTCTGCAGTCTGGGCATTTAAAAATGAAAGGCCCAGGAAAAAGCATTTAAAACGTTAGCGTGAGTGGACGAAAAATAAACTAATTAATAAGTATCCAAGAACAAAATAATACTAAAACAAATTTTATATGTTTTTCCATTTATACTGAATTTAAGAATTTCATGCATGTAAATATTATAACCTCATCACAAATTCCCACTAGCCCCGCTAGTCATAAAGCAACAAGAAAAATAATTAGATTCCTCATATAAGAAACTTTCAAAATAATAGACTAGCCCCGCTAGTCAAATTAACAACTCAAATAAAATAACCTATACGGCCATATAAGTGAGTCTCCCAGACTCAATTGCCTCCCAGGCATACTACTCTCATACTCCCTATACCTTCATGTCGAGTTGACGGATGGGGCACAGGGCTTGCGTGATGCCACTGGCAACATCACATCACCACTATTGTGGAAAGGGCATGCGTGACCCCACTTGAAACGTGGGAGTCACATCACACTCGAAAGGTGGAACAACATGCTAGCATTGATATCATATAACTCATAAATATGGCATAAAAAGAAAATATAACTTCATGTGAGTTTCCCCGAAACTCATATTTAAAGCATAAGTATGATTCCCACCCGTACTCGGAAAATTCCAGAGAAAAAGAAACAATTTAAATTTGATAACGTGTCCCACACGTTATAATGCTTAAGAGAATGAACAACTTAAACTTAGAAAAAAAATATAATGAACCACCTATGAAATCATGCATGCATATTAATTCAAAACCAAAATGTCCACTCACATATAGACGGCTAAGCCTGACGTCGGTCAGAGCCCTCCTCACGTGGTGTCTCCTCTCGTCTTGTACGAAGCAAGATTTAAGGTCCGAGACAATAACTCAAAAATAACAATTAACAAAGTAAGGTAAAGTCTTCCTCACTCACTCTACTCTCACCCAAACCTAAGAAGAACTCCAACCTTATTTTTACTAATCATCTTCAATTTTTCCTCAATGTTCTAAAACATAATTATAAATATGAAAATTCCCATGGATGAGGCTCACCTCTATTCTTTCACCAAAATCAACTTAAAATTTTCCTAAATTCCTACCAACATTTACCAAAATATTTTTAATACTCCATTACAACTCATTTCTCATCATAGAGCCACCAAAACTATCTCAAATTTTAAGCACCTATCACCAAAAATCATCATACACTAAAACAACATTAATTCTTCTAGAAATCGTCAAAAATTCCCCCAAACTACCACCAAGACCGACAGTGGCGGTCAACCACCACCACCACCATCAACTTCAACCAAATTAACAAGGCATATACCAATCTCTTCCTCTCATCAAGCATAACAAGAACTATGACTAACACAAACCCACAAATCAAAGGTTTGGCCGGAAAATACCTCACAAGCTCAAGAAACAAAAACCTCCGATTTGCTATATACTCCCAATCGATCCTACCTTTAGGGGAAAGAATAACCAGCAGAGTGCATCAAAACCCTACCTTCAGTTCCCGATTGGTGGCCGGAGGAAGAAATTCTGGCAAGAACAAGAAGCGGCGACGCAACTTCTTGGTCTTCCTGCGCTTTAACGCCGGCGAGATGGGGTCGGCTACCACCCTAGGAAGGTCGAACGGTGTCCCAGCTGCCGAACGGGACCGGTGCGGCGGCCAGGCGTGGTCGGACGGCGGCAATCCATCGGAGAGAAGTTGGACGGGTCGGGCTCGGGGTCGGCTCTAGGAGAGAGAGAGAGTGAGGGGTGGATATTTTCTGTTTTTACCTTAACCAAAATAGAAAGTTTCCCACTTATACCTCAACCACAATGGAAATTGTCATTATTTTAGCTACCCTTAAATTACGAACTCTTATTCGGGTAACTAAAAATCTATGAACTCGACTAAACCACCTCTATTAAAAATAACATAATAAATTTCTGAATTGATTAGCTACCATTAAATCGGAAATCACAATATAAAAATAATTACTAGGTTCGGGGTGTATCACAAAATCCATACTTCAATAACCACAAACCATCACAGCCCCTTCCACCGCCGCACACAGTCACACTGCCCAAAATCCCATAACTCCAACTTCTTCAATCTCATCCCAAAATCAAAACTAACTATCTCATACAAATTCAGCATACTAACAAAGCCAGAATCCAATTCCTTCAACCCCCACCGCCGCCGTGATCAGCGTCACTTACTGCGGTCCTCCTCTGCCAAAAACCCAACTTCCTCCAAACTCAACAAAACTCATTTCAATTATATAATAGGTAGACCTCGAAGAATAGACCAACTTTTCTACCTGAGTCGAACTCGGAGCTCACCGGAATCGGTCAAACTCTCGTCGAAAAATAGTAGAACTTCTCCTCTTCGATTCTCTCCTCCGAGCTTCTCTTCGAAAACCAGGAACATGGAAAGGTTCCTGAGATCGAGATGAAGCTATCCATACCAATGAGAGACCTCGACTTGGCCGGAATTGAAAAATCGTCGACAAACCCAGAAAAGTTTCCTTCTTCGACTCTCTCTCTCTCCTCAGCTTCCATGGAAATCCAATACCAAAGCGACGTCGGGGAGGATGAGACGAAGCTACTAATACCGGTCACGCTCACCGCCGTGGCCGGAATCCAAAGTTGGCCGGCGAACCCAGCTTTTCTTCTTCTTCTTCGATTCTTCTTCACCGAACTTCATCTCTGAAAATAAATACCATGGAGAAGACCAGGACGTCGAGACAAAGCCGTCGCCACCTTTCTTTCTCTTCGCCGTCGCTAGAGGACGGAGTGGCAGCCGGGTTGACTTTTCGCTGGCGTTCGGGTCGGTAGAGACCCGGTCTGTATCTAAACTGATTTGATCCCCTTCTCTCTTCCTCTATGTAGATACACCATCAAACCGACTTTGATTCAACCGACATAGAATTTCTATTTTTTGGATAATACCAACTTCCAAAAATCATTAAAAATAGCTCCGATGTCCAAACTATGTTCTGAAAAATCTCACGAATTTGTAACGACGTCCACTTTAATCCTACAGGCTCGAAAGACAAAATTCGACAAACTAAAAATTTGAATAATTTTTTAAAGTCACAAAAAATTGAAAGAATAATAGAAATCAAAATAAAAATAACTCGAAAATAATTTTCCTTTTAAAAATAGAAATTCAAAATTTCAGGATGTTACACTCCCCGTGGTACCCACAAAATTTTCCGGTATCTTCCTTGGTGAGCCGAGAGCGGGAAACTTCCGGGCCGGGAGAGGCAGAATGACAAATTTATTCTCGTTCCATATCGCCTCTTAAGTGGCGTTGAGTGCTGAGAATGCTCTTTGCCTGCGGCGGCCGCCGTCTCGCATACCCGGTATCTTGGTATGGCTCTTTTGCCTTTCCTATATATTGCTTCCCTGCCTTCCCCCCGCCTTCCTTCTGTGCCTATTTCCTGCTGAGTACGTGTCCGGCTCTCGTTCTCCCTTCCAAGCTCTAACCTCTTGGACCACTTGCACCGGGGATCCGCCGTCTCTCCCTTCGACCTTTCTTTTTCCTACCGAGGTCCCCCATAAGTATCATGGTCCGCTTGTGCATGCTTGATCGCCATTTCTATAAGCTCGTCGTAGCCTTACGGATTTTTGATTTTTATTACATACAAAAAACTTCCCGGGAAGCAATCCTTGAATGAACGCCTCATCTGCAACCTGTTTGTCAAAGTTCCTGACTCTGGCTGTGGTTCCTTGCCAGCGTTCACAAAAGCTTTCAATCCTCTCCCCTATCTTGCTTTACTTTGAATAATTGGGCGGTGTTCTGCCCACCAGTCCGTAGAATGAACCTATTGACGAACCTGTCAGCCAGTTCCCGAAAGCAGTCGACCGAGTTCGACGGGAGCTCGTAGAACCAACTGAGTGCTTTCCCAGTTGAAGTTTCCTGGAACATGTTGTAGCATATGGCATCCGGGTATCCTTTAGCGTTCATGTGAGACTTGAAACTATCAAGGAAAAGATGGGGGTCACGATCCCCATTGTAGCTAAGTTTCAATGGCTTAGCTGTGTTGGTTGGACAGACCAAGTGATCGCTCTGTGAACGGTCCCCCCTTTCTTCGAAACTCACGCGGGTTGGATTACGTTTCCCTCTTCTCTTGGCGTCCGAGATTCGGTCAGCCAAACTTGCTACGCTATCCCGAATAGCTCTTAGGGTTTCTTCCATCTCTCCCAGTCCTCTGACTTCTGGGATTGGCTCTGGGCAAGGGCGGTGGTCCCTCGTCCCGCATTTCATCCGGGAACAAGTTCGTCCCTATATGCACGGTCCTACAGTTTGTTCCCACCGGAGTGCCCGTCTGCCGAGACGTGCGCCCCTATCCAACTCTCCCGCCCGATCCAATGCCTCCGATGCTCAACCCCTCGGGCTAGCGCACTCATGAGCATGGCGTTATCCCTTTCCAACCTGCGCTCCCTCCCAGAGGCTTCTACTCGATCCCTGGCACTTTGCTGCTCTCTAGTAGTGATTTGGGCCCTCATATCTTCCAACATCTCTGTTACCTCTTGGAAATTGAGGTCTCGCGGCACATACTCTGGTGTTTCACCCCGTAGGGTTCTCCCCGTGATTTTTGAACTTCCCCTTGCTGTTTCTGGGGTCCTTCCGAATATCACCTCCCTCTGCTCTTCCCATCCTGCCTCCTGCTCTTGCTGCTCGGTTAACTCAGCCATCGAGTCACGCTGGTTTGTAAGGTTCCCACAAACGGTGCCAAATGTTTTTGTACAATCCCGGATAGGGTTGCAGAAGCTGATGGTGTATCTGGTAGGCGACCGGCTGTTCTCCCGCTGACCTGTAGACAAAAGGATGACCGGGGGCTTCCGATCTTTCCTCCTCCGAAGCTTAAGTTAGTATTTGATGGTAGAATGTAATTATTAGGGTAGTTAATGATACCTGACAAGCTGGTGACTAGGCCGTATTTATGGCCCAACGTGGGTTTACTTCGCTTGGAAACCGATGTGGGACTTTCACACTTGCTTGCTGTTTCAAATATAGACTTCTCATGCCTTTTGTAGTCATTCTAAGCCCAGTGTAACCACCCGGGATGGGCCCGGCCCACCCTACCCTTAGGCGGGTACCTCGGGGCGACCTCGGTTGTGGTGGAATGCCTACTGATTTACGGGCTTGGGAGGTTGTTTCACACACAACCGACTACAGTAATAAAATAATGACAATAGTGTTTGTCAATGTAAAACCATTTTCAAACACAAATGGTAAATGGTTCTCAAGTTTATCTCATTGTCACCGAGGACCCAGCGTTTTTGGATGTATGAGAAATTTTATAAACACACCCCAAATAACTAATACACATTATTTTCTTAATACATCACTTATTTAATTTCTCATTCGGATATTTTACTAAATACACAACCCAAAATACCTAAAATACCTTTAATCTAAAAATCCATGAAATATCATATTATGTGACTATATTAACACTATTATTATTGTATAATTAGTTTATATTTATATAAATTAACATTTTATAGATGTTCATATCTATTATTTGTGTTAGTTCTTGAGAAATTCTTATAAATTCATTGTTCATTTCAAATTCTTAAACATGAAATGATAAACAAGATGAAAATACATATCTGAATAGTGTGTTTGGGTGAAAAAGAAAATATATGAAATATAACGAAAAAGGTGTTCATATGCATAACAATTACATCGTTTGACACTTTGATACTCTAAACTTGAAAATTATGAATCTTTAGGGACAAAAAGAAATTAATTATCCAAATTTTCTTGCAAATTTTTTGTTTACTTTAATAGTTTCCCTAAATAAGTTCTCGATTGTTTGACACTTTGACACTCTAAACTTGGAAATTATGATCTTTAGGTACAAAAAGAAATTAATTGATTATCCAAATTTCCTTGCAAATTTTTTGTTTACTTTAATAGTTTCCCTAAATAAGTTCTCGATCTTAAAAATTTCATTTGTTCTAATTCACTTTATAAGTTTCTAAAAATAAGTTTTCGTTTTTAATATTTTAATTTGTTTTATATTTCACATTATTAGTTTTCAAATATAAATTTGTTTTTAATATTTTAATTGTATTACACATGTCTCTTTTGGTCACTTAACATACCAATCAAATCTGATTTGAAATATCAAATAATAAAGATGTGTATTAAGTTATTTGAGGTGTGTATTTAAAACCACTCTTAGTGTATTAACCCAAAATGAAAATAAGTCCACCCACCCAAAAAAATGTGTGCATTTGCTGTCGTTCAAAGTTGATGAAACAAAATATCAAAATTAAGAAAAATACCCTGAACCCACTACGGATTTGGGGTTGAGAGGTCTCTTAATTAGTTTGCACATATCTTGCACTGACACGGACACAGCGACACGACACGGCACGACACGCTGACACGGCAAAACTCAAAAACTGAGTTTCCGACACTGTTTGGACACGGTAAACAAAATTATATATTTATGTATTTTAATAAATAAAAAATATATTAAAATATGAAATAAATTCATTACATTACCAAATAAAGTTCTAAATTCAATCTATTTCATAACCATAAGAAATAAATAATCAGTTTGAGCAATTGATTAATATAGAATAAACAGTTTGAGCAACAAGGAAGATGTCTGTAATCAATTTGAGCTTAACATCAGGAAAGAAAACATTGATGCTTTTCATAGAAATTTCAAACCACACAATTTGATTTCAGAAATTCCTTTATTTGCACACATAATATCATAACCATAGCATAAAATCAAGCACTAAAACAGATGAAGGCCACACACTAAAACAGACGAACAGTTTTCTACTTCTTGCGAATATTTGAATAACGAAAATCTTAGGTTTCTTTCATATCATCTGTAATATCATGGAATTTCGATTTTCTATTTTTAAATAGAAAATTATTTTCGAGCTATTTTTATTTCGATTTTTATTATTCTTCAAATTTTTTTGTGGCTTTCGAAAATTATTCAAATTTTTAGTTTATCGAATTTTGTCTTTCGAGCCCATAGGATTAATCTAGACGTCGTTACGAGTTCGTAGGATTTTTCGGAGCTATTTTTAATGATTTTTAGAAGTTGGTATTATCTAAAATTTTATTAAAAATAGATTGTTAAGGTGGCTTGATCTAGAACGTCAGATTTATTAGACCACAAGATCCAAGTCGTATATTTTGGAGTATATACGAATGTGGATCAGTTTGAACTCAATCAGTTCGAGCCCAGACCGACTCAGTCTTGAGCTGCTCTGTAACGGAGGAGCTCAGAGGAGTTCTCCGTCGTTCGGCCATCTCCCGGCATCCAATCGGTGGCTACGGCTTCATCACGTCGTCCCCAACGTGGATGTGATGTTGGATTACGAAGAGGAGCTCCGACGAGAGAGAAAAGAAGCAATGGAAGAAAATCTAGGTTCGCTGGCGATCTTCGGATTTCGGCCACGACGACGAGCACGACTGGTATGGATAGCTTCGTCTCGTCCTCCCCGACGTCGCTTTAGTATTGGATTTCCATGGGAAGCTGAGGAGAGAGAGATTCGAAAAAGAAGAAGTTTTTCTGGGTTCGTCAACGATTTTTCGAATCCAGCCACGACGACAGGCATGGATGGTGCTGGTAGCTTCACCTCGACTTGGAGAACCTATCAATGTCTTGGTTGTCCACTACGAGCTCTGAGGAGGGAGAATTGAAGAGTAGAAATTCTAAGATTTTCTGACAACCTCCGAGTCTAAAACAAAGCGTTTTTTTTTTTTAAGTCTGAAACGCGACGTGGCGTGTCGCAATGCCGGTCAACGTGTCCGAGATGTGTCTGAAAAGTCAACTTTTTCGGACACGCCACGCGTATTTTGCCGTGTCAGGCGCCGTGTCGACGTGTCGGAGTGTTGGCCTAGTGGAGTGTCCATGCAACATAGGTTTGCACTTTGCAGTGCATCAATGAATAAGGAGTGAAGTCACTGCCTGAACTGATAATATGATTCACGATTGCTTTCTCAGATTCTACGTTACAATGTATGCTGAACAAATTCAGTCTAATAAGAGCAGTTGAATTACCCTCAACGATAATTTATTGGGTCACTTGACACAATCAAACAACTCGTATCCTCTTGTCATCGAACAAGTGGTATCAGTAGATACTCAGCATAAAAGAGCTGCACAAAGAAGAAAATAAATTAATGAAAAGTTTACCTCATGGAAATTTGATACAAGTCAGGTTAATCAGGTATATACGATCTACAAAATCCACTACTGATATGACACCAGCACACTCCAACAACCAAGGATGGAAATGCTCAAGCATATTCTGGCAGGTTCCAAATTATAGGCTATATTACCTGACTTGGTCTGACTACCTGAGGCTATCTACTTGATAAAGTACACGCAACTGGCTTGATATGGTTGTAAGTATTAAGTTTACGCGCGAACTATTTTAACCCACTTGGGTATTTAAACAGCCTATGACATTCCCAGAACATGGAGATCTTTCGTGTTTGAAAATTTTTGTTGTCTTGACGAAGAAAAAACAACTACAAACAATATTACAAACAGCAATGTGAAATGGGGCATCTTTTAACAGAAATAATTAAAATATGTACATAATAAGAAAATGCTATTCATGGGTCTACTAATGATTTTTACCAAATAAAAGAAAAGATAAGTATAGCTGAGATGAGCATTTACCTTCCATATAAACATGTAGAAGGCTGTTATTGCAGCTTTGCTGGTGAGATCAACAGATTTTGCTCGGCTCCAGAGTATTGAAGCCAAAATTGCATGTCCCAATACCTAAATATGCATAAACAGAATAATCAAGATCCCTATGCTTGCTGAGTTGTTCCATTGTTCAGTACTTAAGTATACTATTAATGGAACAAATATATAAAGAAAACTCAATACTATGAAGGGATTATGAAAGTCTAATCGGGCTTCCCTAATATCATCAATATACTCTCAGATTTTTTAAGTATCACTGATTCCATGTAAAACCAATCATATCAATAATTCACAAAACAGTACACCTCTAAATATATGGAAAGTTGATTCCAAAGAATAACAAATGGAGTGGTTGTACTTAATTGTGTAAGCATTTGCAAGGGAAGCTGATGAGGTAAAAAACCACAACTTAAAGATGAATCAGTAATATTTTAGAAGTTAGAACCCTTGATGTGACACTTAAACTTCATAATAACCTATTATTACATGACAAAAAATAAAGTAGCATGTAACTATGTATGGGCAGATACATTTTATTTTAACAATAAGGAGGAACTGAGCCATCTTTGTCTGAGTAAAAGCAGTGTGATTTAAGTTAATAACAAAATACACTGAGCGTTAAACCCAAAAGTTGTCAAGTTGGGTAATATGCTAGTGTAATATTTAGAATTAGATAACTGTGAGCCCTACCGTGATGCATTTGCTCAACATGAAGGATGATGATGCTCCCACTAAAATGGCAACACCATAAGCCATTTGAAGTAGCCATATACATATCCAAAATACCTGCCCAAAGATACACATCAAAAATATAGTGACCACTGAAAAGCAACTAACAGAATTTTATTTGTGGAACATAAGTATAGTAGAAGGTTACCCGCTTTTGTCCCAAATGTACTGTAAAGGACCGGATGCCAAATATTTTATCTCCATCAATATCAGGTATATCCTACATAATTCAACAGTGTTATTAAAATTTATCACAATCCTTTTCGTAGGAACTGCCTATACTAAGGCAAAATCCCTATAGTTCCTCAAAAAAAAAAAAAAAATGGCCAACTCCTATAGGATAAAAAAAAAAAAAGCATACAGCTTTGATGTAAAATCACTACAGTTCTGCATAAATGAAAGAATACAAAAAGGAGAAGTCTTTACCTTAAACAATGCTATAACAACAGAGAAGAAGCTCATAAATGCTGTTGCAAAGATTAGTGGCCTCGAGAAGGCAGCTGGTCTTTTGTACACATGGGTCTGAAATTACTACGTGAATTAGTACTCAAATTAATACTGAGAATTTGCTCCAATCATACTAGTATCTTTAGGAAAAACTCTTTATTTTTCACTCTGATGCCTCTGCCAGAAATCAACTGTGTTACTTTACTCATGTTGCAGATTTGAGCAGTTAATTTACGAGTATTAACTAACTACTGAATCATAGCGTGTTGATATTGATTTTTTTTTTCTTTTCTTCCCAATCAATTGCCCTCCCAGTTGTGTGCATGTGTGTGCATGCAGACTTAATTTCCCAGGCACTGCATCAAGAACTGAGAACTATTGCTCAGAGACATCAGAGTTCATATCTTTCAGTGATGTAACAGTGGCCATGGCTAATAACAATAAATAACCTCCCACACAAGAAATAGTATTGTTTAATAAAGTACTTTGCGAGAGAGTGAAATAGTGGAAGTAAATAGTAAAATCCAAGGCAACAAACCTGAATGTGCAGGAAAAAAGCAAGTTGAACTATCACTGCTCGAACAGCTAGGATGCACATTGCTGCAACCACAGCAAACCTTTTCCATCTCAGTAGTGGCACCTGAAATTTAAAAGGTAAAAAACCATGTTATGAGTTATGACAAACATTGTTAACTTTATGACATATCATCATCATATCACTCATCAAGTTCATTTTAATCTAAAACAGAAGGGAGAGAGTACATTGAGTCATTGATGTATCAAATTTGAGGAACACACACACACATATAGAATTATATATATATATATATATATATATATGTACATATATATAGAGGGCCCTTCCACTAAGGGATCCCTTTTTTTAACATATATGAGGGATGGGGGATTACACCAACTTTTCGATCACAAAATCACATCTCCACCGTTCATATGTAGTTCTATATGAGTAGATCATTTCTGTAAATTTTCAGAAATTTTGGTTATCGTTAAGGCATTCAAAACTACGATTTATAATTATAAGCATGAACGGTTCAGGTTTGGCAGATTTGGTTCATTCATTGATTTAATCTTGTTCGACACCTTATCACCAAATTGGCTGAAAATTTGCAGAATTGATCTATATATAAGGACCAATAAACTGAATGGTGGAGATTCAAAAATATAATCGAAAAGTTGGTGTAATCCCTCATCCCTCATATATGTCAAAAAAAGGGATCCCTTAGTGGAAGGGCCCTGCATACATATATATATATACATATATATATATATGTATAATATATATATATATATGTACATATATTCCTGAAACTACGTGGGTATGCTTTATGGTTATGCAGTGCCATGTGCATGTCAACATGAGGATGATCTATTTGGTCACTAATTTCCCCCCTCCAATTATTTGCTTTCTTCTAGGGGCATAACCCCTTGGGTCAGACGCACTTAACAGTCCCGGCTTACCCTCTTTTACTGAATTGAGGCATCTGTATCACTCTATATGCTGTGGGATGACAGTACTCTTTGATTCAAACTTCGGTCATCTGATTGTATTCATCATGTAATATTTTCAATATGCAGCTATCTGATGTCTCTATTATTGATCATGGACAAGCAAACTTACATTGATTGAATAAGCAGTTCCAAGTACAAAGCTGATGAAAAGGGCCCAGAACAATGGCCATGAACCAACAATCCATCCCAGCCAAAAACTCTGTAATAATGAATTGTTCTGATTAGAGGGCGTTGCCTAAAACTCTTGACATGGTTTAAATAAAATCTGAAGAAGTTAACTTCGAAAAAAAAAAAAAAAAAAAAAAACCGATAGCCAGAGTAGTACAGATAGTAAGCACTCAACATGTAGCACCATTTCTTCAAATTAAGGTTATCCAGTTATCCACCTACATTCTTTGGGGTTGGTCAAAATTATGGTGACTTATGTTTCCTTCAAACACGTATCGCTTGTGAATAATTTGCATGCTACCTAAACAGGTGGAATAATTAGGGAAAGAAACATGAAGAGAACCTCAAGTTACTTAACCCGGATAAGTTTGATATCCCCTTCTTTTATAGTAAACTTCTTGTGAAGAGAATGCAAAAATCAGGATTCACATCTCAAATCTAAGGGCATCTTCGGTAAGGTTGTAATTAGAGAGAGTGAGAGAGAGAGAGAGGAGAGAGAGAGTATGGTAAGGAGATGAGAGATGTGACACATAAAGAAAAACAATTTTAAACGGCGCTCTTAGTTTTCATTTCTAAAATCATCTTTTATCTCTCTTTTGTTCCACACTTATGCTGATCTTTGTCTCACCACACTCTTTCTATCTACAATAAAATAAGACAATAACAAAGCCAAATGATTTTAAGTGGCCCTACACAAGTACCGAAGTTAGGTGACTATATGCTTTCCACAATGGTTAGTCATACCACAATTGCAAAAGAAGTCACAATCATGATGCCAGTCACTACTGAATATTCTCCTGATGCCAATGGAAGATAAGGCTTGTTAACCTGCAACAAAACATGCAATAGAGTTTTCAATTAGAGAATCCAACATATATTTTACGTTAATGATTTTTGGGTATACCATCGGAGAATAATATAGGCAGCCATCCAAAAAAAAAAAACAAATCCATCTCTGTATCTCTAGATAAAATACTGCCAATATGACCTTCCTAGTAGAATGGCAAGTTAAATTTGCTCCAATACAATGCAATGTCACCAGTAAAATTGCAAATCTACCTTGTCTATATCAATGTCAGACAACTGATTTAAACCGACAATGTAAATATTCATGAAGAGAGCAGCAACTACAGCCTGAAAATAAAACATAGAATCTGTAAGAATAGCAGCCACAGCTTATGAATATGGCAACGTAACTTAGCAATAGATCAGTATCACCTCCAGCACTCCAGTGAAAAATAAGGGAGAAAAATCTGACAGATTCTGGACTGCAAGGAGAGAAACCGAAACTATGCTCAATGCCTGTATAAACAAAAACATAAGTGAGCTCTCTGTACATTGATATGAAAATGGAAAAAGAATAAAACGGTTAACAAACATGTTCTTAACTGATTGTAATTCACCACTAAATCTCATGCATCAATCTTAAATTACTGAGATACCAGAAATGATGATGATAACAATGATAGTGTCACAAACTTAACTGTGCCTATAACTGTGTGTGGCCTTGAAAACCGGTAAAAAGCATCTGTTGCATTTATGATAGTGTTCCAAATGTTTTTCGCATTATAAGCTCCTGGTTCAGAATCAAGAGGGTGACCAGCAGTTGCATTCACCAGGAACGTTTTATGCCTCCTGTAGGATGTAGAATTTTCCTTGGTGCCTATGTTATGATGCTTCAAATGCTGTTGCGGATGGAGAGACCCAACAGAGCAGTATCTTTGCAGTATGTCCTGTTCTCTGCACCTTGAAACTCTGACTGCAGTATATGAACCTATAAACACAAAATTTGGGGTGATGATATGTAATAAATGTCATGAAGGACTGAAACGACAAATTATGATTTTTAGTGATCATTATTTACCCGGCCTACCAATCCATTTCTTAAGTTCGTAAGCAACATTTCTCTGATACAAGGAACCTCTAATTAGGACCAATGTTGGTACAAATACTTTTTAAAAACCAAACACCTCTACAAGATCAGCGTACTAAGGACTTATTACCATATGCCTCATCCCCGAGCTGATATTGAAACAAGCCACAAGCTAGATTCCTAATATATGGTTATTAGGAATTTGAGATATTTAGAAGCCCATATGCTTCAAAGTTTTGGTTGAAAGCCATCCAAAGCATTCATCACCTTCTTGCCTTTCACAATTTCCACTTTATTAAACTGTAACAAATATATAAAGCCTAGAAAGCACATGAATGACAAGATGCAGATTAGGAACAATTATATAATGCAAATCATTTTATTAGTGTTTCTCTGGATAATGACAATTGCAACCAGACGCACAATGTGCAGCTTCAAATTGATTGCTACAGTGAAGAGAGCTTTCTCATAGTTTTCAATAAGCAGATTCAGCAAAAACACAGTTAACTGCAATATCAACCACTAAAATGCATTTCACTAGTACTGTAAGTATTTATACTACAACTCATTCAGTTACTCTAAAATATTATTTTATATTGAATGGTGCTTTTGTTTATGTATGTATGCAAACACAATTGAACTTCCAATTTCAAAAATTTAAATAGGCAGCATCAGATATTATGATGGGATATCATTACCCGAAAAGCAAATCTTCTTGAGATTCTCCCTTCTCCAACTGTTCCCACCTACAAGTTTTAAGAACCGTCAGAAAGCACACCAAGCAGTTCAAGCAGTTCATTTATGCCCAAACTCTTGAAATTGAATTGGCAAAAGTAGATTCTAACGACTCTAACCCAACCAGTCACATTACACAATACCAATAAAACATAGAAGTAAAAAATGAAGATCGGCTATTACGTGAGAAAACAGAGAAACCCAGATGAAGAAAAGTAATTTTGGGTCAGTCAGCTCACCATGAACACTAAAACTACCAACTTTAAAACAAATGGAAATTTTCCCAGACAGAATATTTCCGTACCATCCCAAACTTTTCATTGCCAAAACCCAATGCATGGTTCATCTCCAGCATCGGAAGTATCTAAACCCACAAGGCACAAAACTAAGAGCAGCCCTTAATCAATTAGCAGAGACATAGTAAAACTTCATGAAAGTGAAGTGAGAATCAAGTACCTATACAAGCTTTTGGAAAGGACCCAAGAAGCGCATAATCCATAGCTTCAGCAAAGAGAATGATGCTGTTTCAGTTCATCTATGAGCAAGAAGAAACAGTGATTCACCGAGTCCAAAAGGCTGAGAGGCTTTAAGTAATAAAAAAAACAACATGGAATAATTGGCCAAATTAGACAATAATGGGGTTGGGCGTCACAGACCAAATAAGTGTTTATATGGAAATATTGACGATGTGGCAAACGGGTTCAGTTGCAAAGACGTTCCAGTTCAGAAAGCTGCGAGTCACCGACACCTCAGACCCGTGTTGAGTTTCTGACATTATGTTGGGAGTTTGGGACCGAATATAAACTGTGTACACCAACCTAACAACCACAGTATCTGGGAAACCAACAAAAGTTGCTTCAATGATACAACGCCCCACTCTGATTTTTTCAATTCAGACAAAACATGAAATAGATAGTAATTTGTTAAGTTACCTCTTTAAAATGGACTTGGTAAAAAATCTCGCTTAGGAAAAAATAAGCCAATGTTGCTCTGCTTAGAAAAATCCTAGAACTTTATCTGATCGCTTTGTTGGTTGTGAGATAGAATGTGTTCAAAGGCTCTTGATATATTCATCTTCATGATTACCTACATGGGAATCTGAAGGGAAATTATTGTTGTCTATTTACATATCTTTGTGTTCATATTTATGATCCCCATCATTTACTATAAACTATTTTTCGTCCACTGTTCATAGACTGTTCACAAGAACTGTTCACGTGAACAGTTCGTATCTCTTTCTGGGTTGGTTCCAGAATTCCACATATACCCTCAGATTTGTTTTAATTACAATTTTGCTAGACAACCTAAATATAAAAATCTGTGTGATCTAACCGGAGCTTTGTACTTGATCTTGAAGCTTCCAGAGAGCGTTGATAGTGTCTGGACTCCATACAAACTCAGCCTCCGTCCTTACATCCCACTACCGCCCAGCTCCCCCCTCTCAATTAGTTCCCAATCCAAAACCCTAGCTTCGCCCCCAACTGCTTCTCCATCTCAGAATATCATCCTCTGCCTCTGACTCCTCTTCCGCCTTCCTCTCCGCCTCCGGTTTTGTCATCACTTTCTTTGAATTTTTTGATTAGGTTTTTCGTTTCCCTTGATTTCAGCTAATTCGATTCGGGCTTTGTCTCTTTGCAGTCTGAGACATCAAGGATCGATTTCACCGGTTTCTAAGTGTGATATGAAATTCTCTTGCATCTTCCACTGAATTAATGATCGAGGTGAGATTTGATTACAGTCCAATCCGGGTATTTCTTTTTCATTCAACTTCATTGTATTGTGTTGGATTTCAATTTGTAGGGTTTTGTATTGTTGTTTGTATTGAATCAGATATTTTCAAAGATAAGACTGCCGTTATTTGTCTTTTCCTTTTGTTTTTTGGTGTTGCTAAGTGTATGATGAGAGGTATTATAATTTAATCTGTGTTGTGGTTTCAATGATTGCAAGCACGCAAAAACATACATGTAATAGTCTGGGTTGTGCATGTGGTGGAGTTTCACCAGCACTTGCTGGAAGCAAATAACTTATTTAATCTTATTAGGTCTTGATATAAATAAGTCAAAATTTATTGTATTATATATTCAGATAGCTAAATACCATTCTGCTGAAAAGTGTAAGCATTTTGGATATGATTGAAATTATGCAAGGCAGGCTTTGCATGTAATAATCTGGGTTGTGCTTTTGGTGGAGTTGCACCAGCGCTTCTCTTACAAAATTTACAACATCAGGAAACAAATAGCTTATTTGATCTAAATAGGTGAAGGTTTTATTCTATCATTCACATAGCTAAAGAGTGTGCAGTTTGGATATGATTAAAGTCATGCGAAGCAGACCTGCAGTAAATTTAGTGTGTTTGGTGGGGTTTTGAAGTTAACAAATTGCTGTGTTTTAATAATGTAGTCTACTATTGTCTATTCATAGGAAAATAATGTAGTCTACTATTTTACTATTTTAGTATTAATGGTCGTTAAATTTTGATTCTCTTGCCAAATCAAGTTTGGTGAAGTGCTTAGATTCTAGAACAACTTCCTCATATTTCTTCATGTGGAAATAATTTTTGATCAGCTACATGTCTAGCTAGCTTGCAGAGTAAAAAGAAAAGCATCCAAAGCATTTAATTATGAATTATCATTAGGGGACTCAATAATTTTTCTTCCCATAAGCAAGAGGATGCAATGCAGATATAGAAACGAGCAAAACTTATATATGAAGTTGTCGGTACGCATCCATGCTTGAACATCGATCCATGCTTAGACCGTTCAAATCATCGATGAAGTTATGCATAGTCCACTTGCAATATGCAGATTTTCATCTTTATAATCATGCAAGGCATTCACAAAAATCACACCCCCATAACTGAAAACGCAATTTTTTTATTAAAAGAAACTTAGCTAATTCATGTCCTTTTTTGAGTGTAGGAATAAATTCGGCAAGGAAAAGCATCTTTGGAATTGCACCATCAAAATCAATCTGATAGTTATACCATTCCTCCTCACTTTTCTAATTATTGGTACTGATTTGATTTGCCAATCTGATAATTGTAAGCATGTTTATGATTTTTCTGGATGTGTGGAAGTTGTTTTTTTTTTTTTTTTCATTGTGATCTTTGAATTTTGGTTTTGAATATAGAATTTCTTTACTTTGATTATTATTGTGAAAATAAAAATAGATTCTTTTTTTTATCTGTGAGTTTATCTTCAGATTCTGTGCAAATAATTGGTTCTGCTGTTTTTGAAGTTTTCTTGAAGCTTTGAACAAGCTCACGGCCATAGGTATGTGTTACTTCTTATGTTGTTTACTGATTAAGTAATAATCCTTGATGAATGAAGTTAAAACTAAAATTTACTGATTAATGGGTTACCTTTTTTGTAATATTTACTTCTCTTAAATAAATTGTTGTGTCAGTTCAGGTTGTTAGGTATCGATTGAATTAGCACAATTAATCAGAAATTTGCCCCTTTCTTTGTTTTATGCCCAAAAGGAGAACTCATAATAACTTTATGAATTTGTAGATATGGCACCCGACTTTGTGACAGACATGGAGGGTTCAAGGGTTATAACTGAAGATGAGCTTTCTAAAGTTACTTGAAACAGAATAAAACAAGAACGTCACATTACATTTGCAGCTGTAAACTTAACAATACAATTTTAGTATTTTGCAATCAATTTCGAGTAAAGTTGATGATAGATATAATATTTCCTGACAAAAAGAAACAACTTGCTTTAGTACCAAAAGTGCAGCTATATTTCTTGACTAATTGGATTTTGGATGAAATAATATTTATTTCAATGACAAAATAACTCAATATGTTTCTACTTGGTACTTTTACAGTCTCTTCCTCTTCTGTTTAAAATTTGATATTTTACTCCAACCAATATGTCTAAATTTTTTGTGTAAGATTGTTTCAGTCACTTGGTGAATAGTGAATTGACATTGTTGATTTTTTTTTTTAAGTCGAATTGACATTGTTGATAGGAGTGTGTCAAATTTCACATATGAGAGGAAATGTCTTTTGTCATGTGGATGATATGTTAGAAATGACATATATGTTGGACTATTGGACGAAGACTCTAAGAGCATCTCCAACTTAACTGTCTTTTGACAGGTGGAGCTTTAATAGGAAGAAATAACAAGATTCACATTAATGGAATTGTCTCATCCTAGATGGATTTGACATTCCCCTTCTCATTGTGCTCTCAAAATTGTCAAATTGCTTTCTTTGATTGTTTAATACCTCAATCTCTTTGTTCTTCTACCTCTTTCCTTCTGCTACTCTTTCTTTTTTCCTACCCAGATCTATTATTAGAGTCTAGGCATTTGTTGATGATGAGAGAATGAAATTAACCACTGCATACCAACAACCAACTGCAACCTTGGCCAAAGAGAGGATCCTGATCCTTCCTATATTAATTGTTTTGGTTGAAATTTGCATATTTTAGGGAATTAAGTTTTTGTTTTATTCATCCTTTTTTTCTAATTGTATGTTTGCATATCAGTTTCCTTGGCATATATTGCATATTACGTAACCAGAATTGTAACTTAGAAGGGTCAAAATTCATATATTAAGAAAGTGTTCTAGGATATTCCATATGTATGTCTTAGTCTTATGCCATCAGGATATGTAGTTAGAATATGACTATGTATTCCTTATCATTACCATATTGATACTTGTAATTCCCTATATAAATAGCTCTTATCAATAAATAAGATGATGATTCTCTATTCTCTTACTAGATCTCTTTGTCTCTACATTTTATTCTTGATCACGTTATCATGCACTTTGTTCTAACCCTAGAATTAATAGCCCACCATTTTGTTTCCGAAACCCTAAAAAAAAAAAAAGCGTTTTCGGCTCCTATGTCCGACCGCCACCGCCGCCTGTTTTCCCAGCCGTCGTCCGAAATCACCGGCTACCAATCCCTTGGCCGCCGCCCGCCGACGATTTTTGGTTTCCTCCGACTACAATTTTCAACTTCTTCAAGTGTTTGAAGTTTCGAAAGGTATGTTTTGAAACCCTAAACTTTTCCAAGTTCAATAACTCGGAGAGGATAAAATCATTTCCTCCCTTCTCCATCTCAATTCTATACTTGGGATTTTGTGCGTGCAGGTACCAAAGTCCGGAATTTTATTCGCAGGTCAAGAGTGGTTTGATCACTATTGTTTCCTTGTCAGGGTTGTGTATGATCAACCCCGACCTTTCTCCAGATTGTGTTTGATCAATCCGAGACCTTTTTCCTAATTGTGTTTAATCAATTCGCGGCTTTTTCAGATTATGTGTAATCAATCCGAATGACAAACCATTAAAATCATTATTTGTGACCTCTATCGAGTCTCATAACAGCTTGGTTTTATATGCAAGAGCAACGTAACATTATGCTCATTTGAGTTTTGACTACTCGATACCTAAGGCGAATCTTCGCTTGATATCTGTGGAACCTTTCATTGGAAAGGATTAAACCACATGTTTTGACCCCAGGCTAACAAGCCTAGATGCCGAGATTTCACATCTCATGCGCTCAAAGTCTTTGACGCGCCACATCAACAAAAGTCTTCAATGGCAATCTCTGCAAAAAGTAATGACCACAAAGTACTATGGAATGCACTCATGGAGCGTTTCTTGAAACGTTCATATAACTCTACTTGTTGAGTTATTAGTCAAGTGGATTGATTACCACCTTAATTGACTACATATTGTCGATGATCTTTTGTGGCTTCATGATCCCTAATCTTTAGCGGATTCGATTATCATCAAGTTCTCTAGGTCCTCCGAGTTGGTTTCGAATTACCAACGAGACTTGATTTTGATCATACGATTGCAAACGAGAATTGTATATACGCTAATGCGATAAGCATATTTGGGATTGTCCCCTAATGTGGGGACAACAATATGGGTCACGACAATGGCAGAAAACGCCGTGCCGATGTCTAGAAAAGAGGGGGAGGTGTCGCCAGCCCTAATGGCAACACTCCAGATCTAGACACCAATTTGTCAAAACTACTTATGTCAGCTCATGACAATGCAACTGTTGTGGATCTCCAGATTACTGGTTCAAGAGTTGTCGAGCTCTCCTTCAAATTATGAATGCATACAAAAAGGTACGAAAAATCAATATGAGGACAATAACATCATGCTCATGATCACAAATTTCAAAGATTCGGATCCAGCTCTAGCTACCCCTGACTTTGACGTCATTGGCTAGACATTGATTTTCTTTCCAAGTTATATGTAATAAGGCATCGTATCGACGTCATTAGTCTATTTGGGACGTCGATGTACTAACATTAGCAATAATGAATGCCTTGAGAATTTTTTCAAAGTTATGAAACTATTCTCCTCTTATGGTTTGTATTAATTTACAAACAAGATGTACATTTTTACATCGTCCTTAGAAGTGTGGCTGTTGGCTCAAAAATCGTCCCGGCCACGTGTCAATGGGCCGGGGGCTTCTTTGGGCTACACATGTCCTTCTCGCTTGGTGACGTGTGCGATGGCGTGCCAACGCGCGGCCGAGGGGCCAAGCGAGGTTTTGTTCTGATATGTATGTAGATGCGCTGCCCTGACTTCTGATCAGTTGACTGTGGACCGAGGAAGGATCGATCTCGGCCGCAGGGTTCTCTCTGCCTTGGATGCAAGGACTTTAACACGGATCGGCTAGTAAGCCGATCTTGGTGTAGTGTGACTAGGTGAATGTTGTGATGGTGCAAGTGATGTGAATGCAAGAATGTAAAGTGCAGGAAAATTAAAGATAACGTAAGAACACGAATGTAAATTGCAGGAAAGATAGTGCAGAAAAGTAACGAACAGTAAGATAAATTACAAGTATGTAAAGAACGATAATGTAAATCGCGGCAAAGATAGATAAGTACCAGTAAACAAAAACGATAAAGTAAACACGGAATTGATATGTGTAATGCTGAGAAGCTGAATTGTATTGAGATAAAAATGTGTAATCGCGTAGAGCGTTTGGTCGAGGACCTCTAACAAAGAATCCTAAGGTCCTTTTTATAGTGAAGTAAAATAAAGAAAACGTAATCCTAGCTTTAAACACAGGGATGGATTACAGGTAAATCATGGATTAAATTGTAATAAGCTCATTCAATCTGATTGCCACAAGTTTGGTAACTGTAGTGACGTCTCCCTTGAAAGCGCTATCTTTGAGATTAAGATTGTAGTAACGTCATTCCCGCAATAAAACTCATTCAACCTGATTGCAACCATTTTGGTAACTGTGGTGATGCCTCCCTTAAAGGCGCCATCTCTGACCGTAATTTAGCTTGTAATATCAATCAGTCGACCTCGTAAGGGTTTGACATGATATAACATTTATTCTTCTTTCTTGGCCGCTGCAACTCACGAATAGCCGCAACTAAATAAGGTGTATGTGGCTCAACAATCATGTTCGCGGCTCAACATAAAGTGACCGCGGCTCAACATAAGGCGTATGCGGCTCAACATAAGATGTCTGCAGCTCAACATAAGATGTCCGCGGCTCAACATAGGGTGACCGTGGCTCAACATAAGGTGACCACGGCTCAACATATGGGCGTCTGCGGCTCAACATAAGGTGACCGCGGCTCAACATAAGCGCGGCTTAACATAAGGCGTCTGTGGCTCAACATAAGGTGACCGCGGCTTAACATAAGGTGTCTGCGGCTCAACATAGGGTGACCGCGGCTCAACAAAGGGTGACCGTGGCTCAACATAATTTCTTTGTGGCTCAACGGCCGCGGCTCAAAACACCGATAGCCGCGATCATCATCTCTGTTAATAACCGGATGAGTCACAATATTTACTCATTAATGGCCGCGGTCACTAATGGACCCGTCCATTTGGTCTGCCACGTGGTTCGTGCCAAATATAGGTTCAAGCAGAGCCCCCCCCCAGTTCCTTATGCTTCGGCAAAGACGCCGAATGGTTCACACGCTTATTCAACCATGGCCGCAAATTCATTGTTAAGGCAAGGCTGCCATGTAAACAATATTTGGCAAAAAGTATTCTCCCACGTGGAAGACATCACCACCATAGACCTAGATTCCTTTTCCTTTTGGGAGAAGAACTTCTCAAATTTGCTTAGGAATTGTGTCCCACATCAAACTCTTATTCCTTAGCCGATCTGGACAACCACTATAAATAAAAGACCCCGGCCATGGATTACTCAAAACAACAATTCCTTTCAACGTTGCATAACCATAGGGTTCTCGGCAGAAGACGAAGCTTTGAAGTTCTCCAAGAAATACAACGAGGCCTTAACCTCAGTGCGTGACAAAGTGAAAGCAGGGGAAATCCAAATGTTAGCCGCGCACACTCTGCCAACAACAACAGGATCGGCCATACCACCTCTATTGGCTTGTTCCCTAGGTCCTCACTTTCCTGAAGGCATGCCCCGTAGGATCTCAAAAGTTCTCTACCAGGAAGAATTGGACGACTCTTGTCACTTTACTGAGCATGGTGGTCTTCATGGTCTTGCTCAAGGCCTGATGGTTGGCCAACCCTTACAGATGAATGGCAAGAATGGGTTCCAAGAATGGAGCACTTTTATGCCGATCATTGGAAACGAATCGGCATTTATGACACCATCAAACTCACCGAGCAAGACATAATAGTAGAGAAACAACTATTAGCCGCGGCTCTATATTTTTGGTCCTCAGCTACGAACACAATGAACCTGTTATTGGGTCCTATGAGTCCAACAGTCATGGACATGTGTATACTCATCGGATTGCAGCCTACCGGGGCCGAAATCGGCCCAAGTCACAAATTTCCTACTACCTTCAGAGATAGTCTACTTCCTCCCAAACGCGCGAAAGACCATGACAAGGAAGCAAAAACCGAAGCTATCAAAGCATCAAAAAGATCACGCAACTACAGCTCTTTATATAAGAAATATGCAGTTGTTGACTCCAAGCTTGCGAACCGAAGACCTGTAGGGAAAGATGAACACACGGCGTTTTTATATTATTGGCTATGCAAGTATGTTTTCTACAGTAGAGCACATCAATGTCCTCCGGATTACGCAATATTAGTTGATGCGCTGGCTTCTGGTATTCGGCTAGCTCTTGGCCCATTCGTCCTTGCCAACTTATACAGAACTTTACATAATATTGTGACTAACGACATGGATCTCAACGTCAGCGGACCATTGTGGGTGTTCCAACTCTGGTTGCGAGCATACTTCCCTCATACGTCAGCCTCAGCATTGGAAACTAGCCACGGTATGTTTTATGGGCGGCAACTTATGGCCGCCTCGTCCTCTTTCATGCCCCTGGAGAAGTGTTTTGCCATGTTTTACACCTCCAGAAGTTTCAAAGACCTACGCCCTTGTTATACTCAATGTAGATTGGCATTTTGCTACTAACAAAGAGTCAGAAAAGAACTTGTCTGATGAGGAATGGAGAAAATCTGGGCCAGCTTTGTGATCTCACGAGACTTGCATCATGGGTTGACACTCAATGCACACTCTAAGCCTGTAGTATAAGTCTACCTTCCCAACTATTTTGCTCGTCAATTCGGATGCATCCAAGCTGTCCCATCCTTTACAACAACTCATTGAACCTTTAAACTCATGGCGTCGAAAGGTGCACACAAAAGATATGTGTGACTCAGTTTCACAGCGGTACCACGATCACCTCAATCGTTTCAAGTTGGAAGGCTTCCAATCGAACTTCGCAGCCACTCCTACTTTCGTCTCTTGGTGGGCAGACTTTTCTACAAAATTTGTGGATCCAGAATATAAAGATATGTTTACAGAATGGATCGTCCGAGGAGTTGGAGATATTCTTCTGAACCAAACTGGTCACAAGAGAAAACGGGCTTTTGTTAATCACTGTAACGAGCTATCAACACCCAGGCAACGAAGCTCTGTTTGTATCGAAGAAATGTTTGACGAGAATTCTCCTGTGAGCTCGAACAATGGAAGTGATCACTTTATTGAGTCAGCTGCACATGACGACTATGCCGACGGGTATGATGAGAATTTAAACAGTGAGAGTGCAAATGAAGACGATGTAGACAGCACTTCGTCTCATAGTTTGCCTTGTTCATCTCCGAACCGTAACCATCAGGTAACCATCTTATCCAAAACACTGTATATGTTTACTCACCGCGGCTTCATTGAGCCGCAATATGTATTGGAATCACTGACTTGATCGCTTGTCATTCAAACTTTAGGGACCGTACGAGCATGAGAATACCAGCCAAACGCAAAGTACCCACACCAAAATGACTGCCATTCAACTAGTACTTCCAGCCAAGTGAGTTGTCATCTTATTTTCACCGCGGCTCACCAGGGGCCTCAATGTCATTTAAATTATCATTCCTGAGTTAATATGTTTATTCTTTTGAATGCAGTCGAATCTTCTTACAGATCTATTGCCTGCAGACACCATGGCATTTTTGGACGAACTTGCTGAGAAACTTGAAGCGCCACAAAATCATAATTTGAGGGAGGAGAGTGAAATAAGACGTGAACCGCGGGAACAGAAGGCGGCTGAGTTCGTTGCTGTGCATTGTCGTAAACCGCTTATGACCATCGTTGAGCAAGGTCTTCATGACCGTTTCAAACAAGAATTGAGATTCCTGATCTCACTTAACCATTTCACTCTTGAGCGCGCTCAGCAGATCGAAAGTCATCTCAAGGTCACAGACGTGAGCATTGATGCCTTTTCACAGACATTGAAAAATGGGACACCGGCTGCGCGCTAGAGCAAAAATACGGACTCATTGTCAAACGACAATCTTCACGTGCCGCGAAACTCACTCAAATGCAACAAGACTCAAGACTGATGTCTAGAAGTTGGCAGAGCTGGAAAGTCAGATGAAAACAATTCGAGAGCGCATGTCCATAACTTCACACGTCATAAACCAGGAGTACGCAGTACACCATGAAGAGCTCAAGTTATTTTCTCTACACGGTAGAGACACCAAAGCTTTTATAGACATCAAAGAAGATCTTGACAAGGCCATGAAGAAGTATGAAGCTGATTGGGCCATGTGGGAAAATATCTTGCCATGATGGGTTTCCTCGAGCATGATCAAAATTTTATATGTATTTGCTCAAACTTCAATGAACCCTTCTAGTTTTCTTTTTTCCATGCAAGTTTATTTCAAAAATACTTCGCTATTCACCATCATGGATGCTCATGAACCGTGGCCTATCAATAGGCTCTACCATCAATGCGGGCATTCGTGAGCCACGGCCTATTGTGATCAAATAACAAGGCCAATATTCTCGCTGCGGCCAACAATGGTGATCAATGCAGCTAACTCAAATGGTATCTAACGATGGCCTATGTTTACATGTGAGAATAGAGGGTATCTGTGTCACGCCCCCAAAACGAGACCATTATTATATGAAAATATGGTGCCCGAATTTGCGGCCTGAGAGTTAAAACAAATAAAATTTTCTCGAATAATTTATTAGAAGAAGAAATATATATGTCTGAATAATACTTTTATTAGAAAGGGAAAACATTAATATTTTACAATACCAAATATTTTACAATACCAAATATTTTACAATACGAGAGTTTTAGCAAGAGTGTATAAGACATTACATTTATTCTTAAAATAGAAATAGAAAATATTATTTTATTTAGTAGGTTCATCCCATTCCCCAAGCATCTATTCGTTACCTGAAAACAAGAATGTGTAGCATCATGAGTAACACAGACCCAGTAAGTACAGCTTACATTCTTATAATAATGTGTCTTATAAGAAACCAGAAATAAACACAACTAAGTAAAAATGTACCAAGAATCATTTTGATTTGTTCATACTGATTCTTATTTATGCACACATACACACACACACATATACAAGCGTGAATGAATTCATCCATGTAAATGTTTAGGAAACTGGTAATAAATCATAAAGATCACGTACTAGGTCCACTATACCAAAGCACGAATAAGCCGCAACATACCAGGACAATACCAGAGTATGTATACTCAAGGTCGACACTTTCTTCCTATGAGTATAATAGTGCACTATCGTAGGGACTATGGCCCATGCTAACTCCACAAATCACAAAACACTTTTACCAGTAATTCATTTAAGCACGGGGTAGTACTAATCACCCAACTTCAATCTCCAAATATAATTACGTCAATAAAATATAACAAACTTTAGTAAGTAAGACAATTACTTCAAGACCAATAAAGTATATATATGAGCGTACATCAATATACTTTAAAAATTGTCAATAACTTAAGGTATGCACAAGATAAGCAATTTAATAAACTTGAAAGTAAATGTGCAATAAAGTAAATGTGCAATAAAGTAAATGTACTTTAAATTAAATAAACAGAATTAGTAGTCAAAGAATTAGTAGTCATATTTCCCATAGTGAGGGAAATCCTTGTCCAAAGAACCGTTAATTTATCATTTTCATATCTCATTCAATTTATGTCCAAATTAGGCAAGTGAGGAGTCCATGTCGAAGGATTTTTTGTAAGGAATTCAATGAGATAAGTCATATAATCCAGTTCGAAGTCATAGAGTCCAGAAATGGTGAAAAACAGTAGCAGTGCAGAAAGCTGATATCCTTTATATTACCTTTGATGTCTAAGTCTTTACGTGCTTTATATTTTATCATTGCTTCTGAAACTTTCCAGATTTAAAGTAGAGATCCTAAGCTTCAATTTGATATAAAGTTTGTAGAAAAAGGTTAAGAAATGAGTGAGATATGAAATTTTGAAGTTGTGGTAGTTGTAAGGGATTTTCAGCAAGTTTATTAGTTTGGAAGTTTGATTAGCCATAACTTCTTCGTTTCTAAACCTTTTTAAGTGATTCAAAAGCCTAAACTGAAGTATTTTTCATGAAGAATCTAATACTGTGATCAAGTTTTACAAAGTGAAATTATATACAAAAAATAAGTTTGTAGAAAACATATTCTTTTCCATTTTATCCTTAGTTATGCATTTTGATAATCTTATAGACAAAAGAGTATAGGAATGTAACCATGTACTTACTCTTGAATTTTCAACAGTGAAGTGAAGGTTTGGTATTGACTCAAGGTTGGACTTCTTTGACAAAGAGAGAACTTCTCAAGAGAAAAAGAGTGAAGGGTAGGATTTTGGTGTGGGAGCTTTTCTATTCAACTAAGGAAGTTTGTGATCATCTTTACGTTTGATTGGAGTGTGTGAAGAAAAGATGTTGCAGCTTCCAAGTATAAATAAGCCATGAAGCATGTATTGTAAATTAATTTTCAGCAATTTTATTTGACTAAAAGGCCAAACATTAAATTTGAGTGATAGTCTCTAGCTAGTTAGGGTGATTGTTCACAAAGAAAACCAAATAGTAAGAGGGGTAAAAGAAAATCAGCTAGTGCATGAATCTATATATGAGGTATACCTTATATATGTATTGACATGAATCTATAGATATACAAATATTTATATATGTATATATAGATATATATCTACTCAAGCTAATAAGTAAAGGAATATGATGTTTTCCTTTCTTAAGATCTTGTAAATGTGTTAGTAATATTTAAGATTAGAATAGTATGCATGATAAAAGCAATACTAACACGAATCTTAAATTCAATCACGAGTATCGATTGTATGTAAGAAATACGGGTTAAGGTATTTAAGTAGTTTACTTAAATTCTAATACTTAATAAAAATACCTATCTTGTAAGTATGATACTTGGAGTCATTGGCTTCTAAAATGAATATTTTAGAAGATATTTGGATTACTATCTAAGGTTAAAGAGCCTTAGTGTGTGCTATAATTTGCGCTAAGTTTCGGGGTACTACAATCTGGTTGCCCTCTCCAGTGAGAATAGAGGGTATCTGGTTGCCCTCTCCAAGTGAGTCGACTATTAGGTGTCAAGGCACATAGTCGAGTCACTTAATGTTCAGTGAGGCTCTCACATTTCCCCTGCAGTTGGGTAATACTTTTTTAAGTGTTGACCATTGATAGGCATGGAATGCAACTCGCCGTCAAGGTTCGAAGATGATACGCTCCATTCCCGATGATGTGATCTACCACGAATGGTCCTTCCCACTGAGGTGACCACTTTTCATATTTTGGATCTTTTTCGGTCTCGGCGCCGAGGACCGCTTTCCAGACCAAATCATCTTCAGCGAAAGTTTTGTTGTTGACACGCTTGTTTTAAGCTCTGGCCATTGCGCGCTTTTGAGCTTCCATTCTGTTGTAAGCATCTAACCAAGCGTGGTCGACCTCTTCCAGTTCTGCAGCATGGCTTGAGTGTAGTCACCGACTGTTAGGTTGTGCTACTCAGCTACACGTAATGCTTTAACTTGGATTTCTACTAGAAGCATGGCGTCATGGCCATATGTCAAAGCAAACGGTGTAGTCCCAGTTGCAGATCGCTTCAAGGTACGTAAAGCCCATAATGTGTCAGATAAGATATTATGCCAGTCTCGAGGTTTATCAGTGATCATCCTCTTTAACACATTAATCACCAGTTTGTTGGCGGCTTTGGCTTGACCGTTAGCTTTTGGGTAATAAGGAGTGGAATGAATCATTTGGATACCCAACTCGCGCATAGCATTTTGCGTCGCTTCGGAAATGAAAACGGAGCCGCGATCCGCAATGACTATTTCTGGGACGCAAAATCGATGCACGATTTTTTGTTTGATGAAAGTGATTACGGTCTCACTAGTGATTGAAGTATATGGCTCCGCTTCTACCCATTTTGTAAAGAAATCTGTCATGACTAAGATCCATACATGTTGCTTAGAAGACGCAAGGTGAATCTTCCCAATAATGTCCATGGCCCAACAACGAAACGGCTATGGTTTAATAATAAGGTGTAGCAATGTGGCTGGCACCGATGACGGGAGCCATGAATTTGACATTGCTTGCAGCCAAGGGCGAATTCGATACAGTCTTTCAATATTGTAGGCTAGTAATAACCATGTCTGCGAATCAACCACCGCATCTTTATTCCGGCTTGATGAGCTCCACAAATCCTCCATGAACCTCGCGCATGATTTTGAGGGCTTCTGGCCCTCCGACGCATAAGAGAAGTAAACCATCTGCTGATTTTCGGTACAATTGGTCTTTGTATAAGACGAAGTTCGCTGCCAAAAATTTGATCTTTCGATCATGTTTTCCCTCAGGATTATCATGAAACCTGATGATAGGATATCGCCAATCGCATGGCTCCAAGCTAACGACGAAAATTTCTAAAGGTACACCACGATCTTGCAAGGCAGGCATGCTTTTGCGTAAAATTCTGACGGTCCGACTAGATTCGGTCCATTTTAAAGTTATACCCGATGCAAGTTGTGCTATCTCGTTTGCGTCCGAGTTTTCTTTCCGCGGTATATGGAATACCCGATCGAAAATCTCGGCCAATTGGCCAGCCAAAGCATAGTAAGGTAACAAAGACCAACTCGTGCACTTGAATTCCTTAAGCAGTTGATTAATAACTAGCTGTGAGTCTCCACGTATAAGAACACGTCTCGCTCCCATTTCTTGTAGTATCTCCATCCCAATGATTAAGGCCTCATATTCCGCCTGATTATTGGTACAGCGAAACTCAAGCTGAAACGCGAATTGGAACAACTCACCTTCAGGAGACTCAATCGTAACTCCGGCTCCGGCTGAAGTCTCGGTGCTCGAACCATAAAAATGCATAGTCCAAAAGTTGTTCTGCATGGGTCGCGTCTCAATAGTTCCGATTTCAACATCATCCATAGGCTCTATCGCACTTGATGGATGGTGGGCTAGGAAATCAGCCAAAGCTTGGCCTTTTACCAACTTTTGTGCAATGTACTTAAATGTGAACTCGGATAAAGCCATAGTCCATTTGCCAATACGGCCGCAAACGATCGGCCGCATAAGCATGCACTTAATCAGGTTTGTCCTTGAGATAATCAAAACTACTGAAGGCAACATATAATGTCGTAGCTTTATGGCTGAAAAGTACAATGCTAAACACAGTTTTTCAACGGCAATATACCTTTGTTCACTGGTGTGAGTACTCGACTCAAATAGTATACAGCGCGCTCCGTCCCTTGATAATTATCTTGGGCTAGAAAACTTCCAATAAAGCGATCAGTTGCGGCCAGTATAAATTGAGCGGCCGACCATAAATCTTGGGCTAGAATATGACTATGTATTCCCTATCATTACCATATTGGTACTTTGTAATTCCCTATATAAATAGCTCTTATCAACAAATAAGATGATGATTCTCTATTCTCTTACTAGATCTCTTTGTCTCTACATTTTATTCTTGATCACGTTATCATGCACTTTGTTCTAACCCTAGAACTAATAGCCCACCATTTGTTTTCCGAAACCCTAAAAAAAAAAAAAGCGTTTTCGGCTCCTATGTCCGACCGCCACCGCCGCCTGTTTTCCCGGCCGTCGTCCGACATCACCGGCTGCCAATCCCTTGGCCGCCGCCCGCCGACGATTTTTGGGTTCCTCCGACTACAATTTTCAACGTCTTCAAGTGTTTGAAGTTTCGAAATGTATGTTTTGAAACCCTAAACTTTTCCAAGTTCAATAACTCGGAGAGGATAAAATCATTTCCTCCCTTCTCCATCTCAATTCTATACTTGGGATTTTGTGCGTGCAGGTACCAAAGTCCGAAATTTTATTCGCGGGTCAAGAGTGTGTTTGATCACTCTTGTTTCCTTGTCAGGGTTGTGTATGATCAACCCCGACCTTTCTCCAGATTGTGTTTGATCAATCCGAGACCTTTTTCCTAATTGTGTTTGATCAATTCGCGGCTTTTTCGGATTATGTGTAATCAATCCGAATGACAAACCATTAAAATCATTATTTGTGACCTCTATCGAGTCTCATAACAGCTTGGTTTTATATGCAAGAGCAACGTAACATCATGCTCATTTGAGTTTTGACTACTCGATACCTAAGGCGAATCTTCGCTTGATATCTGTGGAATCTTTCATTGGAAAGAATTAAACCACATGTCTTGACCCCAGGCTAACAAGCCTAGATGCCGAGATTTCACATCTCATGCGCTCAAAGTCTTTGACGCGCCACATCAACAAAAGTCTTCAATGGCAATCTCTGCAAAAAGTAATGACCACAAAGTACTATGGAATGCACTCATGGAGCGTTTCTTGAAACGTTCATATAACTCTACTTGTTGAGTTATTAGTCAAGTGGATTGATTACCACCTTAATTGACTACATATTGTTGATGATCTTTTGTGTGGCTTCATGATCCATAATCTTTAGCGGATTCGATTATCATCAAGTTCTCTAGGTCCTTGAGTTGGTTTCGAATTACCAACGAGACTTGATTTTGATCATATGATTGCAAACGAGAATTGTATATACGCTAATGCGATAAGCATATTTGGGATTGTCCCCTAATGTGGGGACAACAATATGGGTCAAGACAATGGCAGAAAACGCCGTGCCGATGTCTAAAAAAGAGGGGGAGGTGTCGCCAGCCCTAATGGCAACACTCCAGATCTAGACACCAATTTGTCAAAACTACTTATGTTAGCTCATGACAATGCAACTGTGTGGATCTCCAGATTACTGGTTCAAGAGTTGTCGAGCTCTCCTTCAAATTATGAATGCATACAAAAAGGTACGAAAAATCAATATGAGGACAATAACATCATGCTCATGATCACAAATTTCAAAGATTCGGATCCAGCTCTAGCTACCTCTGACTTTGACGTCATGGCTAGACATTGATTTTCTTTCCAAGTTATATGTAATAAGGCATCGTATCGACGTCATTAGTCTATTTGGGACCTCGATGTACTAACATTAGCAATAATGAATGCCTTGAGAATTTTTTCGAAGTTATGAAACTATTCTCCTCTTATGGTTTGTATTAATTTAAAAAAAAATGTACATTTTTATATCGTCCTTAGAAGTGTGGCTGTTGGCTCAAAAATCGTCCCGGCCACGTGTCAATGGGCCGGGGGCTTCTTTGGGCTACACGTGTCCTTCTGGCTTGGTGACGTGTACGATGGCGTGCCAACTCGCGGCCGAGGGGCCAAGCGAGGTTTTGTTCTGATATGTATGTAGATGCACTGCCCTGACTTCTGATCAGTCGACTGTGGATCGAGGAAGGATCGATCTCGGCCGCAGGGTTCTCTCTGCCTTGGATGCAAGGACTTTAACACGGATCGGCTAGTAAGCCGATCTTGGTGTAGTGTGACTAGGTGAATGTTGTGATGGTGCAAGTGATGTGTGAATGCAGAATGTAAAGTGCAGGAAAATTAAAAGAAACGTAAAGAACACGAATGTAAATTGCAGGAAAGATAGTGCAGAAAAGTAACGAACAGTAAGATAAATTACAAGTATGTAAAGAACGATAATGTAAATCGCGGCAAAGATAGATAAGTACCAGTAACAAAAACGATAAAGTAAACACGGAATTGATATGTGTAATGCTGAGAAGCTGAATTGTATTGAGATAAAAATGTGTAATCGCGTAGAGCGTTTGGTCGAGGACCTCTAACAAAGAATCCTAAGGTCCTTTTTGTAGTGAAGTAAAATAAAGAAAACGTAATCCTAGCTTTAAACACAGGGATGGATTACAGGTAAATCATGGATTAAATTGTAATAAAGCTCATTCAATCTGATTGCCACAAGTTTGGTAACTGTAGTGACGTCTCCCTTGAAAGCGCTATCTTTGAGATTAAGATTGTAGTAACGTCATTCCCGCAATAAAACTCATTCAACCTGATTGCAACCATTTTGGTAACTGTGGTGATGCCTCCCTTAAAGGCGCCATCTCTGACCGTAATTTAGCTTGTAAATATCAATCAGTCGACCTCGTAAGGGTTTGACATGATATAACATTTATTCTTCTTTCTTGGCCGCTGCAACTCACGAATAGCCGCAACTAAATAAGGTATGTGGCTCAACAATCATGTTTGCGGCTCAACATAAAGTGACCGCGGCTCAACATAAGGCGTATGCGGCTCAACATAAGATGTCCGCGTCTCAATATAAGGGCGTCTGCGGCTCAACATAAGGTGACCGCGGCTCAAATAAGCGCGTCTCAACATAAGGCGTCTGCGGCTCAATATAAGGTGTCCCGGCTCAACATAGGGTGACCGCGGCTCAACATAGGGTGACCGCGGCTCAACAAAGGGTGACCGCGGTCTAACATAAGGTCTCTGCGGCTCAACGACCGCGGCTCAAAACACCGATAACCGCGGTCATCATCTCTGTTAATAACCGGATGAGTCACGATATTTACTCATGAATTGCCGCGGTCACTAATGGACCCGTCCATTTGGTCTGCCACGTGGTTCGTGCCAAATATAGGTTCAAACAATGGCATATTTACAATCTACATGGTTAGATTATGCCGTTTTGGTCTCTTCCAAGTGAAGATGACGCACGGCCTTGCATCCTCGAGGAGGATCACCGTGTTTCCGGTTAAATCTTCTACCCTATAGCAGATTTTCCATCATCAATTGTTCAACTAGACTTATCCAAGCTCAGTGTGATGTCTTAGAATTGTTCAAAATTAAGGTGATAGTGGTTTCAAGTGTGCCTCGCACTACCGACGACATGCCTGGTCATACTGAATTGGAGTTGCCGAAAACTTTTGATTTTGGATCCCCCTACGATATTAAACCAATTGTCGTCTTGCAAAAGATGTTGAAGATTTATCAAAACCAGACAATCATCATCATGATTGAATCCTCTAGGTCTTCTAAGTTAGTTTATGTTCATGTCAGGGAGCTTTTGGTCATGGAGTTTACGACCTTGGAAAGACCAAAAGGACTTGATTTTGATCATATACATGTCATTTTGGCTTCAGCTTATGCCCACATGCCATCCGCAAGCTTCAAAGCTTTGCCAATGCCAAATCTGCAAAAAACAGCAATTTGTCCCTTCTAGACAGTCAACTTAGTTTGAGCTTTGTGAGCACCTCCGGACGAACCAGACAATGCACTTTATATCATTGGAAAGCACTATGAGTCTAGTTTTTAGAACTTTTTACGGTTCATCCATATCTATTTTAACGAAGAAGTTATGGCTGTTTTAGTGCGCAAAGGTCATTCTGCACGGAAAATTTTTTGCACTCTCAGGATTGCAGCTTTTTGTAGCTTCTTTCAATCCTTCTAAATAGTTCAAGTGGAACTCTTTACTCTCCTATCTACTTCATTTTGTAGATCTGTCTCATAGAGACATTGAGTATCTCACAGATAGTGGAACTTCCCACAACATTCTAAGGAACCGGCAATTATCTTTATATTTTGTGCCTTATAAATCTTCTGTGACTACAACGATTGAATCATATTGGTCATTCAGGAACGCAGATTAGCTTAAATCTTGATGCCTCATGGCACCATGATCAACGTCATAGATGCCTTCTATGCATTGAGAGGCAACCGAACCATGTTGAGATTTAAAGACATTCATGCTAATAGTTTTCATTTGAAAACATATTGTGAGAATGAACAAGAGTTCTTTTGTGTATACATTCTCATGATGTAGACTGAAATGCATCTTAAAGAAGTTTATGAGTCAATCTAGTAGACTGTATGTCACTATGATTCGAATATCGAATCACATGTTGTCGCCAAACATGATATTTGGGACAGCGACTCATATAGGCTTTGGTTTGACCAAATCGATCATCTTGGAAGAGATATAATAGTCCAAATTTTGAGAAATTCTCATAGACATCCATTCTTCCGCTCAAAACGAAGACATTCAGGATCTAGCTTCTCCAATCATGATGGTGACGCCATGGTTGTAAATGGCGGCACCCTAGGGACATTGACGTCACCCGAACACGACTTCAACTCCTGGAGGCTGTCCAGTCAATCCCTCAAGCAATTGAGGTGCACTGGTCTTTCCTCGATGTCTTATTGGCCCCCTGCAATGCTCATTACTCGTTTTGAAAGCCTATTCTTTAGCTAAATTAGGAGTGAGACCCTCCTACGCTAAATGACACAAAAGTGAACATTTCATTCTTACATCAAATTATGTAGATCGATACAACCAACTTGCGGACACCTTTTTATGTTTTATGGTGTTGGTTGAAGTGTTAACACACTTGTCATGTGTTACACTATTATCTACTGCTTATACTTTTACGGGCTCACTACCCATTCTTTAAAAAAGAAGTTTATCGGGATATAAGTTGAAGTGTCTTGTACCCCATGTTCACAAGCAATATGGTCTCACCAAGGCTACGACCAAACAACTTTAGCATGTAGCTCGAACATTATTGATGTGCACCAATCTTTTTATTGCGTCTTGGGGCTATGTAATATTTGCATACATCTATACTATTCATCTACGACCCATCATCATTGAATATTTTTGTACTACAACTCGTGATTGTGTACGAGGATTGACACGAAATTGCAATCCTTGAGCTCGGTAGGATTGAAATGGATCTTCAATCCTTGAGTTGAGCTCGGCTAGATGTTATTTCTAGGTGTCAAATCGCAATGCCACTGTGCACAATGATGGGTCATTTGAGATGATTTAGGTTGGATATAAACCTTCACCTATAATCCGCTTATGTAGAAATATTTTTAGGAGATCTCATTCACCGCTGAATTGCAAATTGTCACTTTGATGAGACAATATTCCCGTCGTTAGGGGAAGATAAGAACACAAGTGTTCAAGTGGAACGATGTGAATTATCGTGGTTTGTCCCCACTAAGTCTCATCTTGATCTCAAATGCTTAAAGTGTCACATGCTGCAAATATGTCTGCAAGGATTGATGTCCTATCAAGAGGACATGACGCGACCAAAAAAAAGTTGGTCTTGATGCCATCACCATGGATGGTGATATGGTGACGCCATACAGTGACAAAATTGGTGTCACAAGGCCGTGTGGCTCCCCAAAGGGAGGGAGGCCCTTAGGTTCGATACTTTCTCGCACTAGGAAGAAAGCGAGCTTGGCACAACCTGATCCATTGATCAGTGATACTCAAATTCGTCTCATGAAGTTTGAATTGTGATTATCGTTAGGGGATGCCTCAATGACAAATCCAATCCATATAGAGATCTCTACAAGTATTACACTAGTGTACATGAGGACGTGAAATAATGAGTCTACTATCGAACCATCCTTCGTTGATGGATATCAACTTAGTTGATTGACCTAATGAAAAGATGTGATCCAACATTAACAAAGAGATAGGTACTTAAGCAGGTGATGCCGACACCGCAAGCTAAACCCTATCAACTATATCTTTGTTAGATAACGTAGTGAGAACAAGAGCTAAGACTCACCTTATGATGCAAGGTCTCTCACTAACACGCACTGAGATCGACTACGATGAGATATGCTCTCGTAATGGATGTCATTGAACTCCACTACTTTGTCAGTTTGGTAGTTTCTGAATAACTGAACATGCAGCCTATGAATGTGGTTAATATATCTATGGGATTAGAGATATACATGAAGATCTTAAACGGACTTCGTTCATCCGAATCAAGTGGCTCCAGACCACAGGAGCATGCGTTTGCTAAATGTATTGAAACGCACATGGACTCTACTTGATTTGGAAGGGATATGGTAAATTATGCATTTACGTGTTCATTCCAGATTTACATGGACTCTTGATGGATCAAGAGATGCTAATATGTATCAACATCCGAAGGTAGAATGAAAAAGATCTCGGGAAGACACGGTCTCGATAAGGCACTCAATGACTGTACTGATGATGATTTTCCATCAATCGGCTTAGGTGCTCTATAACTAGTGAGGCCTACATATACCCCATGATTAGTCAAAGTTTTTACTGTAAAGAGAGATTCGTTTTTTTGTCTAAAGCAAGATGACAAATATGTGTTAAGAGATGAAGTTCTCATCTAGGTACAATAAGACGCATCAATGTACTCAACACAATACGAAAGACTTGACATCTCATTCGCTATGAGAAGTTGTAAAGCTAAGTGTAGCTATCTGTCCACGCAACACTAATGTAATGGCAGTAACTCCTTTTCAATACTTAATGGTATGAAAGGTTGAGGCTTGTTCTATCCCAACATAAGAAAGACACATCAATTGCGAAATCAGAATCTGCCAAGTTTCGTAGGTCGAATTTCATGGGACCTACATGGAATCTCACTCACTAGAAAATGGTGAACTTGATACCATTGGAAAGGTCTTTCTAGAGACACCAACCATTTGATCATACATATCATATTGAGTGAGTTATGTCCGTTTTCGTAAAATAGGACGGATCTGTCCGAGAATCTGATTTTGCCAAAACAGTCAACTTTGACGGGACTTTGTGAACAGCTCCTAATAAACCAGAATATGTGTAATATACGGTTAGAAAGCTAAATGAGTCTAGTTTCCAAAACCGTTTATGGTTCGTTCATGTATTTCCTAGAGGAAGTTACGGCTGTTCTAGAGGAAGTTATGTGTGTCTTGGGCTTATACCATCAGGATATGTAGTTAGAATAAGACTATGTATTCCTTATTATTATCATATTGGTACTTTGTAATTCTCTATATAAATGACTCATATCAATGAATAAGATGATGATTCTCTATTCTCTATTCTCTTACTAGATCTCTTTGTCTCTACACTTTATTCTTGATCAGAAAGTAAAATTTGCAGTCATTCTTTATAAAAGGGCACAATTTTTTTCTTTATAAAATCACAATAATACAAGGTAGAAAAAAATTGTTGTCGGGAACCTATATGTAGAAATATTGTATGTTTTATACTAATATTAATTTTGAAAGACCATTAAATCATTTTAAATAAATTTTGAGAATAGAGATGCACGATAAATGTGAAAAAGAATATGTGGTCCTTGAAGCACATATTCATGATTATTTGTATTAATTGGATCAATGAAACGTATTAACATTAGATTTTTATATCATTCCATTAATATTCATGGATATTTAAGCTTATTCCAGATTTTTTTTCAAAATTAAGAAGTAGAGGTGGCAAACGGGTCGGCCTATCCCGGCCCGTCCCGCTTAATCGGGTTTCGGGCCGTGTTTGGGCTGGCCCACGACATGCCATTTCTTAACAGGCTCAGGCTTAAGCTGGCCCATTTATTCAAATGAAAGGCCCACCCCGACCCACGGCCTAAGCCCATAACATGGTGGGCCGTGCTCGAGCCGGGCTGGCCCGGGCCTATGAACGGGCCATGTCGGGCCCGTTTCGTGCTGAAAATTGAAAACAGTCGAGGTGAATGTTCTATACCACCGTTTCTACTCTCATAATCTCAATTTTTAATTATACATGATACGATTACAAACTAAAACTAATTCATACAATTTATCGATCATTTTTTTCTTTGTCAACAAACTAAGAAATAAGTGATAAATGCTTATTGTTCACAAATAATAAATTTTTAAGCAAAACTTCTTATGAGTCTAGGGGAATCCAAATTCATACTCAAATAAATAATTATTAGTATATAAGTATATTGTTCACACTCAAAACTAAATTTATTATTTATAATATGTTATCTTCATATTAGAAATGAAAAAAATTATATTTTATAGCGGGCCGGGCCGTGGACCTCAAATTATCATGCTCGGGCCAGGCCGGGCCCATGGACTCATTTTTCTAGGCCCAACCCAATCTATTAGAATAATGTGTTTGGGCCGGGCCATTAACAGATTTGGGCCGCGCGGGCCGTTTTTAAACGTGTCGTGCTCGTGCTTAGCAGCCTGTTTGCCACATCTATTAAGAAGGGTCATTTATGTTTCATTTTATTGATATTAAATAATAATTAAGACTAATTAAAGCATTTATTAAATTTGAGAGGGATCAATGACTTCTCTCGCCATAGGCTAGCTACCCTATTGGAACCCTTAGCCATTTGCTAGTCCTACATTTCTACCTATGTACGTCCATCTTTAGTGTTAATCAATTTCTTGCCATGAAGAAGGATCAAATCAAGAGGCACAAAGATGAGAAACACATGAACCGAAGTTCATCAGGCTGCAATTGCAACAATGTCTAGTTGTAATCTAGTAGAGTAGATTGCAATACCTAGCTGGAAAATAAGCAAAAGGCTGGGCCTGCCAAGTCTTGCTCTCAGCGGGGGCCTCCCAACTAATTTGAGATATATCCAGCTTTGCAGCTTCAGATACTCAAATAGGCATTTCCTCGAAAATCTGCATCAATTGACCAAGTTGTGTTTAGCTGGCTGTCTTTGTGAGTTGACCAGTACACTCATCAAACAACCTAATTGATATAGAGATTTGCTAAGCTCAACCTAGAAGACAAAAAATCAAACCTGATTTGAGAAAGCAAGTATAGTACCTAGTTTATCTTATATGTTCAGATGGATGCACATTGTCTGAGTAAAATCCTTTTGGGTTAATACTTGCAACAACCTAAATTCTATGCACTTTATGTGCCTTAGCTGCTCTAGGTAGACGGCATGCTTTTTGCTTGGTCAGATGATCGCAACCTTCTAGTGGCAGGATGAAACTAAGTGTTGTCAAAATTATTATCCACCGGCAACATAGTAAGAAAGCTGTATTATTGGATATTAGGTTATGTAATCGTGTTACATATCAAGCTATTTTTTCATTATGTCACCGTTGTGATAAAACAAATAGAGTCGTCATTAGAACTACTTTTTGCTAGTAGGTGTTTGTTACAATACACATACTTTGTAGAAATTTTCGATATTATTTCAGGTTTTCTAGATGTTTATTGTAATCAGGGGTTTAAACTTCACGTCTCCCCATTGTATTCGACAGTTTTATAAATGAACACTACCAGGACAAGCACTTTAGCCGACAAAAATTTTTCGTCGGCCTGTTAGCTTAATTCGTCGGCTAATATCTTAGCCGATGAAGTCTCGTCGGCTATAGTGTCGTCGGTAAAGGGTCGTCGGTACTTACTTTAGCCGACGAAATCATGTCCCGTCGTCGGCTATTTTCCCATAGCTAACCGACCACAGTCGACGTCATCGGCTAGTCTCTCAAACTTTAGCCGACGAAACAACTCGTCGGCTTAAACTAAGAACTAGCCAACGAAATCACTCGTAGGCTTAAGCTAAGGGCAAAGCCGACGAAACAACTCGTCGGCTTTTCCCCTTAAGCCGACGAAGCTCTTAATATATTCGTCAGTTATAGTATGTAATAAAAAAATAAAAATAACTAAAGCCGACGAAAAAGACCGTATTTCGTCGGCTTTTAATGGTTTAGCCGACGAAACATTGCATAATTTGTCGGCTTAACCCTATTAAAAAAATAATTAAAAATACTATAGCCGACGAATTATGGCGTATTTCGTCGGCTATAAGTCTATTTCAGTATAAAAAAAAAACTCGAAATTTCTAAATTACCATTCCAAGCAAGCTGCAAAAAAACACAAAATCAATTCCATATAACCAACAACAAGCACATAAAAGTATATAATTCATCAACTACACAAAATCTAAATCGTCTAAATTGATATCCGGTTCTGGGGGATGCTGCGGAGCTTGCAGCGGCTAGGGTAGCGGTATGGGCGGAGGCATGGGCGGAGCCGGAAGTCCCTGGAGCTGGGCAGCTGTAAAGTTCTGCATGTACTGGAACATCTGCCGCTGCTGGGCCTGCTGGATGGTATGTACCTCGGCATAATGGGCTGCCTGCGCGGCATTATAGGTTGCCTGCGCGGCATTATAGGCAACATGAGCAGCTTGCTGTTCCCGTAGTCTCTGAAGTCCCGACTGACACGACCCACCCCGAATTTCACCCTAAACCCGGAGTAAATCGTGCGGGGACCACCTCCAAGGAAAGATTTACCGCTAACTTCGGTACAACCTCCCTTGAAAATGGACAACCCTTCTAATAGAAACCTGCAAACACGTCTAAAGGTTCCAAATCCAACCTTATAGACTTTTGGAGCCTTCGTGCTCCCCACAAATCACAACCTCTCCCAATATAGATTTACTAATCTAACAAAGATAACCAACATATTCAGAGCAACTCTATTTGAGAGGAAATGAACTAAAAATAAATAGAAAAGAGCGGAAGCTATACTATTGATTATGCCTCTTCTCCATGTACGTCCGATCTCAACTATGCAATCCTGCAGACTGGGCATTTTAAAACAAAGGGCCCAAGGGAAGACATTTAATAACGTTAGAGTGAGTGGACATAAATAATTTAATAACAAACTATTTATGTATTCCCATTTTAATTTCATAGAAAATATACTGCATGCGGCAGCTCAAAAGCGCTCAATTCATAATCTGACAATTTCACGACTAGCACTGGCTAGTCACAAACTCAAATAAAATGGAGCCTCTCAGGCTAACTATATATAATCATATATATTCGTATGTATCTACACTCGTCAGACTCCTTGTATGAATCCTAGAAACAATTCAGAAAAATAGAAATTCATACAAGGCTACACGCTGGCGTCTAACGCTCACGTTGCGCCATAATGGTATTTTTCCTCATTGTGACCGAAAAGGGACGATGTACATATACGTATGGACTCCCTATATGAAAACCTAAATAAACTGAAAAAGAAAGAAGTTTTCATGTAGGGCTATGACGCTTGTGTCTAACACGCACGACATGTCACAATGGTATTTACCTCATTATGACGGACCAAGCACGTATGGCTAGCTAGCATTTATATACATACTATTCTCATAAAATCCAAAACATATATATCCACCGAAAATCTCATTTTCGGGATCTCTCCAAAGGAGGAAAAATTATCAAATAGGTGAGAAATCAATAAATCTCATCAGAATAAACAAATGATTAATAAAATCATTCATCGCATGCTTTTTATTTAAAACAAAGGTCCACTCATAACTTTAGGCCTAAGCCTGACATCGCGAGAGGTCTCTCCAATTTGAGTCTCCTCACGTCCTGTTCCAAATATAATTAATTTACCAACTAAAATCCAATATTTATAAAATAGGCAAAATTAATCGAGAGCCATAAATACGTTCATCATTGCCTAACTTCGATATTCTTAAATCGAAACGATCCAAACTTTAATATCATACTTGGGAGTCGTAAATACAACCTTTTCCAGAAATTGATTTAAATCCTACGGTCGGATTTTACATTATTTAACCGCTTAAATACCAAACTTCGGAAATTCACAAACCTATTCAAAACTCGTCCGAAAATTCCACAATTCACTTCACTAAATTCCTCTAATTATTACACATTTAAAATTATACAAAACCCCAACGGCGACGGCGGCGGCGGCGGCTCCGCCGACAGCGGCGGCGGAGGTCGATTCCGGCGACGTCCAAATTCTACCAAATTTTAACAGAATCTTCCTCTCATCATCCCAAACAACTTTCATAACTATCACTAAGTCCAATTTCAAGCCTAACTAGGTCAATCGAATGAAAACACCTTAAAAGCCCTAGAATTTCAACTTCGAATTTCTCCTTACCGAGCTCAAGAGGGATCGAGCCTTTTGGAGGGGTTGAAGCACGGGAGGAGAGCTTCAAAACGAGCCAAAGATCACCGGCTTTGGTGGCCGGAGGAGGGAGCTCCGGCAAAAGAGGCAATCGGCTGCTAGGGGAGTTTCCTCCCCGTTCGGCGGCGCAACCGGCCGTCACCGGCCCAGAAAGAGAGAGGGAACGGGGGGGTCCGAACGGAACCAGTCCGGCGGCCTGACTTGGCCGGACGGCGGCAGCTGGTGGCTGAAGTTTCCGGCGAGAGAGAGAGCTCGGGGAGCTCGGGGAAAGGAAGAAGAAAGAGAAAGAAAAAGAGAAGAAGGATTGGGCTCGGGCTGCTCCCCTCCACCCTGTCCATCATTTAAACCCAAAAAATATACCCACTAAAATTTTTACCCCTTTTTACCAACTCAAAATCTTTACCATTTAATTGATAACTTTTCCATGCTAATTCCGATTTTAACGCGTGGCATGTCTACAAACTCGTAATCACGTCCTCTACAACTTTCATGAAGAAAGTTTTCCCAAATTCCAAATGGAAGAAAAAGTCAACTTTAAGGTCCTTAACAGTAAACGGTTACTTAATACGGTAAAAGACAAATAATTCCAAAGTAAATAACCGTAAAATAACTTAAGGACTGGGGTGTGACAATCCTCCCCTCCTTATAAAAATTTCGTCCTCGAAATTTACATACTTGTCATTCGATGAGATAGGAATACTGCTGCCTCAGTTGCTACTCTGATTCCCAAGTAGCTTCCTCTACTTGGTGTCTCTTCCACATAACTTTAACAAGAGGAAAAAATGTTTTGCTTTTAAACACTTGCTCCTTTCGGTAGGGAATCTGTACCGGCTCCTCTTCATAGGACAATCTCTCGTCAAACTGAGCGGCTGCTCTTGCAGCACAAAAGAGAGATAGACAATAGACTTGCGAAACATGGATACATAAAACACATTATGTATCTTGGATCATTCCGGAGGCAAAACTAACCGATACGCAAGAGAGCCAACTTGATCTAAAAACCCATAAGAACCAATAAATCTCGGACCAAGCTTCCACGTTACCAAAATGTACCACCCATTTCCAAGGAGACAATTTCGAAAACACCCAACATTCACTTGAAACTCATGGTCCTTCCTACGGACATCTTTATAACTCTTCTGACCACTTGTGCTGCTTTAAGTCTAACTCTGACTCCTTAACCTTTTCATTTGAATCCTGAATTATTCTAAATCCTTCGTTGAACTGCCACTAACGTTTACACGTAAGTGAGTTCAGTGATACCTGTTCCAGAGTACGAGTACCTGTAGGTATGCACACTATTTCCTGTGCAATGAAAAATCGCTATCACCATCGGGCTCAAATCTCCTAACGTCATGCAACAACCTCGTCAATACGCTGCTCACAATTTGATAATGAAGCCCATTTGCTAGAAAACTAGAGTTCACGCATTCCCACATGCTCATAGGGGTTAAAAATAAGACCCGCTAAATGAACAGATTTAAGGATGCACACACTGCAGAACTGCAACAATCACTTCTAGTACCGGGACACTTTGCAGAGTCTTTCGCGAAGTCAAAGCTCTCGCAAGTCCACAAGAAAATCTTGCTCTGCCTAAGTGACCAGTCCGCTAACATATGATAATCTCGATTCTCGAAACGACATTATGAAGAGATCAAAACCACGTCACTTAGGTATCTCCACCAAAACTATTACATTACTATTTTGAGTATCCAAACTAGCAGCTTATGAGAATACTAGTTCTCTCCTAATTCTGTTATACCCAATATTCTCTTCACCCCAGACCAGAAGATGATCTGAAACATGATTATCATGCGAATGGAACATTTCGGTTATATAAAGCTGCAACATAAACAACTTATATATCGCCAAAACATGTTCCATATAAAATCCAATTTACCAAGTCACTAGCATGGAAGATGAACAAATCCCCAAGCGGAGTATGCCAAAGAAACTCCAACTGCAAACGAAGTGACATTAGCAAATAGACTTCGTTCACACTTAACATTAATATTATGTCATTTAAGACTTGTATCGACTAACTCAATACAACGCCAACTGAAAGAACTGTGAACAACCATTCACGCTTCTCCAATAAATCCTTTTATCTACAGTTATTCCAGATAATATAATATTCAACTCCAATAGCCACGCACTTTAAGATATAATATTTTCCTCTGGACATTCACGCCACACCAACATTCCACACTTTTCCATCCTAGCGACCAAAGTCGCTAAAAATTAATATTTCCAAGAACTTCCAAAGATCTCAACATATTTAATCCATTCCCGACTGTTGTCGTAAAGTCAAAATGACCTCAACTCTTCTGCATCTACTTTATTATTATAATTTCAAGGTCAAATACACTTACCATCTTTATAAAATACTCAACAAATCCGAAGATCGAACTTCAACGCCTAGAATTCTGAAAGAATCCATAATGGCTCCACGATTAAATGATGATATAACCGACAATTGCTACTCAACGCTTCAGAGCTTGCTAACAATTCAAAATATTTAGATATACCATTCACTTTCTTCAATTCTCTTGCTATGACATAACAACAAGCTTTTCACAACGCTATGCTCAATGACTCTTGCAAGGCCAACAATCCAAGGAAAATAATCTTGGATTCTTATATTTAACGTCTTAGCTGACTTCAGCTAAACCACAATATAGACGAAAGTCACTCAAAAATCTTACTATTCATCGACTGCTAATAACCTCATTCTCCAAAATGTTCTAATTATACTCTTTAATATGAAGATTCCAAGGATAAGAAACATATCCTTGATTAGAGCTGTATGGCCAAAACATGTGCCACCATACCATAACAAGCATTAACCAAAATAATCTCAACTGACTTTCTCTGCGGACAAGGCAGTTGGAAATTTGGTCATCAATCAAGACTTCTCTAAATTGATAGCCTTTTCATTAGCCACAAATCCCTCGTGACTAATTAGCCCAAAATTGAGTCTTCAACAACTCACATAGGTACCTCTTTGAATGACCAAAGATACCTCCCGCATCACTTCAACCAACTCTTACATCAAAATAATACATCACTATTTCGAACTTCCTTTCCAACTATTTGCTCCCAGAAGTCACGATCTCGATACCAAGATTTTTCCATCGGACTACTACAACTTCAAACTTGCCCACCATAAATAGAAATTCCAAGACATTATTCGAATCAAACATTTCACCTACTACAGATTCGCACAAGATGTTCACCTTAACATCTTAATCAAAACTCAATCAATCATTGATCAAATGAAAGGAATGCTATCACGCACATGAGTTCCCCACTGGAGTTTCCAACTCACAATTGAACTCTAACAATTATCATATCAACTCAATAACCCTTGAAAAATGCATAATCCATACACATTTCCATTACTCAAAGCATAATGATTACTCAAGAGGTCGGCGTACAGAGGCATAGTCTTGAAGATATGAACATTTATGGCACAACAATGTCCATAAATAAGATAAGAACAACTACATCACAAACTTAATCAACACATAGTGTCTAAAGCATATAATGCTAATAGATCCGTCGCGATCGGACCATCACTCTATATACACTAAGTATGACCAAGAATATGATAGTACTGAAAGAGAACAGAGAAAGGATCGAATAACCTAGTGCTCTGATACCAAGCTGACACGACCCACCCCGAATGTCACCCTAAACCCGGAGTAAATCGTGCGGGGACCACCTCCAAGGAAATATTTACCGCTAACTTCGGTACAACCTCCCTTGAAAATGGACAACCCTTCTAATAGAAACCTGCAAACACGTCTAAAGGTTCCAAATCCAACCTTATAGACTTTTGGAGCCTTCGTGCTCCCCACAAATCACAACCTCTCCCAATATAGATTTACTAATCTAACAAAGATAACCAACATATTCAGAGCAACTCTATTTGAGAGGAAATGAACTAAAAATAAATAGAAAAGAGCGGAAGCTATACTATTGATTATGCCTCTTCTCCATGTACGTCCGATCTCAACTATGCAATCCTGCAGACTGGGCATTTTAAAACAAAGGGCCCAGGGGAAGACATTTAATAACGTTAGAGTGAGTGGTGGACATAAATAATTTAATAACAAACTATTTATGTATTCCCATTTTAATTTCATAGAAAATATACTGCATGCGGCAGCTCAAAAGCGCTCAATTCATAATCTGACAATTTCACGACTAGCACTGGCTAGTCACAAACTCAAATAAAATGGAGCCTCTCAGGCTAACTATATATAATCATATATATTCGTATGTATCTACACTCGTCAGACTCCTGTATGAATCCTAGAAACAATTCAGAAAAAGGAAGGAAGAAGGAACAATAGGAGATAGAGAGAGATAGAGAGAGAGAGAGAGAGCGACATCATCACAAAATCAGCAGGGACAGAGATACCAGCAACACAATAGGAGAAAGAAGGAACAGAGATAGAGAGAGCGACGACGGAGAAACAACGGGCAGAGAGAGGAGAGCAAAGCAGCAACCAAAGCGAGCGAGCAACAGAGAGAGAGAGAGACAGCCAACAGACGCAAAAGCAATCAACGCATAACAATAGGAGATATCAACATCATCACAAAAGCATCATCAACTTCAACCATAATATCAACATAATATTATAAAGGAATAACATATATATATAGCTACTATTTATTAACAACAAATTAATTCATATATATTATCAATTCAAATCATCAACCAAATCGATCAACACATATATATATACATCCAACGTACTCAAAATCAATCAACTCAATCACACTCAAAATCAATCAACTAAATCACACTCAAAATATCGATCAACTCAAATAAAACTCAATTAATCAACATATATATACATATACGTACCTATATATAGCTCGACAACACCCAAATTTTCTTCCGTTTTTCTTCTCCCGTTTTTTTCCCAGATGAGCTGCTGCTGTCCAGATCTACAAATATAAAGAACTTTAGCCGACGACATATTAATTCGTCGGCTAAACTTTTAAATATTTCGTCGGCTAAAGTTCACAGACTATGGCCGACGAAATAAATTCTTTAGCCGACGAAATTTTAATTTTGTCGGCTAAAGTTTACCATAGCCGACGAAGAAAAATTTCGTCGGCTAAAGTGGACTTTAGCCGACGAAAAATTGATTCGTCGGCCTGGTTTTTTATTTTCGTCGGCTAAAGCCTTTCTTCTGGTAGTAGAAGACTTTAGGGTAGCTGCACTAGCCCTTTATTAAAAAAAATAATAATAATAATGTTAACATATTATATGATATAATTAATATGACATAAACTTTCTACTCAAAGCTTATTTCAATCAAGTAAAGTGAATATATGACACTAAAATATGACACATTGTTGGAGATGAGAATATGACTCATATATGAATAGTGCAACAAGGGATCATAAATGTTTTAAAAGAAATTATTGAGAGAATAAGAGATAGCATATAGAATGGAGAATCATCATCTTATTCGTTGATAGGGGACTCTCTTTATATATGGAATTACATAGCACTTTTAGGTGTTGTACAAGGAAACATATCTTGATATCCTATCACTATATGGAATCGAGATTTCTTCTTTGACTAGCATTAGACTAAGGCACACATAGATCGAATATCCTACAACACTCCCCTTGTGTCGCGCGTCTACATGCTGAAAGATGTATACGGTGTTGCCTCGTCAAAATCTTGCCACAAAAACCTTGGTCGAATGAGAAAAGAGTACAACGCACCAACTACTTCACTGAGAACTCGATCATGTGATGCTCCCTCTGATAAGAATCTTAATTGGAGAGACTTGATAAACGCCACATTCCAATGCTTCTCACGTGTTTCTCAAAAGTAGATTTAGGCAAGACTTAAGCAAGCCTGCCATATGTAATGATTATCTTTAACTAAACACATTCATAAACAACCTCATGTTGATCAATGATCTATGCATGAGACAAGCAATGCATGCGATTTTGCGTTATAGTGAGAGAGGGGTTGAAAATAGTGAAACTGAAATGGTGTCATTGCGTTATAAACACGTAAATTTATAAATTTCTTTTTGGAAAGCGTTGGAATACACGCGTGGATGTGTGGGCCCGAGACGCGTGGCGGCGTTCATCCACGGAGACGATTTTCAAAGGGACAACGTCAGAATTTCCAAGTTGACGGGGGGGGAAATCTAGTCGATTTGATTCGACAACGCCTGGGTAAAAATGTAGGGGCTTTTGTATAACACGCCGACGAGGTGAAAATGCTGGGAAAAAACATTCTATGTATGATGTATCCCTATTTGTCTTTTCATATGAGTTGATATAGTCAAATAAAAATATAAAAATGATATGAAAAGTAAATTTGGAGTTGTAACAAGAACTATTCATTTCACTAAAAAAAAATCAGTCGTCATATTATCTGCGTTTATCTCTATTAAAAGCATCTCCAACAGCTCATATATAATTTATCTATTCTAGAGGAGAAAATCACAAAATCTCTAAAAGAAAAGGAGCTCAACTCCAACCGTTCTTCTATTATATTATACAAAATTAAATGTTTTTTCTGTAAAATTTATGAATCTATATAAATATTATATATTTATTCAAATTAAACTCCAAATTTAATGTTAAATGTTTTATTTTAGGGACAATTCCCACTAGCCCTTATTTTGAGACTTTTATTTTCACTAACAAAATTAGATTTTTAAATTCTCAATAGTCAACTTAAACAACAAAAAGACAATTATACCCATAATAAATTAAATAAACTATAATAGACCATTATAAGAGTCTATTATGAAAAAAAGATTCTATGACCGGATTCTCACGACTGATGACTTTGTACGGGTTCCGGCGATTGTTGACCGGACTTCGGCTACCATTGACCGGACTCCGACAAAAACTAGGGGATCTATTGGGGGCAATAGAGGGTCTGTCGGAGGGTATATTAGGGCAATAGGGGGTATTTTGGAGGCAATATGCATGGGTCTGTTCAGGGTCTACTGGGGGTAGTGGGAGAGTCTACTGGGGACAGTAGAATGGTCTACTGGGGGCAGTATGAAGGTCTACTAGGGGTAGTAGGAGCAGACGACCTACGTTTTCTCCATAGTCAAACCCCTCACCAACAACAACAACAATCAAAACTTCTCCACTGCCAGACCTCTCACCACGGCGGGTCCTACCATTTTCGTGTGTGCACATATGATGTACTCTAACAAATCCAATGTGCATTATAATGATACCAATTACCATTTTTGTCGTCTTCTTCATCTAATTGAGGAGATGAAGTTCTCTTGTTAATTAATAAATAAAAAGAAGTGGAGAGGGGGAGTTTTAGATTCGATTTGAATTCAAAATAACCTTGATAACAAATATAATTGAGGAAAGAATAGGCATTTCGATGAGGGAGCTCTTGAAGACGTATCGATGCAAATTCATGCTCTTTCGACAACCACTTGTCCTTCGTCGTCGTCCAACTCAAGCGTCGACACCGTCATCTGCAACAACCCGGTCTGAGTGATCGACAACACTGAACTCGATCCTGACATTCCTCCCTGCCGCCGACGACCTTAACGGCGATGTAGCACGACGAATTCAGAGCTTCTACTATTAGAATTCGGTCTGCTCGTCAAGTCCGATCTAGATCTGGATGTGTGAGAGAGAGAGAGAGAGATGAGAGAGATGAGATATGAAAGTTTGGAGATGAGAGAAGAGGTATTTTAGACAACAAAAATAAAGAAAAAGCTGAAAGTTTTGTTAGCGGGAATAACACTCTTAAGAGTGTTTGGGTGATGAGAATTTTAGAATCTTATTTTGTTAGTGGGAAAAAAATCTCCAGATTTAGGGTTAATGAGAATTTTCTATTTATTTTATGACGTTTTTCCTTTTTTAGAGGAGTAATTTTAAATACACACCCTTAATATCTTAATACACACCCTTTACTTAATACTGTCACATCCCGACCCGTAAAATTTTATCTTATTTACTAGCTTGATTGTAAATTACTCCTCTAAAAAAGGAAAAACGTTTAATTGATTGTAAGTAAGAATTCTTATCTTGATTGTAAATTACTCCTCTAAAAAAGGAAAAACGTTTAATTGATTGTAAATTTTATCTTGATTGTAAGTAAGAATTTTACCGTCTCCGACACTGAGATATAGTTTAATTGGTCCCTAGAGGGGTTTTGAGGGACGATTATTTCGGAGAGTTATTCGTAAGAGAAAAAAATGTAACGACGGTAAAAATGGTAATTTTAGTTAGTAAAATGTAATTTTTATTAGGGTATTATTTTTTGGGGGTGTTAAATTTTGGATTTGGGTTATATATAGAAGAGTTGGGCCGGATGGGTGAGGCCCAAAACTCTTTTCTTTCTCTCTCTTCTCTCTCTTTCTCTCCCGACGCTCTCTCTCTCTCTCTTCCCGCTGCCCGATTCTTCCGGCCGCCCGTCCGCCGCCGTCGGGCCACCGTTCGCCGCCAAACGGTCCCAAAAGGTCGGCCATCAACCCAGCTTCCATTCTAGACCGGTGACAGCCGCCCTAGCTCCGCCGTGAAGGAGTAGTGCCGCCCGAAAGGCTCGGCTGCCGTGTTGCCTCCGTCGCCGGAACTCCCTCCTCCGGCCACCAATCCGGGCAGAAGAAGCCTCGGAGCGTCATCAGCTTAGACCTAATTTGTGAGTAGACCTTTGTTTTAAATAAAAAGCATGCGATGAATGATTTTATTAATCATTTATTTCTTCTGATGAGATTTATTGATTTCTCGCCTATTTGACAATTTTTCCTCCTTTGGAGAGATCCCGAAAATGAGATTTTCGGTGGATATATATATATTTTGGATATTATGAATTTAGTATGTATATAAATGCTAGCTAGCCATACGTGCTTGGTCGGTCATAATGAGGTAAAATACCAGTATGGTGTGTCGTGAGTGTTAGACACAAGCGTCATAGCCCTATATGAAAACTACTTTCTTTTTCGGTTTATTTAGGTTTTTATATAGGGAGTCCACACGTATATATACACCGTCCTTTTCGGTCATAATGAGGAAAAATATCATTATGGCGCAACGTGAGCGTTAGACGCCAGCGTTGTAGCCTTGTGTGAATTTCTATTTTTCTAAATTGTTTCTAGGATTCATACAAGGAGTCTGACGAGTGTAGATACATACGAATATATGTTTATATATAGTTTAGCCTGAGAGGCTCCATTTTATTTGAGTTGGTGACTAGCCAGTGCTAGTCGTGAAATTGCCAGTTTATGAGTTGAACACTTTTAAGCTGCCGCATGCAGTATATTTTTCTATGAAATTAAAATGGGAATGCATAAATATTTTGTTATTAAATTATTTTTGTCCACTCACTCTAACGTTATTAAATGTCTTCCCCTGGGCCCTTCGTTTTAAAATGCCCAGTCTGCAGATTTCGGATTGGATCTAGTAGGAGACGAGGCATAGTCACCCGTATTTCCACCACCTTTCACCAGTAGGTTACCTGTTTAGCCTACCTGTGTTTTCTTAGTTCCGCTAGTGTCTAGTAGCTCTGAATACTTGGGTTTAATGTATATATTTTTGGTTGTGGGTGAAGGCTTGTTGATATTTTAGAATATTTGACAGAGGATGTATATTATCTTAGATAATGTTTATTATCCTGTTGGTGGTGTTTGTTTTTTTTTGGGAGCACGAAGACTCCAGAAGTTAAGGTTGGATTTGGAACCTTTAGACGTGTTTGCAGGTTTCTATTGGAAGGGTTGTCCATTTTCAAGGGAGGTTGTACCGAATTTTGCAGTAAATCTTTCCTTGGAGGTGGTCCCCGCACGATTTACTCCGGATTCAAGGTGAAATTCGGGGCGGGTCGTGTCAAATACACTACCCATCTAGTTTTCCATTCCAATATTATACTAAATACATATCCCAAACTGCCTAAAATACCCTCAATATCTAAAACTAATAATAATTTGTATTTAATATAATTATCATATATTTACTGTTTCACAACTCTTTTTACGTATTCTCTTTTATTTTCTGTTAGATTTTTTTTGATCGGGTTATAAATTTTTTCTTCATATTTTTCAATTTATAATCAAAAGGGTGATATTATGTTATAACTCCAAATCTCCAACATCACATCAATCAACTAGAATTTGAAGAAAAAAAAAATAATTGAACATACATAATTTTTTCAAAGTTAAGAAACTAGTAGAAATACAATAGCATAAAAACTAGTTTTTAGTCTACTAGATAAAAACTAAAGTTGATAAGTAAATAGTGCATGTGATTATGACAGTATTTGAAATTCAGGTGATGAATTTTGGAGAAGATGTTTTTATTTATTTATTTTTGATACGTAGTAATAGTGGAGAAGAGTTAGGTTTTAGGAAAAATGAAGTTTCTTTTTTTTTCCCTAATAATTGATGGATGTTTTTGTAATTAAGTATACCTATAAAATCTGATGTGAAATATAAAATAATAGGGGTGTGTATTAAGAGATTAGAGGTATGTATTTAAAATTTCTCTTTTTAGAGGAGAGAGAATGAATTCTATTTTATAAGAAAAACAATAAATTTTAGAGATTTCTAGATGAATATACAAATTTTAAGAATTCTATAAATATAGAGGATATGTTTCTCTCTTCTCACTTTTTATAAAATAGAGGATTTTTTTTTTTGATAAATGGATGTTAACAATGAATATATTGATATCTGAAAATCGGAATTATAACATGAACATGAAACACCCTCGCGGGCATCGTTAGAAATTGAATCATGCGAAACTACCTCAGAGCTACCCTAGGTAATTTCTATGTTGTAACCCATAAGCGCGGTCGACACAAAGCAAAGTAACCCAAGTAATCATAGAATAGAAAAAAAGAACAGAAACAAACTAAAACGTCTTAGAAAAACCTCATTTATTTTGAGTAACTTGTTCAAAACTGACCAGCTTTAGCTTACTCCGATGAGGTAACCCCTGGTGAGCTACCAGCTTAAAATAGAGGATATTTTACATGAACTGTTGGAGCCAAAAAATGGTGTTTTTCTTCTAAAATATAAATAATTTTAGTTTTATATGAGTTGTTGGAGATGCTTTAAAACTAGTATAAAAAAGAAAACGAAAAGATCTTATATAAAAAAAAAAAAAAAAAAATCGAAAAGAAACAGACTGAAAAACCTCTGTTTTCAAGAACCCAATCTTCATTTGCCCATACCATCTTCCAATAGAGACCAGTCATCTCCCACAATCTCACCCTCTTACTCTCTGTTTTACATGATCAATCTAACCCAATACCGTCTCCAATAAAGACCAATCATCCCTCAGTCTCAAAGAAAATGTTTTCCCCATCTCTTCCTGTTATCCAAATCCCATCTTCTTTACTTCTCTAGCTTCACCCAAAACCCATAAACCCAACTCTCATACAATGGAAGGCACTCTCTTCCCTAGTAGACCAGTCCTTCCCATTCAAACCAACAGACCAATACAACCAAGCCCTCCTGTGAAATTCAATGCAACCACTCTGCCACCTCTTCCCCAAAACCCATCTTCATTTCCTATAGACTCTCTTCTCCACCACCTCCTCAACATCTCTTCACCTCCCAACACTCCCCACAACCTTAAACCCTTAAACCCACCACACCAAACCAATGGCACTTTCCCTTCTCTTCATATTTCAGCGGATTCAACTCCGAAACAGCACCAGTTCAAGAAACCTACTTCGGTTTTGGTCCCAAGTTTTGAGGACAAGGCTAGAACTGAAGATGGGCTTATTGACTTCTTGACAATAAAGGGTAAGATGATGTTCAATTCCATTGTAGAGTCGCCATTGGATTGTGTGAATGAGTTATGTGATTCGGCTAAGTTTGAGTTGCTTGAAGTTGATTTGATTAGTCTGTTGAAGGCATTGGACCTTTCTGGCAATTGGGAAAGAGCCCTTTTAGTTTTTGAATGGATATTGCTGAACTTGAATGCCGAAAGCTTGAAATTGGATAAGCAGATTATTGAACTGATGGTTAGAATTTTGGGTAGAGAGTCACAGCATACTATTGCGTCTAAGCTGTTTGATGTAATTCCCATTGAGCAGTACTCACTGGATGTTCGAGCTTATACCACTGTCATTCATGCATATTCTCGCACCGGCAAGTACGAAAGAGCAATTGACTTGTTTGAGAAATTGATGGAGATGGGTCTGTCGCCAACTTTGGTTACTTACAATGTAATGCTTGATGTTTATGGGAAGAAGGGTCGGTCTTGGAATAAAATTTTGGGCCTGTTGGATGAGATGAAGAGCAAAGGATTGGAGTTTGATGATTTTACTTGTAGTACAGTGATATCTGCTTGTGGAAGAGAGGGTTTGCTGGATGAGGCAAAAGAGTTCTTTGCCGGGTTGAAGTCACAAGGGTTTGTACCAGGAACAGTTACCTATAATTCTTTGCTACAAGTTTTTGGCAAGGCGGGGGTGTTCATGGAGGCATTGAGCATATTGAAAGAAATGGAGGATAATAGCTGCCCACCTGATGCTGTTACTTATAATGAGCTCGTGGCAGCTTATGTGAGGGCAGGATTTGCCGAGGAAGGTGCATCTGTGTTAAAAACAATGACCCAAAAAGGAACTATGCCGAATGCGGTTACATACACTACCGTGATAAATGCATACGGAAGAGCAGGAAGGAGGAAGAAGCTCTAAGGTTGTTCAACCAAATGAAGGAGACTGGCTGTGTTCCTAATGTTTGTACCTACAATGCTGTCCTTGCAATGCTTGGAAAGAAGTCGCGGCCAGAGGAGATGATAAAAGTACTTTGTGATATGAAGTTGAGTGGATGTGCCCCTAATCGGATCACATGGAATACGATGCTTGCCATGTGTGGTGATAAGGGCAAGCACAAGTATGTGAATCAGGTGCTTCGAGAAATGAAGAATTGTGGTTTTGAGCCTGACAGAGACACCTTCAATACCTTGATCAGTGCATATGGGCGGTGTGGGTCAGACATAGATGCTGCACAGATGCATGATGAGATGATTAGAGCTGGATTTACTCCATGTATTTCAACTTACAATGCACTTCTAAATGCTCTGGCTCGGCGAGGGGACTGGAAAGCAGCAGAATCTGTCATTCTAGACATGAAGAATAAGGGTTACAAGCCTAATGAAACCTCATATTCACTGATGATCAACTGCCACGCGAAAGGAGGGAATGTGAGGGGGATAGAGAGAATTGAGAATGAAATCTATGAGGGTCATATTTTTCCTAGCTGGATTCTTTTGAGAACACTTGTTCTTGCAAACTTCAAGTGTAGAGTGCTGAGGGGTATGGAGAGGGCATTCCAGCAACTGCAGATTAATGGCTATAAACCTGATTTGGTCCTTTTCAATTCTATGCTTTCCATTTATGCTCGAAAGAACATGTACGACCGGGCCAATGACATGCTGCACATGATTCGTGAAAACGGCCTTCAGCCAGATCTTGTAACGTACAATAGCTTGATGGATATGTATGCCAGAAAGGGGGAGTGTTGGAAAGCAGAAGAAATTCTCCTGTCCTTGCAAAAATCTGGTGGGAAAGCGGACCTTGTTTCTTATAACACTGTCATCAAAGGATTTTGCAGGCAAGGGCACATGCAAGAGGCTATAAGAATTCTCTCTGAGATGACAGCAAGAGGGATTCGACCGTGTATTTTTACCTACAATACTTTTGTCACTGGCTATTCAGGGCGAGGAATGTTCTCAGAAGTAGATGAAGTGATTAGCTATATGACTCAGAACAATTGCAAACCTAATGAGTTAACCTACAAGATTGTGGTGGATGGTTATTGTAAAGCAAGGAAGTTTGAAGAAGCTATGGACGTTCTGTCAAAGATCAAGGAGATTGATAATTCTTTTGATGATGGATATGTTGAAAGACTTTCTTCTCGCATTAGGGGCAATTGGGAAGCGTTCGAGAACTTAAGTAATCCAAGTTACTGATCACTGTACAGGGCATTGGCATTCATCTTTCATACCTCAAAGAGATACCCTAGAATTTTGGTAACACCTGGGTCTGTAGGATTTAAAAATGAACATACTCGTAAAAATTTGTAACTATGTTGTTCCCTACAGGGTTTGATACTTTGCAGTCGGGGTAAAGTATGCTGTGCATTACGGTGTCAGAACTGTGAGCAGGTAATTGTAATTTTCCCTCGGGAGCTGGTAGTTGAGAGTTTTATCTGTATACCATTTTGCATACTTAATAGGGAAAGCTGCCTTCTTTGCATTGTACATGAATTCAATTTATTTTACGACAGGTTCAATAAACCTTGTAGTACATGTTGCTTCCACTGTTTTCCCTGTTCTTAACCACTTTTGGAATCATGATTCTCTCTACCTCTTTCTTCTTTGTGTGAAGTTCAACACAAACTGCTTTCTCTATTTTCTTACATGTCTTGGTCAGGAAGAACTGTATTGCCTCCTATAATTTGTTTCAATAACTTCACTAAACCTGCACTCGAAATTATGTAATAGGCTGTAGCCTGTAAACAATTTTAGAGTGGGATACTGGGATTTAGTCATTTCATATATCAAGAGTTATAGACTTTGCAGACTATTCTGATTTCTGTTCTTATGGATTTTGGTTTGTTAATTTTTTCATTACAGTTCAGTGACTTCAGTCGTACAAGTTTCCTGCAAATTAGGATTTACAAACAGAAGATTTTGGTACCTGCTGATTTCTGGGTCCTGAGGATTTATGAGAGCTGATGATGTTCATATAGATATCCATGTTCACATTTCCAATATAAATATATATATTTTTTTTGGTGAACTGCACATTTCCATTATTTCTTGCTACAAAAGAGCAGAATTGATGCGTGTGCAGTCATGCCCGCTGAAAGATTGCAAGAGCTGTGCTCTTCGATGGTTCAGGGCTTCGGGCACATGATGCGCTAGAGGCTCCTGTATTTAATCTTTGCTTGTATTTTCTTTATGAAAAAAAAGAAGAGAGCAGAAAATGATGACATGGTTCGGAAGTTCGGATTGACCTCTTCAGCCCTTCCCACTTGCAATCACAACCAACACTACTTGACATCAGAATCAGAACATAAACGACATTCAGTACCTAAAAGTGCTTGTGATCTTAAAAGTTCTAACAAAGTTGAACAGCAATTTAATAGCCCGTTTGAAGATGCTCCAAGAGTACTATTTTAAAAAAGAAAAAAAAGAAAAAAAAAGAAGCAAGGTTATGGTCTCAATTTTATAAATGAGAGGTGGTAAGTTCGACCTAAAAGGAACAACCAAAGTGTAAATGGCGAGTCAATGTGGGGTCGAAGCGCCCTGAGGCGGAGCTAATCTTGTGTTTTTTTGTAAGTTTTCTTTCTAGAGAAATTTTAAATACACACCCTTATTATTTTATATTTCACATCAGATTTTATAGGTATGTTTAATTACAAAAATATCCATCAATTATTAGGGAAAAAAAGAAAAAGAAATAAATTTCATCTTCCCTAAAACCTAACTCTTCTCCACTAAAAAAGAAAAAGAAATAAAAAAACCTCTTCAAAATTCATCACTTGAATTTCGACTACTGTCATAATCACATGTACTATTTACCGATTCATTTGGTTTTTTTATCAACTTTAGTTTTTAGTTTAGTTTTTATCTTGCAGACTAAAAACTAGTTTTTATGCTATTGTAATTCTACTAGTTTCTTAACTTAAAAAAAATTATGTATGTTCAATATTTTTTTTCTTTTTCAAATTCTAGCCGATCGATGTCATATTGGAGATTTGGAGTTCGAATATAATATTACTATTTTGATTATAAATTGAAAAATATCAAGAAAAAATTTCTAACCCGATAAAAAAAACTAATAGAAAATAAAAGAGAACACGTAAAGAGAGTTGTGAATAGTAAATATATAATAATTATATTAAATAACAGATTATTATTAGTTTTAGATATTAAAGGTATTTTAGACAGTTTGGGATGTGTATTTAGTATAATATTGAAATGAAAAACTAGATGGGTAGTGTATCAAGTAAGGGGTGTGTATTAAGAGATTAGAGGTGTGTATTTAAAATTACTCTTCTTTCTATCATACCCTTTAAAAGAAAAACTACGATTTGTAAGAGAGAAGTGTATGAGTTTTCTTCTCGGTTTGATGCTTGAGATGAATTTAATACTGATGGGAAGTGGATCTGAAGGCTCTTGGTGATGAAGAGGGAAGAGAATGGAATGGAAGTATACTACTGTTGATACCCAAAAAATCAATATTCATGCTCAATGGATATTCCAAGCTCAATAAGAAAATACACGTGCGAATTACGTTTGGAAATACAAAGTTACATATTATTCAAATAGTTATGCCACACATGTGGACCCAAGCCACAATCACGCTCTTGAGACTTACAAGTTTGGGTGTGGTGTGGAAGGTAATGGAAGTACATGAGGCTCATTCTCGGTTTTGATTGTTGGTGATTTTGGACTTGGGACCAAAATCCAGGCTCAGCAATCTAAATTGCTTTATGGGCTGCAAAGATGAGATAATTTGAATCCATAGGTTTAAATTGATTACTTACTTTAAACCACAAAACCAATAGCTTTCCAGCACATACAATACTACTTGTTTTTACCCTGCAGTAATTCATCTTCTTCTACGTCAAGCACAAGTCCCCATCAGCCTTGCTTTTACCCCGCAGCTATTCCTCATCTTCTACACCAAATACAAAGGCTTAGTCAATTTCCTCTATTATCTATATATTCTCAGTCCACTTGCACAAACTATTCCTATTTTCAAAGGTGACAAGTAGCTCCTCCCGATGAGATAATCACCTTTTTCTGACTTCTCCTTTATCAATTCAACTCCACAACAACCACTCCCTAGGCCTGCTACCCCAATTCTATACTTCACGCAACACATCCCTTAAATCATGTGGTTAATACCGTGATCTGTCAATTTGGCTTTAAAATTGCAGTTCTCTTTCATATCCAATGGTTTTATCTCGTAAACCTGCATCTTGGTCTCACCTCCTCCAGCCTATAGATTAAGGCCTTTAGTTGCTACAAAAACAATACAACAGATACCTACAACCAATACATCCTACAAGCAAGCCTCAAGTATCAAGCCAAGCATCATTTCCTTCACTCTAAAAACAAGCTTCACCTTTAAACAGCCACAAACTCATCACCACCACCAAAAACCCTTTTCTCTCCTCACCGCAGCAAGCCTCTCATCTTCTGTAACTCATGTGCTTCTAGCTCCCACGCCACATGCCTTCTTGCAAGCTCTTTCATGTATTTTGTTCATCTGTCATGCTACCAAATCCACGCCAAGTTACTGCCAACATATCATGAGAAGCATGCCACAGCAGCAAGTTACTGCAAGGAGACCTGGGGAAAACACACACAAAGCTTCTTGAAGCTTTGGGCTCAGTCCTTGAACTTAGAGGGGTAAAATAGAGGAGATCAAGCCAATTTATCAATCGTAGCAGATTCTGTTCAAAATGACCCCAACATAAATGGCGACTTCACTAGGGAACTGGGTTTAATATCCCCAAATTCTCTCCTTCATCACCCTTGTAATCTTTCTGGTCTCCAAAATCTCAAACCAAAACTCAACAAGCTAAAAAACCTATGCTTTTCCTACCAGCCAAAACTTTCAACGATTCATAGCCCCGCCTGCCATATCCATATCCTCTCTTGTCATAGCCTGTTCACTTTATAAACTCAGGTTTCAAGTTTTTCTTCAATTTCAAACCACATATTTCATTCCAGTAGTGTAAAAGCTATTCTTTATCCTCACTACCAAATAGATGCATAATGCATATCCAACCATATATGGTTTATGCTAACCAATGTTGTATCCCTAATCAAGCAAACTGAACCTCTCTATCATTATGCCACTCTTCCAGATCTAAACAAAAGAAGCAAAACACCCTAGCAAGCCTTAAACATCAAGCCAAACATCCATAACGTCCAATCTAAAACCATTCTCAAGCTCTAAACAACCATAAACCCATCAAACACCACCAGATCCTTTTTCTCCTCACTGCAGTAAAGTACCCCACAATAAACCTTTAGCCATAGCAAATTCTCATCTTCTGCAACTCATGTGCTTTTAGCTCCCACGCCTCATATGCCATCTTGCAAGCTTTTTCATGTATTTTGTTCATCTGTTATGCTACCAAATCCACATTAAAGTTCATGCCTTCAGATCACAAGCAACATGTCACCGCAGCAGGCTATCATCCCCGCAGCAAACCAATATTACTGCAGGGGAGATCTTGGGAAAAACATGCACAAAGCTCCTTGAAGCTTTGGGCCCCGTTCTTGAACTTAAAAGGGGTAGAAATAGGAAATCAAGTCATTCAAGCAAATTTAGCAACCTCTGTTCAAAATGACCCTAACAACTACATTATGTTTTTGTTTGTTTTTTATTAACAATTTTTTTTTTTTTGAGAATGTTTCATTAACAATTTTAGACTTTTTTTTTTTTAAAAAAAAGAAAAATAAATTACAACGAAGAGCCTCTAAAACAACCAATACAAGAAAATCCATAAGAAGAGTCATCTGAGCTTCAGGAGGAATCCCATCAAACCAATACATTGGTGACGAAAGAGAATGACTAACCGAAGCAAGAGCATCCGCTACAAAATTTGCCTCTCAATATGTATGAGAGAAGGTGATGCTAACAAAAAACTCGGCAAGAGCTAAAACATCTCGGATCAGGGACTTTAGTTTCCAAGGAATGGAACAAGACCCTTTGACACAATTGATGATAAGGGAAGAGTCTCCTTCTACTTCGATTTGGTTACAATTGCGTCTTTTAGCAGCAAAGAGCCTTTCTTTTAAAGCTATGCATTCAACCTGCGGAACATAAGAGTGGTGAAGCTTCTGTGCACCCAAAACAATGGGAAAGCCAAGATTGTCTCTGATAACGAAACCAACAACAAATGAATTAGAAGTTATTGAGCTGTCAAAGTTTAGCTTAAACCAGTGAGGAGCATAGGGAATCCATTTAATGGTCTCCAAATTTCTAAGAGAGCTGGAGAAGATCTTTTTGTTAATGAGACGATAAGCGAAGCCTGTAGCAGCTGCATCATGCACAATAACTGGAGGAGTGACTTGAGCAGACCAGAATATAACATAGTTGCTCATCTTCCAAATCTGCGAGCACACCAACAAGCTATCTTCAATAGTGAGAGATTGACCGTTTTGAAATGTAGAGACCAGCCATTCCTCAAAATTGGAGAAAGAGGATGGGTTGGGCAAGTGATTAACAAAATTCCACACAACAAAGGCCGCCATGCAAGAAGAGAACAAATGATTGAGGTCCTCAACTCTTGAACCACATAGAGCATAAGTGCTATCAATAGAATTCATAAAACGAGCTAAAAAGCTTTTGTTTTCAGCCTCCCCCTAACAAGCAACCAAGGAAAAATTTTAGCTCTCGTATTGGGTTATTCAACAATTTTAGACATTCATCCAGGGCTCTATCGAGGTCGCCCTCTCCGGCTTCCTCCCTAAGTGGCTCCTTCGTGTCCACCCTTTGGGGTCTCTCATCGACCTTACTAAGCCGTTCTTTGTTGGCAAACTCCCCATCAAAACATCTATGGCAATCTGGTGCTCTTAACCATGAAGTTTCCGTTAGAAACCGTCAATGGAGATCATATTTTCGATGTTGGGGAGGCACGATTTTGTGGTGAATGATGACAACTGCAACGGGTCGGACTCGACCTAGTAGAGCGAGACTGAAGGCAGATTGGGTATATGGGATGGCGGCATCCAGGTTGAAGCCCCAACTAAGATTAGATTCGTCTCTGTTTTTCTCTGGGTATCAGCGACAGAATTGTTGAGGTTAAGAGGTTTCAAAAAGCAGTCGGCAATGGATCAGACCATGTTTGGAAGTGCAATGGTATTCCGATGCTTCAGGGTTTTGTTTTTGTAGGTCAGACAAGGGTGGGTGCGAAGATTGATGGTGAATCGTGGCGGTGATGTGCGGCGGTGTTCATGGATGCGATTTCCCCAAAGTTGGGTGCCCAGATCATTGACAATGCCCAAATTTTGTAGGCTAAGTCAAAGTCCCAAATCAGTTGGAAGAGTGTCCAAATATGTTGGTTCTTATTATTGGGTCCTTCTGTGGATCCAACAAATGGACCATAACCCTTTAGGGTTCCGTATATGGGATCCAAGAGATTTAGATCGCACTATTGAATTATCTAGAGTAGTACCGAAGGATAATTCAAGATATTCTGCGAAGCATGAATCAAAGAAGGAGGGCAACACGGGATATTGCACCGTGGGTACTACCAAAACGTCTTGCCTGTCTATTCATGGCAGCGGACGGGTCCATCATGTATACTCTGGAGTTTATGCAAGCAGACTATTTTTCAAATTTTAAAAACAATCCAAGAATGTTATTTGGATTTGTTTCAAACTTTGTAATTAAATTTTATTTCGCAGCTACGCCCGATTGACATGAGTATCTTAATGAAATGTTCAACATTTTCCTTTAAAAAAAAAAATAAATAAAAAATCCAGAGAAAGAAAATGTTTTTTTTTATGAAAAAAAAAAGAAAATGATAAGATCTTTCACTCTTGTTCGAGGAATTTGAAGGGTCGTCGCTACTGTTTTATCTTCATAACTTGGATAACCCAATAGCCCCAGACAAACCCGACCCGACTCGAGTATGAAATTGTTTGGGTGGAGCGAGACGACTCAGCTAAAAGAAGAGGTTAACCAAACCAAAGCCGACCATCCGTTAGGCTCCAGAGCTACACTTGCCAAACACTGCCCACCACTCGTTCTCCCCCCAATACTCTCTCATCTCTTCTCTCTAGTTCGGCCTTCCCCGGAATTCCGATTCGGGTCTTCCATGGGTTGAAAGCCACCCGATTCGAACAACCAAGACACGAGTAATAATGGAGTGGGACAGCAATTCGGATCTGAGCGCCGAGGAGGAGGAGGACGATGAGGAGGTCAGCTCCTCCTTCTTCAACGACGACGACGGTGGACTTGGAGGGATGGGCCCGCTCCCTTTCCCCGTCGAGAATCTTCTCCAAACGGCGCCGTGCGGCTTCGTCGTCACTGACGCCATCGACCCTGATCATCCCATCATCTACGTCAACACCGTCTTCGAAATGGTCACCGGTTACCGCGCCGAGGAGGTCCTCGGTCGCAACTGGTCAGTCTCTCTATATTCTTGCTTTTTTAGGGTTTTAGTTTTGATGAATATCCACTGTTTTTGTTTCCGAAAAGTTTTAAAGGTCATAAAATCAATTATGCAAGTAATTTAAGAGCTCATAAACTTGTAAGCACCAATTTGTGTAGGATTTTGTTTGTTTGGATGCAAACTAATTGAATTGGATTAGTTTGTTGATTGTGTACGGTGAGATTGGTAGAAATAAAATGGATGCAATCTAAACACAGGGCGTATTGTGGTTAGTGTGTACTTCCCTATAGGACCAATTCTAGACTGTAGTTTATCAACGCGAATGATATACTTTGGTTTTCTAGTTATAAACTTATGTTATCAAACAAATGATATAGTTCTGGGATGGTATAGTTTCTTCTGTTTTTGGGAAGGCTTTTGAAGAAGTCCACTGAGGATAATGGGATATAATCAAGTGGGTGAGTTGGGTATTTCAAGGTACAGTCGATGTTCTTGAATATTGAAGCTGTAGAAGAAACTTGAGAGAGAATTTCTTAGTGTTTCACTTCACACTAACCAAGTTTACTAATACTAACTCTTAATGGGAGTCAAACATTCCAGCGAAACAACCATTTGACAATGGGCTCTGCCAGAGAGACTTACTTTGTACAGAACGAGGAAAAACAGCAATCCAAGGTTAGGCTAGGAGTAGTCCTCTCTCTTTATGGTTTTGTGAACTTGTCAAGCCTTGGGGAGTTTTTGAGAATGATAGAGTATGGGATAACACTTACTAAGTCTGAAAGGGCTGGCGTGGGTTGAGCATCTGACTCTAGGCGACTGTACTTTCATGGTCATTTTCTTAATAATGTTCTAGAAACAATGTGAAACAACCATCGGAAGTTACTGTAGAGAGAGTAAAATGACATGGACTATGATGGGAACTTTTGCCAGATTGACAAAGAGGGCTTCTTCATGTATTATATATTCGCATCAATTATTGAAATGTGATTGTTTGGGAGTAGAATGAAATTCTTTTCTTCTACTCTTATTTCTGTTTAACTGTAGGGGATTCGCTGCTTTTTTGTATGGATAAATATTCTGGCTCCTAGTTTCAGATATTTGCTTTTCAGTGGTATGAGTATATCTGAGTTTTAAAAATTGGATCAAAGTCTAGTTTGTATGTATCCCCACCTAGCTAGTCATGATATGCACCATTTTTCAAATTTGCTGACATATAAATGTCGTTCTGTCATTGATATACATATCACCTTGATTCAAATGAAGTATCTTAGGGTCTCTACAAATTAGTTGATATAGTAAAAAAAGCATAGAGTAATTGATGAGGACATCACAGTCAAAACTTTTAAGGTTTTTAAACTGAAAAAATGGAAAAAGAGAGCACATAATCATTCTCTTTGCATATGGCCTGATTAATTGCTCTTGATATAATTTTCACAGCTTGGAGGGAAAGCTAAGTCTGATTCTAGAAGTCTCTAAGCTTTGTGTGTCTTTTCAGATTACCATTTCAGTTTAGAAGTTTAAAAATTTCTTTTATTAGGACTTTTATGCTTCAGTTTTGGAAACTTAAAGAGTCCAAATGAGTCTTTAATGCTAGTTATGTCAGTTATATGCTCTAGTATAAATATTTGAAATGCCGAATGGCTGGTCATGTTATGTTTGGATGAATAAGAAATTATCAGTGTTTCTTAGTTTCTTGTGATGGGATTGGTGTGAAGCCTAGTTTTGGTGAGAAACCTGGGAGTGATTCCTAATTTCAAGTGTTCAGCGTGTTTAAATCCGTAAGCCTTAGGTAGGCAGTAAGATTACAAAATCAGTAATCTGAGTTTCATTTTCCTATGACATGATATTTAGTTTGATATGGAGTTTTACCTGAAAGAACAAATTAATCACTGGAAAAAGCTGAATAAGTGTAGAACATATAATGAAAAAGAAATGCAGAAAAGGTTGAATCAATCACTGAAAATATGTACAAGTATAGAACATATAATGAAAAAGGAAATGCAGAAAAGGCTGAATGAGGAGAGCCTGTTACAATAAGTGGGCTTTGTTCTCAAGAACAAGTCAGGACAGTGACATGGACAGTATTGATATTATTTGCAAAATGTTATTCTCGTAAGTAGATAAAATTGTGAGATCTTGATTAGTTTTGGTGTTTCACCTCCATTGTTTGTCTTTTTTTATTTTTGGAGTGTTGATTTTCAAGACTTTACAATGTAGAGGTTGTTACTGTATGTGTCTCATACCTTTGCTAATGTTACTGTCACGGCTTCTTTTTAAAAAAATAATTGGCTTTTGCGGCTACAGTATATGTATCCGATGCTATTTGTGTAATAGAAGTCCTGCTGTCCTTTATTTTTGGCCCTAGAAAACATGTAAATTTGATCTTGTGCATTACCTGGTACGCTTTGATACCATTGTTGTTAGGGTATCATATGGTATTAACCTACGCTACCTACCTAATACTGCGGTGTTTGAGATCTTTCATTAGGTGTTACAGTTAGTCACTCTACCACAACTTCCTGGCCAATGTTGAGCTTCTTTGTGTCTGTGAACTGGGATTCATATTGTTATTTAGGACCTAAGAAAGACATTTTCTTCCCTTGCGATTCCTAAATTTATCCATTTCTAGTCTTAAGGATCACTGTGTTCCAACATTTATCGTCTGGGGAGAAAAGGTCATTGATGCTACTATCACTGTGGAAGATCCACCGAGTGAAAACTTGGGAACCAAAAGATTGAGGCTTCACATTTCTTAGTACTTATGATAGTGATAAACTTTGTGACTGTAGAAATACATAACCTATACAAATTTTCCTTTCATTATCTGGTATTATAAAATATAAACAAGGATCACAGGGGAGTCAAAATTGCAATCTGTAAGCAGGAAACCTGTAACAGGAATTTATTTTTTTTACTAGTTTTTAAGTTTTCGATTGTAAAGTTTTCTGTTTTGTGGAGTTCACTAAAATAAATTTAGTCCCTTGGTAATACTTTTATGAAAATATATTTTATCTTTTATATTGCGATTGTACTTGACCTCATATAGTGTTTTGAAGCATAAGTGGAATGCATGCTCTTTTGCTTTCTGTTCAAGACAGTATAATGATGTATGTATCTGGAGACATTTCAAGTCAATTTTTCTTTGTGGCTCTTTCTTTGGAATAGAATGCTAGCGTAATAAAATGTATATCTGCCGCCCTTGCCTTATTTTGTTCTGATGTTACGTATATTTTTCACAGCCGATTTTTGCAATATAGAGGGCCATTTGCCAAAAGAAGGCATCCGCTTGTGGATTCTGCAGTAGTTTCAGAAATCAAAAGATGTCTGGAGGAAGGCATGGAATTCCAAGGAGAATTGTTAAACTTCAGAAAAGATGGATCTCCAATGATGAATAGGTTGCGGCTGACACCTATATATGGGGATGATGATATGATAAGCCACGTCATTGGAATTCAGTTCTTCACGGAGGCAGATATTGATCTAGGTCCAGTGCCTGGTACCACAATCAAGGAGTCTACAAAATCTTCTGATCGGTTTCATGCTTGTCTCTCTGCTTTTCGTCCTGGACTGCCTCTGGGGGAGCGAAATATTTGTCGTGGAGTTTGTGGGATATTGCAATTGAGTGATGAGGTTATTGCTCTCAAGATATTATCTAAGTTGACACCAAGAGACATTGCATCTGTTGGTTCAGTATGTAGGCGACTCTATGAGCTTACAAAGAATGAGGACCTTTGGAGAGTCGTCTGCCAGAATGCATGGGGTAGTGAAACAACCCGGGTCTTACAGGCTGTGCCTGGTGCGAAGAGGCTAGGTTGGGGTAGGCTGGCACGTGAACTAACTACTCTTGAAGCAGCGACATGGAGAAAGGTCACTGTGGGAGGTGCTGTGGAACCCTCACGCTGTAACTTTAGTTCTTGTGCAGTTGGTAATCGTGTTGTTCTTTTTGGTGGTGAAGGTGTTAATATGCAACCAATGAATGATACCTTCGTATTGGATTTAAATGATAGTAACCCAGAGTGGCAGCATGTCCAAGTGAGCTCCCCTCCTCCTGGTCGTTGGGGCCATACACTTTCTTGTGTGAATGGGTCACATTTGGTGGTATTTGGAGGCTGTGGGACACAGGGTTTGCTAAATGATGTTTTTGTACTGGATTTGGATGCAAAACCTCCAACGTGGCGTGAAATATCTGGGTTGGCTCCTCCTCTTCCAAGATCATGGCACAGTTCCTGCACACTTGATGGCACCAAGTTGATAGTTTCAGGTGGTTGTGCAGACTCCGGAGTCCTTCTTAGTGATACATTTTTGCTTGATCTCTCGATGGAAAAACCTATTTGGAGAGAGATACCAGTAGCATGGAAGCCCCCTTCCAGATTAGGTCACACCCTGTCTGTATATGGTGGTAGGAAGATTTTGATGTTTGGGGGCCTTGCCAAGAGTGGGCCGCTTCGGTTTCGTTCGAGTGATGTATTTACAATGGACCTGAGTGAGGATGAACCGTGCTGGAGGTGTGTCACTGGGGGTGGAATGCCTGGTTCTGGAAATCCAGGAGGAATGGCTCCTCCTCCTAGACTTGATCATGTCGCTGTGAGCCTCCCAGGTGGGAGAATCTTGATCTTTGGTGGGTCTGTTGCTGGTCTTCACTCTGCCTCTCAACTTTATCTTCTGGATCCAACCGATGAGAAACCTACATGGAGAATATTAAATGTACCCGGGCGGCCCCCGAGATTTGCCTGGGGACATAGCACGTGTGTTGTTGGAGGGACAAGGGCAATTGTCCTTGGTGGTCAGACTGGAGAAGAGTGGATGTTAAGTGAGCTTCATGAGCTTTCACTAGCAACTCTGTAACTTGATTGAGACTATGGTGTAACTAAAGAGCACAGAAACCTTCAACTGCAACATTTCAAATCATTCTGAGGAATCAATCAGGCAGAAATTGCTGTTTCAGTCACTAATCACTCTTGACAACTTTTCCGTTAGTCGGGGCTTCTTTTGGTTCTGAAAGTTTCTTATATGGATTTGTTCTGGCTTGGGGTGACATTTCAGTTAATTCCAAGAGGGCCCTAAAACAATGTTTGTTATTTGTGAGGTTTGTGTGAGACTGCTCTTCAGTACAGACAATGAATAATTCTTCCTTGTCAGGTTAGTAGTATATAATAGACAGGTAGGTTTATATATGTAGGCTTAGTTATTATTATGCCTGTGTTATCTGAATTCAGGTTCTGTAATTGGAACCAAACATGAAGGTGATGCCTGTTAATAGTAACGTATTGCTGGTTAGATATGTAATGAATATTTCTCCATCTCTCCTTTACTCATTTAAAATATGTTATCCAGCTTAAAAGATAAACAAGCAAAGATTGTGAGGCACTGAAGAAGCCAGCACCCTAACTCTGTAGAACGTGGCGGTGTAATTTTTGCGTCCAGATTAAGTTCCTTTTTCTGACTGAGATGGTTTCTTGAGACTTGACAAGTTTTCAGCCTTGAAGAATGTGGCTTCTTTTGTTTGCTGCCCTGATCTTTGCCTTTAGTTTCTTTTCAATTATGCATTTGTTTCCTTTTAACACAGTCGGAGATACATTTGTTACACTATGCTGTTTAGTCTCTGTTCGATTACGTATTCTCTGTCTGCACTTATCACAGCTAGATACAGTTGTTACAGCTATGCTCCCTTTGATTTCTGAGTTTACAATTTTCACTTTACACAGCCGTATACATCTATTACAGTTGTAAAATTCACTATAGCTTTTTTCCTGTCGTTTAGCAGTTTTATGCACTCGCTTAGTTAGTGACATGGAGTCATTATCAGTTCCTGTGATGTTAATGATTTATTCGGATCAGTTTTGCTTGTGTTTTGGTCGTGGAATCGAGTTAATATTTTGTTTGCTCTATTCCTATTCGTGTAGTCTGTGACATGGAATCATAGTTTCTGTAGTGCTAAAGATTGATTGGGATAAGTTTTGCATCTTTTTTAGTTGTGGAACCAAGTTAGTTTTTGGTCTGCTCTATGGGCATTTCTGTAGAGTTTGTATTCTTAGATTATGCGGTCTATCTATGTTTATTTGATAGTCTTGTGTTGTCTTTGGATCTTGGAATATTGTAATCAGTTGTCTTCTAGTATATTCTTAAATTCTCAGAAGAAAACACAGTGCATGTATCTGTCATCCTTTAGGATTTGTATCGTCAGTCAACTCGTAATTTATGTACTTGTGTCATTCCTACCTTCTTTTTGTTTCTCTAGGAAGTAGGAACACTGTCAGACTAGTTTCGTTATAGGAGTTGGTAACTTCTGTTCAATGCCACATTGCCACTAGATTAAGGCGAGTCTTACCAAGGTTTTGGTTATGTAGTTTGGAATTTTTTGACTCATCCTCTGACATTCTTTTGTTGATTATTGTTGTCAACATCTAAGGTTAGACTGTCTTGCCTACCTTTGTACTTTGGTTTCTGGTTAGTAAGGATACATCAGCGATGTTGCTGTGCTTTTTGTTTAGTTTGCTTTTATGTCAGGTTCATCGTGGAACCATAGTTCTCGTGCGTGGAGTAAATTGGGTTAAGTTTTCTGGGCTAAGATTACCTCACTTCATTGTTTTGTTGTCTGATACTATGTTTTGAGGAAGAATAGAAGCCAAGGGAGGTTATTCCTCCATACTAGTTGAGGGCAAACCACAATCCACAATATGGCCCGTCTGCTTGCTGATGAAGACAGATTCTTTGCATATTAGAAAAGTAAAGTTTAATCCCCTGAATTTTAGGGCTAAAATTAGTTTAGTCTCTGACCTTTTTGTTTTAATCACGTTGGTACTCTCAAACATTATCAACTAAGTTTTAAATTTTTAACATTGCTCTAAAAATAACGTCATTTGTTGACTTGGAGCTGACATGTGGATTCATGTTTGAGCTTTTTAACCTACAAAAAGGGTAAATGAACATTTTAACGATAAAAATGTCATTTTTTAAAGACTAAATTTAGCCATTTTTGGACTAAAATTCAAATTTTAGACTTAGATGATATCATTTGAGAGTACGAGGATTAACGTAATTTAAAAAAAAACAAATCTACCTTTTTTTTTTGAAAATTATTATTTTGAAATTATATAGTTAAGATTGTGGAGAACTAACCAAACTGACTGTAATTTTGGGGGGTCAAATTAAATACCGAATCTTATTATTATTATTACTATTTTCTTTGAAAAAAAAAAAAAACATAACGCTTTTGCTGTTCTAACGAGGACATGGTTTTGCGTTACTCACCTCAGTCACCTGCTTCTTGTCCGATTTGCATTTGTTGAGCATATTATAAACGTTTGTCTAAGCAAAAACGGAGAATTATGGTTGCATTACTTATTTCTTTCATGTAGCAGTACTCTATTATCGAGTTACAATCATTCTGGATAAGTGGTAACATAAACTTTTGCAAGTTGGAAATGATGGAGATGTTATAGAATCCCATAAGAATATATAATTCAGTAGAGTATTTTAAGCTTGATCTTTCAAAAGTGATGCCTCCATCCAAATTCTATAAAAAGAGACCATTAAGCTTGATTTTGATTGATATGAGATGAGGGTGTGAAGGCACAGCAATTTACTCACTCGGCCACGTAACGGCACAAGTGCTAGCATCGTCTCAACAAAACAAAAATTGATGCTTTACAAAATTCTCGAGTATTTTGTGTTTCTTATATTGTGATCGGAAAATTCAGGTTGAATTGTTACCAAGTACTAGATGCGGTTCTGACACTGTTATATTGACCAGTTGCCAATGTAAGGCTTATGTTCTAATTTTCAATTTGACTGTGATTTCACATGCAAACCAAGAGTTAGGTTTCATGGTTGAGAGGAAATATCCACATTTGAGCATCTTCAACGAGTTAAGGAAGTAAAAACCAAAATTTTCAAAATATTTTATGCTCCGACACCAAACGTATTATATATTTTACGGATTTTGTATTTTTTAAAATTATTTCTTCAATGTCGCTATAATTATAAAGAATTTTACTGTTTTTTTATCTCTCATCGCTATCTCTATTCCCATCTCACGAGTGTTGAAGTTGAGAAGACACCTAATGTTTCTGTTCAATCCCAGATAGGGTTGCAGAAGCTGAAGGCGTGTCCACTGGGTGACTTGCTTTCCTCCCGCTGACCTGTAAACGAAAGGATGACCGGGGGCTTCCGGTCTTTCCTCCTCCGATGATTAAGTTAGTATCAATGGATTGAATGTAATTATTAGGGTAGTTAATGATACCTGACAAGCTGGTGACTGGGCCGTATTTATGGCCCAACGTGTGAGTTCACTCTGCTTGAAAACCGATGTGGGACATTTACCCTAGCTGCTGTCTCAAATGCAAATCTCCCTTCTGCCTTCTGTAGTCGTTCCAAGCCCAGTATTTCCACCGAGGTTGAGCCCGGCCCATCCTGCTGATGGGCGGGAACCTTAGGGTGGCCTCGATTGTGATGGAATGCCTGCTGGTTTACGGGCTTGGGAGGTTGTTTCATGCACAACCGACTACAAGTCCCCCCAAGTTCCCGTTCAAGACACATCTTGAGTGGGGACTTGCTAAAATAAGCCCGTAGACCAGTATATTTCAAATGGGTCCCGCCCATAGTTCCCCAAGTTCGGACTTATGACGTGGGTTGATGGACAAGGGTAGCGATCCCTTTTCATATCCGGTATTACTACTCGAGTGACGGAGTGTTAACGCCGTCAGTGGTTTATCAAGCCATTTGCTCCGTTTTTAAAGGGAGGATGTCTTACACTTGGTCTTACGATCTCGGTGACACTCACCTGAGATGGGTCTTACACTTGGTCTTACGATCTCGGTGTCACTCACACGAGATGGGTCTTGCACTTGGTCGTACGATCTCGGTGACGCACACACGAGATGGGTCTTGCACTTTGAAGTTTGTGCGTTGCTGTGGTAGGTGCAATAAATGCATGTTCGCCAGATGTCACTATATTCCTGGAGAAGACTACCAAGCAATTAATGCACGTCGCTTCATTCTTTCCTTCTTGAAGAAGCTACAGCGGTTTAAGCCACGTGGCACCATCCTGCGGTTTAATCGGATGGCTAGGGGTGCCTCGTTTTAGGTTTATTAGTTTTTTAATGCGTCGTTTCATGGATCGAGGCGACTGCCCACTTTCTGAGTATAAACTCTTCCCCCCCCTTTTCGTCTTCACTCATTCTCCCTCATTCTCACTCTAGTCTCTCTCTGGTTTCTCTGCTTCTCTTCTCACTGTGGTTGCTTTCTCAGGTTCCTTTTTGCTTCTCTTCTTTCGGTTTCCTCTTCGCGTCCTGTCGTTGTGACGCCGCCGTCCCTACGATTGCAAGGTGCCACTGGTCCTCTGAGTTTCTGGCGTTGCTATTGCGTCGAAAATCCGGTAAGTTTTTGTTTATGTTTTTTTTTCTTCGTTCTGCTGCATTTTGTGTACTCCTCTGCTTTTGCTTTCTGCGTTGCGTTGCTTTTGTGATGGTTTTGGGTAAAATGGGGATTGTGGTATTCTAGAGATTTCTGAGTTTAGGCTAGCTGTGTTAAGTTGTGCACTTTGCGCTTGCTCCCGGCGGTGCATACTAATAGATCTTAGGGTTTGTTATACTAGGATAAATGGATTTCCGAAGTACGATTGACTTCAGCGGGGCTAGCACATCCTCTCGGCCGATAGTGGATGACGACGAGAGGATGAAGGAGTACATAAGTTGACCATCCCGCCCGGGTGAATCGTCATCGACTAGGCGTCATGAGTTAATCTATGGCGTACCCACCCGGGATGTTGACTGGTGATATAGAGTTTTACACGGTATCCCAATGACCAATGTCGTAAGCTTGGTTAGGTGATATATCTTGGAGGATGGCACCGTATGCGACGAGCCAGAAAGTAGCATGACCCCGGCTGAGATAAAACAGTTCCGGGAAGACTGGGGCATCCCGTCGACCGTTTCCCTCTATGGACTGTATGAAGGCGAGTTGGCATGCTGTTTGAGAGACGACTTCGTTGCTGTGCACGACAACATGTTCAGGAACGGTTTCTCTCTCCCGCTTCCTCAATGCGTGCAGTACCTACTGAGCATGCTGCAGCTAGCTCCTAGGCAGATCCCCCCAAACCAGTGGCGTCAGCTGCTTTCCCTGTGCTGCCTGTACTATGTCCGACATGGGGTGACCAACTATCAACGAGTTTCGAGCGTTCTACCACCTATCGTACTCGAAGAAGCAAAACTGCGGTGGGTGTGTTTCATTCTTCGCTCGGGATTATTTGCTTCCCGTTACAGATCTTCCTACTTCCATTAATAACAACTGGCGCTCGAAGGTCGTCCTTGCCGGTGGTCGGTGGCAAAGGAACTGCCCCACGTACGTTGCTCCCAACCGGTTTAGGCACATCCGGGACCAGTCCTTCTCGCTATCAGAGATCGAGAGGTGACGGATTGCCTAGATATTTGCGGCCTGGCCCTCGGATGAGGATCGCAGCTCGTACAACTTGACCCGGTGGGGTGTGCTAGTTCACTGTGAACTCGGCCGAATGCCTGGTGGGGTTCCCGGTTAAATGTCTCTCGATTGTTGTTCTACACTTGCGCTTTTTCTCTCCTTTCTTTTTACTGACTGTTGTGTTTGTTGGTAGCTAAGGTTCCCAAGCGTAAACCCCGTCCCTCACACCCGCGCGACATGGATTCAGACTTTGACTTGCTGAGCGACCTCCTGGAGGTTGGGAAGGTCGCTGTACATACTGAAGTGAACCTTGCGGACTCTCCGCCCGAGTTTCGGAGACTCCTGTGCTCCTAGAGATTCCCGATGAAGGGTACGAGAAGCCGACTCCTAACTCAGAGGAGCCCGCGAGGACTGGTGACGTTGTCAATGTCAATTTGGGCGAGAAGAAGAAGAAGCAACCATCCAAGAAGTCAAAGTCTCAGCGGGACGACACTATGACTTTGACTGGTTGAGCGTGATTGGAGCCTGTCCACCCCTGAAGAAGCAAAAATCTGCAGGTCCCTCGGCCGGCAACCCTGTAACTTTGAGCGCTCTCGCTCTTGCTCTTCCCCATATCCAGAAGACACCATCCGGCAGATACTGGACGAGTACGGGTGCGCCGATGAAAAGTTCGTCCGCAGCATGGTGGGTGACCTGAAGGGTGTGGAGCTTGATCGTATCAAGATCGGGTCCAACGCTCCTCAGCAGAACCGGAAATACGCCCGGGAGGCGATGATGAAGGTATGCTTCTCCTTTCTTATGCCAACATATTGTCCGGGATGCTGCATTTAATTTATTTTCCTCTTTACAGGCTCTTTTTGCTGTCTATGCTATTGACGCCAGCGAGGATACCAACAAAATGAAGGAGCGCTTGGCTAGCTTGAATGACCAGATCAGCTATCTTCGGGCCAAGAAGAAGAAGATGGAGAAAGAGTTGGAGGCCGAGAAGAAGGAGAAGCTCTCGCTAGCCGAGAAGTTCGCCAAACTTAGCCTCCACACCAGAGAGCTGGAGGGAAAAGCTAAGCAGTTGGTCGCCTTGGAGTGCGACATAAATGCGCTTCAGCGGGAGAATGCCAAGCTGCGGTCTAAGCTGAAGGAAAGAGACGACCAAATAGCCGATCTGTAGGGCTAGATTCCCGCTCAAGGTGAGCTTGTCGTTGCCAAGTTCAAGGAGTCGGACGAGCTGAAGGCAATGCTCAAAGCAGCCCGGGAGGGCGGCATCACCGAGAAATTTGGTGAATGGAGCCGCCTTGGGTATCTGGACAAGGCAAAGATGACCGCCGATTTGATGGCTGCCTGGGAGGCCAAAGAGAGGAAGGCGAAGTCCAAGGCAGCTGCCGAGAGAGAGACTGAGAGCACCAGGGGTTTGACAGGCAAGCCGTTTGAGAAGATTGTTGAGAGGGTCACTCATGGCGACGACATTCTGGACTAGTCGTCCGAGAGGAAGAAGACTGCTTTTGTAAGACAATGGCCTTGTATCCTACCCTGGTGATGATACATCCCGGGTGTTTTTGTAAATACCCATTGGTGATATACTCCTAGCATTCCAGGTTTTGATATATTATGCCTTCTGCATCTCCTGTGTTATATATTATTTGTATTACGCCTATCCCGCTCGGTGTTACTAGAGATTTTTATAACTTATGCCTCCTGGTGGATTACATATCCCGTTCGATATTACTCGAGATTTTTATAACTTATGCCTCCTGAATTTTGTTCATTGGTTTAAATTCAACTTCCCCATTCTTGTATTAAGTCTTTCAAGACGAATGGAGGCATCCTCCTGGACATGTTCTTCGGAGGGCAGCAATAATTACAAATATACATTTTACAAAGATGGGTCTCGTCCCCCTTTTACACTTGGTAGAATTTCAGGTGCTCCGTATTCAAGGGTGCCCGGTGACTATCCCATACTGATCTTGGAGAAAGAAAATGGCTGGGCTGACCTCTTCAATAATCTCGTACGACCCTTCCCAGGTTGGATCCAAGGCTGCCGTCTTGGTCATGATTTTCTTCATCACCCAGTCCCCCAGTCCCAACGTCCGGGTTCTGACCTTACTATTGTAATGGCGTACAACTCGCTGCTTATAAACTTTGTTGTACAAGTCTGCTCTCTCCCTCCTTTCCTCGATGAGGTCAATATTCAACCGGAGGTCTTTCTCATTTGTTGCGGCATCAAAGTTCTCGACCCTTCCTGACGGTATTGATGTCTCAATTGGCAAGACAGCCTCCGTGCCAAAGGCCATGCTGAAAAACATTTCTCCCATTGCTTCTATTGCTGTGGTTTTGATTGCCCATAATACTTCTGGCAGCTTCTGTGCCCACATACCCTTGGCGTCATCCAACTTCTTCTTCATAAGCTTTTTAATGATTTTGTTGATTGCCTCCACCTGACCATTGGTCTGTGGGTGTGCCACTGATGCAAAGACCATCTTGGTGCCCATTCCCTTCGTGAACTCAATCAGATGGTTATTGTTGAATTTGTTCCGTTATCCGTGACGATTGTCTCCGAGACTCCTAATCTGCAACATATGTTCTTCATCAAGAAATTCTTCACGCACTCGGTGGTTATCTTCCCCAGGGGCTCTGCCTCCACCCACCTCATGTAATAGTCAACGACCACTATCACGTACTTGAACTGCCCTGGTGTCGTTGGCAGTATCCTGATGAGATCCAAACCCCACTGTGCAAAAGGCCAGCACGACAGTAGGATTGATAGAGCAATAGAAGGAGAATGTGTCTCGTTAGCGTGCAAGTGGCATTTATGGCACCCTCCTGACATCTTATCCGCCATGGCGCCCATGTGTCTCGAAACGCCTTATGTGCCAGTGACCGGGATCTAGAATGATTCCCGCACACTATCTCGTGTATTTCCCCCATGATCGCCTCGCCTTCCTCTTCTGTTACGCACTTCAGGTTTGAGAAATTGTAACCTCTGCGATATAGCTTCTCGTTCATGAGTGTGTATCTGGCATATCTCGATTGCAATTTTCGTGCTTGCCTCTTGTCCTCCGGGCGCACACCCTCCTTCATGAACTCGATTATGGGGTCCATCCATGTAGGTTCTCCGGGTCCCGCTTCAACCATGAATATCTCCGAGATGGTTTTACTAATGCTCGGCTTCCTAACACCTCAATCCTTGCTTTTTTTTTCTTCCTTTCCCAGGCCCTCCGGTAGCTAGCCGGGCAAGGGCATCTGCATTACTATTGTCCTTCCGCAGGATGTGAGAAAGGGAGGCCGACTTGAAGTGATGCATGAAGGCTTTGGACAGTGCTTGGTAAAAGTTAAACTGAGGCTCCTTGGCTACGAAGCTTCCGTTGACTTGATTTATAACAAGTTGTGAATCATTAAACACTTTCACATTCTCCACGCCAATATCTCGGGTGAGCTGCAATCCGCCAATAAAGCTTTGTACTCTGCCGCATTGTTTGAGGTCTTAAATTGAAATTCCAGGACGTACTCATGCTTGAATCCATCAGGGGTCTCCATATTATTCCCGCCCCGCTTTTTTTCTCGTCACCGAGCCGTCAACAAAAAGTTTCCAGAGCGGCGTTAGTGGATCCTCACTGTGTATCTTCCTGGCCGCCCAGGGATAACTTTCCTCCCGGCCGACTTCAGATGACTCTCCCACCATTTTCATGGGCTTGAGCTCGGATGACTCCCCCACCACTTTTATGGGCGTGAGCTCGGATATAAAGTCGGCTGCTGCTTGGCTCTTGATAGCTACTCTCGGCTAATAGTGGATATCAAACTCTCTTAGCTCAATCGCCCATTTTACCAACCTCTTGCTGATCTCTGGCTTTTGCATGATTTTCCTCAGGGGGTAGTTGGTATAAAGGGTTATCGAGTGTGCCTAGAAGTAGTGCATGAGCCTTCTGGCGGTCATGATGAGCGCTAAGGCTAATTTTTCAACGTCCGGGTACTTGCTCTATGTGAGTGTGAATCCATTCTAGCCGTAAAACACCGCATACTCGATGTCAACTCTTTTCTTATTAGCATCGAGCTGACCGCCGTCTGCGATGTCGTAATGTACAAGTAAAGCATCTCGCCCGGGATCGGTTTTGACAAAACCGACGCGGGCATGAGGTATGCCTTTATCTGCTTGAAAGCCTTTCCTACTCGGGTCCCCATACTATTTTCTTACACCGTTGGTCTTTCAACAGCCGAAAAAAAGGGGCACACTTATCCGTGAGTCGCGATACGAACTGCGCCAGGGCGACGATCTTCCCGGCCAACGACTGCACTTCATTTCTTTCCTTGGGCCTTTCCATATACAAGATGGCTTGGATCTTCTCTAGGTTGGCTTCTATTCCCCTCCTACTGATTATGTGGCCCAGGAATTTCCCTTTGGTTACCCCGAATATGCATTTCTAAGGGTCCCTCATCCCGTACCTCAGTATTACCTCGAAGACTTTCTCCAAATGCCCCACATGCTCCTCGGCCATTAGACTTTTGACCAGCATGTCATCGACATATACCTCCATTATCTTACCAAGGTACTCAGCGAACATGACATTCATCAGCCGCTGGTAGGTTGCTCCCACATTCTTCAACCCAAAGGCCATGACCATGTAACAATATAATCCCCTGTCTGTTGTGAAAGCTGTGTGCTCCTCATCCCCCGGGTCCATCTTTATCTGGTTATAGCCCGCGTAGGCGTCCATGAAGCTCAACAATTCAAACCCGGACGTGGAGTCCACTAGTTGATCTATGCGTGGGAGCGGGAAGCTATCCTTTAGGCATGCCCTGTTGAGGTTTGAATAATCCACGCACATCCTCTATTGTCCCGTTGACTTTTTTGGAACCATGACACATTGGCCAGCCATTAGGGGTATTTAACCTCCTTATGAACCTGATGTCCATCAATTTTTTCACTTCCCCTTTCATTGCTTCATACTTTTCTGGCTTAAACGTCCTTCACTTTTGCCGCACGGGAGGGAAACCCTTCTCGATCCCTAGCTTGTACGTTACGATGCCGCACGATATCCCGGGCATATCCTTATACGTCAAAGCAAATGCCCCACTGTTCCTCTTCAGGAATTCCACTAGGGTCATTCGTACTCCGGGTGCCTGTCCCGTCCCTATGGTTACTTGCCGATCCGGGAACTCATCTGAGAGTGACACCTCTTCTGTTTCTCCTGCTGATCCCGGACGCTCCTCGTCCGAGTCAGTATCATCTCTGGGATCCACATATGGATCCGAGGGGAAACCACAGCCTAGCTTGCCGACAGAACCTCTGACATTTTTCTCCTATCGTCTATTGCATAACAACTTCTTACCGCCCCCTGATCTCCCCGGATCGTAATGATTCCCGTTGGGGTTGGGACCTTCATCATCAACATGTGGCCGGTGACAAACGACTTTAGCTTCCATAAGGAGGTCTTCCCAAGATCTCGTTGTAGGACGACTCACAGTCCACTACGATGAATTCCACTGTTGCCCGGGCGACTCCCTCTCGGCCTTCCATGCTTACCCCAAAACTGTCCAATCCAAGGGGCTGAACGACATTGCCTGAGAAACTGACTAACGGCTCATGGTCTTGTATCAACTTGTTACTTCCTTGATGCAATCCTTTCCAGGCACTCCTGAATAGCACGTTGACTGAAGCTCCCGTGTCCACTAGGATCTTCTTCGTGATATAGTGATCGAGTTGCAACGTTATCAGGAACGGGTCCTCGTGCGGCCTTATCCCCTCCTCTTCCTCCTCTAGGAAGGTAACAGACTTCCAATCGGTGGTTACTCGCTGATTATTGCTACTTCCAAAAACGAAAATCTCCCGGCCATCCCTTCTTCCCGTACACTATTTTTTTTGCCTTATTGCTCTTATTATCTATACGGGACCTGCCATGGATGGTGTTGATCGTCTCATACACTTCGATTGCCCCTACATGCCTCTGATCGAACACATACTGCTGTAAATTTCCTTCTTTCACTCGGCCCTCTTCAGCTCTATGCAGTTATTTATGTGGTGACTTGCCTCCCTATGGTACCCACAAAATTTTTCTGTGTCTTCTTTTGTGAGCCGGGTCTTGGGAAACTTCCTAGCCATGGGAGGCAGAATGACAGACTTGTTCTCATTCCATATTGCCTCGTAGGTGGCATTGCGTGAGGAGAATTGCTCTTTAGGTGCAGGCGCCATCCTGGCATACCCGGTATCCCGATAGGGGCCCTTTTGCCTTCCCTTGGGCATTATACTGCTTTCTTGCCTTCCTCCCGCTCCTTTTCTTGTCTCTTTCCAGAGGAGTACGAGTTCGGCTCTTGCTCTCTCGTCCAGGCTCTTACCTCCTGGACCACTTGCACTGGCGAACCTCCTTCTCTCCCTTCGACCTTCCTTTTCCCGGCCGAGGTCTCCCCATAAGTATCATGGTATGCCTGGGCATGCCTGATCACCATTTCCATAAGCTCGTTGTAGCCTTGCTGATTTTTTATTTTTACTGCATACAAAAATTTCTCGGGAAGCAACCCTTGAATGAACGCCTCCTCTGTAACCCTTTTTATCAAAGTTCCTGACTCTGGCTGTGACTCCTTATCAGCGGTTCACAAAAGCTTTCAGCTTCTCTTCCCTATCTTGTTTTACTTTGAACAACTGGGCGGTGTTCTGCTCGTCCGTCCGTAGGAGGAACCTATTGACAAACCTATCAGCCAACTGCCGAAAGCAATTAATCGAGTTCGACAAGAGCTCGTAGAACCAACTAAGTGCTTCCCCTGCTAAGGTTTCCTAGAACATGTTGCAGCATATTGCATCCGAGTACCCTTTGGCATTCGTGTGAGACTTGAGACTATCAAGGAAAAGATGAGGATCACGATCCCCATTATAGCTAAGTTTTAACGGTTTGGCTTTGTTCGACCAGACGGACTGGGTGATTGCTCTTGTGAACGGTCCCCCCTTTCTTCGAAACTCGCGCGGGATGGATTACGTGTCCCCCTTCACTCGGCATCCGAGATTCTTTCAGCTAAACTTGCCACGCTATCCTGGATAGCTCTTAGGGTATCTTCCATTTCTCCCAGTCTTCTGGCCTGGACTTCCGGGATCGGCTCAGGCAAGGGTGGCGGTCCTTCATCCCTCATTTCGTCTTCCCTAAATGCACCGTCCTACGGTTCGTTCCTGGCTGACCGCTTGTCTTCTGTGATGTAGCTGCCCGGTTTGACTCGGCCACCCGATCCAGCACTTTCTGATGTTCTATCCCTCGGGCTAGCGCGCTCATGAGTGCAACATTTTCCTTTTCTAACCTACGCTCCCTCTCAGAAGCTTCTTCATGATCCCTGACTCTCTGCTGCTCCAGCCGAGTGATTTGGGCCCTCATCCCCTCCAACATCTCGGCTACCTCTTGGCGATTGAGATCTCGCCCACTCCCTCCAGTGTTTCCTCTCTTAGGGCTCTCCCCGTGATTCGTGAACTTCCCCCTGCTGTTTCCAGTGTTCTTCCGAATATTAGCTCCCTTTGTTTTTCCCTTCCCACATCCTGCTCTTGCTGCTCGTTTAACTCAGTCATCGAGTCACGCTGACTTCTAGTAAAGATTCCCATAGACGGCGCCAAATGTTTCTGTTCAATCCCGGATAAGGTTGAAGAAGCTGAAGGTGTGTCCACTGGGTGACTTGCTTTCCTCCCGCTGACCTGTAAACGAAAGGATGACCGGGGCCTTCCGGTCTTTCCTCCTCTGATGATTAAGTCAGTATCAATGGATTGAATGTAATTATTAGGGCAGTTAATGATACCTGATAAGTTGGTGGCTGGGCCGTATTTATGGCCCAGCGTGGGTTCACTCTGCTTGAAAACCGATGTGGGACATTTACCCTAGCTGTTGTCTCAAATGCAGACCTCCCTTTTGCCTTTTGCAGTCGTTCCAAGCCCAGTATTTCCACCGAGGTTGAGCCCGGCCCATCCTGCTGATGGGCGGGAACCTTAGGGCGGCCTCGATTGTGATGGAATGTCTGTTGGTTTACGGGCTTGGGAGGTTGTTTCATGCACAACCGACTACACCTAATAATTTTGTCAAACAACATGAAGAAAATCTAAGAATCTTGATTACCTACAAAATTAGGAAATATTATTTGGCCGGGCGATATTAGGAATTTACTTTGGCTTAATGTATAAAAGATTAATTTCAGTTTACCCCTATAAGGTTTGAGGTTAACATCATTTCAGTTCTCATACTCTTAATTTTAAAAATTTACCTCCTAAAGTTTCTAATTTCATAAATATTGTCCAATTGCTGAAATTCCGTTCAATTTGGACGTTAAATACTAGCATGAAATTTTAGAAAAACAGTCTCAAAAAACGATTTTTGTTGTTATATAACTATTTTAGCCCTTAAAGTGAGTTATAAAGTCAGAATCAACGTCTAAATTAGACAGAATTTCAGCAATTGATTTATAAAAATTAGAAACTTTAAACGGTAAATTTTCAAAATTAAAAGAACACGTACTGAAATAAAGTTAACCCTAAATCTTAAAAAAGGTAAAATGAATTAGATGCCTTGGGGTATTAATACCTTGCAAGGTGTCATGGTCTTATTGGTCCACATAGGATAATCACTTAAAAAACAGGACATACATAACGGATGTCTGTCAACTTTCTTTAACGGATTTTTTGAACAGATTTTTTCTTAACGGATTTTTTTAACAAATATTTCTAACATATTTTTTTTTTGAAAAAAAAGGAACTCTCTCTCTCTCTCTTTTCCAGATCGGACCTCAAGTCCATAAACATAGACAAGTGCCCATCTGTCCCGACAGTCCTACCTAGCCAACCCTCGCCCACCTTGCGCGTCTTATCCTGCCCAACAAGCTCCGGCCAAGTAAAGCTTCCATGCTGCTCTGGCCACCCAAACAAAGTAGCATCGTGCTTAGCCGCTCTCGACACAGACCCGATCCATCCCCACCAGCGCCGCTCCATCTTCACGGTTGGAAACCAGACCCGAGTGCCTCGACCTGATCTTCTCCACCTCAATTCGGCATCGTCGGAGATGGCCGGACAGTAATGATCGGTGGACGGACGGTGGTGATTGGTGGCCAGTGCTGGCTTGATGGTGTCGGAGAAGACGGCCAGAGAATTTGGGTAAAGTCTGGGCTCGGTTGACTCTCGACTGAGCACTTTGACCGGGTCAACGGTCTCCTCTCATTATAAAGAAAACCGATGGCTGAGATAAAACGACTTTTGTGATTTGCAGACTAGTTCGCGTGCTAGCATTTCTGTGTTTTGATGGGTGCCCAGTGTTATTTGCTGGGTGTGGAGAGTAGAAATTGTTTCTCCAGCCTTTGTAGATTTCTAGAGAAGGAGTTATTTGCAGGCGCGATTTTCCAAAGATAGAGGATAAGATTTGCTGGAATCTTGGGTTTGATGCTCAACGATGTTGTTTGTGCTGGAGAGTATTTTTCAGCGTTTGATGCCTTCTCTTTCTTTTGACTTGTGTGATCGCGTTCATGTTCAACACTTGGTCTGAAATTTTGCATGTGCATATGCGTTGACTTTTATTGTGTTTAAATGTATAACTCCTTAAATGCAGTAAACATTCATAATTGCATGGCTGCATGTTGAGAGTTGAGCTAGTTGTTTTTCTTTCTTTTGGCTTCTGTACTTGATGTACGGTTTTTAGGGTCAACGAGCACACATGTGAAATATTGAATGTCCTTAATTACGGTCAATAATGGATCTTCAATTACAGTCAATAATCGAGCACTAATCACCTCTAGTATATATAAGGTTTATGATGATCGTGGCCATATCATACAACCAAATTTTTCAAAACCGAACCCTAAACCCTAAACCCTAAACCCTAAACAGCATGGACAAACACGTTATTTCCCCGCATAAGTATGAATATAAAAAGGAAATGGAATCCTAGCCGCGGTTTCTCTCCTTTCTCTCTCTCTTTCCCCTTGCGCGTTCCTTCTCTATCTCTCTCTCTAATCTCTGATGTCTACCGACAACCTCAAGAAGCTGTAGAGGCTCACTGTTTTTTACATCTCACCCTCCAGACCCATGCCTAAGCTTCGCCTCCATTGCGTCACACTAAGCCCAAGGAGGACAAGCCTTAGGGCGGTCGCTTCGAGGAGCTCGGCACCGACATCTGTCGAGCGCTTCACCATTTTCGTCAAGATCTTTGTTCGGCGGTGCTATCTCTAGCCTCATCCCCGATAGATTTCAGGTTGGGCTTTTTGGAATTTTGTTTCTTCAATTTGTGGTTGTGTGTTTCTTTTCTCATGGGTTCTGATCGTATTCCTTTTCATTTCTTTTTGATTGAGTATGAGAGTGTTTAAGAGTGAGAGGATTGCTGAAGTAGTAACTAGATCGGTGATTCTAAATCGTGTAGTATGATTCTAACCCTGAAGTATGTCGCTGCTAACAGCAAGGTAATTGTCTTTTTCCTTAACGAGATTGAATTCCAGAGGTGTTATAAATTTAGTATGTGTTGTTTTCTAGCTATATTGTTATGGATTATGAATATGTGCAACACTTAAAATCACAGCTCCATGGTCATGTCAAATTGTAATTGATTTTCTAAATGCTGCAGTAATCAACATATATATGATAAATGTCATCCTCCATTAAAAATATGATAATGAGAATCAAGAAGATGATAATGAGAATCATAGGGGAAGTAATAGCTGATACACATTATAATGCAGTTAATAATTTGGCAGAAGTTCTTACAGGTCTTTCATCAAAGCCACTAGATAATGCAGCTATTCATAGCTTGATAGGATTCTTCACAGATAGACTGGTGGGTGGGCATTTCTTTATTTTTACTTTGTAACATTTGCTTTAGAATCTCATATTTTGGTTTCACAATGTAAATTGGTGATGATTGTCCTTCTATCAGTCATATTGGAGAGCTTTACGTGGTGCACTTGTTGGTTGCTTAGCATTGCTGAGGAGAGTTTTACTTTCTCTACAAGTGATATAAAGTAATCAAATCTGGACAATATTTTCTTAATTTCATTAGTAACACAGAAATATTGTTTAACGCATTCTTCAACAAAAACTATTAATTAGGGGGGTAAGGTGCACTAGATTAACAATCGTAGTAGGCTGCAAAACTATTGGTGAATGCAGTTTATTCAAGAAACTTATCCCTTCATTTCAGGTAGCTGATGCCATCCAATTTTTAGATCATTAATATCATGGTGTGTAGAAGTGCGGAGTTAGAACATGGAGAAGACGGTGAGTGAAGCTTGTTCAACCTAACGCCTTATTTTTACTGATCTTGTCGAACAACTTTTCTAGGTTACTAGAACAATTATCAGCTTTTGATTGTAGCTAGGGATGCCAGCAATTAGAGATGCTTTCAATGTTTAGTACATCTAGATTATGTGATACAATTGTCAAAATAAGCTAAATGAATGATTTAAAAGTTACGTACATTATTTGTTTGAATGAATGCTCAACAGTACAAGCTAATATATGCTCTTAGGTGGTTTTTATGTACAACAATTTTTTTTGTGATAGTTGCATGTTTGAAGCTTAGATAACAGAGTTCATTTTAAAAGGTTTGTTCAAGTAGAAGTAGACTCTCGTATGCAAAGTCTATATGAGCAACTGTCTTATGAAAATGCCTAAGAACCAATCAAATGAAAGTTGTAGAGTTAGTGGAACAACCTTTTAAAATGTCTAATGAAAATAGTAGACTCGGCATATTAAATGAGTAGGCTTTGTAGACCTTTCATATATGAGTAGTACATTTCGTAACACTTTGAAGTACAACCCTATAATATGTCTACTTTTATAGGAGCAAATGTTTCATGAATGTAGTAGACTCGACATGTTAAACGGGTAGACTTTGTTTACAAAATGAGTAGACCTTGCCTATAAGACCAGTACACTTTCGTAACAATGTGCAATACGACCATCCGAAACGTTTACCTTTATAGGAGAAAATGTCTCATGAAAGTAGCAAAACACATAGACTTTTACTTGAAAATAAACAGATATTCTTGAAGTGTGTGTGAATTCTGGACACTTTAGAGTTGGTCTACATGTAGTATGAGTCAATGATTTGGAAACCTGGTAGACCATGTTTACAAAACAGGTAGGTTCATGTTCGTAAACAGGTAGACCATTTTGTCTCACAAAAAAAGTAGACCCATACTCGTAAATAAGCAGACAAGGCTTCGTAAACAGGTAGACCTCTAAAAAATTCTTCAAGTGTGTGAATTCTAGACACTTTAGAGTTGGTCTACACGTAGTATGAGTCAATGATTCAAAAACCTAGTAGACTATGTTTACAAAACAGGTAGGTTAGTGTTCGTAAACAGGTAGACCATTTTGTCTCACAAAAAAAGTAGACCTATACTCGTAAATAAGCAGACCAGACTTCGTAAATAGGTAGACCTCTCAAGAATTCTTCAAGTGTGTGTGAATTTTGGACTCTTTAGAGTTAGTCTACTCGTAGTGTGAGACACAATGATTCGAAAACCTGGTAGACCATGTTTACAAAACAGGTAGACCATTTTGTCTCACAAAAAAAGTAGACCCGTACTCGTAAAGAAGCAGACCAAGTTTCGTAAACAAGTAGATCTCTCAAGAAATCTTCAAGTGTGTGTGAATTCTGGACTCTTTAGAGTTGGTCTACTCGTAGTGTGAGACAATGATTCGAAAACCTAGTAGACCATGTTTACAAAACAAGTAGGTTCGTGTTTGTAAACAGGTAGACCATTTTGTCTCACAAAAAAATAGACCCGTACTCGTAAATAAGCAGACCAGGCTTCGTAAACAAGTAGACCTCTCAAGAATTCTTCAACTGTCTGTGAATTTTGGACACTTTAGAGTTGGTCTACTCGTAGTGTGAGACAATGATTCAAAAACCTACACTACCAGGACAAGCACTTTAGCCGACGAAAAAGTTTCGTCGGCCTGTTAGCTTAATTCGTCGGCTAAGATTTCGTCGGGAAAAGGTCGTTGGCGATGACTTTAGCCGACGAAATTTTTTTTTTCGTCGGCTATAGTCCCACAGTTAGCCGACGAAAACATGTCGTCGGTTTTTTTCCCATACTTTAGCCGACGAAACAATTAAGATATTCGTCGGCTAAAGTGTGTAATAAACAATTAAAAAATAACTATAGCCGGCGAAATATACTTCGTCGGCTAAAGTGTGTAATAACTATATTTCGTCGGCTAAACCTTATAAAAAAAATTAAAAAAGAACTATAGCCGACGAAATATAGTATATTGGTCGGCTAAACCTTATAAAAATTTTAAAAAAAACTATAGCCGACGAAATATAGTATACTTCGTCAGCTAAACCTTATAAAAAAAATTAAAAAATGAACTATAGCCGACGAAATATGCTATAATTCGTCGGCATAACCTTGTAAAAAAATTAAAAAATACTATAGTCGACGAATATAGTATTTAAATATCGTCGGCTAAAGTTGCTGTGGTTTTGAAAAAAAAAACTGCAGAAACTTTCGGCCACCTCCAATCACGACCAAAATTTGACAGAATCTTTCTCTCAACATTTCGAACAACTTTCTAGAAGAAGTCGAAGCCTAATTCTAAGCCTAAACAGGTCAATTGAATCAAAATATAAAAATCCCCAATTTTAAACCCTAAAAACTTCAAATCTTCGATTCTCTTCACACACACCGAATCGAGCTACAAATTCTAGGGGAATGTAGTACTAATCAAACTCAACTTATCCATATATAGAACTTACCAAATGGTGACCTAAGGAAGGAGAATTTTGATCGACACCGAATCCGAACCGGCGGAGTTTTGGAGCTCGATTTATCCCTCACGGCGGCGCCACTCGATGCACCACCTATCCAGCAATGAAGTAGAGACGACGGCGAAGCTTTTGAGACAAGTGTGGCGGTCTCCGGTGGCTTGACGGCGGAGCTAGGCCGAGAAGAAAATATGGCAGATAATAGACTTTTTATCTTCGATACAACTCCTATATAAAGAACTTTAGCCGACGAAAATAAAGAATTTCGTCGGCTAAACTCTTTTGAAAATTTTGGTTGACCGCCAAAAAATTTTGGTTGAAAATTTTGAAAATTTTCGACTTTAGCCGACGACTTTTCATATATTTTCGTCGGCTAAAGTCCTTTGAAAATTTTCCTCCAAATTTGGTTTACCGCCCAAAAAGTTTTGAAATTTTTTGACCTTAGCCGACGACTTTTTTAATATCTCATCGGCTAAAGTCTATAAATTCACGAAAACGCTCATATCTCCCCCTATATTACGTAGTTTGGTCAAATCTTCCACACGAAAAACTCTCACGTAGATGAGACGCAACCGCCTATATAAAAATTTTGAGATATTTACCTTCCGACGATAGGGCTCCCTATGGGGAATAATAACGGTAAATAGGGTTGACCGCTACTATCGGCACCGATACTTTACCCGATTTACGTGATTTTTGAACCATAGCCGTATTTCACCATTATGAACAGATCTTATTTCACGATGATTTTTAATTTTGCTTCCTTGTAGAGTTGGTTCACAAAGTTGTATAACCTACTAAACAAGTTAACAAATTAGTAGACACATTGTGATTCCGATGACTAAAATTTACAAACCAAAATTTGACCGTCAGATATGATCATTATGACGAAAGATGTCTTTGGTAAAAAAATTCAACTGGATCCGACAACGTTAAGGGCTCGATCGAAACGGTCAACCCTAATCCATCGTTACTTATCACACCAAAACGCTCATATCTCCCTCTATATTACGTAGTTTGGTCAAACCTTCCACACGAAAAACTCTCACGTAGATGAGACGCAACCGCCCATATAAAAAGTTGAGACATTTACCTTCCGACGATAGGGCTCCCCATAGGGAATAATAACGGTAAATAGTAAGACACGTTGTGATTCCGATGACTAAAATTTACAAACCAAAATTCGACCGTCAGATATGATCATTATGATGAAAGATGTCTAAAGTAAAAAATTCAACTGGATTCGATAATGTTAAGGGCTCGATCGAAACGGTTAACTCTAAAGTAAGAAAACTACATTTTGAAGCCCTAAACGGACTCGGATGGCCGAAAAGGCCCATATGTCATGGCAATAGCAATGAGTTTGACTCGTAGGGCCGTTACGCTTCGGAAAGGTATCACAATAGTCAATCAGACATCAAATGCCAAATCTGCAGCATAGTGAATAATAAGGGTAAATTGCATTGACCGCAACTATCGGCACCGAGACTTTACCGGAATACCGTGATTTTTCAACCGTAGACGTATTTCACCATTCTGGTCATATCTTATTTCACGACTTTTTGCGTTTGAAGGATCTACGTATAGTTTTTTTTCCCAGATGAGTTGTTGTCCAGATCTGCAAATATAAGGCACGAAAGCCGACGAAATTATATTTTTCGTCGGCTAAACTTTTCAAATTTCGTCGGCTAAAGTTTTAAAAAAAAACTCGTTAACTTTTAAAACTTTCGTCGGCTAAACTTTTAAAAATTTCGTCGGCTAAAGTTGACCATAGCCGACGAAAAAAAAATTCGTCGGCCTGTTTTTTTTATTTTCGTCGGCTAAAGCCTTTCTTCTGGTAGTACTAGTACACCATGTTTACAAAATAGGTAGGTTAGTGTTCGTAAACAGGTAGACCATTTTGTCTCACAAAAAAAGTAGGCCATTTCTCGTAAATAAGCAGACCAGACTTCGTAAACAGGTAGACCTCTCAAGAATTCTTCAAGTGTGTGTGAATTCTGGACACTTTAGAGTTGGTCTACGCGTAGTGTGAGTCAATGATTCGAACAGCTTGTACACCATGTTCACAAAACAGGTAGGTTAGTCTTCGTAAACAAGTAGACCATTTTGATCTCGTTCTCTTTTAATCCTGACCGTTGATTCCTTCTTTGAAAACCCACCAAGGTCAACTGACTCAAGTCGGGTCAAACACTCCTCTCTCGCGTACGACGAGAGCTGAGAAGCTCTCCGTCCCCGGTCGTCTTCTCAGACGCCGCCCAGCCGACTTTGGCCACCATTCTCCACAAAACCACCACCAAATTTCATCTCTCTTTCCCCTCTACATAACCCAGCCCGTAAATCGCACATACTGATTCAAAGACAAATCGACAACGAGAAGCTCCGACTGTGTTCGTCTGTTTCCGTTGTCTCCGGTGACGACTTGGCCTAGAACTGGTATATTCGAACTTTTCCCTTCATTCTCTACACCCTAGTGCCCTTAATCCCTCGAATCTTTTACAAATCTTAATAACCCCTTTACTGTCGATTTTGAGTTTTCCGGCGAGCTGCTGCGGTGGATGCCGACGAGGCTTTCTGGCGTCCTCTACTTCTTCCGATGACCTAGGTCGACTTCAGAGCTGTTAAGCAGTGGTAAGTGACTTCGTAGCTACTGAGCATGGTTGCTGTGTTTTCCAGTGTGTTTTTGAGAGAGAGAGAGAGAGAAGAGAGAGAGAGAGAGAGGAGAGAGAGAGAGAGAGAGAGAGAAGAGAGAGAGAGAGAGAGAGAGAGAGAGAGAGAAGAGAGAGAGTTAAAAAAAACTGAGGATTAAATGAAAAAAAAAAAAACTTAACAGAATAGTTAACGAAGTTAGTTAGTCAGCAAAATATGCATACCCAAAGCGTGTGCGAGGTGTCACAACCCGCCAAGTTTCTTAGGCATATTTGGAGCAAGCATTGCCCAAGGATAATTTTCGGAGCACACTAGAGTGTTCTAGAACATTGTGGGAAGCCTCGGAAGTGTCCGGATACATTGGGAAGTCTCTAGAAGACTATGAAATTCTCTAGAACCTTTGAGGAGGCTCAAGCAACTAGAGATCCCTAGAACTCTCTAGAACACTCAAGGCCTTGTATAGATATTTTAGGACTTCTCTAGAGACATGTAGAAGTCTCTAGACTTTGTCTTTATTTGTAAAGTCCTAGATTACTCTAGAACTTTAGGCAAAGGGAATGATGCCTATAAATAGGGAGGCACCCCTCTCATTTTGTACATAGAGAAAGCATTGCATCACCAAGCCTTGTAAAACACTCTTAAAGCTTAATACTAGTTCTTGCTTTCTAAGTGTTCTTCTTGTCTTCTTTCGGTTGTTCTAGCCAAGTGTTGTGCGTGAGTAAGGCTGACTTAGCGCAAAGAATGTGCTAAGGCCGCACGAGTAGCTTAAAAAAAAGTAAGTTCGTGACAAAAGAGATTAATGAATTTAATCCATATATAAATACCAATCCTTTCTCACAATGTTTGTAGATAACAGCTCCTCCCCAACGAACCACATTCCTAGCAAAGCAAATAGCAACCTCCTATTTTAATCCAAAAATAAAAATCCCACAAAACGAGTAGAGACTAGAGAGTAGTAGAAAGACAAAGATCTGACCAATTGGATTGCGTGCAGTCCACAGTACTTCACTTCTTCTTCTTCTATCTGTACTCCACTCTCTCCACTTCCTTGTTCTTCTTCTTCAGAGTTCAGACCCAGAAACTCATCAGAGATCCCACAACCCACTTTCCTCTGTCTTCTGCTCCAAATCGAACAGACCCAGATGGCCATCAACCGAGACAACACTCCCCCACCTAAGATCGGTAAGATTGGGCCCTACACTGTGTTCATGACACCACCCTCCACTCCAAAGCCACTAGAAGAAGAAGAAGAAGACCAACAACAGCAAAAGCAGCCCGTGTTTGATTCACCCAAGAAAGTTGTCCTGCCTCCGGTGCAGCCGCCGCCTCAGCAGTTTGTGAAGCCGGTCGCCGCCGATGGCCCTGTTGTTGGCTTCTTCAAGAATGCTGTCACTAAAGTGCAGAATGGTATTGCATGCTTTTCCTTTGCTTACTTGCTTTTTGTTAAGCTTTGTTTTGGGAAAGTTAGATGCAAAGGGATTGGCCTGGAAAGGAAGTTTAACAACAAAAAAAAAAATATACAGAGTTCAGTTACGTATGTGATGATTTCAGTGACTTCGGAGCTGGATTTTCGTTCTGTAATTTCTTTAGATCCTGTAAAATATTGAGTTTTGTTGTTTTAGGGGATGGTTTCATTGGTATTTCATTGACTAGTGAGCTACTATTGACGGTGTTTTTTGCTCTTTTTGCAGCACATTCGAGTTTGGATGATCACTTGGCGCGCTGGTTTGGGTTGAACCAGTCAAAATATCAGTGGGCACTTGATGATTACTATGAGAGCAAGGGATTGGTAAGCCGTTGATTGCTTCTGTTCTTTGTAGTTACTTGCTTTTCAGTTCACTTTTTATATTCGAATGTTTAGCAGCTGTTTGTTGTTTATTTAGATATAGATTTCACAAAGTGTGTGTATGCTAGATAAGGAATTCAATTTGGCTCTACTATTTCTTATGTTTCATTATGCGCTCTCAGACGTCTCATACAATCAAACATATTGTTCCTTACGCACTCATACAATCAAACATAATGTCTTCCTAGACCTATTGCACACCGTCAAATACACCTTTTTTTTTTATTAAGGCTATTTTCCTGACCTGTGGCCAAACCGCCAAAGAATGGTTTTGTTCAATTTCTATCCATTATGTTAAAAGACATAAGACTTGATGAACACATGTATAACCAGGATCTAGACCTGTTACAAGTTTGCAGTAGCATATGTAATTTACTGGTGTTTTGGTGTATGAATGACTTTCTAAATGCCATAGTAGTGCTGAGCTGCTGTACCTCACAAATCCTATAAATACCATATTGTAAAATTAATACCGAATCTGAAGGTATGTACAAGAACAGCCTATCTTTTTTCTTTTCAAATAACAATAACCTCAAAATAACATGTCTGAAACATAGTAGATGTATGTATTTAAGTTTTACAGCTATATCAAATGAGATCTAAAGTTCTGCTGAGATAGGCCATTCTGCCTCATGACATCGGACAATACAAGGAAAAGCCTCATGACTTCTGGTCATTTAGGTTTTGAACTTGTGTTTATGCGTTGGTTTTCTTATGGCATCACTGGTCTGTCTTATTCGAACTGAACGAAGAGAATGCAAACCATATCTTTCTGCAATGTAAGATGGCCTCCCATATTTGCCAAAGACTTATAAACTACCTGCCTGTCATATTATTATTTGCAGTTGGGTGTGTTTTGTTTGTGCGCGCGCGCGTGTGGGGCTGGTGTGACTTGGAAATCTACAGCACAGATTTTCTCCTCTGTTTGCTCCTAACTGTCCTGGTTTTAGGAAAGGAAAAAAAAAAAAGCCAAAGTGTTGTCGGGATGTGGCGTCTTTGCAGTTTTTTGGTTGTTGTGGATGAAAAGAAGTAAAACTTTTGACATCGATGAAGGGGTACCGGTTCAAGATCAATGGGAGAGTATGGTTCTGGGCAGTGCTTTGGGCTTCTGTTTCTGAGGTGTTTATACAGTATAATCTCGTATTTTAAATGATTGGAGAGCAGCAGCAGCAGCTTAGGACTTTTTGTTCCTCTATTGGGAGTTTTGTGAAGGATCTTTGGATCATGTTGCTTTTCTTTTGAGATTTTGCTCCAACTGTGTTTTCTATTCTCCTTCCACATTTCATCTTCTTTTTAATAGAATCTGTTTATTTTCAAAAAACCAAGAAAAATGTTGCAGTAGAGACTTTGGGAATTGGTTAGACAAGTATCTGCCATCTGCTTTTTTATCCTCCATCTCACTTGTGCTCCTTATCCTTGTAAACTTGAGTTCAATATAGCAAAATTTATGCTATTTTGAAAGTGGCCCTCCGTTGCTAGTTGTATATAATCCTGCCTTGATTATTTTTTCCTAGAAACTTTCACAGCCTGTTTTCGATTTTAAAATCATATCAGACACTTCTTGATTGAAAGCTGCACTGACCTTATTTGGAGCACTCATCTTCCCAATTTCTGAAAGAAATGGTTCTTCCCTAGCCCCGTTTGGTAGATGTGTTGTTATTTATTTTGTAAAGTTAGGTGGTGATCCCACACAGACTTTCCAATTTTATTGAAACAACGAATGCTTGATTGATGTGGGACCCTCAACTTCATGGAAAGTGCATATATGTTTCTCAACTTGAAACATCATGATAACGTTTAGCTAACTTGATTTTCATTGCTGTTAAACCTAACCAATGACTTGATCTTACTTGGTTGCAGGAAAAGGGCACTGCTAAAGCACAAGAGGTATCTAGCAAGATGCAGAGTGTATAACATGCTTTCTTGACAGGTAACATGACGTGTTTTTTTCTTTTTTCTTCTTCAGATTTCCTTTTGATGTTGTATTGCATATAATTTTCAGATCTTTAACTAGAAGTTTACGTAAATTTGCAGAGTTGACTGCAAGAGAAAGCTCGTGAACTCTTCTTTCGCGTATACAATATTTATACTATATATGGGGTCACAGAAATGCAGCTGAGTATCTGTTGAGTACAACCAACATCTGAGACTCTGGTTAATGCAATTCTCTGCCTACTGCAACGGCTAAGTTTGGTTGTCTTAACCATGTAATATCATCTAAATCTCTAGTTTTCGGCCATTGTGTTTTTTCACTCCTTAAGCTGTTAGCTGATGTATTCCAGTGTATTGATTTTGTACCTCCAGCTTGTTGGTATATTCGTATTTTCTGTTAAAGCCATTATTTGCTACTTATGATTTTGAGCGATTATCATTCTTTTTGTTGGCATACTGTCTTGTTGTTTCTCATAGCTGCACAAATATAATCGCCGCAGCAATAAATCTAGTTTTCGCCCATTGTATTTGAGTTGCATTTTCTTCATTAGACAGGCTCTGTTAGTCTGTAATAAATTAGCGGAATTGTTAGGCTCATGGTTTGTTCCAAAGTGATCTGAATCTGAATTCCGTTAAGCTGTGTTTGGAGGCTGGGATTGTAATATCACTCTATCGGGCAGTGTAGGAAAAACAACGTGAAAGCTGGGATTTTGTTAAATTTTAATCCTTTTTTATTCCACTTCTTCAATAGCTGAACTCCAAAGTTCCATCTCCATCCTGGCCTTCAGTTTCTAGTTTGGGGCAATAAATTCTTCATCTTAATTGAGTTGGTGCATTTGTTTAACTAAGCTTCATATTCCGTTTCGTTTCATTATATCATCTGCTTGTAAGTTACATGTAATCTATTTCAACTCGCGATTTAACTTTCATGAGTAGTGCTCTAGAACAGGTTAAAAGCTAAACAATATTATGAATAGTTGGTTTGCTCCGGTATAGATTATTCTAGTCATAAACACTTACCTAGACTTTACAGCACTACTCTAACTTTCACTTCAAGTTCTTGTTAGGAATTACGAATTACTCTAATGTTCACCTAGTTAGTAATTGCTCAATAATATTAAGGTATTATGCACAACTGTTAGATTAACTTGAATTGTTTTATTTTCAGTGTTAGATTAACATCCAATATTGTGAATAACCATAACGTTCTTGGTCAGCTTCAAGTTCTGGATATATATTGGTTCGGTTTGCCTAATTGAATATGAGTTCCAATCACTGGATGACATGTAGTCTCAGGCATTTTCCTTTGGCTTTCATAGGGTTTTCCTATATTATAGCATTTCTATTCTATAAAAGAAGGAACAAAACAGAATTTGTGACAATATGGTAGAATTTCTCTGGTCTGACTTATGATTAGTTATTAGTCTCCTCACCAAGTCAAGCTAGGATAAATAAGAAACAATCAAGGAATTCATTATACTTTGCAGGAAGATTCCCGGAAATTTAATCTATTTTCTTTGTTATGCTTCCACAGTCTAACTTATATGTTTGAACTACAGCTTGCCGCTCTTGGCAGAATCATCGTGGGAAGAATATAAATATTCCTGTGTAGGAAAAAACTAATCAACATGACTTCCAGTGGTCAAGAACGTATAGTCTACTCTTCATCTTATCTCTCCAATAATCCTCATGCCTTGTTCTATCTTCTTTAAAATGTTATATCTATGTCCTGCTTAATCTATTGTTCTAAATTCTAAGACTCTTTGTATATCTGCAAGTTTGTTGAATACTATTACTGAATCCTTTATCAATGTCGAGTTACTCGGATACACAGACAAATAGTGGATCAGATGCAGGACTTTACATTGCTGTAGGGTTAGGTATGCTGTCTTATTCTCTTTCTGCTTTGATTTAACAGTTATTTGTTAATCGTTATGTGCAAGATATAGAAGACTAATCGGTTTTCATCGTTTTGTTACATTTTGCAGTAGTTGTCTTTGTGAAGATCACTATCTTGGTTGTAGTATGCAAGAAATGTAGTCAGAAAGGTAGCAGCTCTGATAATCCAAGCTTTCATGATCCAAGCTTCCCAACACTCACAATGGATAATTTTCTAAATGATATGGAAAGAGAGAAGCCCATCAGGTTTACTTCTCAACAACTTCGGATTGCAACTGATAACTTTACCAACTTGTTGGGTTCAGGAGGGTTTGGTTCAGTTTATAAAGGTCTATTTAGTAATGGAACTCTTGTGGCAGTGAAGGTTCTGAGGGGTACCTTGGACAAGAGAATTGATGAGCAATTCATGGCGGAAGTTAGTACACTAGGCAGGATTCATCATTTCAACTTGGTTCGTCTTCATGGTTTCTGCTTTGAGAGACAGTTTAGAGCACTTGTTTATGAGTACATGACTAATGGTTCGCTGGATAAAATTCTATTTCTTGGAAACAAGATTATAGGATTTGAAAAGCTTCATGACATTGCGGTTGGGACGGCTAGAGGGATTGCTTACTTGCACGAAGAATGCCAGCAACGAATAGTCCATTATGATATAAAACCTGAAAATATTCTTTTGGATGTGAATTTCTTCCCTAAAGTTCCTGATTTCGGTTTGGCCAAGCTGTGCAACCGAGACAATACTCATATTACAATGACAGGTGGGAGGGGAACTCCTGGTTATGCTGCACCAGAACTTTGGCTGGGGTTTCCTACAACCCACAAATGTGATGTGTACAGCTTTGGAATGCTGCTATTTGAGATTATAGGTAGAAGAAGGAATCATGACCTTAATCTTCCAGAGAGCCAAGACTGGTTTCCAAGGTGGGGATGGAAGAAGTTTGAAGCTGGTGAACTAGGAGAGCTAATGGTAGCATGTGGTATAGAGGATAAAGATAAAGAGGCATCAGAGAGAATGGTAAAGGTAGCTATTTGCTGTGTTCAGTATCAGCCTGAGTTGAGGCCTTCGATGAGTCTTGTGGTGAAAATGTTGGAAGGAGCAGTTGAGATTCCTGGACCTTCAATTAACCCATTTCAGCACTTGATGCCAGGCATTCCTATCATGGCAGCATATAGCACTAGTGCCTTTGACACGGATTCCTCTCAAGCAACAACTGGATGCAACATTGTTCGTAGTACTCCCATCATGACGAAATACGACATTGAATTAGCTACTACCTAAGTAAGGTTGATGCAAGTCTTTCATGATGTCTCTTTCATTTTATTGCAAACTGTCATGTCTCTCAATTAGGTATATTGTAGGCAGTTATACCTGTGGTGCTGAGGTTTTGATTGTTCAACTCCTCGGACACTGCGCTGATCAGCACTCAGCAGCCATGACCAGTATTCCCTTATTATATACAACAATGAGAATAAATGCATGTAAACTTTTGATTGCACACAATGAATATATGTATATCCATCTTCTTTAGCAATTAACTGTTCATATATAAGTTCCATTACATTTTTGAAATATGGTACTCTCTGCTAAAGGAGATTGATTACTGTATTGGATTTCATCATGAGATTATGAATCGTGGGCTTGTATAACACAAAACTTGATTATTTCTGTATTAGAGGCGTAGAGCTACCTAGTCCTCTATGAGATATTTACCAAATGATATATATGTGTATGTAAATAGCGAGCATTTCGGTAAATTCGGTTTTCACCGAAGACCAAACCAACTTTTTCCGATATTTTTTATTTCGGTTTTTCATATTTCGATTCGATTGCCAAGATTTAAGATTTACCATATCATAATTTTCGATCGGTATTCCGTCAGTTTGGTATTTACCAAACCAAATGGTAACCATAATCAGACCCAATCCATGTCATTTTGAGGCCACCCTCGTTAGTCGTTAGTATAGTTTCTCAACCCTTCACTAAGTTTCTCTCATATGACCAGGAAAAGCTTGGTCTTTTTATTGTAGCAACCAAAAAAAACCTAAACTACGTCGTTTCAGATATAAGGGATTAAGGGCTTCCGCTCTCAGTGAAAAAGAAACTCCACAGTTGAGTAGCCACCATAAACCCTTAAACCCCAAACTCCACCACCGCCGGCAGAGATGATTGGAGGCGGCTACAGCTACGTCTCAGCCCCACCGGCCTTCTCCACCGACGCCAAGCGCCTACTCGTCTGCACCGGCACCGTCGTCTCCGTCTTCAGCACCTCCACCGCCCTACAGGTTTCCACTTTGGAAGGTCACACGGCGTTGGTCACCTCCGTGTTAGTGGTCCCCGGCAACAAAGCTCTCAGCTTCTGCTGGACGGCATCGCTTGACGGCACCGTTAGGTATTGGGACTATGCGGCGGCCGAGTTGATGAAGACGATTGATATCAAGATGCCTATCTATTCTATGGTATTAGTTTGGTCACTGTTGATTGATTGGTTGTTGTGTTTTGGTGAAATATACGAATTTGATGGAAGTGTTGTTTCGATTTTGTGCTTTGCAGGTTATTCCGGCGTTGTTGTTGGGGCAAACGGATTTGAAGATGATGCCTGCGGATGCTTTTGCTTATTTGTCTGTTGAAAACACACAAGTGCAGGAGAATTCGGGGAAGGGCTTGCGTGGCCAGATTCGCAAGTGTAATTTGACTGAATCTCGGTTGGCTGGTGTTGTTCTCGCAGAGGTGCGGTAATTGTGTACTGGAATTTATGTGCTTTTTGAAGTTATATATGTGAGATTAATGAGGGCTTACTGTACAATGCTAGGAGCTAAAGAAATGAATATATGGAGTGAACCAAAAAAGTTATTGTCATTATTCAATGCGTAAAGTTGTAGTATGACTTTGTTTTCCTGCATTTTCTACCTGTTGATGACTTTGTTTCCGTGGCAATTTGGTACAAGAGAATGTGTGGGTTTCTTGATTGTATCTGTTTCTGGATGTTTCTCTGGGCTGATAAGATATTGATATCTTGGCCATCTATTTACTGACAATAGAGCTAATCTCTCTGCTAAAATGAGAAGGAAAGAATTGCTTACTTATCAGTAGATGATTCCAGATTGTAATTGTATTTTTGTTTCTTAAGAAGTGTACATATTAGCTTTTAGGAGTTCACTAGTTTGCTCAAGATGGATTTCTGAAGAAGTTCCACTTGTCGATTGCTTGATTATAAATTAAATCCAAATTAATTAGTTTTCTCAGATAATAATTCTGTTATATATTGATCACAAGACAATACTTATGTTATTCCAGTTTTCTTCCTCTCCTATTGAAATTTAAGATGTATGACAATGAGTTGTCTTAATTTGACAGACGAGAAAACCAGAAGTTATATCTATCAGTCCCTGTGGAAAATTCTTTGGCATCTGGAACAAGCGGAAGCTTCACATCTGGAAAACCCCTGCCAAAGATTCTAAACACTCAGTGGCTAAGATTACACTACACCATACAAGAAATTTTACACTTCTTGCATTTCATCCAACAAAGAGGCTCGTTGCTGCAGGTGATACATCTGGGAGAATTCTAATCTGGAGAGGGTTTGGTAACCGTACATTTTCAGATGGTGAAAAAATAGTAAATAGAGGATCAATGAATGATGAGGAAGAAAAACCTGGTACCAGGGGAAATGATGATGCTGATTCTTGTACCACTTGGCATTGGCATCCTACGGGAATCAATCTTCTTCGTTTTTCTTCTGATGGAGCGTACTTATATTCAGGTATGCAGATTTTGAGTGCTGTCAGGTAAAATGGGGATGGCTTGCTCTTTCTTTTTGATCCTCTTCCTTTTTATTATATTCTTTTTCCTTTGTCAATTTTCTTACAGCATGGATGTAAAGTGACCATTCAATGACAAAATGTTTGTATTCAGGTGGAAAGGAAGGAGTTCTTGTAGACTGGCAGCTAGACACAGGGAAAAAGAAATTTTTACCAAGAATTGGATCTCCACTTATATATTTAACTGATTCTCTAGATCCAACACTTTCCGCTGTAAGTATGACATTCAACATACTGTGATGGAGTATTTTAGCATACACATAAGTCATCAATTCTACTGGTTGACTGATATAAGGTTTTCAGATATCTTGTGCAGACAATCAAATTCACTTGCTAAAAATGCCCTCAATGGAAATCACAAAGTCTATTTCAGGGATCAAGGTTTGTTTCTATTATAAATTCTGATGCACTCTTTTTTCACGGCTATAACACTATATATGGTAGGTAACAGTAGTTAGTGACAGAGTGCACCATCAGGATTTAGGAAAGGCCTACAGATAAGTTGCATATAGGTGTTGCTATTAATATCAAAAACTTGCAAATGCAGCAAGGGGCATTTTTTACTTTGTTTGTGAGGCAAGTGCAATAAAAATCTGATTGGTTATTAATTCTTCAGAGCCTTTAAAATCTGCCACAATAGGCATGGCCTTGACACTTAAAATGCATAAGCATGAAAAACTATCTTTAATTGGGCAGTAAAAATCTTATAAATATGCATGATGAAGTTTTTACAGACTATTGGCCAAAGGCACTCCTGAGTTGTCTTGCCCTAAAAATCTGATTGGTTATTAATTCTTCAAAGCCTTTAAAATCTGCCACAATAGGCATGGCCTTGACACTTAAAATGCATAAGCATGAAAAAACTTATCTTTAATTTGGCAGTAAAAATCTTATAAATATGCATGATGAAGATTTTACAGACTATTGGCCAAAGGCATTCCTGAGTTGTCTTGCCCTAAGGCCTGAGATGAACCTTAGCCCTACGTCCAGGTTAAATGTTAATTTTCGGCATATGGTATACTGGTACTTGATGTACCATTTCCATAGTTTAGCAGGCTCGCTGCCGTGTTTGTGGTTTCATTCACATTTTCATCCCTCGGAAGTACTTTTAGCAGCTTTATCTGACGATAAAATAGTATGACAGCTTCTAAGTACTTTTATGTTCCTTTCCAGCTCCCATTTTCTTCTCCAGAGGTATATGATGGCATGTGCAGCAAGTTTGCCTTTGATGACACTGCTGGTTAGTTGCCTTGCGTACAGAGAACTATCGCATCCAGTTTTACAGCTTGTATGATGACTGTGAAATTTCTGAGGTAAAGATATTTTGTTGGTACTTGATATTTCCCATGGATTAAATGGTACAAAGATCTTATTGCATTTTGGTTCTCTTGTATCTCCTCCTAAGGCAATTTCCTATAGTGATAGCTTCCGACGGGCAATCTTTTTGATGACTTTAACTTATTAGCGTTGACATCAATTTGTTGATGATAAATACATTTCTGCCTTTTCCTGTAAATTAAAAAAAAAAAAGTGGTATTTTTCTAGTTCTGTTAGTTTGGGTCCTAGGGGTCTTATACTTAGATTATTGTGTTCTTGAACCGACCTTTTCCACTAGTATCACATGCATGTAATAAGTAGATAAATAATATATAGACAGACATAGATGTGTTTGGCCTGAGAGCATCTGTTCTGTTTTGATGACATGCTAGTTAAAATTGTCTGGATTGTATGTTTGGCAGGTTCAAGTGTGTGAGAGAAATCATCAACCAGGCGATGAAGTCTCTGTAAGCTGCTCATTTTACTTGATACTGTCCCATTAGTACACATATCATCTACTACATAGGATCACTGATTTTACCATACTACAGGTAATAGTGACTTTGGTGTCTCTGTCTGGAGATGGCTCTATGATGAGCACTGTGGAAGTTAATCTTCCTGAGGATGGAATAGGTGGTCTTGTGTGTCTTAAGTTCTGGGCATCGGATTCACAGAACAAAAATTTCAACTTGTCCACCATTGTGTATGAACCTCACAGGTTCGACCTTGACTGATCTACTAAGAAAATTGGACTCTGTACTTTCTTTTGTACGCAATTACTCATTGAGTTCATTTCTAGTGAGAAATTGTTTATTGCTGCTGGAATTGTTAACCTGAGAAAAAGTCATCTCTTGTAATTTTCACAATCTTGTACATGTTTCAAAGTTTTGAAGCTGAATAAACTTATAGGTTGTCTGTATGTTTTGTATGAATCAGAGGATTATTAATGTTTTCTAGTTTTGGAGTTTTGTAGGGATGCTGGAATTTCTGCTGTTGCTTTCCATCCTACCCGTCAAATGGTTGTCAGTTCATCATACGGTGGGGATTTCAAGGTAATTTTGAGGTCAATAGCGTATTTGTTTCAATGTGATATTTAAAATTTCAATGATATTTACAATTTTATTTCAATGCTTCAGATTTGGGTTTGCAGTGATGAGATTCCACAGAAACAAGATGCGTTACAGCACTCTGGTTGGATGTGCCATGCTATAGGTTCATACAAGTATGTTCTTTACCTTGGAAGATAACTTCTTGCAAGGGCCTTCAACCTGTTATCCTTTCTAGGAGTTGAATTTGTGAAAATAACTTGGTGATAAAGCTTTATACTCTGAACTGCATGATCATGTTAATACCTTATATATGGATTTTATAAATGGAAAACAAAGAAAGACAAAGTAAACTCTATGGAAGAAGAAAATGACAAATACACTTCATGTTCATCTTCATAATCGATAACTTGGTGTTAGAACTCTTGGTTATCAGGTATCTGAACAGGACATATGAACTGTTTTGAGATTTCTTTCTTAGCAATTATGATGTACCTTGCAGGAAAAAGCCAATGACAGCTGCTGCATTTTCTGCCGATGGTTCTGTGCTGGCTGTTGCAGCTGAAACTGTAATCACACTATGGGACCCTGACAACAACATGCTTGTGGCTGTGCTTGGAGAGATGCAGATGGTGAGTTGTCAGCTTCTCTTTACTTTAATATGTCTTCCGAAATAAACACTGTTTCATGAACAAACTAGGGGGTATGTAGCATTGTTGTCTAGCTTCTAATCATTTTGGGTTGGCTGTTTATACTTTATACATCTAAAAACCTCAGACCTCCTTGCCTCTCCATTATTAAGGATGGTTGTCTTATTCATTTTTTATTGCATGTAGTGTGATTAATGTTTAGGATATGGTCCTTTTGTTTATTTATTTATATTTATTGCACTATATTTCCATATTGACAGTAGTATAAACGATTGAGTTACCAGCTGATGCATAAAAATTTCTTTTACTGAATATTCCTGTGGTGCTTCCTCTCACATGTATATGCATTTTGTTTTCTCTTTCAGCCAATTTTGACCCTCTCCTTTGCTGGGGGGTATCTTCTGTCCATCTCCCGAGGTTCAAAACCACAATTATCTGTGTGGAGCATGTCAAAACTGTCCGAGTCTTGGTCATACAAGCTTGACATAGAAGGTTTGAATGTCTTTATTTATCAGCCCTAAACGTAGCAAAGTAGCTCTCTCATTTTTGTATAGATTTATTCTTCTCTTCCTCCTCACCTCATCACTACTGTTTTTGATATAATAAAAGTGGCATGAATCAAGGTTTCTTTTTAAAGGGATACAAACCGAATCAGTAAGAACCAATAATGTTTTAAACTAGCTTGACTGGTATCTGAACTCACTGGAGCTCAGATCGCCTTAGGCCACAATCCGCCTTCTTATATAATCTATGTCAAGTGGAATGGTCGTTTTGCTATATGGGATACTGATGAAACTAGTGTCCAATATTGCAATTGATGTTCTGTTATTATATATCCTGCAGATGTTGCTTGTGCAGAAGATTCATCATCATTTGCAGTTCTAGCCCTTTTGCCAAAATCATCTAATGAACCAATTTTTCAAGGAAAAGACGGGTTAATCTTATTATTCAATGCTACAGATCCTGTTCCATTGGCTATGTGGTCCGTAAGGAAGGTATGATATTCTTGAAATTCTTGCTCTTTTTAGGAACAGTTATAGCAAATGTTTCCTCATATTTTTTTTTTTGTCTTGAAATCCATTTGGCGAAGTATAGTAAAGATTATGAAGTGTTAGATCATATATAATCTCCATCAAAAAGTGACCTTCAAAGATATGAACCCCATTATGTAGTGGGCACAGCAGTATCTATAACATCTGAGGGTTGATATGGATGACTGTTGAAAATGGGTTTTGATATGTATACCTCTAGGATTTAATACCAACTAAATAATTTGAAAACAGGAATCTCTAGGATTTAGTAGCATATGTCTGCTTGCATTTGTTTGTGTCTGGACTTTTGCTTTTAGATCGTCTATGCCCTTTGAAAAGTTCAATTAATTCAAAACAGGAAGTTTTGGTTTTTAATTCATTTAATCGTAACTGTAGGTGTTTATCTATATATGTTCACACAGGTTATGTGTGAGTTTGTGATGCTCTCCTCTTTGGTGTGTTAATCATTATGCTTGTGTTGCAGGCTAAGGGAGGGGGACTTACTTTTCTTAAAGGAAACTCACCTTCCTTTCAACATCAAAGTATATTTGGTGGAAAATCACCACAAGCTTTGCTTGCCTATATAAATGCCGATCATGAGTACATCCTCTTTGATCCATATGACAACGATGCAAGTGAACTTAGTTTGACCAGGACGAAGGATCATATTTCTGCTGACGAAACAGGTGGGTCGCTTTATGGATTATGTTGCTTCATTTCATTTCTTGACAAATTAAAAGTTAATTCTTTATTTTTTTTGCTTGGTATATGTAGTGTGGTATTCATGAGTTAAGAGTACATTCTAATACTGTTATTGGAATACATTACCACTACAGTTATTGGAGCATTGCCTCTAATACAGTGTTTGGAGTACATTGCCTTTAATACAGTTATTGGAGTTGCTTTGAATAAACTATAGGCTAAACTATACTAAACTAGCACTTCGCCACGGTGCATTATTGTAGACATCTACCCTTAAGAAAATGATTCTCGACTTACTTTGTCGCACATAAAATGTCACGCCTGTGTCTAAAGTGTACACGTATAGAGTCTTGTGCTGATAGTTCTTTAAGACTTACTTACATCAGTACTCATGATCTGCATATCACACTATTATGAAAAAAAAGTGTCTTCGTAGAAAAAATTTGAATTAATAAACTTATCCTCATAAATGACATAATAACCAGACAATATGGTAATTGTGCCAGCTTTTGTTGCGACTACTTTTGCTTCTCATCCTAAACTATCTTTGGACGTGCATCAGATGAAGATCCATCTAGTTAGATAAGGAGTACAAACTTGCGTCAATTACGTGTGAAACTATACTCAGAATAGTTCATTTATGGAAGGAAGGAGTACATATTTATGGTAGGAAGGTTAACTCTTTTACTGGTATATCTTTATCAAATGAACTGCATCCATGAATGTTTCCAGTAGAAATATCAAAAGACTCAGAATAGTTCATTAACATAATCATTTGAGTTGGTGAGAAAATATAATCAGCCTGATTGGGTGTTAACCAATATTCCTTTTGCATGTGGGAACCTCATTTTCATTACTTGTATCTGACATTCAGTATGATTTTTTTAACAGCGCAATTTGGATACGCATCTATCTATGGGGAGCTACCGCAATTTGAGATGAAGACAGACCAGAACTTGTTAGCCCCATATGCTCCATCACAAAGGCCTTGGGAGACCATTTTTAGTGGGTCATCCCATAATCTTCTACCCCTACCTAAATTGTGTTTAGAGTTTATGGAATCGCTGCTGGAAAGGAGGATTACCACAGTAGAGTAACTTGATTCATTGCCCTATGCTGTATTGGCTATCTCAACTTAAGGTGAGTATAAGAAGATTAGTTGTCTAGTTGATAAACAAAGTTAATGATCTCTGGGGCAGAGGGCAAATCTGGTTGTTAACAAATGAGACAGACTTGGTTAGGATTATGGTCTCGACTTATTTTATATCTCTTGTTGACCAAGTACAAGACCATGAGAAGGAATCTACCTTTACTCGCGGTGGAGGGGGCAGTTCCTGCAAAGTTTTGTAATTTTATATCCCAAAGAAAATCTTGTAATTTTGATGAGCTTTTGTATCGACATCGAGTTCTAATCTAAGCTGAGAATGATTTAACAGTACTATGAACTCTGTATGCCCTGCTATGTAGGAATAGATATAGATGTTTTACATGGATTGAACTCATCAAGTTATACCCTAGGGAGTTGAAATAGAAGAACTTTGCTTGGGAGTGTGATTTGTGGGAATCATTGCAGACTTGGGTTAGTTTCAGTTTATGAACAAACTGCTTGGTACCTTGATAGCTCAATTCCAGATTTTGTACCAACTGCTTCCACTATGCGGTATGGCCTCAAAGCCCTAAACCCTGTTTTGAGTGTAACCTTGCCGTTCTAGTTGTTGAAAGTTTAGTAACAGCTAACTTTTTCCAATAAAGGAAAGAAAAGTCACGTGCTGCTTCTTTTTTGTTATTGTTATGAAACTCAGATTGGTGCAACTCACATGTCGAAATATAATTTGTTTGAAATCTGTCAACTATATAGTATCAAGTAAACGTTTTTAACAATGCTTTTAAGCACGAACAAATTTAGGTTTTTTTTTGTTTTTTGTACCACAATTGAACAATTTATTTAAGTTTCCCTCCTCCTCAGTTAAATGTGAAGATTGGGGTCTGCCACTAGGACATGCATTTGAAAATGGGACTGTTGTGTTGTGTTGCATTATCCTCCAGAAGATATCAATATTAAGCTAGCATAATATAATGCAATATCTATAGTTTGGAATGAAATCTTTCCTAGCTAATGTTCTCTAGCTACCAATTGCCATTCATATAGATTCATCGAGCTATTCACTTATAAAAAAAATCAAATAAAATAGTGCCACAATTCACACGTGCTCGTAAGGTTGTAACCGAGTTTCCTCACCAGTATAATTTACAGTTGTATAACTAACTTTCTTATACCAGTTGGACTGGGTAGCGAACTACGCTATGTTGTCCCTTATATTTTGCACCACTTCTAATGTAGCACATTTCAAGAGACTACACCAACCCTGTTCGTCCTCTTTCATCAACTTCTAGTCTTCTGTTGCATTTCAGCAGAAGAGCCACCAACAATGGCACCAGAAAGGCTCCAATGTCTTAAGAAATATATCGTGCCGATATTGTGTGTACATGTAGTTCTTTTCTCAAGTTTGTGTGGGATTGCTACCTCACAAACCATAGTCACCAGTTTACCTGGTTTTGAAGGGGACCTGCCATTCACACTCGAAACTGGGTAAGCTCATTCTAGCTGCTGCATTGAGTTTTTCTGATACATTCTTTATTTTCCTCATGAGTTACGCGATTGGTGATTGTAGAAACAGCATTGAGAATTTGGGTTTTGTAGGTATGTGGGTGTGGGTGACTCAAACACTTCCCAGTTGTTCTACTATTTTGTTGAGTCGCAGAGAAGCCCTGCCGAAGACCCTCTTATGCTTTGGTTCACTGGAGGCCCTGGCTGCTCTGTTCTCTCTGCCTTCTTTTATGAAAGTGGTATGTGACTTTTATACGATTGCTTAGTCTAGCAATTTCAATACATACTAGTTGATATACTAATTACTATTCATGCAAAGTCGAGATATGGTGAGGTTAAGTTTGAGAAATGACCATTAGTAATATACTAGAAAACATACAGAAGATAGAGAAGTACAATTGTCACCATCATATATTATAGTTTCCTACATACTACCCTAAAGTGTAATGTGCTTCAATATATGTCATTCTCATACCACGATATATCAAGACAGATTCTTTCTGTTAATATTAGTTGCTCTATCATTAGTAAAATGCTTACAAAACAGATAAAAGAAAGTTCCACTGAAACAAAGACTAGAATTTAGATTGTCGGTTCTTTTGAGTGCAGACAACGTAATCACGAAATTAATTCCCAAGTCAAATACTGTGGGTAGTAGGATAACCATCAATCTATGATGCTCTATATGGTTGAATCTATGTCAGGTCTGACCTGCACTCTATTATCTTACAGTGAATCTGAACTAATAAAATGAGAAAAAAAAAAAAAAAACTGAGGTTAATCTTATCATCGTTCATAAGTTCTTAATAGGACTGCTACAACACCACCATTTTTTTCATAGATTAGTTGTCATTTTCAGTTGTGCAAGGACTAATTGTCTCTGCAGTCAGAAATCTCCTAACTAACTTAATCACAATCGTCATTGCCACACCAAATCATGGAGTGACATAATTTATGGCATTGATTCTCCTTTTACATTTTTGCAGGTCCACTATCTTTCACATATGTAGATTACAATGGAAGTCTACCCTCACTTCATTTGAATCCATACGCATGGACACAGGTGCGAAGTTTCACAGTTCATATGCTTCCTTCAAGGCTTCAATATATACTACTCTTTTACTAGTTTATTTAACTCATACACATTGACTTTTGCAGGGCCTTAACATAATATATGTAGATTCACCTGTTGGCACCGGATTCTCTTACTCTACAACCCAAGAAGGTTACTATATCGATGACGAAGATGCCGTGGACCAGAGTGTTCAGTTTCTAAGAAAGGTATGCTGAATTAGTCTGGAAAAAATGTTCTTACAGAAATGAAACCCCTAAACTTTGACAATGATGAATACTAATATGAAATGTTCTGTATCAAATACAATGTTTCATTACAAGTATATTCATGTTTTTGAGGCTTTCTGCCATCATTTCTATAAACCTCTATTTGTATGTAATTTCTGTTAGGAATGACAGCTAATGATAATTATTTCGAAAGCCATCATCTTAGTGAACATAAAGAATGGCAAATATGTTTCATATATATGGAATGTTATATGTTTCTTTAAGGCTAATTTATTTCCTATATTGTTATGCAGTGGCTGATGGCTCATCCTCAATTTTTGAACAATATACTCTACATTGGTGGCGATTCATATTCTGGAATTCCTCTTCCTATCATTGTACAACAGCTTTATGATGGTAAGTTACATCCTTGATGACCTTTGGAGGTCTGTGATTTCTGTTTTTCATGGAAAGTAAATTTACTAAGTCCGATGTTTAATAGTTTTTGACTTACAAGTTTCCCAACAAAATTTTGCTGCAGGTAACAATGCTGGAGTGGAGCCCTATCTCAACCTTCGAGTACGTAACTGTTTTCTCCAGAAATCAGTTGTTTTTCTTTTGCTTTCATTTCCAAAACTTGAGTAACTTTGATGCATCTTATATGCATTTTAGACGTACAAATTGGTTACTTCAAGTAGGATGTCGTTAAGAAGGCTTTATACTTTTTGGTTGCTCAATCAAAATGAAAGATACTGCTGAATATATCTTCTCAAGTTGTATGAAATCTGTAAATCCAATTCTAGTTTAATATGTGAAAAGATAACAAGCATAATGATTTAATGATATTGATTATGTAATGTTGTAGGGGTATATACTTGGAAACCGAAGACTGACGACTTCATTGATGTCAACTCTGTCAACCCCTTTGCACACAGGTTGACACTCATATCAGATGAACTTTATGAGGTATTCCCTTTTGAATATTTTTTTTCTTCAAATATTTTCTTTTGGAAAGTTAGTTCAAACTAAATCAATCTAAAATTTGATGCATCTGTGGTCTTTCAGTCTACCAAAGAGAGCTGCGACGGTGACTACGTTAATGTAGATGATAACAACACAGTATGTGTGACAGATCTTGCAGCTATTGATCAGGTCAGAGAGACTAAAGCTGATCTTTAGTTAGATGCCTTTCTGCCATTGTTATGATCCATAGAAACTAAGAAAATCATTTGACATTTCAGCTGCTTCTTCAATTAATATTATGCATGTATTGGAACCCAACTGTCAAGTGGCCTTACCAACAACAGAGAAGAACCAGGAAGAAGATCAATCCGAGAACTACCAGAAAATCTACTCACAGAATCCACTCCTGCATTATGGTGCCGGGTAAATACTGAGTACATTTCTTACGAGAGATATATGTATGCTGAGCCTAACTTCTCTACTTCCTCTTTTAACAGTACTACAACTATGTGATCTTGGGCGTGTGGGCTAATGACCACGCTGTTCGCAAAGCTCTTAACGTGAGCGAGGTATTTAGCATGCAAACTTCTAATTCTTACACGAAAGGAAAGTGTTAAGATGCAAGCTGAATCATGTATAGCGATTTTACAACTGATTAATGTCTTGATTCTAAACAGAACTCCATTGGTGTTTGGAAGAGGTGTAATATGAGCATAGCTTACACAAAGACTGTCACAAGTAGCGTTGAGTATCACAAGAATCTCAGTGACACAAACCTTCGAGCTCTTATATACAGGTGACATATCTTGTTGCTGCAACCACAATTGTCCCTCTATAATTTCTATATGTCTGTCAGTTTTGTATTTCCTGGAATATCTATCAAGAGACTTCTAAACCAGTGCACATAAAACTTTCATTGCAGTGGTGACCATGATATGTCTGTTCCACATATCGGCACCCAGGAGTGGATCCGTTATCTAAATTTGACAAACAGTGAGATTTGGCGGCCGTGGTATGTAGATGGTCAAGTAGCTGGGTAAGTTTATGCTAAATCTCTCAACAATTTACTGCTTTTGTGTGTTCTTAATATTACACTAGTTTGCTACAAAATTTCTGTGACCAATTTACTGTACTAACCTCATGCAGATACTCAGAAAAGTTCTCAAACAATGGCTACAATCTGCAATATGCAACTGTAAAGGCAAGAACTACCCCCTTGGTTATTTTCCATGTAGTTATGCAAAAAATATGGAAGATTTAAACATATATATATTTGTGTTTCATGCAGGGTGCGGGTCATGTGGCTCCCGAGTACAAAGCTAAGGAATGTTATGCGATGATTGATCGGTGGCTCGCTTATTATCCTCTGTGATCCATTTTTGCAGCTTGAAGGATAAATCTTATTGTACCCAGGAATTTTGTTGTCATGTATACTAATAAGTACCATATTATTAGGGAAACTGTGAGATTGCATAATTTGGACTTCAATATAGAGGGCATTATTTGGTGCAGTAAACATATCAAACGTAGAAATGGAGATGCATTGAAACCAAAACTCACAGTTGATGTGGACCGATATGAAACTAAAAAGCTTTGTGAATTATCCGATGATATTTCTAGGGGTGCAGCTATTGTCACCGAATTAACCACTTTCTTCACCATATTTCTTGTTTATTGAAAGACTAAATTATCTTGATATAGAATTATATCTAGTTAACAATCAAAATATAACAATACATAGGTCACCTAACATGAAATTAATATATAATTAAACCAAAGAAACCCCAGAGCGATTTCCTGACGATGTAATGCTAGAGAAGGAACCGAAATGAAACCAAACACTTCACCAACTTATTCTGTACTGTAAAACATTTACATTTTTTTTTTGGTCAGTTCAAAACATTTACATTAAGATGCGTCTTGGAGAGCTATTACCAATGGACATCGCCTCCTCTTGATTCACTCTAAAGCTCCCCGAACCCGGTCCAATCTTGGCTTCTTCCGTCGACCAGGGAGACGAGTCACTACCAGAAGAAAGGTTTTAACCGACGAAAATAAAAAACCAGGCCGACGAATTATTTTTTCGTCGGCTAACGTGGATTTTAGCCAACGAAATTTTCCTTCGTCAGCTAATTTAAATTTTCGTCGGCTATGGTCAACTATAGCCGACGAAATTAAAATTTCGTCGGCTTAAGAAATTTTTTCTTTGGCTTTAATCTATGAACTTTAGCCGACGTCTATATAAAAGTTTAGCCGACGAAATATATAATTTCGTCGGCTAAAATGTCTTATATTTGCAGATCTGGATAGCAGCTCATCTGGGAAAAAAACGGGAGAAAAAGTTTGGGTGTTGTCGAAATATGTCCATAATTAGTTTGTGGAGCTATATATAGGTACGTATATGTGTATATATGTTGATTTTGAGTTTTATTTGAGTTGATCGATTTTGAGTGTGATTGAGTTGATCGATTTTGAGTACGTTGGATGTATATGTGTTGATCGATTTGGTTGATGATTTGATAATATATATGAAGTTGTTATTAATAAGTAGTAGATATATATATATATATATATGTTAATTAATTTATAATATTGTGTTGATGGTATGAAGTTGTTGATGATATGAGTTGCTGATGATTTTGTGATGATGTTGATATATAATATTGTTATGTAATTATTAAGTATATATATATATGTGTGTTAATTAATTGTTATTAATTAGTTGTAGTATGTAGAATACTAAATGAATTGAGATTTTATATATGAAATTAATTAATTAGAGTATACATATATATTTTGTTATATTTTCAGGATATGGATAAAAGTTGGATTTCGCTTTCAAAGTGGGACAAAAGATATGGTAAAGGAGTTATGAGTTTTCTGGAATATGTGCTGACTAATGCTAACAAGAATACAATTTTTTATTGCTCGTGCACGAAATGTCAGTGTCGCAGCGATATGCATCGATTTGCGATTGACAAAGTATGACAGCACCTGAAGAGTAACAGGTTTTGGGAGAAGTACACATGTTGGTTATATCACGGTGAAACATCATCAGGGGGTCCGCATGATCATGGGCAATTTTTTGAGACGGCAGTACATCCAACGATCTAACAACGACATTCATCAACGACATGTTTCCTTATGAGAGCGGTGTATGCGCTCAAGGACAGTATATGCCTGAGCCGGTGCAGCCTTTCCCTAGAGTTGTCAACACTACTGGTATTGACAAGTACAACAAACTGGTTGCTTTCCAACAGACCCTTGTGTACCCTGGTTGTCAAAAGACCGTTCTTAAAAGTGTGATGGACGTAATGAAGATTAAAGTTGAGACAAAATCGACCGTGAAGGTTGTTGATGATTATCTACAGTACACTGCTTCGATGCTGCCCCACGGTCATCGTCTTCCTACCACTCATCATAAGGTCCGATGTATCCTGAAAGATGTTGGGCTTTCCTACATCAAGATCCATCCAAATGCAGATATGACTGCGTTCTCTTCTGGGGTAAAGATCCAGAAGGGAATGACCTTTGTGGCCTTGACGCATGTCCGGTATGTCACACTAACAGGTATAAGCTAACTCCTGCAGGCAATAGGAAACCTGTGAAGGTACTTCAGTATTTCCCGTTGAGGGATAGGCTGGAGTGGTTGTACATGTCTTAACACACGGCCAAAGCTATGAGATGGCACGCTGATAGGGAATTGCATGACGAAGATACCCTTATACACCCTGCTGACGGGGAGGCTTGGAAGCATATAGATAAGGAGTTCCTCATTTTGCGTCAGAGGTCCAAAATGTGAGGCTCGGGCTCTCATCCAACGGGTTCAACCCTTTTGGCAACATGAGTCTTCAATACAATGTATGGCCGGTGATTTTGGTACCGTACAACCTTCCTCCATGGATGTGCATGAAGAAGGAATATAATATGTTGAGTTTGTTGATTTCAGGGCCCGGTTATCTAGGGAAGTGTCTTGATGTGTATTTGAGACCTTTGATTGAAGAGCTTAAGTTTTTTTGGGACTTTAATCATCCCACTTATGACAAGTACATGCACGAGATGTTCTAGATGCATGTCATGGTTGTTGGTACCATCAGTGATTTTTCTGCTCGTGAGATGTTTTCGGGCAACGTTGTTAGGAGATACAAGGCTTGTCCAGAGTGCCTTACCGATGCGGGGAGCAGCAGTCATTGCAACAAGATATGCAAATTGGGTCACCGTACTCTCCTTCCATATAATCACGAATGGCGGTTCGATGACAAAACATTTGATGGGACCGTAGAAAACGGTGTGCCTCCCAGAAGATGGACGAGAGAAGAAATTTTAGCAGTGCTTAATAAGTACAATTTTGGGCAACTCAGCAATCATCCCAATATTGTGGCGGCAATACCAGAAAGACCTGACGTGTACAAATGCTGGACACATAAGAGCATATTCTGGGAACTCCCATACTGGAGTAAGTTGTTGATTAGGCACTACCTAGATGTGATGCACATAGAAAAGAATGTTTGCGACAGTGTGGTGGGCACAGTGCTAAACTTGGAGGGGAAGACGAAAGACGGTCCTAAGGCATTCATTGATCTAAAAAAAATGCTTATAAGAAGACATTTGTGGTTGAAAGAAGGGAAGAAAAAAATGCCTCAAGCTCCTTACACCGTGAAGCCTGACCAGAAGAACGTAATTTTCAGGTGGATGAGTTGTGTGAAGTATCCTTCAGGCTATGCAGGAATATAGCCCGCTGTGTTAACTTTCGGGACAATAAGATGTACTGGTTGAAGAGTCATGACTGTCATATCCTGCTACAACGTCTCTTTCCTGTTTTCATTCGACCGTTCCTTCCCCGTCAGGTGGTGAAGCCGTTAGTAGCGTTGGCAAGATTCTTCCAGAAGTTATGCACACGGAAAGTGAAAAAAATCTATCCTCCGGGAAATGCAAGAGGACATCATTTATATCATGTGTAAATTTGAGAGGATATTTCCTCCAAATTTTTTTGACATCATGCCTCACCTGATGATCCATCTTCCCAAGCAATTGTTGCTTACCGGTCCAGTACACTACACTTGGATGTATCCCATAGAAAGATACTTTTTTTACACCTGAATTCCTCAATATACATGTTCAATAATCATAACACTTTGCAACTTTATTTATAGGCAACTTGGAGACTACAAAGCTTATGTGGCTAATAAATCCGCGCCTGAAGGATGTATAGCTGAAGCATATATTGAGCACGAGTGCGTCACATACATGAAATTGTATTTAGGAGCGTTGAAGGAAACTCTGCAAATCATACTTGTAGACGTACCGAAGTTCAATCTTTCCATACTCTCCAGTGATGTTGAAGTTTATGGAATTTTGCCAGACTCCTACAAGTTGCAACCACATGAGCTAGTCATTGCCCATTGGTGAGTATTGATTAACTGTCCAGAAGTTAAATACTGGAAAGACATCCATCTATATTGTCCAGACATTCAAGGTGATCTCGAGTACCACAACATGGAGTTCGCAAACTATTTTGGCGGCTGTGTACGTAATTCAATATTTCTGTACGTATTTATGTTTATTGCATAATTATACATATTTACAGTTGAATGGTTGGTTGCAGATGAACCATATTTAATTTGATGGTCACCCAAATTGGTCGCACGAACTAAGACTTCTAGCGATGAAGCCGATAGTGTCAAGAGTTTATCCGATGTGCAAGGTGAATGGCGTGCAATTTATATGTGAACAAAGAGACAGCAGACGGAGAACACATAATTCTGGGGTGATGGCGCATGGTGGGCGAAATGGAGTTGACTTTTACGGTGTTCTCTATTCAGTGGTGGAACTCGTTTATGGGCAAGGCATGACAGTGCACCTCTTCAAGTGTAGATGGTTTGATACTAGGCCGTAGAGCATGAAGACCGATCAGTACGGAATATTATCGGTGAACACTACTACAAGTTGTTACGAAGATGACCCGTTCGTTTTTGCCACATCAGTAAAACAAGTGTTTTATCTTGATGACTTTTCTAAGGGTGATGCGTGGAAAGTAGTCAACCTTGTGCACCCTCGAAACATTTACCGGGCGGCTACACTTGGAGAGGCCGAAGACGAGGGATGTTGCGTACCAAGAGCCCAGTGCAATAGGTATTCCTAACTCCTCTACCGTTCGCCTTAATAATTTTAAAGCGGGTCGTTCGGTGCGAATTCGCGATGAAGAGCCAAGGCTTATTGATGTTAATACAAATCAAGAAACAGACGAAGACTCTGGCGATGAGGAGAGACATAGATTACCAGAAATTAATTCTGACACCGAAGAAGACTCATCGAATGATATATGAACATGAAGTTAGTATGGTTTACATTAAACCTTCTGTTTTTTTAATGTATTTTTTATACTTTAGCCGACAAATATACCATAATTCGTCGGCTTAAACCTTCTTAGCCGACGAATTATAGTATATTTTGTTGGCAAAAACCATCTTATTTGAACGAAATAAGTCATAATTCGCCGGCTAAGATGCAGTTAGCCGACGAATACCCTAATATTTCGTCGGCTAAACCCTAAACCCTAAACCTTAGCTGACGAATACCCTAATATACGACTTGTTGCGTCTCATCGATTTGAAACTATTTTCAGTTGAAGGTCCGACAAAAATACGTAATTTAGACGGTCCAATTACCTTTTCCGTGCGTTTAGGAGTTTGACTTACGGGATTGACCATCCGATCGAGCCCTTAACCTTGTCGGATCAAGTTGAATTTTTTTCCATACATGTATTTTATCATGATGGTCAGATCTGATGGTCGAATTTTTGTTTCTCAAGTTTGATCATCACAATCACAACATGCGTACTAATGTTGTATAACTTGTTTACCAAGTGTCAAGTAAATGTTCTGTTTCAAAAACAAACTATACGTAGAACCTTCAAACGCAAAAATGTCGTGAAATAAGATATGACCAGAATGGTGAAATACGTCTACGGTTGAAAAATCACGGTATTCCGGTAAAGTCTCGGTGCCGATAGTTGCAGTCAATGCAATTTTCCATTCTTTCTCCCTATGAGTAGCCCTATCTTCGGTGGTTATTTTTCGTTAAATTTTATACAACTTGTTGCGTCTCATCGATTTGAAACTATTTTCAGTTGAAGGTCCGGCCAAAATACGTAATTTAGACGGTCCAATGACCTTTTCCGTGTGTTTAGGGGTTTGACTTACTAGATTGACCGTCCGGATCGAGCCCTTAACCTTGTCAGATCAAGTTGAATTTTTTCCTATACATGTATTTTATCATGATGGTCAAATCTGATGGTGGGATTTTCGTTTCTCAAGTTTGATCATCATAACCACAAGGTGCCGAATGTATAAAAGTACTTTAGCCGACGAATTTCAAAGTTTAACCGACGAATTTCAAAGGTTTAGCCGACGAATTTCAAAGTTTAGCCGACGAAGTTCAAATTTTAGCCGACGAATTTAATTTGTAGCCGACGAGTAAAAATTTCGTCGGCTAAAGTTACACGGTATACAGACGAAGACCCAGTGCTCGACAGCCTCCACAGCGCGTTTCAAAACCCTAGCCTCCTCCGCCTCCCTCTCCTGGTCTCCCGGTCGCCCTCTCCCTCTCCTGGTCTCCCGGTCTTCCTCCTCCGCCTCCTCTCCCGTCTCCCGTCGCCCTCTCCTTCTCCCGGTCTCCCGGTCCGCCTCCTGCATACCAGTCTGCCTCCTCCATACCGATCCGCCTCCTCCCTCTCCCTCTCCCGGTCTCCGGTCTGTCTCCTCCGCCTCTCTCTCCCTCTCCCGCTCGCCCTCTCCCTCTCCCTCTCCCTCTCCCAAATTCTCCAGCTCCTCTTCTTCTCCAAGGTTAGCGTTTTTCATCTTTTTTACTTTTGAATTCGAATTGATTTTCACCTCTGCTTTTTGTTACTATATAATCTCTTATTTCACTGTTATGATCATGAATTCATATTGGTAACCCAATCAAATTTGTAATCTTCGGTCCAATTTTGATGGCCTTTAAGTTACATTTTTTTACTTATATATAATATATATATTCTTCATCGAATTTTTAAACATAAGATACAAAATACAAAATACAAAATAGAAAACCTATATCAAATCCGGATGAATATATATATATATTTAATTAAATTCATATTTTTGAACAAGTATAATTTTAAAAATATATATATTTCACATTATATTAAGTGTTTAAATTTAAGCATGAACATAATGAAAAAAAAATGGTAATTTTTAAACAGGATGAGTGGTAATTTTAGATCGACGAAGGGTTCGAAGGGCCAAAAGTCCGAATCGTCTTAGGGAACCTCTAGCAACCCTCAAACGTCGTTTCGGGGCCCCATGACAGCAGACGTGCGGCCCTTCTAGGGACGGCGCAGAGGCAGCCGGAGTGCCCCTTTCATCGAGGCAGCCGGACGTCCCTCGTTCCTCGAGGCAGCTGTGGGCTCAGACCCAGACGGAGGTGTCTGCACCCCGTATGCCTGAGATACACCGGGCGCCCACTCCGAGTCCTACTGCTTCGGATGGTGGGTCATCTAGGGTACAGATGCCGCCGCCTCATCTGTTCCTTACCTGCAGTCGATGACTCAGGGACGCCGATTTATCCACTGCCCCCGCCAGTGGCTCCATCAGCGGCGTACCGGTTCGTGCCTTTTGATACGCCTCTTATTTTCGCGAGGGTATCATCATCGGCGACAGAGACGGAATCCGTCGCGTCCGCCGCATCGCCCTCAGGTAATGAAAGATGAATGATTTGTTTTATTATAATTAATAATAAAGGGTCTCCGATTTGAATAATCAATTTAGTTTATCATGTAATAAGCACCGTCGGAGCGAAGCCGGCAAAGAAGAAGAGAGGCCCCGTCACAGGGAAGGCTCTCGAGAAAACCGTCAGTACCTCAGGGAGGATCGTCATCGGTACTGACGGGGATGGCGACATAGTATCGGGCGGGAAGTCGAGGACGTACTCCGGCCGCGTGGGAGCGCTCATTAGGGATAGAGTCCCTATGTTGTGGTCAGACTGGGGCGAGGTCCCACAGGAGGTTAAGGACATGGTCCACAACGCGATGTCGGTGAGTTTACAAAATGCCTCAATAATATTATGTATTACATTGTTGATTTCTTGAAAAACTAAACTAATAAACGGTTAAATGCAGGTGTGGTTTGTCGTTCCCGAGCACCTGAAGAATAGTTGGGCGGACATTGTGCATGGGGGAAGGTACGTTGGGAAGTTAATGAAAAAACAAAATTGTATGTGATATTAATAATATTTCTAATATTTTTGTTGTATCTATAGGTACAACGAGTGGAAGAACGAGTTGCGGACCCACTGGACTACACACGGGAACGCACGTTCTGGTACCCCTGCTGAGTTCCAGTACAGGGAGTACGAGTGGCGTTGGCTTCTGACATCAGAATTCAACAACCCTCGTAAACAGGTATTTAAAAAAATTAATTAGTTAATTTGTCATTAAGTACGTGCGTATTTAAATATTTTACTAATAGTTATTTTTTTCTTTGAAGGCCATTTTCTGGGCGAACGCTCAGAACCGGCAACGCAACACAAGGAACCATCATGTCGGTTCTAGACCGTTCGCTGTCTTCATGGACGAGGCGGCCAGGGAACATCTAGAAGTCAACCGGTACGTCTATACGTACGAGAAGACATATCCTGACGCCTAGGAGGATATTGTAAGTCATCTTACGTTTTTAAATTTTTAATTTTACTTATATATATGTCAAAATGTTAATTAATAATTTATTTCCTATCCAATTAGGCAAAGGTGAGGGAGGTTAGTGACGAGGTGATGAGTGCTATAGTGAGGGAGACATGGCCGGACACGCAGGAGGAAGAGATGTCCGAAGCCATGTCCCGGATCGACACTTCGGATCCGACGGTTGGGGCGAGGATCATGGGCACAGCCTTCCCACTGCGAGCAAACAACTTCTACTGCCGGGGTCTAAGAAAGAAGGGCGAGGGGGTCCTTAAGACCACTCTAGGATTTCAACGAAAGGCAGCCTCGACTAGCAGCAGGACCACGACCACTGGGACGACTCAGCTAGAGTCGGAAGTTCAGAGACTATGGGAACAGCAAACTGCTCAAGTTACCTATAATGCCACGCAGGTAGCCTATAATGTCGCGCAAGCAGCCTATAATGCCGCACAGGCAGCCTATAATGCCGCGCAGGCAGCCTATGCTGCCGAGATATATGTCATTCAGCAGGCCCAGTAGCGGCAGATGTTCTAATACATGTAGGACTTTACAACTGCCCAGCTTCAGGGACTTCCGGCTCTGCCCATGCCTCCGGCTATACCGCTACCCCAGCCGCCGCAACCTCCGCAGCAGTCCCTAGAAGCGGATATTAATTTAGACGATCTAGATTTTGTGTAGTTGATGAATTATATAGTTTTATGTACTTGTTGTTGGTTATATGGAATTGTTTTGGTGTATTTTACAGCTTGCTTGGAATGGTAATTTAGAAATTTCGGGTTTTTTTTTTTACTGGAATGGACTTATAGCCGATGAAATATGCCATAATTCGTCGGCTATAGTATTTTTATTTTTTTTTATAAGGTTTAGTCGACGAATTATGGCATGTTTCTTCGGCTAAACCCTCCTAAAGCCAACGAAAAAGACTATATTTCGTCGGCTATATTTATTTTTTTAATTTTTTTATTACATACTATAGCCGACGAATATATTAAATGTTTCGTCGGCTAAAGTCTCAGACTACGGTTGACGAAACATTTAAGATATTCGTCAGCTAAATTCTGGGACAATCGCCGACGACGTATTTTTCGTCGGCTAAATTCTGGGACCATAGCCGAATGTGTTTTTCGTCGGCTAAATTCTGGGAAAAAAGCCGACGACTTGTTTTTCGTCGGCTAAATTCTGGACAATAGCCGACGACGTCTTCTAGTACCGTCGGCTAAAGTAATCACCGACGACCTTTTCCCGACGAAACTATAGCCGACAAATTAAGCTAACAGGCCGATGAAACTTTTTCGTCGGCTAAAGTGTTTGTCCTGGTAGTGTGTTTTAATATTTTACTAGATACACATACCCAAACTTCTTACAATACCCTCATTTAACATACACAACTTATTCACTAAATACACAACTCATTCACTACACATATTTTTCTAGATATGCTACTCAATTTGTTAAAAAAAAAAAATTCACATTACTGAGATTTTTCTCAAAAAGTTTCATCTTTCCTTATAATCACTATAGGAAATTTCATCTTAGGCGACAGAAACAACTCCTCGCCTAAGACTAACTTTTCGTCGCCTGGGATCTTGACCGACGAATTTTTCGTCGTCTAAGTTCCGTCGCTTAAATGTCGTGAGGTAGACAGTTAGGCGACAGAACTGAAGTTAGTCGTCGACTAAGAGATTTCATACCCGACGGATCTTTTCCTGCCTTGTCGACAAACTAGTTCGTCGATAAGAATCTATGTCGACGGAACGTTTGTGTCGGAAGGATTCTTAGCCGACAAATACAAAATTATTCTTAGCCGACCAAATAGTCGTCGATAGAGTTTTAAACTGACGAATTCGTAACAGTTCTTAGTCGACGATCGAATTGTATACGTCGGGTAGGTGATTTATCTTAGGCGACGAATGTTACTGTTTTCGTCGCCTAAGTGATTTTATTTAGGGTAAAAAAAAATTAATTTTTGTTTTTTTTTACCTTATTCACTGTTTCTAAAAATTACAAATCAGTAACAATAATCAAACACATACAAATACATATATACCGGAAGCACTAGATTTGGAAAACATATTCATATATTGATCATGATAACTAGATGGACAAATATTGTTCATATATACAAAATAATTAATGAACTAGGTAGAAAATTGTTCATACAATCTAGCTAAACTATGAATGAAGTACTACAAATTCAATAATGCCAATTGGCATTCTCGTCCAATCCTATGTTGTCGCCTCTATCATCATTGTTCTGTGGGGAAACATGTGGAGGATGAGAAACAACTGGAGAAGGAGGAGGAAACTGTGGAGGAGGAGGAAATTGTGGAGAAGGAGGAGGTGGCATATCTAGGTGCTCATATAGGGCGGCAACTTAAGACTGGACAACGCTATACATAGATTCCGCACGCAGGGCATGCTGCTGGACCTCTTGGAATTGCTGTTGGGCACGCTCCTCTGATTCCTTTAGTCTCCGCTCATAGCGCTCCTGCACCTCTTGGAGTTGCTGCTCATCAACTCTAGGAGGACGACTACGTGAAGTGGAACCATTTGAAGAATGGCTCAAGTCTCGCTCGCCTCCTCGTCTCATCCCTCTGATCTCCTTTCCTTTTCGACTTTTGAGTACCGTACCCAACACCTCAATTTGTTGGGACTGAACACTCTCCATAATCTCCTTCTCCGTCGCGTCAGGGTGTTGTTCCTCAAATGCATCCTTTCGTTTATTGACCTCATCAACCATGTCATTCTACATTTAAAATACATTAATTAATAAACAAGCTTGCTCAACAATTCCATTAGCACCTAAAACAGTAACACTTGAAGCAGTAATCACTTGAAAAAAAAAACAATAACAGTAAGCTGGGGTGCCTGCATGCGCGCCCCAGGGTGCCAGCAGCGCGCCCTGGGGAGCACCCTGAAACGCACATGGAGGCACTCTGGGGCGCGCATGCAGGCACCCTTGCTTACTGTAAACACAACTGATCAATTACTAGTCTCTAATCAATTACTGTAAACACAACTCAGTCTTATGCCTTCCAATTACTAGCTAGTCTCTAATACACCAAATTTAGGCTTCTTACCCTAAAACTAGGTTTCACGCCAATCTCATCACATGAAAACTTAAAACACACCCTAAAACTATACATCTTAATTAATGACAATGATAATAACATTGGAAGAAGCCAATTTTTGTTTTGGAAGAAGCAGGAAAACATGACATTCTAATTGGACAGTGCCTACATTCAACTTGAACTATTTGAATGGTCTCATATATATACCAATAGCCGGATTTACACATGCTTGAACCATTTGCTAAGCTTTCATAATAGTAAAAGGAAAGACACTTAAATATTTCTTGGTCGTATCTTCATTACCGGCCCTGACAGAGGTCTTCTCAAAACCTTTGATAATTGGAAGCTACTCCCTTTGGATTCTGAGTTTCTCCATTGTGTAAATGATAGGAGAAGACCCTGTGGTGTTGTGCATAGTCTTCTCCCCACGGTTCCGCTTTTTTGCCAAGAAAAGTCTCTAATATACGAAAAAATATTAAATAGATTAGTAAAATACAAGGGAAACAATAAAGGTAATTTAAAAAATCACCTTGAACGCATTTGACTCGAAGTGCTCGCATAGAAACTCTCACTGGTCCTCTCTCCCAATGAAATCTGAAGGCATGCCAGAAGGCCCTTCCTTCAGATAAGCTTTGTGACACTGGTACTTCCAGTCCTTGTACCTTTCTTGTGCCCATTCAGTATCCAATTGAACATTGGCTCATCATTTTCATCCCACTCGTACTTCGGCTAAGTAACAAATAAAAAAAAAAATCTCATGTTAAGCATTGAAAAATAAATAAAAAAAATGTAATTAAGTAAATTTACTTTTCAAACTGTTTTCAGTTACTTACCGAAATTGCATTCCACATCTTCCACTTCTCCTCCTGATCAAGGTCGTAGAACGTCCTTGCCCTCATTCCCACCAGACTTTGTATGGCGGAACCGATATCATGTGTCACCAAGCTGTTTATCCCCCTCACGCTAGGGCCTTTTACACGGGGGTAATACTCCAGCTTGATCTTCTGCCCCGTTTGTGCAACGATATCCTCCGTCTTCTATCCAGAACATAAACCCCGCTTTTTTTTCGGGGCCGGAGCTACAATTAATATATATACAAAACATTAGGATATTTAATGCTATAAGACAAATACATCAATTAATAAACAAGTTTGCTCAACATTTCCATTAGCACTTAAAACAGTAACACTTGAAGCAGTAATCACTTGAAGAAAAAAAATCAGTAGCAGTAAGCCGGGGTGCCTGCATGCAGGCACACCGGGGCGCCATGCTGGCACCCCGAGGGGCGCATGCTGGCACATTTGGGAGCGCATACTGCTTACCACAAACACAACTGATCAAACTTAAAACACAGCTTTGATTCAAAACAAGATGCTTCATTTCCTCAGTCACATATATAAATTCCATATGCAAATCATTGTTCTTAGCTTGTTCATAAAGCCAACAATCCTAAATTAGCATCATATAATAACTAGACTTCTTAATTGCACTTAAACTTCTACATTTACTTTAGAAATTCACAACAATTCACCAAAAACCACCAAACTCTCACTAGCTATAATTCAACTACCATACCAAAACATTTAAAAAAAATGCAGTACATACAAAACATGATGTTATATAATGCTATAAGAAAAATTCTAATAAATTAATACAAGTATAAGAGGAATTAATATATTTAACACATCGAGCGATATTCCCTGCATACCCGTGAGGATACTTAACGTCATGAAGCCACGAAACACTTCCACCTCCTTTTGATGATGGACTGTGTAGCCTGCTTTCAACATTATCACTTTTTTTGTTTTTTTGTTCTCTACTAGCCATAGCTTAGGGCGTATATTCATTTTCTTAAGATCAACATGGGCTTTCGGGGTGTCCTTGTTCTTATCTTTGAGATTCCAAATTGTTCCAAGAACGCTGTCACAAACATTCTTCTCTATGTGCATGATGTCCAAGTTGTGTCTAATTTTCAAGGTCGACCTGTAAGGCAATTCAAAGAAAACACTTTTGTACGTCCAATACTTAAACTCATCAGGCATGGGAGGATTCAAGTCAGTTACTTCTTTACTAGTGCTCAAATATCTGAACCAGTGCTGGTTTAGCCTCTCTAAAATCCACTCACTATACCTCCTTGGGGGTTTCGGATTATGCTTCTCAGTCTCATCAAATGCCTTAACATCCCACCGCCACTCGTGATCCTCGTCAAGATGTCTACGAGATCTCAAAAAACAAATTTTGTCGGCGTGGCGACTAGAATTGACGTCATCTAAGCATACCGGGCAAGCCTTGTACCCCTTAGTTTGTTGGCCAGACAACATCCTGTAAGCTGGAAAATCACTGGTGGTCCAAATAACAGCTGCTTTCATCATGAATGAAATTTGACCATGCCTGTTAAAAGTAGGGAGTCTATTTTCCCATAACTCCTGCAGCTCGTCAATTAATGGTCTCATGTACACATTCAAGCACTTTCCTGGAGAATACGGCCTTGGAACCATAAGCGTAAGAAAATCCTTCCTCGTACACATGTTGGGAGGTAGATTGTACGTAAATACTATCACAGGCCAAATGTTGTAAGATAAATTCATGTTTCCAGTAGGATTGAATCCGTCTGTTGTAAGTCCTAATCTGACATTTCGACAATCTCTAGCAAATTCGGGAAAAGAACGGTCAAAGTTCTTCAAAGCCTCCCCGTCTGCGGGGTGTGTGAGATTATCCGGATCTATCATCTCCTCTCCCTGGTGCCTTGCCTGGTGCTATCTCATATGCTTGGCCGTATGTGAAGATATGTACAGACGCTGCAGAGGAGGACCCAACGGGAAGTAACAAAGAACCTTCATAGGAATGGGCGAGTTTTTCTGTTTAAATGAAGTGGAAGCTTTATACCTTGGCTCGTAGCAATGTGGGCACTCAACTGCATCCTTGTAATCTTTGTAATACAAGATGTAGTTATTGGCGCAAGTGTCTATCTTCTGGTGATCAAGACCGAGGTCAGCCAACATGCTTTTTACCTGGTTAAAATTTTCCGGACAATTGTTGCCTTTGGGAAACACTTTCTTCATAAGTGCAATATCCTCATCAAAACATACGTTACTCTTTCCCCGCTTGTTCCATGACGGTATCCAACACAGTATGTTCATTGCCAGGATACAATGGGGTTTGTACTTCCCGTAAAAGTCTGTTGTACTTATCATAATCATTGTTGTAGTCAACGTGGGAGACATTACGGAAGGTGTCAGGGGCATTGTCATAAACAACATTTTCTAGATATCCTGAGGCAGCGAACGGGAATGCATCGTTTAAGAGGTTCATCATAGCAGGGTCCCCGTAACTGGCATTGAAAGATCATGCCTACTGATTATGTTGTGCTTGAATTTCTGTAAGTGTAGCCATTTGAACTTGATTTTCGCCGTGCCATGTCCATGTGGTATAACTAGGACAAATACCGTTTAGTGCCAAGTGAGAATACATATCTTCATATGTTATTGGTTTCCGATTGAGACATTTGTTGCACTGACATATGTGAATAACTTTGTCTGAAGGACTATGTAGATGCACGAACTCAAGAAGATCAAAAATGCCTCTCATATAAAGAGGGAGCCCTCTCCCTAATTGCATCCAGCTCTTGTCCATGTTGTACACTATAATAACAGGAAACAAAAATATAGTTGTTAAAAAATCGTTAAATATATACTTAACTATTATATATATATATATATATATATATAAGATATATTAATGTACGTTGTTCACACCTACAATCTTCACCTTATGCCTCCGGTTAGGGCCCTAATCTCGTTTGAGAGCACATGACATTGTGATTTCGTTTGTTATTGGGGCGTTTCGAATTCGTGTATGTGAGAAAATTTCGGCAGCATCTCCCTACAGTTCCCTAAGTGCACGAATATCTATATACCTAATATGCACTCGAGGAACAATAAAAGAAGATCATGTCGAAATATATATACTCACAACCAAAAACGAAATGCACCAACAACAAATGAAATCTCAATGTCATATATGCTCCCAAACTGTCTAAATATGAGACAATTCGATAACCATTTTGTTAGACACAGTCGTAACATAATGTTTCTCAAACGAGATTTCTAAGGGTAACAATATATTGATGAATATACGTATAAGAATATTATAATTCTTAATTACATGATTCATCATTTTATTTTTTATCATCATTTGAATACACAAATGATTTCCATGAAAACGAAAATTTGATAAACATATTATTCACATAATAATTATTAATCATACACACAAAAGCTAAAGATATATTTTTGTGTATATATATATACACACACAAAAACTTAATATTATACACACATATTATACGTACAAACATATTATACACACATATATACAAACATATATTATACGTATTAATTCACACAGATTATACATATAAATTAACATATTAATATATATACACACAAAAACATATACGTACAAACATATTCAACATGTATATATAAACTATCAAAGTTACATATATCGATATCATGCAAGCATCAAGGAATCCGGTAATTGGACCGCCGAAAATTAGCCAAAAAATATGTCTAAATGAAGAAAGTACATGAATTAAAGTAGTTACATACCAATTAGGAGAGAAACAGCTCTTGAAGATCGATCAAATTCATAAAGAAAAGCTTCCAAAACTAGATTTTCGCTGAGATGAATTCTGTGAGGGGGGGGGAAGAAAGTTTGGGTTGATCAGCTGCGTTCTTTTCTGGGCAGAAGTTGTATAAATGATGTGTTTACTTAGCCGAAGGAATATTTTGTCGCCTAAGACAAAAGGCATCAGTAGAAAAGATTCGTTCTGCATTGTGTCAGGCAATAATGTCATTTCTTAGTCGACGGAAAAATTCGTCGGCTAAGAAAGACATATTCGTCGCCCAAGACTTACTTAGCTGACGAAAAAGTATTCGTCGCCTAGGAATAACTACGCCGACGAAATCTGGTTCATTGCCCAAGACTATCCTTACTGACGAAAATATGTCGTCGTCTAGGAAGACCTTAGTCGACGGATGGTGTCGAAAGCCAGTTTCCGTCGCCTAAGATTTACTAAGCCGACAAAAGTTTACCGACGGAAAGGATTTGTCACTTAGGATTTACTAGGTCGACGAAACTTAGACGACAAATGTTATTTCATCAGATAGGAATATCTTAGTCGACCGAAATTCCCAACAGTCATTTTCCGTCGCCTAGGTATATCTCAGGCGACGGTTGTGTTGTCCTATACGACGGTTATGTTTCCATCGACCAAGAAGAACTTAGCCGACGGATTTTTTCGATTCCGTCGGCTAAGACGATATTTCCTGTAGTGAATGTTTCACCTCATTGACATATTTCTCGAAGGTTTTTATTTTTTCTCTAAAGGGTTTCACCTTGTTAAGATCTTCCTCGAGAGATTTCTTTTTGATAACATCTTCTCCAATCAATTTTTCTCGACAAATTTTCTTCTCAAGGAGCCGCTTACTCAGATTGATTTCAAGATTTTTTGAGCCTACCGAATCAAAACAAAACAAGACAATACATCACCAAAGTCTTTAATTAACAGAACTTTCAGCATTAGAATGTTCAATCCTGTGTAAAACTAAATTAATCGATTCTTGGGAACCATTGCGCATGCATAATATTAATTCATATATGGTGTCAAAATATTGGTACTCGATTCAAACTAAAAATTAAAAAATGTTTAAAATACAATAGTTAATATGAACGTGTTAAACGAGATATTTTATTTCAACTAAGTTTCTTTATTTTTAATATGAATGTTTTTTTTTGTAATTTTACATACCTACAAAGTCTTAAATAATTTATATAAAAAAAATGTGTATCTAGCATTTAGGGATGTGTTAATAAAATTTCTCAAAACTATATTAATAATGACTGAAGAGTACATAGAGCGATGCAAAAATATCAAAAAAAAAAAAAACATAACAACATGTATATACGCATATATAACGAAAAAAAATGAAAGGTAATCAGATGCACAAACGCATTTATATTGAGAGGTAACAAAGATGTGACTTAATGTTGAACGACATCGTTTAATTGTTAATCTAATGATACTTAGTGTAAATCTGATAGTAATCGTAACCATAACCGTAGCGGCTAGAGTTTGAGAGAAGTCATAGGATGCATTGTAATGCATTCTTCTTTTTTTAGCAATCTGTCACTTGGAGGCAGGGAGTAGCTCATAAAATTATTTGAAATAATAGCTTAAACTTATCTGATAATTAATATATGTCAAAACTTACTTACGAACTATCAAATACACACTAAGTTAGATCTTTGAACATATCAAATGCACCTTGCAAATGTAGAAAGTGACGATAACTTAGAATTCATATGACATAAGATAGTCATATGCATATGTTAAATAGATTCAGTTGGAAGTATTTATTACATAAAAACTTAATGTATATACACTATCAACTTAATTTCTCATCTTTGTAATCAGACAGATGCAATTGTAATTTGGCATAAGTCAAAACCCACATTCTTTTATTCATGATTTGAATGTAAAGGCATAAAGCAAATACATTTAAAATCGAAGAGAATGAAAATGCTGCAAAAACGAAATCAATTAGCAAAACAAAAACATAAATACAATCCCAATATCTGAATTCTAAAATCACAGTCCTTCTCCCCACTAATCACAAAAGCCCATATCAATACGGGAAATCTATGCATCATAGAAACCATAAACCAGTCACACTTTCACTCTTTATCAAAGACAAAACGAAAAAAAACAAACAAAACCAAACTAAGTTATAAGATTTATGACGACACCAAACCACTCAAATTCAAATCAATTAGCACATAAGAAACCCCGATTCGAATATCTCAATCAAAACCCATAAGAAATTTAATGACTTTCGTACTCTTTCCTCCTCTAGTGATAATTCAAAATCAAAATAGACGAGTCGTTAATTTGTTTTCTAGCCGAGTGCGTGCCAACATTTCTAATTGACTACGAGCCTCCTAAACCCACGAGTGTATTCTCTGCTAACTCTGAGTGTCGCCTAATTAAGATCATCAATATGGTTAAAAAATGAGTGCTATAGAGGAAAGTTATTCATATTTCATCTAACAAATTGAAAGAAAAAAGAATTTAGATTGTGATACAAACGAAGCAAACTAAACAGAAGTCCTACAAAAATCTAAACATTCCATTAAAATTGGCACAATACATCTAGTCGTCTTTTCCAAACTCATACCATCCCCAAAGAGACCCTCCAAAAACATAGCCATGTGTTCTCATAGAGGTGAGTTTAGAAAAGAGAAGGGAAACACATCGTTTTGAGCTAGTGGGTCTGCTCAGTAGATCACTATAAATAAGAATCAAACTTTGTTCTTCTCTTTCATTTTGGGACTCAAAATCTCAAAGAATTTAAGAGAAGAAGAAGAAGAAGATGGGGAAGGTACCGGTGAGGATGAAGCCGGTGGTCTACGCGTTGTTTCATTTTCAGCAAAAGATGATGCCCGGTCTCTAGAAAGATCTGCCAACGAAGATCCACCACAAGATCTCTGAGAACTGGCATAGCACTATCTTCTCCCTCGGACCCATCGTAGAAACCTATGCGTAATCCTCACAAACTTCTCAAACCTTTTTACTTTTTTCTCTTCATTTCTAATCGTGAACTCTAAAATTGATCGAATTTGTTTACATTATGGTGCATGTTGCGGTTTTTTTAGTCATTTCTTACGATATTGTAGATAACCAATTCAGTTATCGTGAAAAGTTTGACACTTTTGTGAGATTGGTTTCATGGTTTTTGATTTAGGGTTTGTGTTTGGATAGGTGTGAGGGTTCTTTTTGAAATGAAATGTGACTAGGCCAAAATCAACTCAATAATCTGATTATTGGGAGGACTTTGTATGTGATTCAAACAACAAATTGAGCTTGACAGCATGAAGCGTGGTGTGGGTGCTAGAAACACACTACGGTGAGAGAATTGGGTTTCTAGATTTGGGATTTCTGGAAAATTAGTTTGAATGAGAGTTTCTGGGATGATGGCTGAGAGTTGAAGCTCGTAAATGCATGAATGCTTGGCTTGATTGCTATTGTTTCTAAGTTTGTTTTTGGGTTTCTTGGGATTGTATAGGATGCTTATTCCAATCCTAAATCTCTCTTTATATAAACTCAATTGAGAACACAAAGTTTCTAGGTAAAGCAACCCCTCTTCAATTCTCGCATAATTCATGCCTGAAATCAAGGAAAAGAGACGCTTACTTGAAAGATGTAGATTTAGGAGGATGTGAAAGCTGTTGCAGGAAGCAACGATGGTTCCAAGCAAAGGTAGCTGCGGTGACCCCAAAATCTGGAACAAGGTGAAAGGATTGCAAGCTCATTATTTGAGGAAGAAGATAGAGAATACCATCATACTGGTCCGAACGTTTATTCTCCATCAACTAACAGAAGGGATAAGTATTTCTAAAGGATTTTGGATTAACTCTATGTGTAATAGACTGCTGCGGGGAGGAGATTCGTTGTAGGAAGAAAAGACATGTATTGAACGAGGAAGGAGATGAAAGAGAGTTGGGCTTTCTTATAAGGGTATTGAGTTTCAATGAAAGGCTAGCTGGCCCAATTCTCATTTTCGCCATTCATTCTTGATTTAAGCCATTGGGCTTGGATTTCGAGCCCAAGACCGAAATCACCAACGACACTAGATCGAGAAATGAGCATTGTCTGTTTCCGTAACCTTTCACACCACACCCACGTCTGCAAGACTCAAAAGCGTGATTGTGGCTTGTGTCCACATGCATGGCATAACTATTCGAATATATGTGTAAATTATGAATTATCGACTTAGTTTGCATGATATTTTTTTATTTGTGCTTGAAGTGTGCGTATAACATGTTTGTGCTTTTTTGGGTATCAACAATAGGTTAGGAAGAGAAAAAGGTGGATGCTTTTTTGGTGTTTGTTATGATTGAGTACCCTGAATTGGTAAATAACGGTGATGATTATTTTGGCTTTGTTTGTTTGTAATTAGTTGATTATGTGAGATTTTTTTCCGACAAAAAGGTTGAGCCTGATGTATGTAGATTTATCGTGTTTGTTTTGCAATGCCGAAGTTTGTTTTTTTTTATTTTTTTTTTATGTTAATGTATTATCGTATGATGTTGGATAAGGTTGTGGAATGAAATAATGTGAAGTGATAGCTTGAATATTGTGTTAATATAGTACTTTAATTAAACGAATGCATATTGTATTTTTTTTTTTAGAATGAAATGCATATATATTATATTTAGGGATTGTTTATGATTGAACCATGTTACTATATCCACAACAATTTGTTCATAAACTTGTAAAATGTTATAGATTGAGTAATTACCACTAATAGAACTAAATTGCTTAAGTTATGACCCAATTTACCTCGTTAACAACAAAATTGTTGTCATATCAGTAAACGTGGGTATCACATACATGTGGGTTCCTAAGAAAATTCTTTATATTTATGTGTGTAATGATCTTATTCATTGTTTAACGAGTTCTATATTTGCAACAGTATACACACCTAGACATCTTGTTGTCTAGTTATACGTACATCAGGTGGTTACATAATTGGACATAGTCGATCATGGTTGCCTTCTTTTGTTGTTGTTTTCCAATTGTTGATCAGTTGCTGTCAAAATCTCCATATTCTATTACTATCTTTCCTCTACCCTAGAGTTATATTCTAGTCAATACTAACACTATCTTTCCTAGTTATGTTGAATCTCAAAATGTGTATGCAGGTATGTCCAGAACTACAAGGAAAAAGAGAAATTGGAGCACAGGTTTTGAAGTGATGTTTTCAGTAAAGCTGTTGTTGAAAATACCCGAAGAATCATATATTCCTCTTGCAAATAAGTTGAGTTCTTAGGGTTTTGGCTCTTGTTCGAGTTGGTTAAACTTGTACGTCAATGTTAAGCTATGATACTAGGAATTCCAATTCCTGTCTTGATTGAATTGTAGTTAAAGTGATATTTTTTTTAGGTATTACTAGACCTTGAATGCGTTTAGTGCCTACTGAAAGAATAACGAGTAAAAGTCCTAATGGCTTAATGCGCATTATAGTACAGCCAATTACACCAATCTAATATAATGATATTTTGATATAGAAATCTTAGTTTGTTGTTTCTTTGTTTATGCTCTCCGTTGTGCTTGGGCACTTTACATTGCACATGAGATAATTTTGAACATCAACTTGTGCACTCTTTTCTCCATTCTTGGCCATCAACAGTCCTTGATCATTTTGGATTGAAGCGCCTACTGATTTCTGTAATGCAATAAGCTATGATTATATCTATCATTAACTAGAGGCAAATGATTTTTTTGGTAACTATGTCATGATCAGGGACAAAGGGATACAAGGACCCAGGGACCCAGTGGGTCCCGTGTCCCAAATGCCTTATTAATTGGTTCTCCACTTACATGTATATTATATTAATGTTATATAGGTATGTTGTTGAGGAGGAGCAAGTATGCACACATACCTCAAATGAGTAATAATGCAAGGATGATATTTGAAATCTCGTCGACAACAATTATCATTGTATTAGATAGAAATTAAATTAATATTTTTTTATAACACAAATAATATTAATATTTTTGTATTTTTTGTGTGTGCCCCAGTATACCATAATTCCTCGCTACGCCACCGGTAATGATGTCTGATATAAGGCCTTGAAATGAACACATAATCAGCATAAAAGTCATACAAGAAACAAGAAGCTCTTTGGTCCATTACAAAATTTGAAAAGTTTCCAAATCTCAATTAGGGTGACAAAAGAAGATGAAAAATGTCATCAATCGGACAAGCTTCATGACCACCATCATCACATCTATCCAGCGAGCCCTCCTACCATCATGAGGCATCACCACCACCACCTGGCTCCTCAGCCACACCTATGAAGAATCGAATGTGCCTTTCCCACAATCTTTCCTCATCTGTACGACCAAGTTTTAGAGAGAAGAGAGAAAAAAAGAGGTGACCACAATCACCTTAATGCCTGAATCGAGCCGGGGTTTTAATCATTAAAATCACGACCACTACTAACCCAATACCCACCGCCGCTGATGGATAGAGAGAGAGAGAGAGAATACGAAGCATACTTCCCAGAAAATTATCATAATTTTATTGATTCAATAATTATTTTACCGTAAAATCAAAATTCAAAAAATGTAGGACAAATGTTGAATGCATATAAAAAATATCAATTCATTTGGCTTGGCCTTTCTAGGGTTTCCTTGATGGTGGCCAAATGACCGAGATGGAGACAACGATCTCGATAGGGGACGTCGATCCTCACTTCTATCTGTGTGGACGATTGCTAAGGATGAGCAAGGCGGTGGTGCTTCCCATCTTCTCAACAACACTCTCCGGGGCCTGGAATCTGAAGGTTACTGAGTTGTCGGATTCCATGGCGCCTAGCTCGATCACTGTTGAGGAGTTTGAGACTGAGGAAGGTTAGGCCCGAAGCGTAGTGAGGAAGGATCCCTATCAAATTCATGCATTCTCTCTCTTTCTATTCATTCGATGACAAGTACATCATTGGGTCTTAAGCCTTAATCGATTGAAAGTCGAGGCGTTGTCTGAGTTTGGTAGGTTCATTTGCTTTTTAGTTTTATTTTTGTTCTTTCGGCAACAATCTTTTGGTTGCATTTTTAGGATAGTTAATAATACAATTGCTTTAGCAATTGTTGTTAGTATAGGCATTGGTCTACGTTTGCAGCCCTTTGTCTGTTCTTTCTTTTCGTAGTTGACAGCTGTTTTTATGGTTTTCGGACTATTAATGCTTGACCGTTTCAGTCGTCATGATCTTTGATCAATGAAATTTTCTCCTAACTATTTATTTGCGAAACGAGTAATGTAGCTAAAGATACAAGGGTCAATGTATCAACTCACTAATTTCACTAGTAGACTAGATGTTCTGCCATCATAGATGTAACACTCGGAAAAGTTGACCAGCTTAATTTAAGATCGTTCGGTAAATAAATTATTGACCTCAATGGTTTTAAAATATGTTTGAGAAGATTTTCAGAAATTTTACAAGACCGAGATCCTTGATTAAGGAGTTGGATAGTAATCTACACGACAAGACGAGTTCGTGCGAATTTTAGGGAGTTTTTTTTAAGTATTTACGAATTTTAAAAGTTACGGAGCTTTATAAATTAGTTTTGAAAAAATATGAAAAATAAATTAGATTTAATCTTGGCCGTCCGTCTTTCTTTGAAGGGAGGCGTGGTCATCTATTTGGTCAGACCTTCTTTCCGCTTCCGAAACCCAGAAAGTGCCGAACACCGACCTAGAGCTTCTCTGACCATAACTATGTTGTCCGGCCACCAATTGATGACATACCGGAACCAATGAATCCCTCTTGCTATTGCCTACACGTTGGTGGTGGTAGCTCATCTAATAGTCAACTGAGGAAGGCTATTCGACGACGGGAAACCCTGCGTTTTTGGGTGGATTTTCTGTGTTTCTCGGCGACTCCGGCGGCGATTCAAGCTGCATGTGGTACGAAACATACTTCTCTCTTCATCCTCTATAATATGGATTATAGAGTAATTGATTCAAAATGGGTTGTAATGGATTTTGGTTTCTGGGTTTACTTGGCTACTGTTTCGATGTTGTTGAGTTTGGACTATGTTTGTAATTTAAAATTGTTGGGTTGTTGTTTGACGAGGTGTTGGAGTGGGAGAACAAGGGAAGGTTCTGTACAGGCTTCTGTGTTTCCCGTGTGGGTGCTGGCTTGCCAATTAGGATTCATGTTCCAATTCTACTGTTAACCTAGAACCTGTTGGATATTGTGGTTTGAGGTGCTGATTTTAGATTGATGGTTAACTGATTTTATTTTGATAAAGTAGTGAAAGAGAGAGAGAAGTAGAAAGAAGCTATTGTGTTTGTTATGGCTGCTGGATTGAGAGAGCAACTTCGTTAATACGTTTTGAAGGTAAAAGTTTGACTTAAAAATAGAAGCCATGGTGATTGTTAAATTGAATGACATGGGATTTTCTAGCCCAATTCTGGTTCGACGGATGAGGCTAAATGAGAATTGATGTTGAATACATTTTCATTACAGGGTTGCTGAGATGGGAAAAGAGAGAATTTCTCCAGTTTGCTGTGATCTTGGTCGAGAGGATAAGGATATCAATTCAATAGTCTCAAGCAATATCCCTTCAACTTGCGAGTTAAAAGGTAAGCTGGACTCTCTTGGTTTGACTACAGAATCCTAATTAAGTGAAGGAAGGCGTTTGTGATATTCATATTTGAGTGCAATTGGTTGTTTGGCCATAGTAAATTGTACCTTTGAACTAGTGTTGATTTTGAATTGTGCACTACACTTGTTTTTTATAATTAATTCAAATTAACTCAAGGTTTGAGAAGTGAGCAGGGAGTAATCACGCCGAAAGTGAGGCTGATTGAATATATATATATAGGGATGAAGGATTACATCAACTTTTCGATTACAAAATCACATCTCCACTGTTCAATATGTAGTTCTATATGAGTAAGATCATTTCTGCAATTTTCAGAAATTTTGGTGATTGTTAAAGCATTCAAAACTGCGATTTATATTTATAAGCATGAACGGTTCAGGTTTGGCAGATTTGGTTCGTTCATTGATTTAATCTTGTTCGACACATTAACGATCACCAAATTGGGTGAAAATTTGCATAATTGATCTATATATAAGGACCAACAAACTGAATGGTGGAGATTCGAAAATATAATCGAAAAGTTAGTGTAATCTCTCATCCCTCATATATGTCAAAAAAAAGAAATCCCTTAATGGAAAAGCCCTATATATATATATATATATATATATATATATACACACACACCACATATAGACACACACGTGTGTGCATATATATGTGTGTTGACAATTGCTATTTGGATTCATACTTAGGTTCATTGATTCTAAAATGTGGAGTTAGAAAACGTGGATGCTCTTATCATTGGAGAGTTGTAATATTAATATTGTGGTGAAAGGAACTTGAAAGTTGGGTGTCCTCTGTAATTATCGACACACCTAATGTGAAATTGAAATCGAATGTTATATCGAATTATTGTTAACGGTAATATAAACCGAATGAGCTTTGATTGTAAAAATTGATTGGTCGTTGGTTTGGATGACTAGGAACTAGTCATCGTAACTGCTTTTGTCAGGACTCATCCCGGATGAACCCTGCAGGGATCATCTCCTTGGAGATGCACCAGAAATTCGGCATAACCTCCTTTGAAAATGAAAACCCTTCCTAAAGCCACTTGCAAACACATTTCTTAAATCATAATCTAACCTTTTACACCTGGAGGCTTCCTGCTCCCCTAAGTTTATCACATCTCCCAATTTAAAATACTAATTCAAAATAATCCCATAACCAACAAAAAAGACATTTAATAATTTACTAATTTGATTATCAGAGCATATCTAAGAATGAAAGAAAAACAATGAATAAAGAATAAGCGGAAGCAGCCTCTAACTATGCCTCGACTCCATGTACGCTCGACCTCACTTAAACTTAGCCTACAAACTGGGCATTTAAAACCCAAGGGCCTAAGGGAAAATAATTTAAAAACGTTAGAGTAAGTGCACAAAAATAAATTAAATAATTTAACAAAATACATAATTTATATATTTTCTGACGTTTCAACTTTTAAAACCTCGATGCACGCAACTTTGATAACATTTAATTTTAAATCCATAATCTCATTAAAATAGACAAACCAGCCCCGCTGGTTAATCAAATACAAAAACGAGAAGAATAAAATAAGGGGAAGAGTTGTCACCATGTAAAAGGAGCCTCCTAGGCTCGGGTCGGTGCCTCCCAAGCTATAATAGCGTCCCACGCTAAGTGCTCTACTCACCTATAGTGAGGACCGCTAATAATGGCTAGCTAACTAATAATATAAATACCGATCGGTTGCTTTCCAGGCTATAATAGCGTTTCACGCTAAGCGTTCTACTCACCTATGGTGAGGACCGCTAATAATGGTTAGCTAGCAATAATCAATATAAGCGACCATATATCTTGGTGACTAAAAACATACGAAATCGTTTAAATCCATTAAATTTCCCCAAGATCAAACAAATGGTACGGTTTCTAACCGTACTTGAAAATCGTCATAAAAAATTATATTAAAACTCAATAACGTGTCTCAGATGTCAAAATATTCTCAAATCCATAATTATAAACAAGATTTAATTGTCAAGTTTAAATTATAATTAATTTCTCAATCCGAAAATACTCGCTAAAAATATTCTTAATTTCAAGATCGATACTCCATAAATAAACGAGAAAGTTATAAATAGAGATTTACAAAAATCCTATTTTCGGTAATTTTTAATAAATCTCAAAGTCAACAATAAAGCCGATAATAATTAAATCCAGAAATCATAAACAATATCCTAACTCAAATACCAAATTAATGATCCGAGCTCAAATCCATAAATCATGGCAAAGATCACTACTTGCATCAAACTCAAATAAATTTCAAGATCATTTCATAATTAAGCCAAAATTATAATATAAGCTCGGAAAATAAAATAATAAATTATAAAATCTTGCATGCATATTTAATTAAAACCAAAACGTCCACTCACAAATTTAGGTATAAGCCCGACGATATCCGAATCACCACTAAAGCGAGTATCCCTTCGTATCTTGACATAATAACCATGCTTAGAACCAAACTTCAATTCCAGAAAATACATACTTGAATATAGACACCAAAACTTTTCCACTTAACTCACTACCCTTACTAGGGTTAAGCTCCCCGGATTTCCACCAACTCCACCACAACCTTAATTCATCAATTCTAACATTCTAGAATAAATACCAAGAAAATCCAACAGCCGGATCTTCATTCTAACAACCGCCAACATTCTCAATCTTTGAAAAATCTCAAACCTAACCAAAACTCCTCCAAAAATTCTAAACTTCACATTATTAACTCCCCTTAATATAACACATTTAAAACCTTGAAAAGCCCCCTTACAGCGGCGGCGCCGCCGGCGGCCGACTCCGGCGACCATCAATGCTTCTCAAATTTTAACACAATAATCCTCTCAACCTGCACAACAACTTCTTTAACTAACACAAAATCTAATTCTAAGCCTAGCTAGGGAAATCGAACTAAAATAGTGAAATAAGCCCTAGAACTTCAATTATACATTACTCCATACCAAGATCACATTGAACTGATTCCTTTTGAGGGATTACTAACCTTGATGAGAGCTACAAAATGAGCCAAGAATCACCGGCTATGGTGGTCTGAGGAGGGAGCTCCGACGAGAAGACAGTCGACGTCTCCGGCGGGATTTCTCTCGATTGACGGCGTTATAGCGGCTCTCACCGGTCCAGGGAAGGAGCTGGGTCGATGGCCGACCGTTTGGGACCGGTACAGCGGTCTATGGTGGCCGGACGGCGGCGGACGGAAGCTGGGTCTCCGGCGGGTCAGAGAGAGAGAGAGAGAGAGCTTCTCCAAATCCTACCCGGGTCCAAACTTAATACCCAACCAAAATAAAACTCAAAATTTTACCAACTCAAAATTTACCCTTTTATCTGATAACTTTTTCATGCTAACTCCTATTTTATCGTATGGTATGTCTACGAATTCGTATTAACGTCCTCTATGACTTCCATAAAGAAATTTTCCAAAATAATTTTCCTACAAAAAGTCAACTCTAAGGTCCTTAGTAAACGGTTACGCAAAGCGGTAAAAGGTCAAAGTAACCTAAAAGTAAATAACCGCAAATTGATTTAAGAACCAGGATGTGACAGCTTTAAACTTGTTCGATTGGTTAGAGACTCCAGTTACCCGAGGAGTGTATTGCTCGTGATTCTCGGAGTTCGTGAGGAAAGCCTCGGATTCCAAGTAAGGGACCCGGAACTCCCTTGATTAGTAATATTTGTTTTATAAACTGTTAATGCATATATGAGATTGCATGATTGGTTATCATAAAAATGGTAACCGTTTTATGAGCGACTTCCTTAGACTTCGATACCCTAAACTTCCCGAGGGGTTGTATGGATTGAAGAATGTCCAACATCCTTTGAGGTGTGACACTGCTTCTAGGCGATACGGCGTAAGTGGACACTCTCGCTACACTTACCTGTGTTGTACACTTATATAGTGAGGTAAGTTGGATAGTGGGTCCAGAAGAGGATCGATCATCAGGTACAGTTTATGGCGCCACATTTATTTGATATTGAAAATATTTTTCTAAAGTTTGTCGTTCTTTATAAAATTGGTTTTATGCATGTTTTCATACTGGGCAGCACACATTACTTACTGGTTTTCAAGCCTAGTCATGGGTAGTTTCCTTGAGCAGCAAAGATGAAAGCTCACCCCAACAACAGTTTGTGGATGCAGGTATTGTGCACTGGGACGGTATAGTGGTGAGGAGTTGGGTGTGCATATTTATGATTGGTAATTTGGTTACCATGATGTTCCCTTTATTTTTGTACTTGAGTTTCTTGAACCAATTCTATTTTGTTGACCTTGTTATAATCACTCGTGATTCTATTCCTTGAAGCTTAGAACTTGTTATCAGCTGGCTTTGTGGTATTCTTATTTGAATTATTCCAATTTCTATTCCTTGAAGCTCGTTAATTATCGGCTATTTCTTAGGTTAAGGTTTAGGTGAATGAAAGAACCCAATTCTATTATGAGTTTTGCCTTATGATGTCCTCATTGAAGTTTGTATTATTTTGAGTACGTCATTTCATAACCATCTCTTATATCAGGTTTTTGGTGAATTAAAGTACTTACAGAAATATAAATATTTTACACCTTAAAATATTTTACGCTTCTGCTGTGTTTTTCTTAAATGTTTTCTTACATTAACTGTCTTGCGTTTCTCCTTTTCAGACTCGCGGCACTGTGACATGCTTAAATTGAGAATGTGTAATTTAGGGCGTTATAGTAGATCAACTTCCATATGAATAGACTACATACGAATTCATATGGATGACTAACCTTTTACCTTTGTATTTGTATGGATTCGTAATCACCTAAAAAGAACATGAGTGGTTAATTTTGATTTATTACTTGGTTTTAACATTAAGAGTCTAAATGTAATGCTTTAATAATTCTATGGATCTTTCCATTATGAAACTGCAATCACGTTTTTTCAGTTTGGGAATGAGAAGTAAAATTATGTAATCAAGGTGACAATTCAGTAAAATGTTGAAGAATTTCACTAGGTAAGATAAGGATTGCATGTCCAAATTTGTCATTATACAAACTAAAAGCACTTTCTGATTTGAGATTACCAAACATTTTGAACCGCTTTTAGTACTCACAACACTTATTGAAAGTCAGTTTAACTAAACACTCACATGTTTTGGCTTATTCTCAAAAAAAACAAAATAAAATAAAAGCCAGTTTTTCTAAAATGCACAGCTACCAAACACAATCGTAGTTATCCCTAGCCTTTTTAATTAGCGATTGACTAATACATACATGTTAATCAAACATATACAAACCTCACCTATGCAACTACTCCCTACACCTCTGTAACAATGATTATGTATATTTCATAAGCTGTCTGCATATACTCCATTTGTAGTTTAATTTCTTTGATTGCTCACAACACACGCACACTGATATATACTGCGCGCATTATCCATCGTTGTTGTCGTTTCTTCATTCGTCCTACCTATTATCCCCAAGTCTAGCTTATTGAGGTAATAAACAACTTCCAACCTACTTGTGAACCAAACCATATGAATCCCGTAGCTAATTATTAAATGGTTATAAACATGAGGAATGAACGTTTTAATTAAATCATATTGATAAACTCATACATGGATGAGTATGACATATATATATATATATATATATATATATATATATATATATATATACAGTCCCTATCCAGAGCGAAGCTTCGCTCTGGAATTAATGTGCGAAGGTCCTTATTTGACTCACTTTTCGGTCATATTTTTCGATCATACCCGGTCAGTGTCTAGATACATATCGTATGATCATCCTTACAAAGTTTCATCCAGTTTGGTGATCGTTTGCACACCGAATCAGATAAAATAAATCAATAGAACAAAATCTGTCCAAGTAGAACCGTTGGAGTAAATCATGATTATGGAGGCTTAAACGGTCACCAAATTAGATGAAATTTTGTAAGAATAATCATACGATATGTATCTAGACACTGACCGGATATGATCAAAAAATATGACCGAAAAGTGAGTCAAATAAGGACCTTCGCACGTTAATTTCAGAGCGAAGCTTCGCTCTGGATAGGGACTGTATATATATATATATATATATATATGTCATACTCATCTATGTATGAGTTTATCAATATGATTTAATTAAAACGTTCAGTCATATTCCTCATGTTTATAACCATTTAATAATTAGCTACGGGATTCATATGGTTTGGTTCACAAGTAGGTTCATCACTAATTGGCTAGTTTAGACTGTAAAGTTCAAGATTAATTTGTTGTTATTTAACCTTGATATGAAGATTTAGAAATTGTAGGATATGTCTATACAGATATGTTTCTTAGCTAGTTTTTATGAAACAAGTAATATTATGTAATTAAAGATATCATGCCAATTCCCCTTGTGCATAATAGACCCCATCACTAATTTCACTATTTTTGCACTCTTTTTAGATTAACTTATCACACTAATAGACTGTGACTCCATATCATTAGAAAACTAGATAATCTACAAACAAACGCATGAAGTTGATTTACCTCTCTACTGCTCTACACATTAACTATATGTATTAGGAATGTAGTGACATTATCTCTTAATTAACTACTTCCTCAAGCCAATAATTAGAATGATCATCGATCAAATGAAAAACTAAACAAACAAACAGACTCTCGAGCTTTATGCGCGACTGCGGACGGCTACTGTTCACCTAACACAATATATGCATATACACCTGTCGAATCCAAACCAAAGTCTTCATGTTTGTTCATCAACTGCTACTTCAGTAGCTAAGCTTTGTTCAGAATATGCAACTCATATATAGTTTACAAATCTAGCTAGCTAGCTAGTACAGAATCTCTGTCTCTAATAATCATCGATTCTGGTTTTCTCTAAAACAATGTTCCTAGTTAATTAAGCTAAATCATTATTGGACCACTCCTTGTTTAATTTATATATACCAACTCTCATTCTATTTTTTGGTGGGATACCTGTCACCTGGTTTGCCAGAATTTTTGCTCACTTGGAGTCTCTTGGAGACATACGTACCCAAAATACACATATATTCCTCTTTTTTTTTATTTTAACTTTTTATTAATAACTTACATACCTTGTATATGTCAATGAGATTTGAACCCATACCTTAAAATTATCAGTTAAACACTTTAACCAACCAAATCACGACTCACCAACATACACATATATTCCTTTTATAATACACCGTACCAACTTTGAAAACGAACACGGAGCTAAATGATTGATGTGAGTAGTGAAGCTGCATGAAAATAATGCAGCACCACAATTATTTAACAAATGATTAAACTGCTGGCATATATAATTTTGAGAAACAGAAAAAAGATCATAGGGTTCCCATCATGACAGCTGTAATGGACCTTATGGGTAGGGCTAAACACATACAATGCCTACTGGCATGACAGCAAGCTGCAGATTAAGTCTTATGTTATCAAAGATCTCATAAATTAATCATTACTGAATTATTACAAAATCATGTAGGATTTTAAGGAATTTCTAGCTCAACTTCACCCAAATTCCCTAAAGAGTTTACAGTTACTTTGTTGGTAGAATTTGCTTCATTATATTATGACCAATCATTTTAATACCATACTGTTTTCAAGAGCCATCTTATTATTTTGAGACTTGGTCTAGAGTTGCTACACTTGATCGATATTTGTTATATGAAAGTCGACTGATTCATTTGGCCGCCAACTACTCGTGCTGAAACCTCTCCTTGTCATCTGGCAAACAAATTTTGTATGAATTTCATGAACAAATATTATTTTGAGAGCAACTTATTATATGAATTAGAGCAATTAGCAGTTACACTTCCTCTTAATTATTATTAATGTAAATGCATATTGAGGAACGTTACTTAAGCAGACCTTACGCATAAACCTACTGTCAAGTGTCAACTAACAGAGATTATTAACTAAATTATACAAAAGCCTCCAGGAGCATTGTCACCAGAGATTATAACCAAAAATAAAACTAAAATATCTAGCTATCTACTCCATCAATTTTGATCTTTTATCCACTCTCATCAGTTAAATTTTCCTTTTTTCTAAGGGGATTGATAACTTGATTTGTCAACTTAAAACATGCCAGATGATGATGTTTAAATTGCATTGCTGGAGCTACACTTGTTCTTATTTATAACTCACAACATGGAAACTACATATCGTGAGTTTATGAGTCATGACACATGACCTTATCCAACTAATTAATAGCATTGCTTCCTGTTTATAAAGAACTAGGGGTGCTGAGTGTCCATTTTTATAGATCTATTTGAACTGTCATGTTTCCATGCATGATACGTGTCTTTGTTAATGTAGTTGTATGTCACTAGCTTGTCTTTAGTGATCTTTTTCATGTATCCCCAAATCACACATTGACTGTTTGTTTTGCAACATTATGGTAAAATATTGCATCGTATTTTTATGTTAAGGGCAGCCGCATCAGCTTTTAAAAAAAAAAAAAAACATACTTCATACAATTGTAGACTAATTTATGTAGTGATTCACCGACTAATATGTATATTAGCATATGAGTGAAATCTGCACTTCTTATTTATATTTTCTATTTTACAATTCACACATTTTTCGCTATTTATAGTTAATTGTAAAAATGAACTAGCCGATCTACAACTTCATAAAGCTAATCTATGTTGTTTAAGTGTCAATTTAAGATCACATGAGACTGCCTAGTAATCTAGTGCAGTGAAATGACAAAAATTCGGTTAATTATGGAGCAAACAAACAACCAGCTAACAAAATTAAACTTATCTCCCCACCATATCAGGGATCCCTTTTTCCAGTTTCTTCAAAAGCAAGCAAAAATGTATGAAGAAGAGGTCCAGCGCTATGGAGTCAAATCACCAAGGCAATTTCACGTGAATTGGCTTTTTCTAACAAGACCTCTCGTCTCTATATTTATATATTATGGTTTTATAATTTATATACAAAAACTTGTGAAGTAATGTACACGTTGGTTGATAAACATTGAGGTTTAGGAACAAAGTTTCCGAGAACCGCTTAAACCCTAACGGCTTCTTGTAGAAATGGAATCATGGGGTGAAACTGAGAAGGAACTGTCAAACTCATATTCCAGATCCTCAAAACCCCAGAACTCATCATGCTCTTCTTCTACTTCCTCTGGCATCTTCCACCTCTCTTTGTCTATTTCATCTTCTAATTCCATAACCTCCAACACCTGTAAATGATAGCAAATTTTCTATTAATGAATGTCGATATATTATTCCTGGCATTGCATTGCATCCCAACTACAATTCATAACAGAACAGTGTGTGTGTACCTAACTGCTTCATTTAGGATGTGCTCTAATTATTGCACTCTAAAGTAGTGTTCAAAAAGCAAGAGGAACCAAAGAACTTTTGCTATTTCTAAATCATAACAACCACAATAGCTAGTATAGGGATACAAAGCTCACTGATTAGTTTAGCTGACTGCAAGTATTAGCGAAAAAGGGAATCGCGTGTTTAACTTATCAATCAAATCAATAGGAATATGGTAATGGTGAATTAATGAAGGACTATCTTTTTCTTTAATGTTTCTATTTTGTCTGTGAATGAGAAGAATTGTTCTGCTTTTTCATGGTGCAGAATTTGCAACTTCTTAAGCACTCTATGCAAACGAAAATGACAACCAAAAATGGCTCATACAATAATGAGTCAAATTAGGACCCACTCTCACAATCAATTTAGATTACAAGTCTTAATCTTTTTCAATTATATTGCGTAGGTGATAGTTCTATGTTTTAGCACATATATTATGTTTTGGTGGGACAGAACCATTTCTGTCTGCTTGTTGATACTATGATTTGTGTAGAAAAATGAAATGCACTTCTACCAACTCCCAGCAAAGAAAAAACTCCCAGAAAAGAAAACTAAATCCAAGTTTCTTCTTTTCTGGTACTAACTGGTGAAGAAAGAAGCAGAGAGTCATTACAGGCAAACCACCATATAAGTTTTGGCAAACCAAAACAACACAATCAACTGTAGAATACTGTGTATATAGAAATTGACTCAGAGATTTAGGCATTAAAACACATAGTTTAGTTAGTTGGCTGGTCAACTAAAAGATTACTATTGGCCTAATCAACATGACACACAAATATCTATAAATGATACTGTAGTCTCCTTGGATGATGTATAGTTTATTGAGAAGATTAAGATCATTTAAGTATCATTACTGAATACAATTAACCTGATATTGCCAGTTGTTAAATGAGACTGCATGATAAGGTTTATTAAAATGTGATGTCTATAGAGACAACATGGTACTTTATAATTAGAAATAAAACCATTTGGAACGCATTTTACAGACCACGGTAGGCATAATCACTAATAGGGATTTAACATACCTATGCAGTAAGTTGTTCTTCAATTAGAGATGTGACCCCTAATGTAATATACGTAGCAAAAGTTGATGATTAAAAGATACCTCGCTCATGGTAGGACGCCATGTCGGCAATGCTCGAATGCAGAGAGATCCTGCAAAGGCAAGTCTTTTTAGTTGTGTAACATCATAGGCCCCTCTAAGCCTTGGATCTACTAGCTGATCAATCTCTCCCTGGTTTAATATTGGTTTTGCCTGTTGAACGTCAGATTTACAATTGATTATAACTACACAAATGCATATAATCAAATTCTAATAATTAATCAACTAGTCTTAGTACTCTAGAAGAACCCCGCAAGCCAATTATTCCCTTCTGAAAAATGGGCAACTTGAAATAGACTAAATCAAATGATTTGTTCTACAAGATTGTCATTTACCCAGCTATGTAAGCTTTGGTGAGACCCGTCCACTGGTTTCTTGCCTGAGATGAGCTCTAATAAAATAACTCCAAAAGCAAAGACATCTGTTTTCTCATCCACAATTCCATGCATATAGTACTCAGGTGCCAAGTGCCTGCACAATATAAAAACATCAGCAACCATTTTGATTCAAATCACTTGTTTGATTACTAAAGCTTGGAGGATTACTTACCCAAAGGTCCCTTCAATTGGAGCAATTGAGTGATGAGTCCATTGTGATGGAAGCCATTTTGCTAGTCCAAAATCAGATATCTGTGATATCCCAAAGACAAAACAACATAAAATTTAATGCATTAAAATCCCATTTCAATCAAAGATGAACAAGCTATGAGCCTATGACTAATGTGTATACCTGTGGTTCAAAATCTACAGTCAATAGTATATTTGTGGACTTAATGTCCCTGTGAATAATCCTCCTCTGGCAGCCCTTGTGCAAATAATGGAGGCCTCTACCTGTCCCAATAGCTATCTTATACCTTGTTTTCCAATCCATAGGTGGCAAATTTTCATCTACAACAATGATTTCAAAAAGATTAATTGTGTGAAACACAAATGTCACAAAATGAATGGTACCCAGAAACAGAACCAGAACAAAAAGACTGAAACTTTTGTGGTACTACCATGAAGAAGAGAAGCAACAGAGCCTCTGGAGGAGAAATGGAAGATGAGGTAAAGGCCATTGTCAATGCAACATCCCACAAGTGACAACACATTTGGATGGCAAACATGGCCATAGTTCCAATCTCATTCAAAAACTCCTTCTCTTTCCTTTCATCAGTCACAGTTTTTGTGATCCTCTTCACAGCAATTTCCTCATTACCTTTCAAAATTCCTCTGTACACCTCTGCATATCCTCCTTTTCCAACCAAATTCTCTGAAACCCAAACACAAAATATTCAATTCAATCACCTAAGAAAAACCCACAAAGAGAAAACATTTTCAAATTCATGTTTGATGCAGAGATAAACCTGAGCTGAAACCATTGGTGGCATCTGAAATCTCTTCAAATGAGAAGCATTTCCACGTGGGTCTTGGAGAAAGCTCTATTGCTTCAACATTCTTGAGGCTTTCATTGCTCTCTTCAACATTACAGCACACACTCGGTGGGCTTGCGACTTCTTCCAAGCTTCTTCTTTTGAGTGAGAATAGCCTTTTCAGGCTGTTTGTCCTAATGTATTTCATTTCTGGCTTCAAATATCCAAACTTGAAACAAGAAACAAAATCTATAGGGGCAGCTGAAGTACTATCTAGAGCAGACACAAACTGAACCCGAACTCTATCTCTATCTCTTTCTCTCTGTCTCAAATTAAAGAGGGGGTTTGGGGATGTCTGTACTTATATTTGGATCTATGGTGTGGGACTTTGGAAGAATGATGGTTCTGCATGCATTGGATAAATACTCATGGAAAGAGAGAGAGAGAGAGAGAGAGAGAGAGAGAGAGAGAGAGAGATGACAAGAAGGGTCTCTGGCTCTCTCTGCTAAAGTGGGTTAAAAAAGGGTTTTGTCCAAGATGAACAGAGGAAAATGGCGTTTTTATGGTAACGAGGCAGAGGAGCTCCTGCCTTGACATCTTCCATTTATGCTTTCTTTGAACCTTGAAAGTGAATATAAAACGGTCATAGAAATTTGGATTTGACTTTATTTATTCACTCAAATTTTGATTTGAGTTTTAAACTTTAGCTAATTGGCATTGAAGGGTAAGGACAATTTAGAGCGGCAAAAAATGGGTCAGTCGTCTCCGGTTAGGCTCTTTGTGGGGTTGAAGAGATGATTAGGTCTAGTTAGACTCAAAATCCAGCTCCTTGTCTATGGTCCCCTTGCAGAATTGTTTATGGCTCACGAGTCATACTCGTAAGTGTACAGACAACCCTGGCAGATAGCTATACACTCGACTCTGAACACGACTTGACTCTACATGAAACAAAATCAACATGTTCGAATTTGTAAAAATATCGTAGCAAGATTTACCACGTTAATTTTGATTTCTGAATTGATAGTGTGATGAGATGCAAAATGAAGAGTCTCATCATTGTCGAGTTACGAAAATTCTTTTCGCACCAAAGTATAAGTGAACCGATTAACTAATATGTAATATTTTAATCCGGTTATTCACGTCACATTATCATGCATGTATTCTAATACCGTTAACAAAATTGAAACCTAAAAAAATAGTCCTAAGTGTTTCAAACACAGAAGGTGAGGACCTGAGGTTAAATAAGATGTATTTTTATTTTTATTATAGACGCTTAATTTGATCGGATCAAAAATAAAAATGAAATGAATGAATATAGGGTTTCTAGTCTTTATTGGATCTTCGCATACAACGATTTGAGGACTTACACATTAATGGTACAAGTTCACCTTGATGCTTAGAATCTGCTCGGTCAAATCGTCAAAAATACATTTTCCTTATTTATAGAGTTAGAGCATCTCCAACAGCTTCTCCAAAATTTCTCTAAAATGGGGAAACAAAAGTTAAAATCTCCGAAAAATTTATGCTTAAAATCCAACAGCTTCTCCATTTTGGAGATTTCAACATTTAATACAATAATAAAATATATTATATCATTATTAATTATAACAAAATACCATTATATATTTCATTGTAACAATAAAATACACAATCAAATATTCTATTGTTGTCTTGAATTCGTTGGAGCACGTGAAGAATTAAATTTTGGGGAAGGAAGGCTTTGCTGTAAATTTAGGGAATGAAGGCTTCTCTTTCTTCTTCATCCCCGTTTTGGGGAATGAGATGGGGAACTGTTGGACCTAAAACAGTTATATATTCTCCAAAATTGAGAAGTTCAAGAAAATAGAGAAGTTGTTGGAGATGCTCTTACGTACTGAAATTTTCCATATTAAAATGACCGTCTTTCCAAGAAGAACCTAATTGTTGCCATCGACAATGTTGGAACTATGCAAAAGTGAGTGTTGGACATTAGGCACAAGTAAATGTTGGTTACAAAGATGGAGGATGTATTAATTTAATTCTACATGAGGGGTCAGTTTCTGGGTATCCAACACACTTGAGAGTTGCCAAAACATGATATACGACACTAAAAAAAATGCTAGTCAATAGAGAAGAGAAGCCATGACTTTGCTCTGAATAAAGTTTCAAACACTAATAATTTAGATGATAAACCGGAAAAATAAATAAAAGTAACAAAACTGCTAATGAAATTGATCGGTAAATACGACACACTATAAGAAAAAATAAGGCTTGCACATATGAGGGACAATTTTAAGGGACAAATACATCTCAACCACATGTATTAAATATAAAAGCATAAATAATACATCGCACCTCCCCTTGATCTTTACATCAATCATAGGGCTCTTCCTAATTCTTACTAATCACGGAAGTTTCAACAACTTAGCATGTCAATACTCTTTAACATGTCTTCAAATGTGGCATTGGACAATGTTTAACTAAATCATGTCGTATTGTCCTCAAATGATCTTTTATACTTAGATCTTGAGGAGAAGGCCGCTTGTGAACTCAAAACATAAGTTTGTGCAGAAAATCAGATTTCCGCACAGCATGACCTTCAGTTACTAGAACAGTCGTAAGTTCCTCTAGGAAATATATATGAACGAACCGTAAACGGTTTTGGAAACTAGACTCATTTAGCTTTCCAACCGTATATTACACACGTTCTGGTCCGTCAAGAGCTATTCACAAAGTCCTGTCAAAGTTGACTGTTTTGCCAAAATCAGATTCTTGGACAGATTCGTCCTACTTTACGAAAACGGTCATAACTCACTCAATATGATAGGTATGATCAAATGGTTGGTGTCCCTAGAAAGTAGACACATAGACCTTTCCAATGGTACCAATTTCACCATTTTCCAGTGAGTAAGATTTCATGCAAGTCTCGTGGAAGTTGACCTACAAAACTTGGCAGATTCTGATTTCACTTTTGATGTGTCTTTCTTATGTAGGGATAGAATAAGCCTCAACCTTTCATACCATTAAGTATTGAAAAAGGAGTTACTGCCATTACATTGGCGTTACGTGGGCGCATAGCTACACTTAGCTTTACAACTTTTCATAGTGAATGAGATGTCAAGTCTTTCGTATTGTGTTGAGTACATTGATGCGTCTTATTGTACTTAGATGGGAACTCCATCTCTTAACACATATTTGTCATCTTGCTTTAGACAAAACAACGGATCTCTCTTTAAAGCAAAGACCTTTGACTAATCATGGGAGTATATGTAGGCCTCACTAGTTATAGAGCGCCTAAGCCGATTGATGAAAATCATCATCAATACAGTCATCGAGTGCCTTATCGAGACCATGTCTTCCCAAGATCTTTTTCTTCGGATGTTGATACATATTGGCATCTCTTGATCCATCAAGAGTCCATGTAAATCCGGAATGAACACGCAAAGGCATAATTCACCATATCCTTTCCAAATCAAGTAGAGTTCATGTGCGTTCCAATACCTTTAGCAAACACGTGCTCTTGTGGTCTGGAGCCACTTGATTCAGATGAATGAAGTCTGTTTAAGATCTTCATGTATATCTCTGATCCCATAGAGATGTTATTATGACCACATTCATAGGCTGCATGTTCAGTTATTCGGAAACTACCAAACTGACAAAGTAGTGGAGTTCAATGACATCCATTACGAGAGCATATCTCATCGTAGTCGATCTCAGTGCGTGTTAGTGAGAGACCTTGCGCCATAAGATGAGTCTAAGCTCTTGTTCTCACTACGCTATCTAACAAAGGTATAGTTGATAGGGTTTAGCTTGCGGTGTCAGCATCACCTGCCCAAGGACCTATCTCTTTGTTAATGTTAGATCGCATCTTTCCATTAGGTCAATCAACTAAGTTGATATTCATCAACGAAGGGTGGTTCGATAGTAGACTCATTATCCCACGTCCTCATGTACACTAGTGTAATACTTGTAGAGATCTCTATATGGATTAGATTTGATGTTGAGGCGTCCCCCAACGATAATCACAATTCAGACTACATGAGACGGATTTGAGTATCATTGATCAATGGATCAGGTTGTGCCAATCTAGCTTTCTTCCTAGTGCGAGAATATATCGAACCTAAGGGCCTCCCTCCTTTTGGGGAGCCACACGGCCTTGTGACACCAATTTTGCCACTATATGGCGTTACCATATCACCATCCATGGTGATGGCGCCAAGACCAACTTCTTTTGGTCGCGCCATGTCCTTTTGTAGGACATCAATCCTTGCAGACATATTTGCAGCATGTGATCTCGTCACTTTAACACTTTAAGCATTTGGGATCAAGATGAGACTTAGTGGGGACAAACCACGACAATTCACGTCGTTCCACTTGAACACTTGTGTTCTTATCTCCCCCTAACGGCGGAAATATTGTCTCATCAAAGTGACAATCCGTAATTTAGCGGTGAATGAGATTGCCTGACAAGGTTTCTACATATGCGGATTATAGGTGGAGGTTCATATCCAACCTAAACTTATTCATCTCAAATGACTCATCATTGTACGCAGTGGCCATGCGATTTGGCACCTAGAAATAACATCTAGCCGAGCTCAAGGATTGGAGATCCGTTTCAATCTTGCTAAGCTTAAGGATTGGAGATCCGTTTCAATCTGTTTCAACCAAGCCTGTATGAGTCAGTGTCCCAAATATCTAGTTTGGCGACAACATGAGATTCGATACTCGAATCGTAGTGACATACAGTCCACTATATTGACTCATGAACTTCTCCAAGATGCGCTTTAATTCGCATTCATGAGGAGGTATACACAAAAGAATTCTTATTCATTCTCACAATGTGTTTTCAAATGAAAACCATTAGCATGAATGTCTTTAAAACTTAACACGGTTCCTTAGAATGTTGTGGATAGTTCCACTATCTGCGAAGCACTCAATGTCTCTATGAGACATATCTACAAGAGTAGATAGGCGAGTAAATAGTTCCACTTGAACCATTTAGAAGGATTGAAAGAAGCTATGAAAAGCTGCAATCCCGAGAGTGCATAAAAATTTCCGTGCAGAATGACCTTTGCGCACTAAAACAGCCATAACGTCTTCGTTAAAATAGATATGGACGAACCGCAAAACGTTCTGAAAACTAGACTCGTAAAGATTTCCAATGATATAAAGCTCACTGTCTGGTTCATCTGGAGCTGTTCACAAAGCTCAAACGAAGTTGACTGTCCAGAAGGGACAGATTGCTGTTTTTCGTAGAATTGGCATGTGCGAAGCTGTGAAGCTTGCAGGTGGCGTGTAGGCTTTTGCCTTAGCCAAAAGTGACGTGTGTATGATCAAAACCAAGTCCTTTCAGTTATTCTAAGGTCGTAAACTCCATGACTAGTTAGCAAAAGCTCCCTGACATGAACATAAACTAACTCAGAGGACTTAGGGATCCGATTATGATGATAATTTTCCAGCTTTGATAAGACTTCAACGTGTTTTGCAATACGGCAATTGGTTTAATAGCGTAGGGGGATCCAAAATCAAAAGCTTTTGGTAACTCCAAGTCAGTATGACCAGGCATGTCCGTGGAGGGTCGGTAGTGCGAGACACACTTAAAACCACTATCTCCTTAATTTCGGACAATTCTAAGACATCACACTGAGCTTGGATGAGCCTAGTTGAACAATTGATGATGAAAAATCCGCTATAGGGTAGAAGACTTAACCAGAAACACGTGGGCGATCCTCTTTGAGAATGCAGTGCCATGAGTCACCTTCAAAGGAAGGGACCAAAACGGCACAATATGCCATGTTTCTAAGGACGATGTAAGTGTACATCTTGATTGTAAATCAATATGAACCATAAGAGGAGAATAGTTTCACTGCGAAAAAATTCTCAAGGCATTCATTATTGCTAATATGAGTACATCGAGGTCTCAATAGACGAAGGACGTCGATACAACGCCTTAGTACATAAAGCTTGGAACGAAAATCAATGTCTAGCCGATGACATCAAAGTCATGGGTAGCTAGAGCAGGATCCGAATCTTTGAAATTTGCGATCATGAGGATGACGTTCTTGTCCTCATATTGATTTTCCATACCTTTTTGTATGCATTCACAATTTAAAGGAGCTTGACAATCTTGAACCAGTGATCCGAAGATCCACAACGGTTTCATTGTCATGACGTGAGTAGTTTTGACAAAATGGTGTCTAGACCGGGAGTGTCGCTATTAGAGCCGGCGACACCTCCCCCTATTTTCTAAACATCGGCACGACGTTTTCTGCCGTTGCCATGACCCATATTGTTGTCCCCACATTAAGGGATAATCCCAAATAAGTTTATCACATTAGCGTATATACAATTCCTGTTTGTATGATCAAAATCAAGTCTCGTTAGTAATTCCACACCAACTTGGAGGACCTAGAGAACTTGATGATGATCGAATCCGCTAAAGATTATGGATCATGATGCCACAAAAGATCATCGACAATATGTAGTCAATTAAGGTGGTAAGCAATCCACTTGACTAATAACTCAACAATGACTAATAACTCAACAAGTAGAGTTATATGAACGTTTCGAGAAACGCTCCATGAGTGCATTCCACAGTACTTTGTAGTCATTACTTTTTGCACAGATTGCCATTAATACTTTTGTCGATGTGGCGTTTCAAAGACTTTGAGCGCATGAGATGTGAAATCTCGGCATCTAGGCTTGTTAGCCTAGGGGTCAAAACATGTGGTTTAATCATTTCCAATGAAAGGTTCCATAGATACCAAGCGAAGATCTGCCTTAGGCATCTAGTACGTCAAAACTCAAAGGAGCAGAATGTTACATTGCTCTGCATACAAAACCAAGTTGTTATGAGACTCGATAGAGGTCACAAACGATGCTTTTAATGGTTTGTCCTTCGGATTGATCATACACAATCCGGAAAAGCCGCGAATTGATCAAACACAATTCGGAAAAAGGCCTCGGATTGATCAAACACAATCCGGTGATAAGTCGGGGTTGATCATACACAACCCGGACAAGGAAACAAGAGTGATCAAACACACTCTTGACCCGCGAATAAAATTCCGGGATTTTTGGTACCTGCAAATACACCGACCCAAGCATAGAATGAAGTAGAAGAAGGGGAGAAAGCACTTTATCTCCCCGAGGTTATTGAACTTAGAAGAGTTTTAGGGTTGTAAAATAAACATACCGTAAACACTTGGATGCTTGATCGGATGAAAAGAAAGAAGCAAAGCGGACGGCGGCGGCAGCGGCCGAGAGAAGAAATAACATTTTGCCCACTTCTACTTCGAATTTCGGGCTGAATTTTGACAGGAGGAGCAGCTCTAGATGAGGAAGTTGCTTTCAAAAATTCAGGTTGATCGGAGCAAGGGAAGATGGTGAACCGGTTGTCGGTAGCGGCGACGGTCTGGAATCTTCCGGCGGCCGGTTCGGAGACTTTCCGGCCGGTTCTCAGGGTGAGGCCGGCGGCGTTGGATCCGGGACGGAGAGAGCTTTCTGGGGATATAAAATTCCGGTAGAGGACAGTCGGAATTTTGGTCAGAATCGGGAAAAACAAGGCTGCCCGATTTTAGAGTTTTGGTTTTTAGGGTTTGGAAAAAAAAAATGGTGGGCGATTGGCTCTAGGGTTAGAACAAAGTGCATGCTAACGTGATGAAGGATAAAGAGTAGTGACAAAGAGATAGCAAGAGAATCATCATCTTATTCATTGATAAGAGCCTTTTATATAGGGAATTACACAATACCAATATGGTAAGGATATGAATACATAGATCTAGTCTAACTACATATCCTATTGGCATAAGGTCAATGCACACATAAAAAATATCTAGAAAGATACAGAATATCCTAGAACAACAACTTAAAACTATGGATTTATTTTCAACCGTTAGATCTACTTATCCCTCATATTCCCTTAAAAATTGTCCCTTAGGGAGCAGCCTTAAGAAAAAATATAAAAGAAGTTTTTTTTTGTTTTTTTTATCCAATGACGTTAATTTTTGTTGATCACAACTTGAGAGTAAGTACAACAACATGAGCATGATCCGCCCGCATGAGCTATCCTGTGAAAGTACCTAGTAGACACTACGCAATCTTTATGCTGAAGACCATGGAATAAAGTGCTATGATCAATCTTATGTGGTAGCAAACGGGACAAGCAATCAGCCACCGAGACATAATGAGGAATGGACAAATCCACAACCTATCATTATTTGACTACTTTTGGGACCACCCTACACAAAGGAGGCAATCCTAGAGCATCAACAAACTCTAATTAAAGGTTTTACTAAGAAAATGTTTTAGACTCGCAAACAGTCCCGGTCTAACTAATAACTAAAACAATAATTAAAAGCATACAAGAAAAACTAGGGCCCAAAATAAACCCTAGCCTAACCTCCAGCTGAATATGGGCCTTCAGGCTACACCCAAACCCAACAGCAGCCCCGTCTTCCCTCTCCGCCTAAGAAGTGACCCATCAGACCACCAAGCCACCACCGGCTCCGAATTAGCACCACCGACCAATCACTGCCGCCATCAAGACGACCTCAACCTGCGATGGTCCACCCCCAGCCAGCCTCTAGATCGGAGCATAACAAGTAGACCGAGGAAGACCATCGAGCGCCGCCGTCAACCAAGCCAACCACCAACACCCATCTCCTCCACTATGCCTCGACGTCGATCGGGCTCCGATCCTAGCCAAACCCGCCTCCGTTCCCCTTCCCCACCACAGCCCAGACACTCATTCTAACCACGAACAAAAACTGGAACCAGACCCATGCCTCCTGGACTGAATGAGCCGACCAAACTCCCATCCGGCCGCACTACTCATGCATTGACGAGGTGAAAGGCCATCACCGGCATAGAGTTACAGCCAGATAGGGCGAGAAAGGAGAAGCGGCGCTCTCTAGGGTTTTAGAGAGAGAGAACTCATTTTTTAGGTCAAAAAATATATAAAAGAAGTTAGTAACATAAAAAAAAAAAAAACAAAAAAAAAAAAAAACAAATGAAAGACTTGCAACTCCTTCTCTTCCTCTACTACGTATATGGTGTTGCTAGTTGTCACTGACTTGTTGGATGGTCGGCAACGTAATGAAATTAGAATCCAATCGGATATGTGACGGGAGAGTTCTTTGTTTCATTAGTGTATGTTCAATTTGGTTCATTTTATGGTTTCTTTATGTATGTTCATATTGTCGAGCACAAGTAAAGATAGTCGGAGCCAAGAAGAGGAACCACTTCATCCAAAGCATCTATCAAAATATTTAAAGAAAAAAAAAAAACAATACTCGAGTGTCAAAATAATGTAGTACATCTTTTCAATTCTACCTTAGAGAAAATCCAAATAAATTGTTTTCCCTAACATGTTGCTCATGCTTACATCTAATGAAGCTTAACTTTGATTATTCAGTTCATAATCTCACTTAAGCTGTCAGGGCCTACCCCGAATTTCATCATGAAACCCGAAGTAAATTCTATGGGGTCCACCTCCAAGGAAAATTCACCGAAAATTCGGCGTAATCTACCTTGAAAATTGACAACCCTTACCTGAAAAATTTCATATAGACACTTATATTATAAATCATCCATCCTCAATTCCCTGAAGCCTTCTTGCTCCCCAAGTTCATAACATATCCCAAAATACATCAAACCTTAGTTAACTAATAACAATCTCAAATGATCATCAGAGCATATCTATAATGAAAGAAAAACAATAAATAAAGAATAAGCGGAAGCAGTCTCTGACTATGCCTTGACTCTATATACGCTCGACCTCAAATAAACTTAGCCTGTAAACTGGGCATTTAAAACTAAAAAGCCTAGGGAAAAGTAATTTAAAAACGTTTGAGTGAGTGGACAAAAATAATTTAACAAATACATAAATTTAAATACTTTCCCACGTTTCAACTTTAAAAACTTAGCTGCACGCAACTTTGATAAACCATATAACTTAAAAATCCAAAACCACATAAAAATGAACAAACCAGCCCCGTTGGTTAATCAAATAAAGAAAATCTCGTAAGAAGAGATAAACCATCCCAGCTGGTTAATCAAATACATAACTGAGAAAATAAAATAAGGGGAAGAGATATCACCATGTAAGAGGAGCCTCCAAGGCTCGGGTCGGTGCCTCCCAAGCTATAGTAGCGTCCCACGCTAAGCGCTCGACTCATCTATGGTAAGGCTAGCTAGCAATAAATAATAGTAACCGATCGGTGCCTCCTAGGGTATAGTAGCGTCTCACGCTAAGCGCTCGACTCACCTATGGTGAGGACCGCTAATAAAGAGCTAGCTAGTAATGAATAAGAGCGACCCTATAGTATGGTGACTAAAAATATACGAAATCACTTAAATCCATAAAGTTTCCCCAAAATCATGCGAATGGTACGGTTCCCAACTGTACTTGGAAATTATCATAAGAAATTTAAAATAAAGCTCAATGACGTGTCTCACACATCAAAATATTCTCAAATCCATAATTAAAACCGAGATTTAATTATCAAGTACAAATTGTAAATAATTTCACAATCTGAAAATACTCGCTAAACATATTCTCAATGTCAAGATCGATAATCCACAAATAAACGAGAAAGTTATAAAAAGAGAATTACCGAAAATCTCATTTTCGGTAATCTTTAAGAAATCTCAAAGTCAACAATAAAGCCGATAATAATTAAATCCGGAAATCATAAATGATATCCAAACTCAAATACAAAACTAATGATCTGAGCTCAAATCCATAAATCATGGTCAACAATTAATCCATGCGTCAAACTCAAAATAATTCCAAGATCATTTCATAAGCCGAAGTATTAATATATGCTTGATACACGCATTTTATGCTATATTCTTAATGTGTTTCCGACCCTATTTAGCTTCGTTATTTCCTTAATAATGTCATTTCTAGCTTGTTTCTGTGTTGTAGGTCAAAATAGGCAGTTTTACACAAAAGAAGGTTAAAGCGCAAGAATTGAGGGGAATCTTAATCAAAGGAGGATTCCTAGTGCAGCAAGGAGTCTCATTAAGTCGTAAAATCTGAGGATAAGTCGTTTAGGAAACTTTCCTGTTTTGAAAAGGGAAACTTACCTATTTCATTTTAAGAAACTTTCGTATTTTAATTTAGGAAACTTGTTATTTATGAATCTTTCTTATTCTGACTTTCCTAAAATATTTAGGAAACTTTCTTTTCTAATGAGACAGGGAAACCATTTGAAGTCAGGAAACCAAATCTAACTTGGAATAGGAATATGTGAATGTGTATAAAAGGGAGAGGACGAATTCTGCATTAATCAAGGGATTTATAAATCAAAAATTAAGGGATTCTTTCCTTAATTTCGTCATTTGAATTCTGTTACTCCCTACCTTATTTATCTGACTTTATTTCTTTTGCAGGAACCCTAATTGCACACCAGGAAAGGAAGGAAAATCAAGGATTTTCGTCAAAAGGTTGATTGAAGGCAGAAGAAGAAAGGTTTTCACTGCTGTGATTTCTTTTGGAGAACAAGAAACGTACCTGGCCTCTATTCAAGCCTCATGCAATGAATTACTGCACAAGACATTCCAGAGAATTCTGGGAAGGTCTAAATCAGGATTTAAAGCAATAATTCATCACCATTGGATCAGAAGTTAATCAAGGGCTAGGAGGACAGCTAGGGTTTCGGTCAGACCACTATATAAAGGAGCAGGGAGCAACATTTTGATCATCACTTCTTCCACCAAAAAATTCAAAAAACGTTATGTCTCTTCTGTTCTCTAATCCGTCCAGTGCCAAGCCGCAAGGAGCAAGCACGCAGCCACGAGCTTCCTCAACGCTGCCAAAGTCCTTCCTGCACTAGTTCGTCACCCCTTTGAAGCTTCAAGGCCAAGAAGATTCAAAAGTGTAAAACTATGCTACTGCCTTTGTATTTTTAATCGCATGGATTATGAATATTGTTGCATGTGAACTGTTTAAGCGCTAAGATAAACTTGTTTACATGTTCGAATTCTCTGTAAACTTAATGATTCATGTTATATGTTGTATGGTTGCGCTGAGTATTAACATGACATATTGCATGGAATTTTCTGTGTTAAACCGCTAAGGCAAACATAGGATACTTAAGCAGATTATTATAGGTTGCATGACCGCTACAGTGTGTAATTCTGAATTCGTTTCATCACTCTTGATTGACATGATTTTAAGTTATATAGATTGAAGCAATCTATTACATGATTTTATATGTTTGTGTGGAATGAAGTTGATCACTTGTATATATTAGTTTAGATTCTGTCTTTACCGTTTTCATAGGAATGTTAGAACAAACCTCAAAATCCCCCCCATAAATCATGTAAATGTAATTGTTGTTTATATTTTGTAAATAACTCTTAATTTAGATTCTAATCTATTTAGTTTTGTAAACGCAGGAGCACCCTAAATTTCCCGGACTGATCGAACCTTATTTACCAATACTACAATTGTCAAAATAGGGTTCATAATTGTCGCACCTCGGTTTCGGAGCGCGTCAATGCTCGGAAAATAAAATGATAAATTATAAAATCTTGCATCCATATTTATTAAAAACCAAAATGTCCACTCACAAATTTAGGCATAAGTCCGACGATATTCGAATCGCCACTTAAGCGAGGTCCCCTCGTATCTGGCACAATAAATATGCTTAGAACCACACTCTTCAATTTAGGAAAATAAATGCTTTAACTTAAGCACCGATATCCTTCCACTTAACCCACTAATCAAGCTAGGGTTAATCTAATTAGATTTTTACCAAACTTCATCTACAACCTCACTTCATTGATTCTAGCACTTTAGGACCATAACCAAGAAAATCAAATGGTCGAATCTATTCTATCAACCGTCAATTTCTCCTATCTCTGAAAAATTCCAAACCTAACTAAAACTCTTTCAAAAATTTCAAACTTAATATCAATGAACTCCTCACAGCATAACACATTAATTAACATAAAAAACTACCCAAAAGTGGCGGCATCGCAGTCTGCTCTGCCGGCAGCAGCGGCCGACCAGCCCTTACTCGGGCCACCTTCGATGATCACCAAATTTTAGCACAATCATCCTCTTAATATTCTAAACAACTTTCATTACTAGCACAAAGTCAAATTTCAAGCCTAAATAGTGTAATCGAAGCCAAACATTAAAAATCCCAATTTAAGACCCTAGAATTTCAAATGCCCGATTCTCCTTACCTAGATTAAGATGGATTGAAACCTTTTGAGAGTTTGCTGTATAAGAGGAGAGCTTCCAAACGAGATAAGCAGCTCCGGTTATGGTGGACAGAAAAGGGAGTCCGGCAACGACAGTCGCCTCTTCTTGCCGAGATTTCTCCTTCACGGCGACGCGACACGAGCTGCCACCTACTCAGACTTGTAGAGGATGCTTCGAGCTTCAATTTGATACCAAGTTTGCCACCTATCTTGGCCGGATGGCGACGGATGGAGGCGATGAAGTCCGGTGGGTCTAAACGGGCGCGGGAGAGGAGAGAGTGTTGATACAAAAAAAAAAAAGATTGCAGAAAAGGAAAAAAAATAATAATTAAATAAATATTTATTCATGTCATACTCTTCCGTTGGTTTTGGTTACACGCACAAAGCTTTTGAGTTCAATTACAACTCTTGCAAGCAGGTGCTTGGATAAGAACAAATCAGTACGAGCACCAAAGTTTGATTGTAACTCAATTATCCTAACCAAGCACTCTATATAAAGAGGCCAATACCTCCACACAAAAAAAAGAAGATAAAAGGAGAGGAGAAGCAGAGGACGAGAGAGGAGGACAACATAGAAGGAAAAAACAACACCAACAGGAGGAGGTAGCAAGGAGAATCGCAGAGGAGCAGTTCATTGATAGGAGCATAAATATGCGACGATATGATGGTTAATTTTCCACTTTACTTTGTTAGTTTATCGTATTTTCCATTTGATTTAGTTATTTTTATGTTTATTAGGTGTTTTGGAGCAAAGAATGGAATATGAAGCAAAAGAGGAGAAATCTTGAAGGAAAGGAATTCATGTCGTGCAAGGAAAGAATTATGAGATCTGCCAGAAATTATCATTTAACTTCGACAGAGGATTGTGATCAGCTCACAACGATCAGATGATGAGTTATATCAATAGAAAGCTCCAAGAGTCTATTTTCTAGAACTTTTTACGGATCATCAATACCTATTTTGAATAAGAAGTTATGATCATTTTAGTGGCCGAAGGTCAGTCTGCCCGAATTTCTGATTTAGACCGAAACTTCAATTTAAAGGCCCAATCCAAATCAGCAAGCCTATGGACGGAAATTGAGGGTTCTCTAACCTTAATATCATCTTATACAAGACAGAAGAAGAAGAGGTCGGGAAGAAAAAGAACGCAAGAAACAGAGTTCGCTCTCTTCTCAAGGATTCTCCAAGCTCGGTTATTGTTGTCTTCCTCTTCCATGAACTCTTTTGTGTTTTCAATTTTCATTATGTGTAACTAAACTCATAGTAGCTAGGGGGCTGTTGAAGCCCCTAGACATGATTCATAACATGCTTTGATTTTCAATTTGTTTTTGCAATTAATAAGATTGAGGTTTTGTTTACCGATTGTTTATCGATAAATTCTTTGTGTGTGTGCTTCAGAGGCCTACTTAGTATACATGCTAGGGTTCTAATACTTTGATTATTTAATGCCTGGGTCAATATTGAATCCCTCAATTTGTCTAGAGAAGTAATCGATAGTTTTCACTAGCGAGTAGACGAAACCCTAGGTTTAACAAGGCGCTAAGTTTATTGCGATGCCTAGTGATTGCTCAAACTCTTTTCATGTTTATTGATCTCTGCTTGTTTAACCTAATAAACATACCTTTAGGTTACAATGTTTGAGAATAGTTTAGGTGTAGAGCACTTCCTGCCTAACGTAAAAAGTAAGAAAGAGTAATAGATTGTGCTCAAGCGCACCGAGTCAATCTGAGCATCTTCAATTGAGTTAGTTGGTCACAAATTAGACAAAGTATGTTGTGTGTGATTGTCGGGGGTGGATACTTCCTCCCTAGCTAGTCTCATTATCTTCATTCTCGATCAACTACTTTGAAATCAGTTTTCAGTTTTCAGTTTTCAGTTTTCTTATCTTCTGCTCGTCATCTTCTTGTATTTTATTTCCCTGTCAAATCAACTCCGAATTATCTCAAATTTTGTGTGCTAGATGCTCTGTGTTTCTAGTACACCTCTGTAAATTTTCGTGTTTTTCTGAGCAATCTAGGTTAGGTTTTACTTTTATTTTTCGACTGTTGTTCAATAGGAGCTGCAGTCACGTTTTGTGACATTTGTTGAAGCTTTTAATTTAATTTAATCCTCTGCGGGAGACCCTTATTTCTCTATATTACAATCGACAAATTTGCAGGAGAATAAGGAAAATAAATAGCTTTTAATTTAGCTATCATTCATTCTTCACAAGGTTCGGATGATCTCTAGTGCTCTCGGTTACTATTGTTCCTGATCACTCAAATCCCTTGTGGATCGATCTAGTTACTGGTTACTTTGGTTACTATGGTTCTCATGGTTACTTTGGTTACTACGGTTCTTTTTGGCTCTGATTACTACGGTTACTATGCCTTGGATACTATGGTTACCATGGCCCTCATGCCGGATCCCACCAAAACCTATAACACAGCCCTGTAACAACAAGCCATATTCATCGTTGTTTCATGTTAACCACCAAACACCTTTCCGATTCCTTGTTAATCATAGCCTCACACTAACACTCCTCCAAATTCCATGTTACCAAACCACCAATCTATCCACCATTATCTCCAAAATCACCAGCCAAATAAACTCCCCAAACACCAATTCACACTAAAACAAATAAATAAAGAGCTCATCCTCAAATAAAGCTATGAGCCCCTTTGTTTTGTGAGACTGCAACATTGGTGATCTTGGAACAGCCAAAGGAGAATTTGTCAAAATAAATACAAATATTGGGGGAGAAAAGTCCAAGCGGTGACAAGAAAAATACAAGAAGGAAACTCACCACTAGTGATTGGATGCGGCAATGGAATCACAAAGCAAAAGTCAAGTTTGTCCCTACACACAATTCATCCAGCTCACCTCACTCGACGCCCTAAGCTCACCAAAGTTTTCAAGCTCGGCGTCAACAACGATGAAGGCCAAGTCAAAATTTCAGTTTCTGGAGTATACAAAGCGAACGCATGGAAAGAGAAAACCAAATCCTCACCTGTTCTGTGGGTATAAAATTGCAAGCTCAAATCCTTCTACGATGCGGACCCAGCCATCACAAATTGCAATCCCATCACCGAGTTTAATTCTGGTTCGAAATCCATCTCTAGCTTGACTTGGCAAGAAGACATCAAAGAATTTGGAAAAGCCACAGTGAAGGATGAGGGAAAGGAACGGCAAGAGGAAAAGAAGAGTTATTGGGCCTCCAAGACATGGGTGTCCAGATCAAATACCCAAATTTTGGTTTCATAAAAGAAGTGCTTCAAGACCAACCAAAATATATCAAAAACATAAAATTCCACTTGGTACAAAACTGAGAAATCCCAAAATACCCAAACCTTTTCGAACTACATTGGTTTGATCCCTTCATAGGGTATGTAGGCAGTCTGGATTTAAATCTGGATACAACCACGTTTAAAACCAAATCATTGGTTCTTTCCAAGCACTACCAGAAGAAAGGCTTTAGCCGAAGAAAATTAAAAAAACTAGGCCGACGAATTATTTTTTCGTCGGCTAACGTGGACTTTAGCCGACGAAATTTTCCTTCGTCGGCTATGGTCAACTGTAGCAATTTCGTCGGCTAAAGAAATTTTTTCGTCGGCTTTAGTCTGTAAATTTAGTCGACGTCTATATAAAAGTTTAGCCGACGAAATATATAATTTCGTCGGCTAAAGTGCCTTATATTTGCAAATATGGACAGCAGCTCATCTGGGAAAAAACAACGGGAGAAAAAGTTTGGATGTTGTTGAAATTAGTTGTAGTACGTAGAATACTAAATGAATTGAGATTTTATATATGGAATTTAATTAATTAGAGTTATACATATATATTTGTTATATTTTCAAGATATGGATAAAAGTTGGATTTCGCTTCCAAACTGGGACAAAAGAAACGGTAAAGGAGTTATGCGTTTTCTGGAATATGCGCTAGCTAATGCTAACTGGAATACAATTTTCTATTGCTCGTGCACGAAATGTCAGTGTCGCAGCGATATTTATCGATTTGCGATTGACAAAGTATGACAGCACCTGAAGAGTAACGGGTTTTGGGAGAAGTACACATGTTGGTTATATCACGGTGAAACATCATCAGGAGGTCCGCATGATCATGGGTAATTTTCTGAGACAGGAAGTACATCCAACGATCCAATAACGACCTCAAGGATAGTATATGCCTGAGCGGTGCAGCCCTTCCCTAGAGTTGTCAACACTACTGGTACTGACAAGTACAACAAACTGCTTGTTTTCCAACAGACGCCTGTGTACCCTGGTTGTCAGAAGACCGTTCTTGAAAGTGTGATAGACGTAATGAAGATTAAAGTTTAGACAAAATCGACCATGAATGCTGTTGATGATTATCTACAGTACACTGCTTCGATGCTGCCCCACGGTCATCGTCTTCCTACCACTCATCATAAGGTCCGATGTATCCTGAAAGATGTTGGGCTTTCCTACATCAAGATCCATGCATGCAGATATGACTATGTTCTCTTCTGGGGTAAAGATCTAGAAGGGAATGACCTTGGTGGCCTTGACGCATGTCCGGTATGTCACACTGACATGTATAAGCTGACTCCTGCAGGCAATAGGAAACCTGTGAAGGTACTTCGGTATTTCCCGTTGAGAGATAGGCTGGAGCGGTTGTATATGTCTTCTCACACGGCCAAAGCTATGAAATGACACGCTGATAGAGAATTGCATGACGAAGATACCTTATACACCCTGCTGACGGGGAGACTTGTAAGCATATAGACAGGAGTTTCCTCATTTTGCGTCAGAGGTCCGAAATGTGAGGCTCGGGCTCTCATCCGACGGGTTTAACCCTTTTGGCAACATGAGTCTTCAATACAGTGTATGGCCTGTGATTTTGGTACCGTACAACCTTCCTCCATGGATGTGTATGAAGAAGGAATACAATATGTTGAGTTTGTTGATTCCGGGGCCCAGTTATCCAGGAAAATGTCTCGATGTGTATTTGAGACCTTTGATTGAAGAGCTTAAGTTTTTTTGAGACGTTGGTGATCCCACTTATGACAAGTACATGCACGAGATGTTTTAGATGCATGTCATGGTTGTTGGTACCATCAGTGATTTTCCTGCCCGTGGGATGTTGTCGGGCAACGTTGTTAGGGGATAAAAGGCTTGTCTAGAGTGTCTTAGCGATGAGGGGAGCAGCAGTCATTGCAACAAGATATGCAAATTGGGTCACCGTACTCTCCTTCCATATATTCACGAATGGCGGTTCGATGACAAGGCATTTGATGAGACCGTAGAAAATGGTGTGCCTCCCAGAAGATGGACGGGGGAAAAAAATTTAGCAGTGCTTAATGAGTACGATTTTAGGCAGCTCAACGATCATCCCAATATTGTGGCGGCAATACTTGAAAGACCCGGCATGTACAAATTCTGGACACATAAGAGCATATTTTGGGAACTCTCATACTGGAGTAAGTTGTTGATCAGGTACTACCTAGATGTGATGCACATAGAAAAGAATGTTTGCGACAGTGTGGTGGGCACAGTGTTGAACTTGGAGGGAAAGACGAAAGACGGTCCTAAGACACACATTGATCTAAAAAATTTTTTTATAAGAAGACATTTGTGGTTGAAAGAAGGGAAGAAAAAAAATGCCTCAAGCTCCTTACACCGTGAAGCCTGACCAGAAGAACGTAATTTTCAGGTGGATGAGTTGTGTGAAGTATGCTTCAGGCTATGTAGGAAATATAGCCCGGTGTGTGAACTTTCAGGACAATAAGATGTACGGGTTGAAGAGCATGACTGTTATATCCTGCTACAACGTCTCTTCCCTGTTTTAATTCGACCGTTACTTCCCCGTCAGGTGGTGGAGCCGTTAGTAGCATTGGCAAGATTCTTCCAGAAGTTATGCACACGGGAAGTGAAAAAATCTAACCTCCGGGAAATGCAAGAGGACATCATTTATATCATGTGTAAATTTGAGAGGATATTTCCTCCAAATTTTTTTTACATCATGCCTCACCTGATGATCCATCTTCCCGACCAATTGTTGCTTACCGGTCCAGTACACTACACTTGGATGTATCCCATGGAAATGTACGTTTTTTACACCTGAATTCCTCAATATACATGTTCAATAATCATAACACTTTGCAACTTGATTTATAGGCAACTTGGAGACTACAAAGCTTATGTGGCTAATAAATCCGAGCCTGAAGGATGTATAGGTGAAGCATATATTGCGCACGAGTGCGTCACCTATATGAAGTTGTATTTAGGAGCGTTAAAGGAAACTCTGCAAACCATACCGGTAGATGTACCGAAGTTCAATCTTTCCATACACTCTAGTGATGTTGAAGTTTATGGAATTTTGCCAGACTCCTACAAGTTGCAAACCACATGAGCTAGTCATTGCCCACTGGTAGGTATTGATTAACTGTCCAGAAGTTGAATACTGGAGAGACATCCATCTATACTATCTAGATATTCAAGGTGATCTCGAGTACCACAACAAAGAGTTCGCAACTATTTTGGCGGCTGGGTACGTAATTCAATATTTCTGTATGTATTTATGTTTATTGCATAATTATCCATATTTACAGTTGAATGGTTGGTTGCAGATGAACCATATTCAATTTGATGGTCACCCAAATTGGTTGCACGAACTAAGACTTCTAGCGATAAAGCCGATAATGTCAAGAGTTTATCCGATGCGCAAGGTGAATGGCGTGCAATTTATATGTGAACAGAGAGACAACAGACGGAGAACACAGTATTCTGGGGTGATGGCACATGGTGAGCGGAATGGAGTTAACTATTACGGTGTTCTCCATTCATTGGTGTAACTCGTTTATGGGCAAGGCATGACAGTACACCTCTTTAAGTGTAGATGGTTTGATACTAGACCGCAGAGCATGAAGACCGATCAGTACGGCATATTATCGGTGAACACTACTACAAGTTGTTACGAAAATGACCTGTTTGTTTTTGTCAAATCGGTAAAACAAGTGTTTTATCTTGATGACTTTGCTAAGGGTGACGCGTGGAAAGTAGTCAACCTTGTGCACCTCGAAATATTTACCAGGCGGCTACACTTGGAGAGGCCGAAGACGAGGAAGATGTTGCATATCAAGAGCCCAGCGCAATATGTATTCCTAACTCCTCTACCGTTCGCCTTAATAATGTTAAAGCGAGTCGTTCGGTGCGAATTCGTGATGAAGAGCCAAGACTTATTGATGTTGATCCAAATCAAGAAACAAACGAAGACTCCGGTGATGAGAAAAGGCATAGATTACCAGAAATAAATTCTGACACCGAAGAAGACTCATCGGATGATTCCGATTATGAGCCTTAGTTTTAATTTAGAGGACGTAATCCATTAATTTGTAATAAAAAAGAATGTATTACATTTATAGTTTACATATGTTGAATTCATATTTCTGTTATTTTATATGAATTTTGGTGATATATGAACAGGAAGTTAGTATGGTTTACATTAAACCTTCTGTTTTTTCAATGTATTTTTTTACTTTAGCCGACGAAATATACCATAATTCGTCGGCTTAAACCATCTTAGCCGACAAATTATAGTATATTTTGTCGGGTAAAACCATCTTATTTGAACGAAATAAGTCATAATTCATCGGCTAAGATGCGGTTAGCCGACGAATATCCTAATATTTCGTCGGCTAAACGCTAAACCCTAAACCTTAGCCGACGAATATCCTAATATACGACTTATTGCGTCTCATCGATTTGAAACTATTTTCAGTTGAAGGTCCGGTCAAAATACGTAATTTAGACGGTCCAATGATCTTTTCCGTGCGTTTAGGGGTTTCACTTATGGGATTGACCATCCAAATTGAGCCCTTAACCTTGTCGGATCAAGTTGAATTTTTACCATACATGTATTTTATCATGATAGTCAGATTTGACGGTCGGATTTTCGTTTCTCAAGTTTGATCATCACAATCACAACATGCCTACTAATGTTGTATAACTTGTTTACCAAGTGTTCAGTAAATGTTCCGTTTCAAAAACAAACTATACGTAGAACCTTCAAACACAAAAAAGTTTTGAAATAAGATATGACCAGAATGGTGAAATACGTCTACAGTTGAAAAATCACGGTATTCCGGTAAAGTCTCGGTGCCGATAGTTACGGTCAATGCAATTTTCCATTCTTTCTCCCTATAGGTAGCCTATCTTCGGTGGTTATTTTCCGTAAAATATTTATACGAATTGTTGCGTCTCATCGATTTGAAACTATTTTCAGTTGAAGGTCCGGCCAAAATACGTAATTTAGACTGTCTAATGACCTTTGCCGTGCGTTTAGGGGTTTGACTTATGAGATTGACCGTCCGGATCGAGCCCTTAACCTTGCCGGATCAAGTTGAATTTTTATCCATACATGTATTTTATCATGATGGTCAGATCTAACAGTCAGATTTTTGTTTCTCAAGTTTAATCATCACAATCACAATGTGCCGAATGTATAAAAAGTACTATAGCTGACGACATTATTGAAAATTCGTCGGCTATAGTTAATAAAATAAAATAAAACAAATAAATTGAAAATATTAAATAAAAAGTACTATAGCCGACGAATTTCATTACTTTAGCCGACGAGATTCACAGGTGTAGCCGACGAATTTCAAGGTTTAGCCGACGAAATTTTTATTTTGTCGGCTAAAGGTATAGGGTATATAATTAAACCCAGCGCTCGATAGCCTCCATAGTGCTCCAAAAAACCCTAAAAAACCCACCACCACCTCCTCGAGACCTCACCGCCCTCCACAACCTCCACTGCCTCCTCGAGCCCTCCACAGCCTCCTCGAGCCGTCCTCGAGCCTCCTCCTCGAGCCATCTCTGTTCTGCTCCAGCCCCGATCCCTCGTCCTCTTCACCGTCCTCACTATCTTCATCTTCTTCGTTTTCACTTCCATCCATCAAAAGGTAACTCTTTTCTTCCTCAGCCTTGATTCAAATTAATTAAAACAAAACAAAACAAGTATTTGATAACTTCTGCCGACCTAAATGGCCAAACGGGTTGGCTTTATTTCAAATTTCAAAACCACAGTTCCCTCCAGAGAGAGAAGGAAGAGAGACAAGAGACGTCCCAATTCCAATTTCGGTAAAACTATACTGTTTCTTCGATCGGTAATTCGATGGTCGCTGGGATCATTTGTTGTCGCTCAATTCCATGTAAGAATGTTTTCTTGAATCTCAGCATCAAATTTTTGGGTCTCTCTCTTCTTTCTTTTGCCTTGATTCGTAATTGTTGCCTGAGAATTGGATTAATTGATTGTGTATGGATGTCCCTATTTCCGAATATGTTGCCATGTCCCAAGAATTATATTGTTGTTAATCAAGAATTTGCAATTTGTTTAACCATATGAATCTGAGCATGAAACTATTTTAAACAGGATGAGCGGTAATTTTATATCGACGAAGGGTTTGAAAGGCCAAATGTCCGAATCGTCTAAGAGAACCTCTAGCAACCCTCAAACATCGTTTTGGGACACCATGACAGCCAGACGTGCGACCCTTCTGGAGACGGCGCAGAGGCAGCCGAGGGTTTCCCATTCCTCGAGACAGCTGGAGGTGCCCCCTTCATCGAGGCAGTTGTGGCCTCAGACCCAGATGGAGGTGTCTGCACCCCGTATGCCTGAGATACACCGGGTGCCTACTCCGGGTCCTACTGCTTCGGATAGTGGGTCATCTGAGGTACAGATGCCGCTGCCTCATCTGTTCCTTTCGCGGATGATATCGGCCTTACCTACAGTCGATGGCTCAGGGACGCCGATTTATCTACTGCCCCTGCCAGTGGCTCCATCAGCGGCGTACCGGTTCGTGCCTTTTGATACGCCTCTTATTTCCACGAGGTATCATCATCGGCGATAGAGACGAAATCCGTCGCGTCCTCCGCATCGCCCTTAGGTAATGAAAGATGAATGATTTGTTTTCTTATAATTGATAATAAAGGGTCTCCGATTTTAATAATCAATTTGGTTTATCATGTGATAGGCACCGTCGGAGCGAAGCTGACAAAGAAGAAGAGAGGCCCCGTCACAGGGAAGGCTCTCGAGAAGACCGTCAATACCTCAAGGAGGATCGTCATCGATACTGACGGGGATGGCCACATAGTATCGGGCGAGAAGTCAAGGACGTACTCCGGCCGTGTGGGATATGTTGTGGTCAGACTGGGGTGAGGTCCTGCAGGAGGTTAAGGACATGGTCCACAACGCGATGTCAGTGAGTTTATAAAATGCCTCAATAATATTATGTATTACATTGTTGATTTCTTGAAAAACTAAACTAATAAACGGTTAAATACAGGTGTGGTTTGACGTTCCCGAGCACCTGAAGAACAGCTGGGCAGACGTTGTGCATGGGGGAAGATACGTTGGGAAGTTAATGAAAAAACAAAATTGTATGTGATATTAATAATATTTCTAATATTTTTGTTGTATCTGTAGGTACAAGGAGTGGAAGAACGAGTTGCGGACTCACTGGACTACGCACGAGAACGCACGTTCTGGTATCCCTGCTGAGTTCCAGTACATAGAGTACGAGTGACATTGGCTTTTGACATTAGAATTGAACAACCCTCATAAACCGGTATTTAAAAAAATTAATTAGTTAATTTATCATTAAGTACGTCCGTTTTTAAATATTTTACTAATAGTTTATTTTTTTCTTTGAATGCCGTTTCTTGGGCGAACGCTCAGAACCGGCAACACAACACAAGGAACCATCATGCCGGTTTTAGACCGTTCGCTGTCTTCATGGACGAGGCAGCCAAGGAACATCCAGAAGTCAACCGGTACGTCTATACGTACGATAAGGCATATCCTGACGCCCAGGAGGATATTGTAAGTCATCATACGTTTTAAATTTTAAATTTTAAATTTTACTTATATATATGTCAAAATGTTAATTAATCATTTGTTTCCTATCCAATTAGGCGAAGGTGAGGGAGGCTACTGACGAGGTGATGAGTGCTATAGTGAGGGAGGCATGGCCGGACACGCAGGAGGAAGAGATGTCTGAAGCCATGTCCCAGATCGACACTTTGGATCCGAGGGTTGGGGCGAGGAGCATGGGCACAGCCTTCCACCGCGAGGAAACAACTTCTACTGCCAGGGTCTAGGAAAGAAGGGCGAGGGGGTCCTGAAGACCACTCCAGGATTTCAACGAAAGGCAGCCTCGACCAGCAGTAGGACGACTTAGCTAGAGTCGGAAGTTGAGAGACTACGGGAACAACAAGCTGCTCAGGCTACCGCTCATGCCACCCAGATCGCCGCCCAGAAAGCCTATACTACCGCGGTATATGCCACCCAGCAGATGTTCCAGTACTTGCAGGAGTTTACAGCTGCCCAGCTTCAGGGACTTCCGGCTCCGCCCATGCCTACGCCTATACCGCTACCTCAGCTGCCGCAACCTCGTCCGCAGCAGCCCCCAGAATCGGATATTGATTTAGACAATCGAGATTTTGTGTAGTTGATCAATTATATAGTTTTATGTGCTTGTTGTTGGTTATATGGAATTGTTTTGGTGTATTTTGCAGGTTACTTGAAATGGTAATTTTGCAGGTTTTTTTTTACTGGAATGGACTTATAGCTGACAAAACATGTAAGATATTCGTCGGCTATAGTATTTTTAATTTTTTTTTATAAGGTTTAGCCGACAAATTATGGTATGTTTCGTCGGCTAAACTCTTCTAAAGCCGACAAAACAGACTATATTTCGTCAGTTATAGTTATTTTTTTAATTTTTTTATTACATACTTTAGCCGACGAATATCTTAAATGTTTCGTCGGCTAAAATCTCAGACTATGGTCGACGAAACATTTAAGATATTCGTCATCTAAATTCTAGGACAATAGCCGACGACGTCTTCTAGTTTTGTCGGCTAAAGTAATCGCCGATGACTCTTTCCCGACGAAACCATAGCCGACGAAGGCTCGTCGGCTAAGATCTTAGCCGACAAATTAAGCTAACAGGCCGACGAAACTTTTTCGTCGGCTAAAGTGCTTGTCCTGGTAGTGAAGCAAAATTCTCAAACACATAACTAGACCTATTGACAAGTCATCTACTTCGTCGAGACCCCAAAAGCCATAAAACTTGACCTACGAGTGACTTGATCCCTCCTGGAGTACGTAGGCAACCTGTAAAACAAACCGGGTGTAGTCGCAATTCCCCTCAAACACACATTCCCCATTTGTTACTTTGTAATTAGAATCAAAGGGTCTTCCCTTGAAAGCAAGGGTTGTAATTAAGGAATTTATTTTATTCTGAATGGGTCGAACCAGACATAATTAAAACTCTATTTTAATTAGTAAGATAGAGTAAAATCGTGTTGGGTATTCTGGGGTACATAGGCAACCTGTAAACCAAACCGGGTGCAGTCGCAATTCCCCTCAAACACACATTCCCCATTTGTTACTTTGTAATTAGAATCAAAGGGTCTTCCCTTGAAAGCAAGAGTTGTAATTGAAGAATTTATTTTATTCTGAATGGGTCGAACCAGACATAATTAAAACTCTATTTTAATTATTAAGATATAGTGAAATTGTGTTGGGTATATTTATTTATAATTTTTGCTCAACAGAGAGAAAGAGAAAATAACTTTCTGATTTCTACCTTACCTCTTCTGGTAAGTTTTCCTTTTTATACTCACGACCAAAAATAGTAACTTTACATTTTACACTATAACTTTTACATACAAACTCTGATTTTAACATATAGCATGCCCACAGATTCGTATTAACGTCCTCTACGACTTCCTTAAGGAAATTTTCTCAAAATAATTTTCTTACAAAAAATCAACTCTATGGTCTTTTAACAATAAACGGTTACTCAAATCGGTAAAAGATCAATATAACACAAAAGTAAATACCCGCCAATTAACTTAAGAACCGGGATGTGACATAAGCAGCCGTTAGTTCTTTTTGTTTTGCAACTTGCTTGGTAACCTTTATCGGCCATGAGTAAAAAGCTCGGTCTAATGGGTAAGCACATAGTCGAAGTTGTTACATTCATAAAATATCGACAATCATGGAAACTTTAATGATCCAAAAAATGAATATTTGGTTGGGAATATCGAGAAATAACTACTCATTTTCAACAAATTTAGTTAGGAACGTGCACAGAGAAACCTAGGGTTTTTTTTTTCATTCTTCTCTTTGTCGTCGCTTTGCAACCCTTTCCTTCCTCTTCCTCGTCGCTACGTCAGATGAAGTCGCCGCCGTTTTTCTACGGCTTTGGCTATCCAAGACAAGGAGAAAGTCTCCTTTGGCCACGTCGGCAATGCTGCAATGTCAACCCATTTCTACGTCGTTGGGCGTCTGCTCTCTCTGAGAAGCAAGCCAACCCGAAGGCCCTCATCGGAGCCCTAATGTCTGTATGAGGTTTCAAGAACTGCGAACTTATGCGGGTTGAAGGAGATCGCTACACTCTTCGTTTTAAACTTGAAAAAGATCGGAAGCATGTCCTCGAAGGAACTTGGTTTAATGGTTGAAACCTCTTTGTGGTCTCCCCATACAACGGATTGTGTGCGGCATCTCATGTTCCGATTCTCAATTTCCTAGTCTATATCGAAATCTTAGGGTTGTACCCTGCTATCATGACAGAAGATGATGCAGTCATGGTGGGAGCAATGCTTGGAGTGGTGGAGGATTACGATAAGATCGACATCAAAAGAGGTGAAAAGGCTAGGGTTTTGGTTCTACCTCATCTCTGATCACGTGAAGCAAGCCTACCCATGATGACATTCGAGCTGAGATCCAAAAGGGCATTAGTCAATCTACAATTTAGGTACGAGCGTGTGTTTGGTTTTTGTAAAATTTGCGGGATGTTGGAACATAGTGTTGCAAGTTGTAGTGGCCTTCCGGACATGTCGAAGGTGGTGATGCTCGGTAATCCGTGCAGTGGAGTGTTTGGTGGTGGTGTGGAGGCCAGTTCAGGGAAGATGGTCAAAAACCCTAACACTAGCTCATTGCTTCGAGTTGGGATTGGTAGAGGGTTTGGTGTCAGTTCGGCAAGTGCCTCCTCGTCGGGTGGAGAAAAGGATATTGTTGCATCGTTGGTGAACCCTTTTAGGGCTGCGCCATCAATTTTCACCTTCTCTCTGCCTGATGTGTCATCGGTTGACCTAGCCATGCAGCTGCACATGTTCAAAACCTCTTTGATCCCTGAAACAATGTGTCAAGGTTTGGAACAGTATGTGGTGCGCCGAAGCGGTGGAGTGGTTGTAGACATCACTGGCAACAAGTGCAGTGCAAACATGGAGGTGGGAGGCTTTGGAAAAAGAAATCGAAACGAGGCAGGCCCGTGTTGGAGGCTCCGGTTTTGGAGCTGACTTTTGTTCCTAAGATAGAGCTTCCTCACTTGAATGGGGTGCTTTCTGTCTTACCTGTAGAGAAGAGGAAGGTTGCATTGGTTGCCCTGTTGGCTCCAAAAACAAACAAAAAATACATGCAGTCAGACCATGGATGCTGGAAGCTGCTACTCTGGGTCCTGAGAAGGCAAAGAAAAGAAGTTTCGGAGCTTGAAGAATGCTAGCTCTAACTGATAGGTCGGGGTCAAGCTCGACCGTTGTTATTGATGATCCTGGTGCAGGCTTTGGGGTGGTTGAGGAGGTGGCTTTGTGTACTTCAGGTTCTTCCTTTGGCGGGAATCCCTTGGAGTAATACGTTTTTTTTTTTTTTGATGGAACCATGGAGTAATACGTTTAATCGTGAACTTTTAATAAGTTAGTTGAGTCTAACAATTACGATTTATTGATCATGACACTTATTTTATGGTTTGCAATATTAAGATAAACTTATATATTTATGTTGTTTTGCATAGTTCAATTTTTACATAACACACGAGGATGGATTATGTTCATGTTGTACTCCTACATTTTTTTTAATCAATAAAATAATATTACGTTCTGGTTATAAAAAAAATTAAATAAATAAGCAAGTAAAGCTTCAACTAAAAAACGAATGTCGATAAATAAATTGGTTGTGGAAGGAAATATTGCGTTGATTACTTATGATTGAGAATGAATTGAAGGTGTTTTTAACCTAGCACCAAGTTTGTTGTACGTGTGAGGCTTCATTCTTTCTCTTTGTTTCAGCGGTGGAAATGACTTTTGGTGTTGTTTGTGCTCTTCGGTCACTAACCATGGCTGATTAGCTTATTCTAACCACAACCACTAAGGAATGGACACGTGTTGATATATTCAAACATATCTTTGATATAGTTCAAGTGACCCTTGATCGGTTATGGTTAGCTCTAGCTTACTAATGACTGGTCAACAGTGGCGGATTATCTTGTACTTCATAAACCATATGTGCCACATTTCAAGAAAGTTGTCGTAGTTGAGTTGGCTGGGTGGCTTGGATGAAGGAGGTCATTGCTTCAAGTCCTACCCTTCCCCATTTGTCCTTACTCCTCACTTTTTTTTTCTTTCTCCTCTGCATTTTCTTTTCTTTGTTTTTGATTTCTTACGATATTATCCAATTTTCTACTAGTACTTCTTACTTTCCTTCTAATTTTCTACCCCCATTTTTCTTCCCCTTCAGAAAATTGGGTTTAACAATATCGATAGAAAAAAGAAAATTGGTATTAGCAACTATTATAATTTTCTTGGCCCGGACGAAATTCGGATCGAGCATTGTTGGTCAGCTAAGTTTTTTGCATGCTTGACAAAGAAGTTGCAAAGACAAAATGGATTTTGTCGGAAAGAAATCACAGAATCGAGGCATTAGTTTCGATCATTACTGGAGGGTAAGGTGAGAGAATCGGGACTAGCTAGGCCGCCTCATAGCTTTACTTAAAAATTTAGCTTATGGTGGGAGTGTTTCTTAAGCCAAAATATTATTAATTTGGCTAAGAACTTAGATTATGATAGGAGAATTTAGTAAGTTAAAAATAGATTATATAAAATATTCTTGTTTTGTAAGCTAAATTTTGCTTGAAATTTGGCTTATGGTGAAAGATGTTCTTATACTCATACTCTTGAGGAGGGCTTTAGGGCTTTTGCCTTATTGGTATGATTACACACTTGCATACATGGACCTCCAAATTTTGGTATTATGATGGCAACGCATCAGAGGCCGGCCGTGGCATGGAGTGTGAGCAAACGATGAAGGTTGGACTGGACGACAGAGATAGATCAGTTTGGTGAGTCGTATGTCAGGCTCAAGTTTTCTTCTAAACATCTAATCTTGTGTAAACTGGTAAAAGACTCAACATACAGCAGATCAGTTTTGTGCCAAGCAAGAAATCTAAAAATATATGTTGGTACCCTTTTTCACCAAATCATCTCTCTGCAAGGTCAAGTTTCTTCAATAGATTGAGAAAGAGACTCTTTACTGGTTTTCACGACCAACAGTAAATAAGGACACGTTTACTTACATGAAATGAAATTGAAAAGTGAAAGAATGATTCCGGCAGAAGAGAATTCCAGCGTTTACTTACATATAATGAAATTAGAATGAGTGTGGGTCCCATCTCCTAATAAGGAATTCATTTCTTGACAACCCTGAATTGTAATACCAAGGGAGGAGGTGAGATTAGAAATGATATCATCAGGAATGAACTTTTATTCCGAAAATACCCTCTTTAATTTTATATGTTAATAATATTAAGGAATTTGTTTAAGATGCTAATAATTTCAATTTTTTTTCTTAAAGGCTTCTTTTTATATGCTAATAATATACTATTTGTGGAAGTTGTTTAATTTTTTTTGTTTTGTATTTACTAATATGTATAAACGTATGCCCTAATTTTGTTGTTCAACCCTTGCAACTTGCGATTTGAGATACATCCAAAATGCTAGTACTAGGTCCAAATGATTTTGATAAATCATGATAGAAGAAAGTTTATGCAAGGACGAAATTGCAATATACACAAACGCACACGTAGCCTTTGTATTATATTATTAATATGTAACTACATAATTACAATTAATACATTGAATAGAAATAATCTGTTTGGTTTGTTGATTATACATAACTTATCGACTGAGACAAAGACAAAAAAACTAGATCAACATATAAAAAAAATTGTGTTGAGAGTGATCGAAATGTGTAGCTTATATTTTTTTTCATGGGTATTTTAGTAATTAAAATAGCCTCTGTATTAATTACATTTCTAAACACAGCACAATGAAATTGAAATCTCCACATATTATTCTATTATGTCTCCCATTCATTCCTAAGTAAACGTGTCATAAATATAATATTGATTACGAAACAACACAAACATCCCCTGCCGGCCCGCCCTTTCCATTTTTCTAAATTAATCCGCTTTCAGTTTCAGAGAACAGCAGCAGCGTCTCTGAGAGAGAGAGAGAGAGAGAGAGAGAGAGAGAGAGAGAGAGAGAGAGAGAGAGAGAGAGAGAGAGAGAGAGAGAGAGACTACATGCAGTAACAATATGATCGATCGAAGTGAGCTTAATTTCTGTTTGCTCCCACAACGATGATGGGTCACTAGTCACCAGTCCCCAGAGTTATTGGTATTTACTATTTAGTTTGTAGTGCATGTGCATGGGAGGGCACGTCGACGTTGAACCAGTCCGAGCTGCTTTTCGGGTTCTCGGTGTAGTGCGCATGCAAGCCTTCAATGTTCCTTTTTAAACTGTGACATGTTGCTTTCCATGTCTTCAATTCCAGCTCTTCATCTTCACGTGAGTGTTTTTTCTTGGCTACATTTGAATGATTTGATTGAGGCTTTCACCCTTAAAAATGGAACGATGGAGATATTTCATCGCTTTGATTGTTTACCATTTGCTCGTTCTTTTATAAAATTCAAAATACTATGACAAGAATTATAATCTGCCACGTATATATATGTCATTCCTTTTTAATCAAATAATTTCATTCTACTACTAGAATAAAGGACTTAGGTGACAGACATATTTCGTCGCCTAAATGCTCATTTTCGTCGCCTAAGTCCTCAGGCGACAAAAGGGTGGTCGCCTAACAATCGTCGCTTCAGCATGGACCCGTAAGAACTTAGGCGACGAAAACAATATAATGGTCGCCTAAATGAACACTTAGGCGACTATATATCATCGTCGCATAAGTCTAAGGTGAGGAAACCCGACACATTTAGGCGTCAAATTATCATCGCCTTAGTTTCCTTTTATGCGACCATTTATTAATCGTCGCCATGTTAAGGCGAGGATTCAATTCTAGCGACGGTTTCTCATTTTTCGCCGCATAAGTCTTAATTCAACATTTTTATATATATGCTTTTAATTATAATTATATATTATTAAAAAATTTAATTATATCATTGATATGCACATAGTAATTATGTGTCCATATTTTCAAGTTCACATTCAAAGTTAAAAACCTAGTGCAAATCAAAATCATAATAAAAGAAGTTCAAACTCAAAAAAATATTAAACTTGCAAGAGGTATATATACACAAATAAAAGAGCAAGTTCAAAGTTCATAGTTTAAACCCTCCTCATACCCTAGCCTCTAATAGTCCTATATAGACAATGTTTAACAAAGAAGAAGAGGCAAATATCAAGGGTTCACAAAACAAAAAACCATGGACCTAGCTAGCTTCAAGCATCAACCTCAAGATGTTGGCCTTCTTGTACGCTCGGCTGTGACTGCACAAACTTCTCCAACATTTGTATGCGGCGCTCATAATCAAGGATCTTCTCTTGGGCTACTTTGACCTGCTCCCGGGCTCGTTGTGCCTCCTCCTGAGCATGCCGTGCCTCCTCTTGGGCTTGTCGGGCATGCTCCCGAACCTCCTCAAGAACTATATCATTGGGACGAGAACGCCTTGCTGCTTTTTCCTTGCCCAAAATTTCAACTCTCCTAAGCCCGTTTATTCCCCCCTGGTCCCAAGGACCTTCTCAAATGCGTCAAGCGCTGAGATTGGAGGTCTACTTGTTGAAGGAGCTCATCCTCTGGAGTGTCCGGCTGTTTTCGCTTAGCATTGTTAGGATTTTCTGTCTCATATCGTTCTGCAATGACAAAAATAATTCAAACAACACAGCAAAACACATAGCAATTACTAAAACACAGCAGCAATATGTGAAACACAACAAAACATAACAATTTCAAAAAACACGCAAGTTGAAGGAGTTAATAGGCATGCTGCATCTAATGAAACATATATATGATCCATGCTCACACTTAGCAACACACTCAACACAACAACACTTAGCTGAAACATATGAGATTTCATCAACTCACAACAACATCCAAGTGTTGCAAAACACAACATATAAACACAAAGCAACACACACACCAACAATAACTGAAAGTAAGTAGTGTCCAGTACCATAAGTGTCATATAAATGAAGTAAAAGAATAAGCAAACACATAAAAGAACACTTACGGCTTTTTCGGCTGCATCTCGTTATGTGGGGCGTCATACGCCACCTCAAAACCATTGATAAGGTATAATGATTCACCTCACGCCTAAGTTTGTCTGCATTGTATATGAAAGGTGTACAACCGACGTGGTGATGCATGGTTAATTTGTCTCGGTTTGCCGAGTTTGCAGCTGAGAGTTTCTGTTAAGAAAACATAGAAAAGTTACTACTGCTTCACATTGCATCACATAAGCTCATATATAGGTATATGATTTGATTCAATTCATCATTTTCCAAAACAAAAGTGAAATCAAATACTACACTACCATAGTGCTTTAAATTTAAACTAAACTTCTCTAACTAAATTACATATTGTACCTGAAACTGAGGTGACAAGAAGTGTGCTTAAGCCAATTCCACTTATCCATCCTTCCTCCTTGCACAAACTCTTTTGGAGCCTTTTCCCCTTTGTAATGCTTAAAAAACTTGTGGAGCTTACCCTTCCAAGAAGTGTATGCCTTGTTCGCCACCTTCATTAACCAGTCATACATCTTTTGGTTGTATTCGATTTCATAGCAAATCTACCAAAAATTAAAGGAGTAATGAAAGCAGTTACTTGTCTGATGAAAATATGGAATAATCAAAATAACTATCAGTATGGAATCATATGCCTACACAACCAGATTCTGGAGTAAATACAAATGCAAAAGTAAGCTGATGATTAAAAAAAACTGAAAAATTGTGACCAAGTTTTTTTTTTTTTTTTTCTGAACTCAGAGTAAAACATGCTGCAAAATATTGGCTCACACAAACTCCATCTAAACTTACCGATAGTCCAGTACATAGCTTCAGCCTCCCTCTTCCTTCAGCTCCCACCAAGTTGGTTGGTTCATTGCCACAGAGTTACAGATCACTCTACCAATATCCTTAGTAAGCAAACTGTTCAGCTCTTTAGTCTGGGGTCCATGGACAGAATCGTTATACTTAACTTCAATATTCTTCCCCGTTCGGCGGACAATCTCTTCGGCTTTTAGGCCTTTTATCAACCCTTTAGCCCTTTTCTTGGGTGGATCTGCCAAGCACCGACAAAACAACACATTACAATCTCATAAAAGTGCCAAAACAATTATAAAATAACGGTCTTGTAAAAACATATTAAAAAAAAAATCATGAAACTTTACCATTTTTAGAACCCTCCTTTGGAAAAGCCCGCCTTGCGCTAATCAAGGGACCTTCACACCTCGGGGGTGTCGGTGCATTGGGGGGAGGATCGGCAATCCTGATTATTGGAGGAGCCAAAGTAGATAACGATTCCAAGGGAGGAGCAGCCACAGTTGGTGGGTTGGCTGGCCTTGGTCCAAGTTGCTGAACAGCCTGCTCATAGCAACGTTTAAAGGCCTCCTTCCTTGACTTCCTCTTCATGAGTGGCGGCATATGGTTCCTAACCAAATAAGATCAAATTTACATGGTATCAAAATTTAAACAAGGCTTGCATTGTATTAGAACTTGACTGATAACAAAGTCCAAATACGTAATAGTGCTATCTTACACAACCCTTATACTGAGACACACCTACATCATAATTTTTAGTTTCACATCCCATCCACAATTTAGAACACACCATGACTTTATTATTAAATAAATGTTGAGACTACAGTAGGAGGAAAAGTAACACAAATTAAGGAGAAAGAAACCATAAACCTGCAAGGAAGGAACATGGAGAACAACAGTATTTATAGGAATATTATATATAGCGCATTGGTTTAGACTCTTTCACTTCATGAATGCTTTCTATTTAGAATGCAGTTGAAACAAAATAGTGTAGTGCTGAAACTAGAATGCAGCTGAAACAAAATATAATTTAGCTTAAACAAAATAGGATGCAGGTGAAACAAAATAGGATGCAGCTGAAACTAGAATGCAGCTGAAACAAAATAGGATGCAGCTGAACTAGAATGCAGTTGAAACAAAATAAAATGTAGCTGAAACAAAATAGAATGCAGCTGAAACTATTAGATGAAGAGCTTGATTGGTAAAGTTAAATTCTGCATTGCAATAGTACACTAGTACATACAATAGATGGTACAAATGATACTTAATACACATTCTTACCCCATCAGATAATTCCAAGCAGAAGAAAGTGGAACTTATAAAATTGTTTTCAAGGTTTAAAGTTGGATAAAGTACCTCAAGGATGAAGCTAGTTGGTATCTTCCAGAAACCAATGCAGGAAGGAGAACAGTGTTTCTCTTGTATGACAAGAACCTGCAATCAGTCATCCATTAGTACATGATTTAAGTCCGAACAAGCAAATCAAAAGGTTTGCCTAATAAGAATCATGATGAATCTAAATTAATAATGTGAACTATAAACCATAAACCATAAACCCTGACCTTGTGATCAATTTAGGAGAGAGAGAGGCATAGATGAGAGGAGACTCAAGAGAGTCCGAGGGTGGAGATTGACCCTTTCATAGGAGAGATGAGAGAGAGGCGCAGATGGGAGGAGAGAGAGGCGCAGATGAGAGGAGAGAGATTAAGGATTGGCAGGAAGGATCGGGTTCACCTAGAGATTGGAAGAAAATTGGGAGGAGAGATGAGAGAGAGGATAGCAGATGGGAGGAGAGATGAGGGTGGAGATTGATTAGGGATTGGGTGGAGATCGAATGTGCAGATGGGAGGAAGGATCGGGTTCGATAGCATAGAGGAAGAAAATAGGGAGGGGCGATCCTCTTTCAGTTAGGGATTTTGGGTGTTTTTGGTTTAGTATTTCACTTGAGGATTTTGCATGCTTTTGGGTGTTTTTGGTTTACACTAGGCGACCATCACACCAATATCTCGTCCCCTAAAACCCCAAATTAATTTTGAAAAATGGGTCCAAATTTTGGGCCAAATTTTTAGCGCAAAACGCTAGCGCCCAATTTTGAGACTTAGGTGACGAAAGAGAAGTATTTCGCTGCTGAAGTAGACCAAATTTTTTATCTACCCCCGCTCAAATTTAGGCTAAATTATCAATTTCGTCGTCAAACTATTCTATAACACACAAAAAGACTCTTACATGTCCCTATATGGCCTAATTTGGTTGATTCTTCCACACACAAAACTCTCACATTGATGAGATCTAACCACTTATGTAAAAATTTATGGATGTTCACCTCCGGACGATAAGGCTCCCTATAGGGAAGCATAAGCGTAAATGGAGTTGATCGCTTCTATCGGGGACCAAACATTACCGGAAATATGTGATTTTTCAACCATAGCCGTATTTCATCATACCGATCACATCCTATTTCACGTGATTTTTGAAAATAGTGCTTCTTATATATAGTTGGTTCACAAAGATGTACATTTACATATAACTTACTAAACAAGTTATACCACATTAGTAGGCACGTTGTAGTTCTGATGGCTAAATTTTACAAAATGAAAATTCAACCGTATGATATGATCAGTATACTTAAATATGACTATGAAAAAAAATTCACATGTTTTCGTTAAGATTTGGGTCTCGTTCCACACGGTCAATCCTAATTTAACATCACTTACCACACAAAAACCTCTTACCTACCCCATGACATAGTTTGGTTGATTCTTTCACACACAAAACTCTCACATTGATGACATGTAACCACCCGTATAAAAATTTGGGAACGTTCACCTCCCGACGATATGACTCCCTGTAGGGAAGCATAAGCGTAAATGGGGTTGACCGCTTCTATCGGGGACCAAACATTACCGGAAATATGTGATTTTTCAAGCATAGCCGTATTTCATTATACCGAATGCTTTCTATTTCACAATATTTTTGAAAATATTGCTTCTTATATATAGTTGGTTCACAAATATGTATACTTGCATATGTAACTTATTAAACAAGTTATACTAAATAAAACATATATGAAGTGATCATTGGAAAAACATAAATATATATGTTCCAAATAAAAATACATAATAGTAGTTATATTACATCAAGATAAAAATTGGCTACATAAATTATTTAATGAGAACGAGAAAATCAGATAATGACATTTAATCGCTATCATCATAGTCTTCATCATCAGAATCATCATCTTCTACATCATCATCTTCTTGGCTTGCATCTGAATCCTCATATTGATCATCAATGAAGTCCTCTGTCGGTGGGATTTGTGATGCGAAAGCCAATTCAATTTCAAGTTCAAAAATTGGCTCAAGCTCTCCTTGTTCAAAATATACGTCTTTGTTGATGCGTATATCCTCTATGTCGGGAATCTCTGAAGTTGATTCCTCTTGATACGGTTCATCAACCTCATGATGATCATCGTTCTCTACACACCGAGTCCAAGTGTAGCGGCAGAGTATATGTTTCTATGTGACATCACGTTAACCACTTTCCAACCTGCACTTCCTTTCTTTTCGATCATCAAGATAAAACACTTGTTTTGCTTGAGTAGCAAGAATAAACGGATCATTCTCATACCAACTTGTGTTTGTATTTACTGATAACAATCCATGATCCATCTTCGTACTCGTCAGAACGTTTGGGTCAGTGTTGAACCATTTACACTTAAACAACATAATTGGCATACGATTCCCATATAATAGTTCAACGACAGTGAGCAACCCCCGTAGTAAGGTTGATCGCTTTCCCCCTGTGCCATGACCCCGTAATTTTGGGTCTTCCGTCCTTCGTCTCGTTGTAATGTCACAAACTTGACACTGTTGACAAAACATGCCGCACTTACATGATGAGCTTGCGGTTTACATGCCAAATTGTGCAATTCTGGGTTGTAACGCGCATCACCTCGTTGTTGCAGAGTAAACATCTGGAAAGTTGTGGAAAATATATTATTGGTGGGCAAATTGTCACAATATATATGAGAATTGTGAAAAAAATATGAAAAACTTATATTGAACATACCCATTCTAGGAAATAATTAGGAACTCTTTTTTATGCCTCTCTTCATGCCTGTTAGGATATGCATCTGTAATATGGTCCAGATGATACTCCCTGTATTCATTGACTTCTGCACAGTTTTGCAAAACATACCAATGAGCCTCAATGAGTTATGCATTAGTTAATCTCTCTGTATATGGTACGTTTCCAAATGGCTTCACGAGTTCTGAAACAACCGAGAGATTAAACTGAGGTGCATTTGTTGCATCAGTTGTGTTATCAGCTACGGTGTCGTCTTCCTTATTAAAGATATATGGAGTTGCAGTAGTTACACACTCATGTGCAAGGTATGCCTCGGCAATTGACCCTTCTGGGTTACTTCTATTTCTAACATAATTCTTGTAGCCCCCGAGTTGCCTGAAACATAAAGTTAGTACTAGTGTAGTGTACACTATATATATAAATGGATGAAAGAAGATCTTTACATAAATTCTACCTTTCAATTGGGAACATCCATGTGTCATGAACAGGACCAGAGAGCAGCACTTGTTCTGGAAGATGGATCATGAGGTGAATCATGATGTCAAAGAAAGCGGACGGGAAAATCCTCTCCATTTTGCACAAAATGTAGACAATTTCTTCTTTCATTCTAAGGACATCTGACTTCTTAGGCTCTCTAGTACATAACTTCTAAAAGAACCTCGACAAAGCTACTAAGACCTCCACCACATCAGGATGCAAATAGGGTCGAATAACCACCAGTACAAGACGTTGCAGCAATACATGACAATCATGACTCTTCAATCCAAGTATCTTATTCTCTGCTACTTTTACACATCGAGATATATTTCCTGCATACCCATGTGGATAAGAAACACCATGAAACCAACTGAATACATTTTTCTTCAAAGTGGGCTTAACACAATAAGGTGCAAGAGACATTTTCAGGGTTGATCCATCTTGTGTTAGCCATAAATGCGGGCGTATTTTCATACGCTCAAGATCCAACCGCGCTTTGATGGTGTCTTTAGTCTTTTCCTTAATATTCAGAATTGTTCCCAACACACTGTCACATACATTCTTTTCTATGTGCATGACATCTAGGTTATGCCTAATTCCCAATTTCGACCAATAAGGTAGTTCAAAGAATATACTTTTCCCCGTCCAGTTCCCGCTCTCATCTGGTTGTTTTGGGTTGTTGGCCACTACTTTCGGATCATTGCTCAATAACCACCAGTAGACACTACTAGGACAAGCACTTTAAAACCGACGAAATTTTCGTCGGCCTGTTAACTTAATTCGTCGGCTAAGATCTTAGCCGACGAAGGCTCGTCGGCTATAGTTTCGTCGGGAAAGGGTCGTCGGCAATGACTTTAGCCGACGAAAAAAAGTCCTCGTCGGCTATAGTCCATAATTAGCCGACGAAAAAAAAAGTCATCGGCTTTTGTCCCAAAATTTAGCCGACGAATATCTTAAAATGTTTCGTCGGCCTAGTCTGAGACTTAGCCGACGAAACATATATTCGTCGGCTAAAGTATGTAATAAAAAAATTAAAAAAATCACTATAGCTGACGAACTATAGTCTGTTTCGTCGGCTTTAGAGGGGTTTAGCCGACGAAACACGCCATAATTCATCGGCTAAACCTTATACAAAAATTAAAAAAAAATATAGCCGACGAAAATAGTACTTAAACATCGTCGGCTAAAGTTGCTGGTTTTTGAAAAAAAAACTGCAGAAACTTCGGCCACCTCCAATCACCACCAAAATTTGATAGAATCATCCTCTCAACATTTCAAACAACTTTCTAGAAGAAGTCGAAGCCCAATTCTAAGCCTAAACAGGTCAATTCAATCAAAATATAAAAATCCCCAATTTTAAACCCTAAAGACTTCAAATCTTCGATTCTCCTCACATAACACCGAATCGAGCTACCAAATTCTAGGGGAATGTAGTACTAATCAAACTCAACTTATCCATATATAGAACTCACCAAATGGTGACCTGAGGAAGGAGAAATTCGATCGACACCGAATCCGAACCGGCGGAGTTTTGGAGCTCGATTTATCCCTCACGGCGGCGCCACTCGATGCACCACTTGTCCAGCAATGAAGTAGAGACAACGGCGAAGCTTTTGGGATAAGTGTGGCGGTCTCCGGTGGCTTGACGGCGGAGCTAGGCCGAGAAGAAAATTCGGCAGGCGAAAGCATTTCTGATTTTCTGAGTTCTTACCCCTATATAAAGAACTTTACCCGACGAAATTCTTTATTTTCGTCGGCTAAACTCCTTTGAAAATTTTGAAAATTTTCCCCCAAATTTGGTTTGCCCGCCAAATGTTTTTTGAAAATTTTGAACTTTAGCCGACGACTTTTCATATATTTTCGTCGGCTAAAGTCATTTGAAAATTTTCCCCCAAATTTGTTTGCCGCCAAATGTTTTTTGAAAATTTTGAACTTTAGCCGACGACTTTTCATATATTTTCGTCGGCTAAAGTCCATTTTTGACCTTAACCGACGACTTTTTTAATATCTCGTCGGCTAAAGTCTATAAATTCACGAAAACGCTCATATCTCCCTCTATATTAGGTAGTTTGGTCAAACCTTCCACACGAAAAACTCTCATGTAGATGAGACGCAACCGCCTATCTAAAAATTTTGAGACATTTACCTTCCAACGATAGGGCTCCCCGTAAGGAATAATAACAGTAAATAAGGTTGACCGCTACTATCGGCACGAGACTTTACCCGATTTACGTGATTTTTGAACCATAGCTGTATTTCACCATTATGAACACATCTTATTTCACGAGATTTTTGATAATTTTTCTTCCTATGTAGAGTTGGTTCATAAAGTTGTATAACCTACTAATAAGTTATACAACATTAGTAGACACGTTGTGATTCCGATGACTAAAATTCACAAACCAAAATTCGAGCGTCAGATATAATCATTATGATGAAAGATGTCTATGGTAAAAAATTCAACTGGATCCGACAACGTTAAGGGCTCGATCGAAACGGTCAACCATAATCCATCGTTACTTATCACACGAAAACGCTCATATCTCCCCCTATATTACGTAGTTTGGTCAAACCTTCCACACGAAAAACTCTCACGTAGATGAGACCAACCACCGCCCATATAAAAATTTTGGGACATTTACCTTCCGACGATAGGGCTCCTCATAGGGAATAATAACGGTAAATAGTAGACACGTTGTGATTTCGATGACTAAAATTTACAAACCAAAATTCGAGCGTCAGATATGATCATTATGACGAAAGATGTGTATGGTAAAAAATTCAACTGGATTCGACAACGTTAAGGGCTCGATCGAAACGGTCAACTGTAATCGGAAATAAGAAAACCGCATTTTAAAGCCCTAAACGGACTCGGATGGCCAAAAAGGCTCATACATCATGGCGATAGCAATGCGACTGACTCGTAGGGCCGTTACGCTTCCGAAAGGTATCACAATAGTCAATCAGACACCAAACGCCAAATCTGCAGCATAGTGAATAATAAGAGAAAATTACATTGACCGCAACTATCGGCACCGAGACTTTACCGAAATACCGTTATTTTTCAACCGTAGACGTATTTCACCATTCGGGTCATATCTTATTTCACGACTTTTTTGCGTTTAAAGGATCTACATATAGTTTGTTTTTGAAACGGAACATTTACTTAACACTTGGTAAACAAGTTATACAACATTAGTAGGCATGTTGTGATTGTGATTATCAAACTTGAGAAACGAAAATCCAACCGCCAGATCTGACCATCATGATAAAATACATGTATGGGAAAAAATTTAACTTGATCCGACAAGGTTAAGGGCTCGATCCGGACGGTCAATCCCGTAAGTCAAACCCCTAAACGCACCGAAAAGGTCATTGGACCGTCTAAATTACGTATTTCGGCCGGACCTTCAACTGAAAATAGTTTCAAATCGATGAGACGCAACAAGTCGTATAAAAAAATATATCACCATTAGGGTTTAGGGTTTAGCCGACGAAATATTAGGGTATTCGTCGGCTAAGATGCGGTTAGTTGACGAATTATTACTTAGGTTTTAGCCGACGAAAAAATTCGTCGGGTAAAGTATTTTTAAAAGTCGTCGGCTATAATGCACAGACTATAGCCGACGAAAAAATTCTTTAGCCGACGAAATTAAAATTTCGTCGGCTAAAGTTGACCATAGCCGACGAAAATTTAAATTAGCCGACGAAAAAATAATTCGTCGGCCTGATTTTTTTATTTTCGTCAGCTAAAGCCTTTCTTCTGGTAGTGAGAAGACGTTGCAGCAATACATGACAATCATGACTCTTCGATCCAAGTTTCTTATTCTCTGCCACTTTTACACATCGAGATATATTTCCTGCATACCCATGTGGATAAAACACCATGAAACCAGCTGAATACATTTTTCTTCAAAGTGGGCTTAACACAATAAGGTGCAAGAGACATTTTCAGGGTTGATCCATCTTGTGTTAGCCATAAATGCGGGCGTATTTTCATACGCTCAAGATCCAACCGCGCTTTGATGGTGTCTTTAGTCTTTTCACATGGGTATTCAGAATTGTTCCCAACACTGTCACATACATTCTTTTCTATGTGCATGACATCTAGGTTATGCCTAATTCTCAATTTCGACCAATAAGTAGTTCAAAGAATATACTTTTCCCCGTCCAGTTCCCGCTCTCATCTGGTTGTTTTGGGTTGTTGGCCACTACTTTCGGATCACTGCTCTTCTGTCCGAAATCAATACCATTCAAGTACTCTAAAATTTGATCACCAGACCACTCCCGCCCGCGGTTTCGGAAGAAACTCTTGTGAGCCATCAAAACTTTCTGCATCTTGTCGCCATTCGTGATCCTCATCAAGCGATCGATGGCTTCCCAAGTAGCATACCTTTCTAGCATGCCAACTAGAATGTATGTCATCACCGCACACTGGACAAGCCTTATACCCTTTAGTGACATGAGACGACAACATACCGTAAGCAGGAAAATTACTAATGGTCCACATCACTACTACTGCTCTCATCTTGAAGAAAGTTTGACTATACCTGTCAAAAGTGGATACTCCATATTCCCATAATTCATTCAACTCATCAATCAATGGTCTCATATACACATCGAGACACTTTCCTGGAGATTGCGGACTTGAAATAACAACGTCAACATATTATACTCCTTCTTCATACACATCTTAGGAGGCAGGTTATACGGGAAAACAATAACAGGCCAAGTACTATGTGACAAGCTCATATTTCCAAAAGGATTGAACCCGTCTATTGCAAGACCAAGTCTTACATTTCGAAAGTCTGTTGCAAAATCGGGAAACAATCTGTCAAAGGATTTTGAAGCCTCGCCATCTGCGGGATGCCTGAGAGTGTCATCATCTGTCCTCTTTCTCCCATGCCATCTCATCTTCTTTGCAGTGCGTGAAGACATGTAGAGACGCTTCAATCTAGGAATTAACGGGAAATAACGAAGCACCTTCCAGGAACGTTTTTCCCCTTCGATGAAGGAGATGGTTTATACCTTGATTCCTTGCACACGGGACATATATCAAGCAATTTGTTATCATCTCCATAAAACAAAATGCAGTTATTCTTGCAAGCATGAATTTTCTTATAACCGAGGCCGAGGTCGTTTAGTATCCTGCGCACCTTATAATAACAATCAGGAAGGTTATTTCCAACAGGAAGCATGTCCTTAATAAGCCAAAATCTCATCAAAACTCGTGTTGGACAATCTATTCTTCACTTTGAATTGCATCAGTGATAAGATGACACCCAAAACAGTCTTATCGCTCCCAGGGTACAATGTGGTGTGGGCTTGCTCTAGAAGTCTGTTATACTTTTCGTAATCAGTGGTGTCATTGGTGGTATCATAATTTTTTTCTTCATATCTTGGGCAAGATGGAAAAACATCATGTATAATGTCCGTAGCGGGGTCCATGAAAGACCCGGCAGTACCACTAGATGAGCCTGATGACTGTGTCGCCCTCGGAAATCGGCCATTGTAGGTACATGATCTGCTACTTCACCATGATGTTTCCATGTAGTATAACTACACATAATACCTAATCTAGTTAGGTCATTGTACATTTCCGCAACTGTCTTCCACTCTTCTAAATTACATTGTCTACATGGACAACGAAAATGTTCCACTCCATTACCATGTGAATTGCAAATGTCATAAAATCGAGAATTCCTTGCATATAATCCTTGTGACCCCTCCGTAACTGCATCCAACTCTTGTCCATTTTCAGAATATGTTGTCATAAGATAATCAAAATAAACACAAAGTTAGAAACAAACAACAAATTAAACCTTCTTCTTCTCAACCTTATGCCTCCGGTTAGGGTCCTAATCCCATTCGAGTGCACATGATTTTGTTTCGCAGTTCACAGTTCTTGTGTTTTGCTTTTTCGATCGTAGGTATAAATTTCGGCAGCATCTCCCTACAGTTCCTCAAGTGCACGAATATCTATACCTAATGTGCACTCAAGGAACGGTAGCAAGAGACCTCGTCGAAATATATACCCACGATCGATAACGCAAAACACAAAAACTGTAAATTGCGAAACAAAATCATATGCACCCAAACTGTCTAAAAATGGGACAATTCAAGAATCATTTTGTCAAACACAGTTGTGACAAAATGATTCTTGAACGGGATTTCTAAGGCTAATTAAATATTGATGAATGAAGAACTTTACCATTCTTACATCCAACACACAACATAATCTTTTGAAATCACAACTGATTTCCATAACAACCAACAATTCAATATATATATATATATATATATCCCTTTTCCTACATCATAATCACACATGCAAGATGTATATATCAGAATCACACAAACTACACTATCAACAATATGTGACCGGAATTCTTCACCGGAAACTCATCGGAAAACATGAGAAATATGATAGAAACTAAGAGGTAGAGGTTGATAAAGCTTTATGATCACCAAAATGGAAGAATTTCACACCGAAGGCAAAACCCGAGCAGAAGAGCAATTTTGCAGCTTTCCCCTTTTTTCCCATCTGTTTTAGATCTGGAAACTGAGTGGATTCTATAAAGTGAGTTCAGTTAGGCGACGAAACATTTGCGTCGCATAAGTAACCACTTTCGTCGACTAAGATAAACTTATGTGGCGAAATAACATGTTCGTCACCTAAGTAGTTGATAGTTTAGGCGGCAAAACCGTTTTCATCAACTAAATATCTACTAAGGCGACAAAAATAGTATGAGTCCTTCTTTTGTCTCCTTGGTAATCTAAGGCGACGAACTAAATAATGGTTCGTCACCTAAGTTATTTTAGGCGACGAATGAAGTTTTCGACGCCTAACTTCTTACCTAGGCGACGAAAAGGTTTTCCTCGCCATGTTTTCGTCGCCTAAGTCTTTTATTCTAGTAGTGTTCATACGGAAGTGTTACACAAATGGTATTAACGATATAATCCATGGTCACTAATAACTCACCTATATGTATGCATGTTTGAACAAAACTTGTTAAGAACAACTTTAGCACTCTTTATTTTAACTTTTAGTTATTTTAGATAACGTGTTTAGCTTTTTTTTGATATTTTCGGAACCCCAGCAAACTAGCCAAAGTCTAGATATTATGACTTTTAGCTATCTCGCTAGCTAAATATAGAGAGCGAGATGACTCAGATGAGGCTAGCTATAATATAAACTTTTGATATTATGATTTTTACACTCCCTAAATTGTAATCCACACTCACACTTTCTATTTTTAGTAACTTAAATTTTGTCCTTAGTGACTTAACTTTTGTCTTCTTATGAAAATGATGACTACAAATAGAAAGTGGGAGTGTGAATTACAATTTAGGAAGTGTGGATTTCACATCCCATAATTTAATACATTCCTTGTAATGTTATAAGAATATGACAATTGGAACTTGTCTACTCATTCTCATTAGATAACTCCTTTATATAGGGGATGGATACAACAGTTACAAATGGAAATTACAAGGTAATGAAACCTAATAATGTCTGATTGCTCAATTACATATAATCACATGATTCCCTCTTCGTCAGTTACTTTGACGAAGGCACATCAATGTTTTTTTCCTTCAACACTCCCCCTTGTGCCAAGTGAAAGTTAAAGTGGTGCATGAGAGTTGCCTCATTAAAAACCTTGCCAAGTAACAAAACCCAGTGGGATAAAAATAATCTTGCTCGAAGGAAAAAGAGCACAACGCACCTATGTGTGTTAGACTCCCCCATGATCCTTACATCAATCAAGGGAGCTAAGAACATCTTTACATTCCTATATTTCTCACATGTCTTTCAGATATAGGCGTAGGCTGCGATTTGAGAAACAAGTCTTTCATATTCTCCTCGGACCTTACTTGATTCACTTGAATCTTGAGGAGAGTCTGATGTTTCTCACAAGTATTGTCGTGTTCCCAATGATGATTACATAACTAGTTTAGGAACAACATGTTGACCATAGATACCTGACATTAGTGAACCCCAACCAAAGCATCGTTTGAGGTTTTGATGTAGAGGTTTGCAGTTCTGTCTGCATTCCCTTTGTTTCTCTATAGGGATAGGATGAACCCAAGTCAATGGTTTATTTAGGTATCAAGATACATTCTATATACCTTCCAATGACAATGTGTTGGCGTTGAGCTAAGTTTAGCTACAAGTTCTTTGAGAATGTTATATGCAATTGAGTTCAACGGGCTAATTACAATATTGCGCCTATTGTACTTTAAAGAATGAATTTCGATTCTCAACCCTTCTTCGTCATCTTCCTTGGACAAAATAGATTATTCCTATACATTCAAACATCGACCGATCATTGGGAGTGCTAACAGTATGCAATTCGTCCATGTAAATTGCTTGAAAATTTTGGACACATGCAAACTGGTGGATTAGTATTCCACAAACTTGTTGTTAACCAAGTTTCCCAAGATTATTCATCTCAATTTGGATTTCATGTAGCTCGCGGTTTCTCTTATTTCATCAAGAGTACCTACTATGTTCCTATCATCGACATATGAGCTATGATTGCAAATCTAGAACTTATTTCCTTTATGAGTGCGCAAGTGCATAGTTCACCATCTTGTATCCCTTCCTAACCAAGTAGTCACTTCTATAAAGTGAGCGTTTCAATTCTAATTGCAAACGCACTCCATGGTTTAGAGTTACTTGAGTTGAATAATTTTAGGCCATTAGGCACTTTTATGAATATCTACCAATCAAGATCCCCAAGAGATAAATAGTACCACATCAATGAGCTGCATTTTCATTATGGGAGAATATGTCTCCTTGTAATCAATCCAGAGCGTTGTGAGAGACCTTGACGCCACAAGGCAAGCCTTGTCCTTTAAGGCTTCATTCGTCTCATTACGTTATTTGACAAAGGCTTATTTATGTCCTACAGGCTTTACACTTGGTAAGGTTAGCACTACCAAACCAAAAATCTGTCTCTTTGTCAGAGAATCAAGCTCTTCCTGGATCGCACTTTTATGTAGGTCAATATGCTCTTTGTTGACATTCTTCAACATAGCGTGGTTCGATACCTTCGTGCTCTATAATTCCTTGAGCAACCTTATGAATCATCAATGTTTATGTACTCTTGTAATCTGTTGAGATTTTGTCTCTGGAATCATTTTAAACATCGGAGTGTCCTCTAGTATTGATTCATGGACATAACTGTAATCAGAGACGATCTCATGAGAGAGATTCTTTACATTGATAAGTTTGTGCCTAACTCACCCAATTCCTTTAGACAAGTATCGATCGAACCAAGTGACCTCCCCCTATTCCCTTAGGGAGTCACAGCCTCAACCACACCTCCACTAAGTATGGTTGTGTCACCTCTATCTGCGGCAACGTGCCCCTTATTGGGAACTTTTAACCTTGCAGGCATTTGCAGCTAGTATGTATGATCTCGTCACTTTGGCAATATCTTTAAACACGTCAGGCATCGAAACTGTTACGTTCTAGATATTGATTATGTGGTGATCTAGATGAGACAGAGTGGGGACAACCACGACAATTCCTATCGTTCTCATAGAAAATTCTTTTTCTTATCTCCCCTAACGACGGGAAGACTGTCTCATCAAAGTGACAATCTGCAAATCGAGCGGTGAGATCGCCTGTAAAGGTTCCGAATAGCGGATAGTTGTTAGAGGTTCGTATCCAACAGATATACATATTCGTTCTTTGTGACCCATTTTGATGCGTTGTGGGAGCGCAATAGGCACATATACTGCACAACCAAATGTGTAAATCTCAGGCTCATGTCTAGTTTCCAACTGGTACGCATGAAATGGTTGGCTAGCACTGGGCCTAAAAACGAATAAATAGAGTTGCGTGCAATATTGCATAACCCCAAGTAAATATAGGCAGATTGGTGCGCATAACCGGTGCCCTAGCCACCCTCTATGGTGGCTTCTACGAGACCATTGTGAGTATGCATATGGGATGTCAAGATGTTTTACATCGATCTTGATCGTCATGCAATAACATCAATCAAGTCCTTTTGATGTGAACTCTCAGCATTGTCAAGTCTTATAAGCTTGATGATCAGAGTTTGCAAATGCAGTATTTCTAGTGGATAATTATTCGACTTGTGACCAGTGTGTCGAAACGTCCTCTAGAACCATAAAGTAGTGTATGGTCCGCAATTCTGGATGGATAAGTCCACATATCACATTATATTCTTGGTAAGAATGAATATTTTGGTGATCTTTAGCATAGGAAGATCTCGATCCTGTTTTTGCTAAAGAATAGGCTTTGCATAATCAGTGATGTGCCTTTGAACTAATCAATAGGGTATAATGGGAGGCAGGTTGCCACATGTGCTTGAGTGCAATGACTGCATTGGAGTAGCATTAGCTAGGACCGGTCAGTGATTGGCGGTCTGGATCAGCGTGGTCACCTTGCAATGTGACTAAGTTTTGTCCCATTTTATTATTCACTCAAAAATAGGATGTCCGTGTGAGTTTTTAAAGTACGGATCCCATATCATAACCACGGTGTTCTAGGTGGTCATATCAAAGCGTTTGTGAGTCAGTATCCTACATTTCATTGTAGGTGACTCGTTAAGTTCTTTAAAATGCGTTTCCATTCAAATTTATTTGAGGTAATTCCATTCTATTTCATTCCACAGTGGTTTTCATATGATAACCATTGGCACAAATATCTTTGAAATTTTATAAGGTTTGATTAGCTCCTGGTGCATACATAGCTTATGTGACTTTAAATATTGTGCCGTTAGGCAACAAAAATCAGGCAATGCCTTGCCCTTGTAAATTAGTGTGGGTAGTCCCACGAAGCACCATTTTTCCTCCTCCATACATGTCTTTCTTAACGTATGTGGGAGTATATATAATTCGAAAGATAAACCTCATGTGTTTTAGAGTATTTCGATTTAGGTAGAATGATATGCGTTTCATTCTAATAATTTCTCTATTTATTTGGTAGATACATTGCTTTGCATTTATAGTGCTATGTCAAACCATGTATATTTGCGGTATATAAAAATCGAATAAATTCAATGTTTTTGAATATAATTCGGAATATAACGAGCCAACGATAATCAAATCTAGGTCTCATCTAATTCCGTAAGCATTATTGACATAAACTTTAAGACCAAAACAACAGTCTAATTAAACAAGAATATCTTGGATCATTAATAACAGATTAACCGAAGTCTAAAACTTGCTTGGGTTGACATCCGCGTCATCTCTATCTTCCGTATGGTAAGCCTCTAGGGATTGAAAATCATTTTTCAATCATGGTGTTGAAGATACTTTTTCAAGTCATCATGCTTCCATGATTCTCTATACTTTCTATAAGTTGCAGCAATGTTTATATAAATATTTTTGTTGATTCACAATGGTAGCAGGGTACTTTCGCCCATGTCTCTTCTCATAGAGACCCTCTTCACATGGTGCATTGTTCCCACATGCTTTTGAACGATTGTAGGAATCTATACGTACATGGTAATTGCCCTTTGCTTTGGGATTTCTTTTATTGTGCATATTTTTTTAGGAAATGACTTTATCCTGACAGACCTTACATCGTCGTTTAAGAAATGCTAATTAAACTACTTGTGGAAAGCTGTTTCCATAATTTTACCATGCTCGAGCCTTGATTGGCTTAATAGATGAACAAAAATGGTACTCAAGTTCTGCAGAGTCTAATGAATTAAAGTTCAGCTATGATGGTTCAACCATCTGTGAAATAGATCGAGTAAGAAGAAGATATATTAGTGTCGCAGTCTCAATAGACATTCACAAGTACTATAATATTCCAAGATGCAGAATCTTCGTTTCGAATGTGAAATTTTGTTATCACAATAAAATTTACTATTTAATAATTTCTTTACCGTATAAGCTCATGAAATTTCATTATCATTTCTTTTCTACCCAGTCATAGAGACATCCACGTTAATCTATTTTCAAGATATATGAATTAGATTTGAGGACCAAGATTCATAGTGGTCACGTTCTTTTTCGATGCTTTGTGAAATTGCTTCATCACAAGTTTGTCATTTTGATGTTATCAATTTGTTTCATCATAGCAACACAATTTATATGATATGCTAATAAATAATTAAATTGCATATGCATAGTATATAACATTGTAACATGTCACAACAACGATCACAAAATAATTTATTTAAGTAACATGCTAAATATCATGTATTAGCATAAAATTTAACGAAAACGGCAACTTTAACGTAAATCATACTTGTGAGTCTGCCAAATAAACTGTGTATGATGTGCTTTCTCTCGCAATGAACATTTTGATCAGGTTGCCACCCAAATTGATATGTTGATCGTCACACGGCAATGGGTATATCATATGCAAACACAATAAGATTTATATGATTAGTAACATGTAACCACATATACAGTGATATACTCATTATAATTAATCATAAATAATAAGTAAAAGATGGTGTTACTGTAAAATAGTAAATAACTTAAACAGTAATTACTTTTCTGTTTTACCATTTTAATTTCCATAAAACAGTAAACAATAAAGAGTAAATCTGTAATAGTAAACATTAACTCTTAAAACCATCACTGGGTAACTTTGTGAAATAACCTTGTAAATATCTGATTTACCATAAAAGGGTAAAACCCATTTTTTTCCGGGTCGGGTTGGATCTAACGCCGGGTAGGGCTCTATTACCGAATTCGGATCGAGCCAGTCCCGATCGGAGCTCGGGTGGATCTATCTTGTCCGAGCGGCTCGATAGGCGGCTTTGTTGTGGCCGGAGCGACGCACAATGCTGGGCTGAGCAGGGGTCCTTCGGCGACGTGTTGGGTTTGCGCCGGAAATCTGTGCTAGCCTTGCACGTGGTGCTGTCCGATCTGGAAGGCCGGGCTGAGGGTGAGCGCCGGAGTTGCTCCGGGCAGGAGCTGTGGGTGACGCTTGGGGGCAGAGTTGTCGATCTGATGAGGGTGACTTGCGCCCATTCTTCTTCTTCTGTGCGTTCCTTTAATTGGTGCAGAAAAAACAATAATCAGACAAACAAAATACACAAAGAAAATGAACAGAAAAAGGAGAAAGAGGTAGAAGGTAGAGGCGCTGGTGAGGCTAGCGTGTTGGAGCGACGACGGAGCTCTAGCGACGACGGAGCTCTAGCGACGTTAGCAACGGCGGAAAAATAATTCTAGGGTTTTTTTGTTGTTTTCTTTTGGCTTGTCAGACTCAAGGGTAAAGCAAAGTGCTGATAACGTGTTATAGGAAATATGACAATTAGAACTTGTTTACTCATTCTCATTAGATAACTCTCTTATATAGAGGATGAATACAACAGTTACAAATAGAAATTACAAGGTAATGAAACCTAATAATGTCTGATTGCTCAATCATATGATTCCTTCTTCGTCAATTACTTTGACGTTTGACGAAGGCACATCAATGTATTTTTCCTTCAACATGTAAGATATTTTACGTGATATATAGATATATTTAAACTATTTAATCTTTATTTGAAGAATAATGTTGATGTAATGCTAGTTAAAATTAGTTAAAATAGAGAACATTGATGCAGCCGTATTTTTAAAGTGGCTAGCCAAAATGACATTTTAACTAATTTGATTATAATTTAACTCAAAAATGACTAACATTGCTAAAAATGCTTTAATTGAGCTACTAAATCTCTAGTACATCGTGAGGCCGGAGAAGTGATCAAACGAACTAATGATACTCATAATCTAACTATGTATATGCAGGCTAAACCCGCAGACAATATATATCCTAGTTTGGTTGCGTCTTTGACCTTGAAAGTATTATTTGTACGTACTTATGTCAAATTGTGCATAAGCAAAACCAATGTCCTAATTTGGATCTATTAGAGCATCTCTAACAGCTTCCCCATTTTCTTGATTTCCTCGATTTTGGAGAATATTAAGCATTTTTTAGGTCTAACAGCTTTCCCATCTCATTTTCTAAAATGGGGATGAAGAAGAAAGAAAAACCTTCATTCCCCAAATTTGCAGCAAAGTCTTCCCCAAAATTAAATTATTCACGTACTTCAACGAGAAAAAGATAATAATAGAATATTTTATTGTTACAATAAAATATATAATTTTTTTTTTCTATAATTAATGATTATATAATATATTTTATTGTTGTATTAAATGCCGAAATCTCCAAAATAGAGAAGCTGTTGGATTTTGAGTATAATTCTTTTTAGAGATTTTAGCTTTTACTTCCCCATTTTAAAGAAATTTTAAAAAAGCTATTAGAGATGCTATTACTGTATTATAGATCGAGTAGTAGTATGTTACTAATTTACACATGAACTTGAATTTATTCTTAACCCGTAGCAATCAAGCAGATTCCAATTGAGTACCAGTGGGGAAAGTAGTTCACTGACCTTAGGCATCGTGAGGCTTATTGAATACTTCTAAACTATTTATGGACATCATTCATGAATCATCTCAGAATGTATAATTGTCCTGCAATCTTGTTGATATCTATCTACTTAAAAGGAAAATAAATGGAATTAGAATTTTCTGCTGATCCCTAGTAGAGGGATAGTACAACGAAAACCATTTTCAGTTGGTGACTTGGGGCCTAACTCCAACTAAAGTCAAAACTACCAATAACAACCCCAATCAATGCAAAGTTCGAAACAAATTCTTCTGATTCTTTTTATCAACTTAGCTAAAAGGAGAAAGAATAATAGTAACGATGTTGGAGAAGAAAGAAGAAGCAAAACAGATCTTATTCTAGAATGATTTGTAAGAAAACGTTATAGTATGGGAAATTCGTCCAAATGATACACCAACTTTCAGTCCCTGTAAACTTTGATACCTTATTTTTCTGAAATATCATAATGGTACCTCATATTTACAGCCCGACCGAATATTAATAAGTTTGACTGTCATCTTCGTTACAACGCAATTCAAAATTCAAAAACGTGGGGGTATTATAGTAAATGTCTATACGGCAGCTTAACCTACTACTTCCCCAAAAATTAACTCGATCTCAGCCTCTCTTCATCTTTATCTCTACTTCAGTCGCTCTATCCTCCACCGAAAGCTCGCTCTATCATAACTATCTTCATTTGAAACTTTGAACATAAAGATTTGTCATTGCCGAATACCAGACTTGCAACCCCCTTATAAAACCGTTCACTACATCCATCTATCATTACCTCCCTGAAACCCTGGGAAGTTAGGAGGATTAGTAAAGCTGAAAAGTTTGGGAAGACGATGATGGAGTAATCGATCCAATCTCAGAGAGATTCAATCTGAATTTGTGTTTCATTGTTTCTGTTGTTTGGTTCCTTGTTTAATTAAAATTGAATCAGATTTATTGCTTATCATCAATGGCCTCACCGGTAACCGAAATCTCTCTTTTCCTTCTAATTCAACCCAAATCTCTCTAAGACCTGAAACTCAACCCAGATAGTCCATCCACCTCGCTCCAATCTTGCAATCACAGACGTCCAAGAGTTTTCTTTTGTTTGTTCTATCTGAGTTATGTATATTATTCGTGAACCTTCCATCATCTGCAAAAGAGACAAAGGATTTCCCTCTAACTTCAATCGTTCTTTTCTTCCATGAATTAAACTTTAATTGGGAGAAAAAAAAAAATATGAAGAACTCAGAAAAACAAATTACAAAGTAATGGGTAAAATGGTCAATTTGTGACCGAAAATGGCTATCTAACGGAATCTGTAGCGGAGTAACGACTTTAGGTACCAATCTTCAGTCGAGGTCAAAACATCTACTGTTTTGATATTTTCAAAACATGAGGTACCAAAGTTTATAAGAAGTAAAAAATGATGTATTGTTCGGACAATTTTCTCTTCTAGTAAAGATGATGATGACCTTTTTCTCTTTTTTTTAACAAAGAGAACTGAACTTATATTAAAAAAAAATAAGAAATGCCAGGTGCAATAATCGACCAAACAAGTTAGGGTGCTTCAAAGATGATGTTTTATTTTGAAAATTTATGAACGGTAATGCTAGCTATTAACACACCAAAGAGTATCGGGTTTTCCCTTAGGTCAGACCCATGACCCATGCCAAGGATTTTCACTACAACATACATTGTGATTTATAATATTGGAAATTGTTGGTAGTCACCGCATATATACTCGTTGGAAAAACTGTTTCCGATGAGATTCAAAAGTCATGGGTAATACTCCCGTGAGAAATACTATTTTTCCGAAATTCCGACGAAAGTACATGCCAGATATTGGTCGGAACTGTTGAAGGAGAAAAAATAACGAGAATAACGGTCTACTCATTCATTGATAGAAAGACCTATTTATAGGCATTACATAGAGTCTCCCGAAGGATCTAGAAGTTCTATCAACTGTAATCTATTCTAATAAGGAAACCGAATTAACCAATCATATGTGTATTAGGGCAAGACACATAATAAAAGGACAAAAATTAATTTCCTCAAACACTTCTCCTTGTGTTGCGTCTCTAATACGTTATGGTGCTTATAGTGTTGCCTCAGTAAAAACCTTGCCAAGTAAAACAAAAACCTCGTAGGTAAAACAAAAGACTTGGACGAAGGAAAAATGAGCACAACGCACCAACTGTGATTGAAGATAACGTGTGATGCATGTAGACTCCCTCTGATGTCTACACAACGACTCCCCTGATTGGTAACTCAATCTCAGAGTACAGATAACGGTGCAAGCCAATGCACTTCACATACTTTAAAAGTAGAGTTGGGCAACGATTTAGTCATTAAATCCAGCCACAACATCCTTAGATCAGACTTACTATGCTTAGCATTACTTTGATCTTGAAAGAGAAGGTTGCCTAACAACTCAAAACATAAGTTCACGTTGAAAATCAGATTCACGTGTGGCATGACCTTTGTGTATTTAAACAGTCATAACGTCTTCGATACAATAGATATGGATAAACCGTATAAAGTTCTGGAAACTAGACACCCGTAGTTTTCCAACTGTATAAGATCCATAACCTAGTTCGTCTTGAGCTGATCACAAAGCTCTATCGAAGTTGACTGTTCTGCCAAAGTAGATTCTCAGACAGATCCGTCCTAATTTACGAAAATAGCCATAACTCACTCAATATGATAGGTGTGATTAAATGGTTGGTGTCTTTGGAAAGTAGACACATAGACCTTCCAATGGTATCAATTTTACCATTTTATAACGAGTGGACTATCTTTTAGGTCCTGTGGAAGTTGACCTATGAAACTGGGCAGATTTTGATTTCACCTTTAATGTGTCTTTTTGTAGGGATGAATAAGCCTAAATCTTTCATAGAATGAATCACTGCTATTACATTGACGTTTCGTGAGCGCATCCGGCCTCTACCTTGATTTTCCATCACACTCATCTATGAGGGAGCGAAGCTGCTCGACCGCTAGGAAGAGAGTTGAAAGACTAAGGAGAACTTGGCCTTACAAGTTTATAGTGAATGAGATGTCGAGTTGAGCATATTGTAACAAGTACATGAATGTACTACCGTACTTAGATGGAGGATTTCTCCTAAGACTTTTTCGTCATATGGACGAAACATGTCTTCTCAACACTTCGACCGATCAAGGGATACATATAGGCATAACTTCATCGTCCTTTAGATTGCCTTAAGCCGACAGATGAATAAGCATCATCAATAACGGTCCTCACTTTCGAGACCAAGTATTCCCAAGATCTTTTCATTCTTAATTTTGAATCAGTGGCATCTCTTAGTTTAACAAGAGTTCATCACGATTCATCCATAATTTACACACAAATAGGCATAATTCTTCATATCCCCTTCCCTAATCAAGTAGATACTTAGCAAATACCTTGCAAATGCACTCCGTGGTCAGGAGCCACTTGATTTGGGTGAAAACCGATCTATTCAAGATCTTTATGTATATCTTTTAGTTCCCAACAAAGATAAGTTGTGACAACAAGCTGCTTGTTCAGTTTTTCGGAAACTACCAAAGTGACAAGGTAGTGGAGTGCAATGATATCCATTACGAGAATATATCTCATCGTAGTTGATTCTAGGGCGTTTGTGAGAGACCTTGCGCCAGAAGGTGAGTCTAAACCCTTTTTCTCACTACGCTTTCTAACAAAGACATAACTGATAGAGTTTACACTTGGGGTGTCGGCGTCACCTAACCAAAGCACTATCTCTTTGTTTAAACTGGATCACATCTTTCCATTTAGGCCAATCTATAACATTGGTATTTTCTCAATGAAGTATGGTTCAATATCAAACTCATTAAGCCACGTCATCATGTATACCGTGTAATTTCTAAGTGTAGAGATCTCTATATGGATTGTTATTTGAGGTGTCCCCAATGATAATCATAATCCAGAAATAACAGACAATTGAGTATCATTGATCAAATGATCAAGTTGTGCCAAACTCGCATTCTTTTTTGCGAGTATGTATCAAACCAAGTGGCCTCTCCCTAAACCGTGGGAGCCACGACCTAGCGACACCATCTACCACATTTGTGGTGTCACCATGCCACCATCTATGGGTGACGATATGTCCTCTTATCCGGACATCAACATGTCCTTATGCGGACATCAACACGTCCTTATCCGGACATCAATCCTTGCAAGCATGTTTGCAGCATGTATATGTGATCTCGTCACTTTAGAGAACTTGATGAGACACAATAGGGATAAACCACGACAATTCCAAGTCGTTCTACTTGAACATTCTTGTTCTTATCTCCCCCAAACGACGGGAAGACTGGCTCATTAAAGCGACATAAAAGAGATCGCCTGTCAAGGTCCTTATATAAGCGGACTATAGTTGGAAGCTCATGTCTTATTCAAAGACAATATTCATCGTAAATAACTCATCATTATGCGCTTGTGGAGGTGCAATTTGGCACATACAACATGTGGACGATATAGATAGCAAAACGTTAACTCAATCTGTTAACAAATATACAACCGTAACATAAAGATTTGAATGATGGTGGGTAAAGATGAATAAGTAAAACTATGACCCTGCTACAACCCGTAGTCGTTGGTCTTACAGGTCTAAAAAACCGCTGGTCTCACCGCCGAGACCGGTTAAAAAGAAACCAGTTGAACCGACCGCCGGTATCACCGGACCTTTGTTTTACACTTCCTTTAACGGTTCACTATCCTCCAGAGCTCCAAATGCTACCAAATTTTGTAAACAGGTAGAAATGAGAGCTCGAATTTGGAAACCGCCAGCCTCAACGATGGATCCGACCGAAAATGTGCCGAACCATCCGTCGGAGTTGCCGGACATCCGTGAACCTTATATTGAGCGGTTCACCACCTTCCAAGTCTCCAAATGCCACCAAATTTTGTAAATAGGTAGGCTTGGATGTTAGAAATTCGTGGCCGCAAACAGAACCTCAAGAACCGGTCTAAAAGTTGGTGAACCGGATCTGACAATGACTAGTCCACAAGTTGAAAAACCGGAAATTCTAGGTTTTTTCAACTTTTTAATCATTGTTAAGGTTCCCCATAACATCCAATTGTTATGGCTTGAGTTAAACCAGTGTGAACATTATCATAACATCATTATGCCTCAAAGTGAACAATGAGAAGTCATCTAGGCCAACATCTTATGTATCATTCTTGTATAATCACTCACAGACATTGAAATGTCTTACTTAGTGAATAACGACTGACCATTTTGTGTATGCTAGTCTCTATATATTTTCTTTAGCGTAGGAGGGCGTTGCTCCTAATCTTTGCTAAAGAATAGGCTTTACAAAACAAGTAACGAGCACATCTGAGATCATAGGGGGTTCTTTGGCATCACATTTGCTTGTGAAAGCATGAGTATGACACAAACGGCTTTAATGCCATATATAGGCCGTGAGCATTGCTCATGGCTCCTCCAAGTTGTAGTTTGGTGATCTTTGATCTCAATGGTTACTTTGCTCAAAAGAAATGATGTTTGTGAGAGTCTTTAATTACTCTTTAGAATACGGATCATCAAAACACGTCTAAAATTGTCCCGGACGATTTATGTTAAAGCCTACATGAGTCGATGTCTCAAATCTCCTCAATGGTGACAATAACCGATTCAATTAACCGAATCTTAGTGACTCATGAATGTTGCGGATTCATTATAGTGATACATAAGAAATTCTCATCAATTCTCACAATGTGTTTTCAGGTCATAAACGTTGGCGTGAATATCATTAAGTCATAATACGGTTCGATTGCTTCCTTATGCATGCATAAACAGCATATGTGACTTGAATCATAACGTCATTAGACATTGGAACTTGAGCATTAATCCGCTCTTTGATTATTTGTGATGATCATCATCGTAGTCACAACGAATTTATAAAGAACTACATTCATGAATAGTTATCTATTCTTTGCAATAAGCTAAGCACTCAATCTCTCTACAACACATTCGTATACAAGAATGTAGAGACGAATGTAGAGACAACAGTTTTATGTCAAGACATAGAAACTGAAATATGTTAACAATTTCAATGGAGATTGAAAAAAAGGTACATGACGTGATACTGCATAGATGGATGAAACAAGGCTTAGAACATGCCAAAGTTGGCAAAACAGATCGTCAGCACTATATAGGGGCGGCGCCACCGCCCACGGCCCATTGTTGGATCTTGTAGAGAAAGAGGAAGATTTTTCAACATCCAATTTTGGATGACATTTAGCGTAACACAATTTTCTTTTTGCAATTGTATGAATCCGCTAAAGAGTGTAGAAAACGATTAGTGCGCATTGTGCCACACTTGACATTATAAATCCTCTTTTGATCCAAAACTGATGTGCATTGCGCAACATCATGATATACTAAGTGCATTGCGTCACACTTAGTTTAAATATGATGCCCAAGTATGCATTGCGTCATACTTGGTGCGATTTCAGCGTTTATAAACGCCACATTATAGTAACTGGAGGTCTTTTGTAGTCCAATGTAGTGTCATGTTGTAATGCGATATATTGCATTAACATATAGCTTATGTAGATTGAACCATATGTGCTAGACAAAATCTAAATATATATGCCAACAATTATAACGAGATCTTCACCATGAATTTAATTCAAAACATAACGACTAAGTAACTTTAGTCAAATATGTGAGGTGTATGCCTTCACACAACTTGGAAAAATAAACAGATTTGTAGTCACTTAGACTATTAAACCGAAGTCATATGCTTCATATATTCCGCAATACACCTTTTGCTTTTAAAATCCGTAACTGTGAGAATAATGTTCTCATCTTCTTCCATATAGTGAGTTTCTTGTTGCAAGAACTCCATATATTTTGTATACATTGACCATAATATTGCTTTTATTGCCATTAGTGAACTGATGTAGAACCACATCAATAACATGATTTTTCTTTCATTTACTAGCCCAATCTTTTTATGACATATGGGGTTCGAGGTGTTACATCTCCCTCTTTTCAGAACTCGTGACATGAAATTCGTCACTTTTTTTTTTTATGTCAAATTTAGGGCTCATGTTTCGGTCAAATATTTCAACAACAAGATGGAAGATTGACTATTATCGATATACGATAATTAATTCCAAGTATTGAATTTGGTCAAGACCAAGGTTTATGGTAACTCAATTCGATAGAAACCGTGACAAATTCCGTCACAAATCGATATTAACCACGACAATTTCCATCACAAATCGATGTTATCTATGACAATATCCGTCACAAATCGATATTTGTCCCTTGATTAACCACGACAAATTCGTTGTAATACCGTGACTTATCAAACCATCACAAATTTCGACTTTGATATGAGGGGTCCCAATCCCTTAATATCGTCCCACGTTATAAAGAAAGGTGGGATGTAGAAGAAAGCTACGAAGCCCGGTTATGAAATTAAAATTCAAAAGCGGCAACTTTGATAAAAGCTTACTTGCTATTTTGCCAAATATAGTGCATTTAAGAGAAGTTGTCCTTGCAATGTTCATGCTTATTTCCATGCTGCGAAGTTACTCTCGCAATTTCATCGTGATCCGTCACGCGATAAATTTTATGAAAAATAAAAATATATGGTTAGTCATATTCACCATATAATATAAACAGTAAAACTAATTAAACAGTTACTATTGTAAATAAACTGTTTTTACTCGTTAGGTAAAAACTTTTTACCCGGAGGGAAAAATTTACTGTTTTGCCCCTCGTATATTCAGTTTGGAAAGACAGAGCGGGTGAGAACGATCCAGGTCGGATCTAGAGATCTGGGTTGAGCCTCGTTCGGGTCGTCTGAGAGGCGCGTTGAGTTCGGAGGTGGCCGGGCCAGCTTGTTCGGCCGGAGCTGGTGTGGTATTCGTGCGTGCCAAGGCGCTAAGGGTCGTGGGTGCCTAGAGCAAATTTCTGGGTTGTGTTGCCGGATCGGGTCTCGGCTGGAGAGACGCGCTAGGTTTGTGCCGAGAGCGGATGCCGGAACCGGAGGTCTAGAAAGGGGGGCTGGGGTGAAGCGTTGAAGTGAGGTAGGAGATCGCCTAGGCAGGAGGTCACCGAAGGGTTCTCAAGACTAGGACTCGGCTGAAGGCTAGGCTGAGGTAGCCGGAGGCGTTTTTTTTTTTTTTTTTTGCTAGGGTTAGGGTTTTTTGTTATCAAGCTCGGGTTAGAGCACAGTGCTGATAACGTGTTGAAGGAGAAAAAGTAACGAGAATAATGGTCTACTCATTCATTGATAGAAATGTCTATTTATAGGTATTACATAGAGTCTCCCGAAGGATCTAGAAGTTCTATCAACTGTAATCTATTCTAATAAGAAAACCGGATTAACCAATCCTATAGGTATTAGGGCAAGACACATAACAGAATAACAAAAATATAATTTCCTTAAACATGAACTAATTATTTGTTTCATCTAAAATTAAGTCATCGGTATCTCGTCAGGAATAATTTTAGTTTCAACGAGTTAGTTTTGACCAAAATTTTGTCGGAATATATACTTCCGACGACTTAATGTGGACCAATCTCTTTTTCGAAAAACTTTTTCTTGACCAATTGTTTTCAATTGCAGTTATTGTCGGTAACTTTTTTTTTCTACGATTTTCGACCAACATGTTGTGGGAATAACTATTTTTTGTGAGAATTTCTATTTGTAACAAATTTTTCTAAATTGTTGTTTGATGATAAATGTAATTACATTTAATTTTTTTATTATCAAAAATTACATTAAGTTTTAATTATTTTTTCACACGAATTTCAATTTTAATTATTATAACTTTCTTAGATTCTAAAACATGGAATGCCCAGTACTATTTGGTCTAGTAGCATAAGTTTCTACTTATAAGTGAAAGGTCGTGAATTCGACTCATAATAGACTCGTTGTAGCATATTAGTTGTTTATTTAATCGAAAAATAAAAATGGAACAAAATATATAGACTAAGAAGATTCATAGAAATCAAATTCAATTCAACTACATAATCTTAATACATGTGAAAAAAGCATCAACCATAACATCCATAGAGTGGTGCTACATACACCAAAAAATTATACCAAATATCAATACTAAATGACATGGCATATGTCACATAAATTTCAAATTAATATTGTACGTTCATATGATGTGGATTTTTTTATTTGCTTATTTTAATTTTTTTTAAAGGTCTTCGCATTACAATAATCTTAGCAAATTTCTTCTCTTCTGAAAAAACAAACTCATTGCTTATCCGGCTCTTCAAATGTTCATAGAAATCTGTAACTTTATCAATCTAGTGCCCTACTGGTATAAAAAAGGACATCAAAAATAAAGCTTTTAGGCAATGAAAATGTGGAATCATATATTTGTGAAGTTAGTTTATATAAACCTTCTTAAGAAATCATATATCTTGTTGTGGATTTAATATCTGAGTTGCCAATGACAGATGAATCTCTTGTTAATTGAGAGCATCAATATGGATTTGGAATTCCCTCAGAGATGCTAGGGCAGCACAATACCATTCATCTTACAAGTCGTGGCCATTGGATAGCAAGGTCTCATGCACATCTTCTTCTCCCTTACCGAATATACAAATCTCCTGGCGCCAATCATGTCACATCCCGACCCTTAAATTTTTACATTATTTACTAGCTTGGTTATAATAAGAATTTTTACCGTCTCGGCATTGAGATATAGTTTAATTGGTCCTTAGAGGGGTTTTGGGGGACGATTATTTCGGAGAGTTATTCGTAGGAGAAAAATGTGTCGACGGTAAAAATGGTAAATTTAGCTAGTAAAAGGTAATTTTTAATAGGGTATTTTATTTTGGGGTGTTAAATTGATAGAGTTGGATTTTTTTTGTGGTGTTGGGCCGGGTTGGTGTGAGGCCCAAACCCATCTCCTTTCTTTTTCTTTTCTCTTCTCTTTTTCTTCTCTCTTCCTCCCGGTTCTTCCCCTCCCGAGCTCTCTCTTTTTCTGTCGGAACTTTCCCATCGTGGCCCACCGCCGTCCGGCCAGCAACCGGCCACCTCTCCACTCCAGTTCGGACCCCTGCCACCTCCTCTCCCTCCCCGGCCTAGCACCCGAGCCATTAACCAGCCGGAGAGAAGGAAAACCCGCGGAGACGTCGGGAAGCCTTTCGCCGGAACTCCCTCCTCTGGCCACCAATCCGGGCAAGCTTGGTATAGTTTTGTAGCTCTCCTCCCGTGCAGCAACCCCTCCAAAAGGCTCACTCCCTCTTGAGCTAGGTAAGGAGAAATTCAAGGAGGAAATTCTAGGGATTTTAAGATGTTTTCGTTCGATTGACCTAGTTAGGCTTGAAATTGGACTTAGTGATAGTTATGAAAGTTGTTTGGGATGTTGAGAAGAAGATGCTGTTAAAATTTGGTAGGATTTAGAGGTCGCCGGAATTGGCCTCCGGCCGCCGCCGTTTTGGAGTTTTGTATGATTTTAAATGTGTAATAATTAGAGGAATTTAATGAAGTGAATTGTGGAATTTTTGGATGAGTTTTGGATAGGTTTGGAAATTTCTGAAGTTTGGTTTTTTGGCGGTTAAATAATGTAAAAATCCGGCCGTAGGATTTAAGTCAATTTCTGAGAAAGGTTGTATTTACGGCTGCCGAGTATGGTCTTAAAATTTGGGTCATTCCGATTTAAGAATATCGAAGTTAGGCAATGAGCGTGTTTATGGCTCCTAGTTATTTTGCTTATTTTGAATAATATTGGATTTTTAGTTAGGAAATTAATTATATATTTGGAATAGGACGTGAGGAGACTCAAATTGAAGAGATCTCGGATCGACGTCAGGCTTAGGCCTAAAGTTGTGAGTGGACCTTTGTTTTTAATTGAAAAGCATGCAATGAATGATTTTATTGATCATTTATTTCTTCTGATGAGACTTATTGATTTCTCGGCTATTTGACAATTTTTCCTCCTTTGGAGAGATCCCGAAAATGAGATTTTCGGTGGATATATATGTTTTGGATATTATGAGTATAGTATGTATATAAATGCTAGCTAGCCATACGTGCTTGGTCCGTCATAATAAGGTAGAATACCATTATGGCGTGGCGTGAGTGTTAGACACAAGCGTCATAGCCCTATATGAAAACTACTTTCTTTTTTGGTTTATTTAGGTTTTCATATAGGGAGTCCACACGTAAATACACCGTCCTCTTCGGTCATAATGAGGAAAAATACCATTATGGCGCAACGTGAGCGTTAGACGCCAGCATTGTAGCCTTGTATGAATCTCTATTTTTCTAAATTGTTTCTAGGATTCATACAAGGAGTCTGACGAGTGTAAATACATACGAATATATGTTTATATATAGTTTAGCCTGAGAGACTCCATTTTTTATGAGTTGAGCGCTTTTGAGCTGCCGCATGCAGTATATTTTTCTATGAAATTAAAATGGGAATACATAAATATATTTTATTAATTTATTTTTTTCCACTCACTCTAACGTTATTAAATGTCTTCCCCTGGGCCCTTCGTTTTAAAATACCCAGTCTGCAGGATTGCATAGTTGAGATCGGGCGTACATGGAGAAGAGGCATAGTCAATAGTATAGCTTCCGCTCATTTCTATTTATTTCTAGTTAATTTCCTCTCAAATAGAGTTGCTATGAATATGTGGTTGTTGGTTATAGGATCTTTGTTAAATATTATTTTTGGGAGATGTTGTGATTTGTGGGGAGCACGAAGGCTCCAGGAGTCTATAAGGTTGAAGTTGGAACCTTTAGGAGTGTTTGCAGGTTTTCGTTAGGAAGGGTTGTCCATTTCCAAGGGAGGTTTTACCGATTTTTGTGATAAATCTTTCCTTGGAGGTGGTCCCCGCACGATTTACTCCGGGTTCAGGGTGAAATTCGGGGTGGGTCGTGTCAGTCGGTGTCTCCTAGGCTATAATAACATCCCACACTAAGCGTTCTACTCACCTATAGTGAGGACCGCTAATAATGGCTAGCTAACAAATAAATATAAATATTACCGATCGGTTGCCTCCCAGGCTATAATAACATCTCACGCTAAGCGCTCTATTCTCACCATAGGTGAGTAGAGCTATCAAATACATAACTGAGAAAAATAAAATGAGGGGAAGAGTTGTCACCATGTAAAAAGGAGCCTCCCAGGCTCGGGTCGATGTCTCCTAGGCTAAAATAACGTCTCACGCTAAGCGCTCTACTCACCTATGGTGAGGACTGCTAATAATGGTTTGCTAGCAATAATCAATATAAGCGACCATATATTATGGTGACTAAAAATATACAAAATCACTTAAATCCATTAAACTTTCTCAAGATCATACGAATGGTACGGTTCCCAACTGTACTTGATAATCATCATAAGAAATTATAATAAACTCAATGACGTGTCTCACACGTCAAAATATTCTTAAATCCATAAATATAAGTGAGATTTAATCATCGAGTGAAAATTTATTAATATCTCAATCTGAAATACTCGCTAAAATATTCTTAAGGTCAAAATCAATCTTCCCCAAATAAACAATAAAATTATAACAAAGAACTACCGAAAATCTCATTTTCAGAAATCTTATATAAATCTCAAAGTCCACAAATAAAACAATCTTAATAAAATTTGGAAATCATAAAGAATATCCAATTCAAATACCGAATTAGTTATCCGAGCTCAAATCCTTAAATCATGACCAACTATTAATCATTGCATCCAATTCAAATATATTTTAAAACTATATCATAATCCGAAATTATAATATAAGCTCGGAAAAAATAAAGTGATAAATTCTAAAATCTTGCATGCATATTTATTAAAATCAAAATGTCCACTCACAAATTTAGGCATAAACCTGACGATATCCGCATCACCACTCTAGCGAGGTTCCCTTCATATCCTGGCATAATAACCATGCTTAGAACCAAACTTCAATTCCCGAAAATAAATACTTAAATATAAACACCAAAACTCTTCCGCTTAACTCACTACCCTTACTAGGGTTAAGCTCACCGGATTTCCACCAAACTCCACCACAACCTTAATTCATCAATTCTAACATTCTAGAATAAATACCAAGGAAATCCAACGGCCGGATTTTCATTCTAACAACCGTCAAAATTCTCAATCTTTGAAAAATCTCAAACCTAACCAAAATTCCTCCAAAAATTCCAACTTCACATCATTAAACACCTCTCATTAAAACAAACTCAAAAACATGAAAAGCTTCCAAGCTTATGTCAAGCTCACAAACCCTTATGGGACTGCAAATTGAGAAACAACTAGGTATTTATGAATACCCAAACAACTAGCCCAATGACCCATTTTTGCCCTAATCCGATCCCAAGCAATCAATTTGGGCCAGTGTTCAGTATTTCCTTTGGGCCCATCCCACATGGAATAAAGCAAATCCAGATTCGAATTGGAGTATCACTGCGCTTCATAAAACCTCGAAAACCTTGCCTTCTCTTCTTTACTCTTCTCTCTCTCTCAAACTGAGACCAACAATGGCAGACCGAGAAAGAGAGCGAGACAGAGACCGTGACCGTGACCGTGAGAGAATCCGAGACCGCGACCGAGACAGCCGACGCCGTGAACGTGACGATCGTGATCGCGACTGTGACCGTGTCCGGAGCAAGAGGTCGCGTACGCCGGAGCGCACCAGAGCGCGCCACACTCGCTCCCGCACGCGCTCGCCGGACCAGTACCACTCACGCTCCCTCTCCCGCTCCCGCACTCCCGAAGACCGCTCCCACCGGCGCCGCCACCACCACCACCGCAGCCCCTCTCCGGAGTCGCGGAAGCGAGCTCGGCGCGAGCCGACGGTGGAGGCCGAGAAGGACCGGCAGAAGGCGGTGTCGGAATTCGTGGAGGGGATTGCGAAGGAGCAGCAGAACAACGGCGGCGGAGAGGGCGGCTGTGCGGACGAGGACGAGATTGAGATGATGAAGAAGTTAGGGATTCCGGTAGGGTTTGATTCTACGAAAGGGAAGCCGGTGCCCGGCGCCGATGTGAGTGGTCTTAGGGCCGTCACGAAGCGCCAGCCCAGACAGTACATGAACCGCCGCGGTGGATTTAACCGGCCATTGCCTGCAGAGCGCAATCGCTAGAAGACTTTACTGGTTAGGGTTTTGCATCCTTACTTTGTTTTTGGCTTATAATTTGGGAATGTGCTGATTATACGGTTTAATTTTGATTAATTGAGTAGGATTTTGTTTAGATTAGGATGACATTAGTCTATGATAATTCAAGTACTAGACTCTTGGGTGCGTAGATGCCTTGCCTAGATTCGAATGAGAAGATACTTTGAATTTTAGACTAATGCTGGACTTCTTGAATCAAACTTCTTTTAATTTGTGCCTTTTTTGGTGCAATTGTCCCCAATTGCACAAGAATTGTATATAACAGTGCTCAAGTTTTGTTGTCAGGGAAATTATTATCGGTATCTCTTCTCATTTTATGGGTTCTAGCCTTCTAGGTAGAGTGGTCTTTATAGTATTGAGAGCGGTGATTCGTTCTGCCTGTGAAATGGGTTGGAGATGTGAGATTTTCGGCTAAGCTCATGTAGCTAGTTGTAGCTAGTTGTCTACCTTTGACTTTATGAAATTGATTATTGATATATATTATGCAGTTATTTTGCTTGGTATCCAAGAACATAGAGTTTATAGACCGACTTCAGTAGTGGTATTGGAGTTGAAATGAATAAGTGCAGATGAGAGCATGATAAGAGAGGGACAAGCATGTTCTTGAGGTCAGTAGTTCAGATTTTGGTTTGCTGCTTGGGCTGTTAGTTCACGGAGCTTCCATGTCTGCTGTTTACGACTGTATGTTGTCATGTTGTTGCTTTACATGGCTGTATTTGGTTAGGACCCATTCTTTAAATGTGTTTTAGTTTCATTTCTTTCTAATGAGTGATAAGGGAGGGACGAGCATGTTGAGGTCAGTAGTTCGGATTTTGGTTTGCTGCTTGGGTTGTTAGTAGTTCAGGGAGCTTCCATGTCTGCCGTTTATTTGGACCAGCTACGGCTGTATGTTGTCATGTTGTTGCTTTAGATGATGCCCTAATATCTTTGTAGGGGCTTATTTGCTTGTTAGTGTGAACATCTATATTTTGAAGTAGCTCTTACAAGGTTGTGTCTATTTACTTCTTTTCTGAAATTCTTTTTCTATTTGTTGTGCTATTGTGGATTTCATACACTTTTTTCTTGTTTGGTTATATAAATATGTTTCTCTTTGAATGTTTTAGAAAGGATGTGGAGCCATGTTTAGGAAATTTGTATATGCCGTATAAATCTCTTTCATCCTCTTAAACAGAGTCTTGCTCTTGAATAAGGTTGTTCATTTTGAGCCTCCCATTTCTTTTTCAAACCTTGTTACTCTATTGTTCAAGTTAATGAGTGGTTTAATTCTTGGTTTTTTTGGTTATACCATATGGTACTCTAATGGGTTATGTTCCTATGAAGTTAAGTTTCCCTAAGATTTTCAGGAATTAGTCATTTCAGCAGACTACGGTGGTCATACACAAACTAGAACCTCATCTATTTACAAAAAGATTGTAATCCTTTCTAAGTGGTTCTAGGTTCTGTTCTCACCTAGCATCATTTACCAGGTGACCTGAGAATGATAAGCGTTTTGATTTTATTCTTGGGAAGCTTTGAAAGAGCAGTTTTTTTTGTTTTGTTTTTGGGTGCTTGACAGGAGTTTATAAGCCAGACTAGGCAGAATGGGTCACTATTGATTTCACAGTTAATTATCAGGAGCAACTTATTCCATTCAGACTCCTCTTGTTTGGCCATCTATCTGTGGGTTGTGTGTGAGGAAAGGTATGGTCATGTAAGCCCATTCTCCATGGTGAAAGTACCTCCAACATCATTGCAGTTAAAGTATTTAGTTATGTTTGGACTTGGGAAAAATCATTTTCTTGGACAATTTGATTAGAGGGAACATATTGCTTGCCAGTAGAACATTATCTTGTCACGAGGTAATGAAGTAGGTTTGCCGATCTATTAATGTCATTTAATAGTGTCTATAGCGCCTATCTAGGTTTTCTAGTTTGAGATGTGCTCCTATTGCATTTGAAATAAGTTTGTGAAAAGCGAATCAGCAGTGCTATGCTTTGAAATTTGTTTGTTTTAGCATTTACATGTTTTTAATTATCAGTTTCTTTTACATGCAGATCCGCACAGATTTGATGTTGAAACTTGAAAGGCACCAGCAGGAGTCAAATCAATGTGACTGTAAGACTTTTTGGAGATGATTGTTATGATTTGAGTAGGAGTAACGCATCATATGTTTAAGTCCAACTGAAAAAATGAGTAATAGCCCCAGTATCGGTGCCTTTGATTTGTCGTCTGAATTCATGATATGAACCAAATTGAAGTGAACCAATTGAATATTTGGGATGCATATATCTTGAAACTTTTTGTTATCTACTTTATTGGAAATCTCCTGATCAAACTCTTTGAATACCAACCTATGATGTGATGAAAGACCTTGGCAAATGATGTAGATGGTTTAGGATTCCCTTTAGATACATGTGGCATTGCATTTTGCCCCTACAAATCATGGGGATTTTGGGTGGATATCAGAAGTTGTTTTTCTTTTATACAAATGGGTTATATTATTTCATCTTGGATCTGAAAATCGAAAAGAATGCTCGTTCTCTCCGATGTTTGTAGAAGATGATCTATGCTTGGACAAGGTGTGTGCTTTGACAAGCTAAGGAGGCATTACAGCTCTTTTTTCTTTTCTTTTTTTCTGTTTTTGTGTGTGTGTGCTAAATGATGGGTTGGAGAGGCTTTTTAACTTTTCGGTTCTTTGTGTTGATCTTACAATGCCGTTTGAGGTTTGTATTTTCATTTTTATGATTTTCATTGGACTTAAAATAAACAACGAACTACGTAACTGGGCGACCTAAACAGAACCAATGAAGATCAATGCCATTCGGGTTGATGGCAAGAAAGGGTGGGTGGACAATGATTCTCCTCATAAGCAAAACAAGGTTACAGGGTACAAGGACAATATGGTAAGAGAAAAAAAGCACAACATGTCACTAAGATATGTATATGCAAAGTCTGAAATGTGTTGGATAGTGAAAACATGGCATGGAAGTGAGGAACTGGGGATGGTGAGCGTGAGTATGGAGTGTCTAGGGAAATTATTTGGTGTTAAGAATACAAGATTTAAGGACTTCAAGATAGGGGTGGATCCGGTACGGTTACCGGAAAAATCCGTCTGAACCGTTTACCGACCGACTCATGCTCGGTAAGAGAAACCTACTACCAAAACCGGCCACTGAAGTCAGTTTGCCGACTTCTTGGTAACCGAGACTTTCGGCATACTACGGTTGGTAATCGGTAGATACTGATTTCATATCGTTGTCACTCTACTTCAGATCAAAGCACCATACTTGACTCATCACTTCAAATCAAAGCACCATCTATACTTCAAATCAAAGAACCCATCAAACAACTCTCACTCTAATAACCCAAAAATCAAAAACGAAAAAAAAAAAAAATCTATCAAACTTGTTCAGCGCCTCCGTCACGTCGGCGAAACAAGGTGGTGCAGCGCTTCTGTCGCGACAGCGAACCACGACTAGAGCTTTAAAGCATCCTAGTAAGCCTTCTAAGCCTCCTCCGTCATCCTCTATTCATGTTCTCCATGGAGAACAGATAGAAGGAAGTGGGTGATTGGTGAAATCTGTTTGAGATTGGAGATTAGTTCAAGGAACAAAGAAAGAAGAGGAAGAATATGAAGAGTGTGGAACTGGAATTTGAATGCAATTGAGTTGCCCTAAATCCCTAATTTGGGAACGAAACGAAAGAAAGAGAGGTGAGGAATGAAGAAGGAAGAGCATCTGAGGCTTTGAAATAGGTTTGTTAAGTTCTTATTTTGACTTTATGAGTTCTGTAAGATAATAAATATAGTTTTTGCATATATATTATTAAGAAGAGCATCTGCTCTAGTGGTTGGACATGAGTCCCTCCATCCACGAGGTGATGGGTTCGAGTCTCAAGTCTTACAAAATATCATGTATTTTGCATATTATGTATGTATATTAGTTGGTATACGTGTCTCGGTTGGAACGGTATACAAAATTATGTACCATAGCCGTTTGGTACGACTCAGCCGAGCCGAGGCTCCTCTCTACTGACGTCGTGGCTCGGCTCAAATCTCGGCTAGCTGGTTTGTCTCGGGACAAAATGCCAGCCCTAATTCAAGATGCATAATTCTTTGATTTAAATCATTTTGGAAATGGTCCAGTTTTTTAACCTTTTGATGTTTAGGACCTCGCTCTTGCTATCAACTACTTAAAAATGAAGTGCACTTTGTAAAATCTGTTAAAAAGTGGACTGCATGAATCACTACACAAAACGAAGGCGTTTATTACAACCAACTTCCTTATTTTGCTTCCCAAAACAGGGGAGGGGAGTACAACTAAACTATAACTTTGTTCTGCATACATACCATAGGCAAAAGAAGAAAACTGCGAGAACGTGAAAATGGAAAGAAGACCGAGTTTTCCAGACTGAATCTTGCCTTCAAGCACTGGTGGTGGCTGCAATGTATGGCTTCTGAATGATAAAGGCCATGCACTGACCCTGGTTCTGGTTGTCAAATGCTACACAACGTATATAAGCATTTGGGTACGTTTTCTTGCACTCTTGGATTTCATTGAGCACCAGAGAAGGGTCAGTGCAACCAAACATGGGTAGCTTCCACAATGTCCAATATCTTCCATCATAGTACCCTGGCATCCTGCTATTCTCCCTTTGAACATATCCCACCTTTCATCCATATATGCAACAATCAGATATTAACGAAACTAATTACCCACAAATTATGGACCTATGCCATTCCAAACCAGATGTTGCGACTAACTCAACTACTGAATGCTAGAGATCAACATGAAAACTTATATGGCCATGGATGGTGTGTACTATAAGACACTGGTTTAGATTAAATGATCTGAATCCAGTGATTGGTGCAGGCCCGGACTTGAAATTTTGAGGCTTGAGTCGAACTCTCGGAGTTGGGTCCCTAATTATTATTTTTTTATACAAAATAATATATAACATCCAAAAATATTTTAATTTATAATTAATAATATATGTTTATATAATTCAGTCAATTACATTTGGGCCCCTCATCACGTGTAATTGTCCTTATTTTAGAATATTTGTCTTTAATTCATGTCAGATGTCTTCAATTTTCATTAAGTTTTTACCTCAGTTTTCATTAAGTTTTTACCTCTTTTCCATACTTGTCTGACTAATTACACAGCCAAAAAACTATAAAAAAATAACATTTTTTTTTTCCTGGACAACTATAAAAAAATATTTTTAGGCCCTTTAAATTTTTGGGCCCGAGTCACAAGACTCTTCTGCCTCTGTTCAAATCCGGGTCTGGATTGGTGTTACTTAGTATCATTTAAGCAGAAATAGCTACCTAATTCATGCCTGAAAGTCCAGTCTAGTAACTAGATGAGAAGAAGCAGAAATAGCTACCTAATTCATGCCTGAAATTTTGAAATCAACTGACCTCGTCAAATTCAAGGCAAGGGATCCACCCCTTCTTGAGCATGTAGTCAATCTCCTTTGCAATTGAATCATCAGAAAGTGGTGGGAGGTAAGACAAAGTTTCAAACTTCTTGTTGTTGATCGGATTCCATGACTGCAAAACAAAAATAAAACTCAGCAAAGTATGCAGATTGAGCACCAAATTATCCAAGAACAATGAAATCTTGGGTGCTTTGGAACTTGGGTATGGGACAAAATATGTTGGATCACATTACCTTCATGCAGCAAGTTCTTGAACCATTGGAGACAGTTTTCTTGGTCCATCCGATAGAGTCTTTAGCTGGGAAAATTTTGGAAGGGCTGGTTGCTAAGCCAACGTAACCGGATGCAGCAACAGGAGATTTGAAGATAGAAGCAGACATCTTTTGTTTAACAAAGAACACAGCAGTGTGATTTCACTGATTTGTAAAGAAACAAAGAGCAAAATGTTTATGTAAAGGTGGCAGAATTGGTTAGATAAACAAACAAACTAGTCTGTGTGTGATGATGCACAGTTTGTCAAAGAGTGGTATCAGAAGACAGTGGGCACAAATTCCTGATAGGGTTTTATGAGACACTTGGGCATTGATCTCATCAACTCCTGCTTTTGCCTTCCTCAAATCACTACCAGTAATGCCCACTTGGCATTGTTAAAAAAGACTGAGCCCACCAATTCATGGTACCACTATGCTAGCCATATTTGTAGACATCAGAGAAAGTGTTTCCATTAAATATAAGATCGTATGACTCACCAATTCAAATGGCTTTTCATGCATCATAGTGGAAGATCATATAGAATTGGTGCATATGGAGGTGGCTATGCCAATGACCATTTATTTTTATTTTTTTTACAGAAATGAAATAATTCATTAACTAATGAATTAACTTAATTATAAAACTTGTAAAGGCAAAACTGAAAAGTTATTAAAAACAAAAAGTATGTGTCTTCAACTCGATTAAACATGAAAGAGTGAAAGAAGACAAACAACTCGCTAAGCTATGAATTATAGGTCCTACATCCAATGACGACCTTCATAACTAATGAATAACATCCCTTGATTTTTATATTTGCAAAGCAAAGAGCGAGATACAAAGACACCAAATTACATGGTTAGATTAGATGAAGAATATGAAAATTAATAAAACCAAAGCAATTTATGACCTCTAGGTACTTTGGTACTACCAAGATGCGTTACTGCTCAGTAGAGTATTTAGGGTGCAAGAGAATCTCTCTAAGCTAACAAAATGGCCAGCTACTGAATATAAAAAAGATTAACAATATTGATTTCCCTCATAGGCTTGTTTTATTTATAATTTAGAAGAAGGAAGAGGGCAAGGATATAAACACTGAAACTATTGGAGGTATATTAGAGGTATGGTTGTGGTATGACAAGAACGGTTGTATCTAGAGGATACATGGATGTTGTGGTCTCCTGGATCCAGAGGATACATGGCTTTTGTGGTCTCCTTTTAGGCTTACCTATTATTGTTTATATGTTACCTGTATAATTTACATTAATTGTATATGAGAGTTGTGTATTAGAGATTAGTTTAGAATGAACTAATCTAATTTAAGTTGACTTTAGAGCTGTGAGATATGTGCAAGTGTGTAACATCTACTTTATGGGCTGTATGGTGTTGTTGGTCTCTTCTTTTGCAGCAGCATGGTGGTTGTTGTTGGTCTCTTAAAACAGCATGGTGATTTCGGTATTAGTGCCACAGCTGGTACTGCCTTGTTCCTTTAGGTTTTAGTCTTGTGTTTGTAAGAGAAGTATAAGTGATAAAGTGTGTTTCACCAAATCTCTCTTATATATAGTTTAGTGTTGTTACCTACCAAGAAGAATACTTAGAAAATCTTTCGCAAGTTTTGTGTTTGGTTTTTTCCACAAAAACTGATGTGAGAGTAAAATGTTGTACCAATACTTGTGGTGCATATTTGTTACAAGAGATTGTCTAACTAGGTTTAAATTTTAATGGAGTCCAACACTACTCAAGCCAAGCTTATTCTAAAATAAGCCCTAACTCATGTTTGGTAGCACCATGACTTTAATCAAAACTAACACCCACCTAGTGTCAGCAAACCAGAAACCCAGAATGCAAGAAAAATCCAACAACCAGCAACATCAATTCACACTAGATTTCTCAATGTTAAAAACATAATATAAATTATAAATTTGAATGCTCAGTAAATTCATTATAACCAAATGTTTCAAATTAAATTGGGTCAAAGTTCTATTCATTCAAGAACAACATTTTGAAACCAAAGGAAACCCAGACACCTTACACGACAATGCCCACCTCATCATACCCATTGATTGGCACAGAGCATCATACATGATTTGAGAATCGTAAACGATCATACCCAAAGAGAGATGAATTTGTTATTGGAGATCTCCTCAAACTTCATCTCAAGCACTACCAGAAGAAAGGCTTTAGCCGACGAAAAAAAAAAAAACCAGGCCGACGAAGCATTTTTTCGTCGGCTAAAGTGGACTTTAGCCGACGACATTTTCCTTCGTCGGCTAACTGAAATTTTCGTCGGCTATGGTAAACTTTAGCCGACGAAAAAAAAATGTCGTCGGCTAAAGAATTTATTTCGTCGGCTAAAGTTCACAGACTATGGCCGACGAAATATTTAAAAGTTTAGCCGACGAAATTAATATGTCGTCGGCTAAAGTGCTTTATATTTGCGATCTGGACAGCAGCAGCTCATCTGGGAAAAAAAACGGCCGAAGAAAAAACGGGAGAAAACGTTTGGGTGTTGTCGAAATCTGTCCATAATTAGTTTGTGGAGCCATATATAGTTACGTATATGTATATATATGTTGATTAATTGAGTTTTATTTGAGTTTATCGATTTTGATTATGATTGAGTTTATTGATTTTGATTATGATTGAATTGATTAATTTTGAGTATGTTGGATGTATATATATATATATATATATGTTGATCGATTTGGTTGATGATTTGAATTGATAATATATATGAATTAATTTGTTGTTAATAAATATTAGTAGATATATATATGTTATTAATTAATTTATAATATATTATTGTGTTGATATGGTACGGTATGAAGTTGTTGTTAATTAATTTGTGTTAATATATATTAATTGTGTTATTATATATATATATATTAATATATATTAATTGTGTTAATTTGTGTTAATATATATTAATTGTATTAATTGTGTATATATTATTGTTAATTAATTTGTGTTAATATATATATTATTGTGTTAATATGATATGTGTGTGTGTTAATTAATTAGTTGTACGTAGTACGTAGAATATATACTAAATGAATTGAGATTTTATATATGACATGAAATTTCATTAATAATTAGCTAGCAGCGTTATAAATATATATTTTGTTATATTTTCAGGATATGGATAAGAGTTGGATTTCGCTTCCAAAATGGGACAAAAGATACGGTGCAGGAGTTATGAGTTTTATAAAATATGCGCTGGCTAATGCTAACGGAAATACAATTTTCTATTGCCCGTGCATGAAATGTCAGTGTCACAGCGATATGCATCGATTTCCCATTGACAAAGTATGGCAGCACCTGAGGAGTAACGGGTTTTGGGAGAAGTACACATGTTGGTTATATCACGGTGAAACATCATCAGGGGGTCCGCATGATCATGGCCAATTTTCTGAGACGGGCAGTACATCCAACAATCCAACAACGGCATTCATCAACGACATGTTTCCTTATGAGAGCGGTGTATGCGCTCAAGGACAGTATATGCCTGACCGGTGCAGCCCTTCCCTAGAGCTGTCAACACTGCTGGTATTGAAAAGTACAACAAACTGCTTGCTTTCCAACAGACCCCTGTGTACCCCGGTTGTCAGAAGACCGTTCTTGAAAGTGTGATGGACGTAATGAAGATTAAAGTTGAGACAAAATCGACCGTGAAGGCTGTTGATGATTATCTACAGTACACTGCTTCGATGCTGCCCCACGGTCATCGTCTTCCTACCACTCATCGTAAGGTCCGATGTATCCTGAAAGATCTTGGGCTTTCCTACATCAAGATCCATGCATGCAGATATGACTGCGTTCTCTTCTGGGGTAAAGATCCAGAAGGGAATGACCTTGGTGGGCTTGACGCATGTCTGGTATGTCACACTGACAGGTATAAGCTGACTCCTGCAGGCAATAGGAAACCTGTGAAGGTACTTCGGTATTTCCCGTTGAGGGATAGGCTTGAGCGGTTGTACATGTCTTCACACACGGCCAAAGCTATGAGATGGCACGTTGATAGGGAAATGCATGACGAAGATACCCTTATACACCCTGCTGACGGGGAGGCTTGGAAGCATATAGACAGGGAGTTTCCTCATTTTGCGTCAGAGGTCCGAAATGTGAGGCTCGGGCTCTCATCCGACGGGTTCAACCCTTTTGGCAACATGAGTCTTCAATACAGTGTATGGCCAGTGATTTTGGTACCGTACAACCTTCCTCCATGGATGTGCATGAAGAAGGAATACAATATGTTGAGTTTGTTGATTCCGGGGCCCGGTTATCCAGGGAAGTGTCTCGATGTGTATTTGAGACCTTTGATTGAAGAGCTTCAGTTTTTGTGGGAAGTTGGTCATCCCACTTATGACAAGTACATGCATGAGATGTTCCAGATGCATGTCATGGTTGTTGGTACCATCAGTGATTTTCCTGCCCGTGGGATGTTGTCGGGCAACGTTGTTAGGGGATACAAGGCTTGTCCAGAGTGCCTTAGCGATGAGGGGAGCAGCAGTCATTGCAACAAGATATGCAGATTGGGTCACCGTGCTTTCCTTCCATATAATCACGATTGGCGGTTCGATGACAAGGCATTTGATGGGACCGTAGAACACGGTGTGCCTCCCAGAAGATGGACGGGAAAAGAAATTTTAGCAGTGCTTAATGAGTACGATTTTGGGCAGCTCAGCAATCATCCCAATATTGTTGCAGCAATACCTGAAAGACCCGACAGGTACAAATTCTGGACACATAAGAGCATATTGTGGGAACTCCCATACTGGAGTAAGTTGTTGATCAGGCACTACCTAGATGTGATGCACATAGAAAAGAATGTTTGCGACAGTGTGGTGGGCACAGTGCTGAACTTGGAGGGGAAGACGAAAGACGGTCCTAAGGCACGCATTGATCTAAAAAAAATGCAGTTAAGAAGACATCTGTGGTTGAAAGAAGGGAAGAAAAAAATGCCTCAAGCTCCTTACACCGTGAAACCTGACCAGAAGAACGTAATTTCAGGTGGATGAGTTGTGTGAAGTATCCTTCAGGCTATGCAGGAAATATAGCCCGGTGTGTGAACTTCCGGGACAATAAGATGTACGGGTTGAAGAGTCATGACTGTCATATCCTGCAACAACGTCTCTTCCCTGTTTTCATTCGACCGTTCTTCTTCCCCGTCAAGTGGTGGAGCCGTTAGTAGCGTTGGCAAGATTCTTCCAGAAGTTATGCACACGGGAAGTGACAAAATCTAACCTCCGGGAATGCAAGAGGACATCATTTATATCATATGTAAATTTGAGAGGATATTTCCTCCAATTTTTTTGACATCATGCCTCACCTGATGATCCATCTTCCCGAGCAATTGTTGCTTACCGGTCCAGTACACTACACTTGGATGTATCCCATGGAAAGGTACGTTTTTTACACCTGAATTCCTCAATCCAATTTTTCTATATACATGTTCAATAATCATAACACTTTGCAACTTGATTTATAGGCAACTTGGAGACTACAAAGATTATGTGGCTAATAAATCCGCGCCTGAAGGATGTATAGCTGAAGCATATATTGCGCACGAGTGCGTCACCTACATGAAGTTGTATTTAGGAGCGTTGAAGGAAACAGACGAACCCATGCCGGTAGATGTACCGAAGTTCACTCTTTCCATACTCTCCAGTGATGTTGAAGTTTATAGAATTTTGCCAGACTCCTACAAGTTGCAACCACATGAGCTAGTCATTGCCCACTGGTGGGTATTGATTAACTGTCCAGAAGTTGAATACTGGAAAGACATCCATCTATATTGTCCAGACATTCAAAGTGATCTCGAGTACCACAACAGGGAGTTCGCAAATTATTTTGGCGGCTGGGTACGTAATTCAATATTTATGTACGTATTTATGTTTAGTGCATAATTATCTATATTTACAATGTTAAATTGTAAATTGCAGATGAACCATATTCAATTTGATGGTCACCCAAATTGGTCACACGAACTAAGACTTCTAGCGATGAAGCCGATAATGTCAAGAGTTTATCCGATGTGCAAGGTGAATGGCGTGCAATTTATATGTGAACAGAGAGACAGCAGACGGAGAACATAGAATTCTGGGGTGATGGCGCATGGTGGCGGAATGGAGTTAACTATTACGGTGTTCTTGATTCAGTGGTGGAACTCGTTTACTGTGAAGGCATGACAGTGCACCTCTTCAAGTGTAGATGGTTTGATACTAGCCCGCAGAGCATGAAGACCGATCAGTACGGAATATTATCGGTGAACACTGCTACAAGTTCTTACGAAGATGACCCGTTCATTTTTGCCACATCGGTAAAACAAGTGTTTTATCTTGATGACCTTGCTAAGGGTGACGCGTGGAAAGTAGTCAACCTTGTGCACCATCGAAATATTTACCGGGCGGCTACACTTGGAGAGGCCGAAGACGAGGAAGAAGATGTTGCGTATCAAGAGCCCAACGCAATAGGTATTCCTAACTCCTCTACCGTTCGCCTTAATAATTTTAAAGCGGGTCGTTCGGTGCGAATTCGTGATGAAGAGCTAAGGCTTATTGATGTTGATCCAAATCAAGAAACAGACGAAGACTCTGGCGATGAGGAAAGACATAGATTACCAGAAATTAATTCTGACACCGAAGAAGACTCATCGGATGATTCCGATTACGAGCCTTAGTTTTAATTTCTTCGGATGTAATACATTAATTGTAATAAAAAAGATTGTATTACCTTCATTTCTAGTTTACATATATTGAATTCATATTTCTGTTATTTTATATGAATTTTGGTGATATATAACATGAAATTTGTATGGTTAAACCTTCTGTTTTAGGGTTTGTATTTTTTTACTTAAGCCGACGAAATACAACATAAGTCGTCGGCCTAAACCCTCTTAGCCGACGAATTATATTAAAAGTCGTCGGCTAAAACCGTCTAAGCCGACGAAAACTACTAGAAGTCGTCGGCTAATGTATTTTAAAGCCGACGAATTGAAAAGGAAGTCGTCGGCTAAAATAACTTATAACCGACGAATTGAAAAGGAGACTCGTCGGCTAAAACCATCTTAGCCGACGAAGTATAGTAGAAGTCGTCGGCTAAAACCATCTTAGCCGACGAATACCCTAATATTTCGTCGGCTTTATTAATTTTATATTTTTTATTACATAGTATAGCCGACGATGATTTAGGGTATTCGTCGGCTAAACCCTAAACTTTTTCTGTTACATACTATAACCCTATCTTCGGTGGTTATTTTACGTAAAATTTTTATACGACTTGTTGTGTCTCATCAATTTGAAAATATTTTCAGTTGAAGGTCCGGCCAAAATACGAAATTTAGACGGTCCAACGACCTTTTCCGTGCATTTAAGGGTTTGACTTACGGGATTGACCGTCCGGATCGAGCACTTAACCTGGTCAGATCAAGTTGAATTTTTTCCCATACATGTATTTTATCATGATGGTCAGATCTGACCGTCAGATTTTATTTTCTCAAGTTTGATCATCACAGTCAGTCAGAACATGCCTACTAATGTTGTATAACTTGTTTACTAAGTGTTAGGTACGTTCGTTTCCAAATGTTACGTTTCAAAAACAAACTATACGTAGAACTTCAAACGTGAAAAAGTCGTGAAATAAGACATGACCAGAATGGTGAAATACGTCTACGGTTGAAAAATCAAGGTATTCCGGTCATGTCTCGATGCCGATAGTTGCGGTCAATCCAATTTTCAATTCTTTCTCCCTATGGGTAGCCCTATCTTCGGTGGTTATTTTGCGTAAAATTTTTATACGACTTGTTGTGTCTCATCAATTTGAAAATATTTTCAGTTGAAGGTCCGGCCAAAATACGAAATTTAGACGGTCCAACGACCTTTTCGTGCATTTAGGGGTTTGACTTACGGGATTGACCGTCGGATCGAGCACTTAACCTGGTCAGATCAAGTTGAATTTTTTCCCATACATGTATTTTATCATGATGGTCAGATCTGACGGTCGGATTTCCGTTCTCAAGTTTCATCATCACGAGCAACAGTCACAGTTTGATGAATGTATAAAAAGTTATAAAGCCGACGAATTTAAAAGATTATAGCCGACGAATTTTGTGTTTAGCCGACGAATTTCAAAGGTTTAGCCGACGAATTTTAAAGGTTTAGCCGACGAATTTTAGCTTAGCCGACGAGATTATTATCTTTAACCGACGAAATTATTATTTCGTCGGCTAAAGTGTACGGTTAGCCGACGAAATTATTACCTTTAGCCGACGAAATTATTATTTCGTCGGCTAAAGTCTTCGGGTATAACCCAGCTCGACTGGTTGTATGCCCTAGCCTCCATCCTTTTCCTCTCCCTCTCCGAAATTCGCCTCCTCTGCCTCCGCTCCCTCTCCCGGTCGCCGCCCTCCCTCTCCCTCGCCCTCGCCCTCGCCCTCGCCCTCGACGCCCTCGACCTCTCCCGCTCCCTCTCCCTCTCCGGCCGGCCTCCGCTCCCTCTCCCTCTCCCTCTCCGGCCGGCCTCCGCTCCCTCTCCCTCTCCGGCCGGCCTCCTCCTCCTCCTCCTCCTCCGGCCGCCGGCCTTCTCCTCCTGCTGCTCCGCCGAATTCTGCTGCTGCTCGGTCCTCCCTCCTCCTCTCGAGTACGTTTTTTGAGCTTCGGTTATTTTTAATGTTGTGGTGTTGTTGTGTATATAATGTTGTGGTGTTGTTGTGTATATAATGTTGTGGTGTTGTTGTGTATATTTGTATTTAGGAAGTGTATATTGTTATTTAATAAGTGTATATTTGTATTTAGTATTTAGGAAATGTATATATTTGTTTTGTATTTTGTGTTTGTTTTGATTTTCCTGTCAATTGCAATGTTGTGGTGTTGTTAGGAAGTGTATATTTTTATTTTTGAAGTGTATATTTAGGAAGTGAAAATTAGTATTTAGGAAGTGAAAATTAGTATTTAGGAAGTGCATATATTTTTACATTTTTAAAATGAGTTTGCATTTTTTGATTTTGTGGCCTTGATTCAAATTAATATTTTAAATAGGATGAGCGGTAATATTAGATCGACGAAGGGTTCGAAGGGCCAAAGGTCCGTATCGTCTGAGGGAACCTCTAGCAACCCTCAGACGTCGTTTCAGGGCCCTATGACAGCTAGACATGCGAGCCTTCTGCAGACGGCGCAGAGGCAGCCGGAGGTGCCCCCTTCATCGAGGCAGCGAGGCTTCCTTTATTCCGCGAGGCAGTTGTTTGCTCAGCCTCAGACGGAGGTGTCTGCACCCCGTATGCCTGAGATACACCGGGCGCCCACTCCAGCTCCTACTTCTTCGGATAGTGGGTCATCTGGGGTACAGATGCCGCCGCCTCACCTATTCCTTCCGCGGATGATACCGGCCATACCTGTAGTCGATGACTCAGGGACGCCGATTTATCCACTGCCCCCGCCAGTGGCTCCATCAGGGCGTACCGGTTCGTGCCTTTTGATAGGCCTCTTATTTCCGCGAGGGTATCATCATCGGAGGCGGAATCCGTCGCGTCCGCGTCCGATCCCTCAGGTAATGAAAGATGAATGATTTGTTTTGTTATAATTCTCCGATTCCGATTTTAATAATCAATTTGGTTTATCATGTCATAGGCACCGTCGGAGCGAAGCCGGCAAAGAAGAAGAGAGGCCCCGTCACAGGGAAGGCTCTGGAGAAGATCGTCGGTACCTCAGGGAGGATTGTCATCGGTACTGACGGGGATGGCGACGTAGTATCGGGCGGAAAGTCGAGGACGTACTCCGGCCGCGTGGGAGCGCTCATTAGGGATAGAGTCCCTATGTTGTGGTCAGACTGGGGCGAGGTCCCGCAGGAGGTTAAAGACATGGTCCATAAGGCGATGTCGGTGAGTTTACAAAATGCCTGAATAATATTATGTATTACATTGTAGATTTCTGGAAAAACTAAACTAATAAACGGTTAAATGCAGGTGTGGTTTGAGGTTCCCGAACCCTTGAAGAGCAGCTAGGCGGACTTTGTGCATGGGGGAAGGTACGTTGGGAAATTAATGAAAAAACAAAACTGTCTGTCATATTAATAATATTTCTAATATTTTTGTTGTATCTGTAGGTACAAGGAGTGGAAGAACGAGTTGCGGACCCATTGGACTACGCACGGGAACGCACGTTCTGCTACCCCTGCTGAGTTTCAGTACAGAGAGTACGAGTGGCGTTGGCTTCTGACATCAGAATTCAACAACCCTCGTAAACAGGTATTTAAATAAATTAATTAGTTAATTTTTCATTAAGTACGTGCGTTTTAAAATATTTTACTAATAATTTACTTTTTTCTTTGAAGGCGGTTTCCCGGGCGAACGCTCAGAACCGGCAACGCAACACAAGGAACCATCATGCCGGTTCTAGACCGTTCGCTGTCTTCATGGACGAGGCGGCCAGGGAACATCCAGAGGTCAACCAGTACGTCTATACGTACGAGAAGGCATATCCTGACTTCCAGGAGGATATAGTAAGTAATCTTTCATTTTTACGGAATTTTTAATTTTACTAATATATATGTTAAAATGTTAATTAATAATTTTTTTCCTATCCAATTAGGCAAGGGTGAGGGAGGCTAGTGACGAGGTGATGAGTGCTATAGTGAGGGAGACATGGCCGGACACGCAGGAGGAAGAGATGTCCGAAGCCATTTCCCGGATCGACACTTCAGATCCGAGGGTTGGGACGAGGATCATGGCACAGCCTTCCCACCGCGAGAAAACAACTTCTACTGCCGGGGTCTAGGAAAGAAGGGCCAGGGGGTCTTGAAGACCATTCCAGGATTTCAACGAAAGGCAGCCTCGACCAGCAGCAGGACGACTCAGCTAGAGTCGGAAGTTCAGAGACTACGGAGAGAGCAAGCCGCTCAGGCTGCTCATGCTGACGCTCAGGCTGCCGCTCATGCCGCCCAGTTCGCCGAATATACTAGAGCCCTACATGCCGCCCAGCATGCCCAGCAGAAGCAGATGTACCAGTACTTCCAGGATTTGGCAGCTGCCCAGCTTCAAGGACTTCCACCTCCGCCCATGCCTGCGCCTATAGACATACCTCAGCTGCCGGAATCTCCTCACCAGCAGGCCCCAGATCCGGATATTGATTTAGATCATTTAGATTTTGTGTAGTTGATACCTTATATAGTTTTATGTGCTTCTTGTTGGTTATATATATGGAATTGTTTTGGTGTATTTTGCAGCTTGCTTGGAATAGTAATTTAAGAATTTTGTGTATTTTTTTATACTGGAATGGAGTTATAGCCGACGAAATACGCCACAATTCGTCGGCTATAGTATTTTTATTTTTTATAGTTTAGCCGACGAATTATGGCATGTTTCGTCGGCTAAACTCACTATAGCCGACGAAATAGAGCCTATTTCGTCGGCTATAATTATTTTTTAATTTTTTGATTATATACTTTAGCCGACGAATATATTAGGTCCGTCGGCTAAAGGCTTGGAGTATAGCCGACGACGTGTTGTGTCGTCGGTTTAAGTCTGGGAGTATAGCCGACGATGTCCTCTGTCGTCGGCTAAAGTCTGCGAGTATAGCCGACGAAAGATAGAGTCTGTTTCGTCGGCTTAAATTTATGAACAAAAGCCGACGACAAAATAGTTCGTCGGCTAAAGTCTAGACAATAGCCGACGACGGTCTATAGGTTCGTCGGGTAAAGTCAGCGCCGAGGACCCTTTCCCGACGACACTATAGCCGACGAAGCCTCGTCGGCTAAGAGTTTAGCCGACGAGTTAGGATAACAGGCCGACGAAAATAATTCGTCGGCTAAAGTACTTCTCCTGGTAGTGAAGCCAGATTGAAGTCGGCGATGGTTGAAGGCGTAATGGATCTCTGAAAATCAAACATGGTGATATAAGGAGAAGCCCGCCGACGGCGTCGTGGCATGCATGATGAATCTAACATTTGAAGGCAAAGACAGGCCCTACAACGGCGTCGAGGCAGGGGAAGGCGGCAACGTGGTAGGAGAAGGCATCTATGGTTGATGGCGGCGACGTCGCATGGGAAGGAGGAGACTGTGCTACGCGCGATGACAGGGTTTAAGGCGACGATAATTTTGTAGTAAACTACATATTAGTTACTGACCAAATTTCAGTTTACAAATACATCCATTACACATTATCTTATACATTTAAGGACAAAAATTAACAAATTAAGACAAACTAATATCCACATGTCATCTATCACTACATATTTTACCAAACTACCCTTTACTACATATTCTACCGCTACTATGGATGTACTACTGCCGTGTCAACGAGAAACATGCTACTGCCGTGTCGACATGAGACGTGCTACTGCCGTGTCGACGAGAGACGTGCTATTACCGTGTCAACATGAGACGTGTTACTGCCGTGTCGACCAGAGACGTGTTATTGCCGTGTCAACATGAGACGTGTTACTGCCGTGTCAACATGAGACGTGTTACTGCCGTGTTGACCGAAGACGTGCTACTGCCGTGTCGACATAAGACGTGCTACTGCCGTGTCGACCAGAGACGTGCTACTGTCGTGTCGACCATAGACGTGCTACTGCCGTGTTGACATGAGGCGTGTTATTGCCGTGTCGACCGAAGACGTGTTATTGTCGTGTTGACCAGATACGTGCTACTGCGGATTTCAACTGGAGACGTGCTACTACTGTATCGACTAGAGACGTGTTACTGCCGTGTCGACCGAAGACGTGCTATTGCCGTGTCGACATGAGACGTGCTACTGCCGTGTCGACGAGAGACGTGCTACTGCCGTGTTGACGAGAGACGTGCTACTACCGTGTCGACATGAGACGTGCTACTGCCGTGTCGACCGGAGACGTGCTACTGCCGTGTTGACGAGAGACGTGCTACTACCGTGTCGACATGAGACGTGCTACTGCCGTGTCGACCGGAGACGTGCTACTGCCGTGTCGACCGGAGACGTGCTACTGCTGTGTCGACGAGAGACGTGTTATTGCCGTGTCGATCGAAGAGGTGCTACTGCCGTGTCGATCGAAGAGGTGCTACTGCCGTGTCAACATGAGACGTGCTACTGCCGTGTCATTTTGAGTAAATTTATTTGAAGAAAGGGGTGTTTTAATCATTTTTCCTATGAAAGTCTAAATTAGATTTGGTACCATTAGTTTGAGCTTGGGCTTATGTCCTAATTTGTATAAAAAATATTAAAAGTGGAGTTTTTGTGTTTTTAAGTTTGGTCATGTGCTATTATATAATTTTCTCATAATTTTGGTGAAGGTGCGAACGTGAGGATTGAAGGAAGCTTACAGAAACCCACCAATAGTAATGTCTCTATGTAAGACGGTGTGGGAGCTTTTTGGGACTCTCTAGCTAGTCCATTAAATTTAGTCATTGGTTGTTCCCAAACATAGGATTTATGGGCTTGGACTATAGAAGATAGTCCAGTCCCCTAGTCCCATGTAATAAACATGCTGGTGGAGATCTGAACTTCAAACACTAACCACAGTATTCTACGTACAGCAGAGTTAGCATGCTCTATTTTAGACTAACTATATTAATTCGGAGTTTCGGACTAAACGTACGTAAAGAAAAATCTTGCATCAAAAATAAACCTTGACTTATAGAAGTGCTTTTTCATGATTTTGCTCAAAATATTTTCTTAAGCATCAAAATGGGTACAATAATCTTGGCACAAGAAGTAAACCAGAGTTACCCATGAACTATAACAAACACGTACGTGTTCATCGATCTAGACATTAATCAAACATCATGTTCTGAACATGACCATAATGAAATTGGAAATTTGGGACTTCATCAAAATGGGATTGATCGATGTGATTGAGGAACCCCCATAAACTGCTGATGCTGATCAAGTTGAGAAAGAAGATCTCTTTCTCCAAAGCCATTCATATTATGTCTTCTTTGTTGGTGCATGGTGTTCTCTACCTCCTCGAAACCTATCGATTCTGCGTTTGATATCACAGTTTGTCCAGAATTTGGTGTAGTAGAGCCATATATCCCTTCATAAGGATTGCTGTAGCAATCGGAAATTCTCCATGCAGGAAAGGTATTGTAGATAATGTTATTGTTGCTCTGACCAAAACTCCCAACTCTCTCAGAATATCCACTCATGTAAACAGGATTTGATACCTCAACTGACCTTAATGTCTCATCCAACTTCTGTACCTTGGACTTCAAGAATACAGATAAATTCATCCATGAGTCCCTTGAAAGCTTGTCGAATTCCTCATCGCACACTGCAAAACCCTTGTCATGACTCTTAAACCCTTTTCCAGTATCAACTGCATCCGTTTTTTGGTATTCCGGAAAGTCCGAAAGGTTAATCTCTAGCTTCTTGCGCGTAATGCTTCTTTCATTATGAGCTTCCAAGTACTTCGTCATGATAGCTTCCGCCACGGCTGGATTTCCTGGATTTGGCCAAACCTCAAGTTCGCCATTGGATCCTGACATAACCATGCAGACCTGGCCATTGCATAGGGAAGCAAGGTGTTTTGCCTTCCTCTTCAGCGTCGACCATCGATTTTTGAATAGTCTTTGTCGAGTCTTCTGCGTTTTTTCTTTGCCGGGTGACAGCCTTTGCTGCTTCTCCTTCTTTCTGGCCGGTGCTGATGAGTTACAGTTCGTCGACTTCATGGTCTACAAAGCTAGCTAACAAGGTCATGCAAGGACACAATGGGATGAGCAGGATGACTCTCAGAGCTTGGCTTTGTAAGAAGCCATGGTGGGTGTATGATCTTTTATAGGCTTCCATTGATTCTGTTGAGTCCTTGTTCGTTCGGAGATCTTGTAAAGTTTCTTTCCCTTTTTTGTTACCAATTACCAAAAATAAAAACCAAGTTGCATTACTTAACTTACTTAACAAAACAAAAATACCTAAAAGGACTACAAGAGCTGAAAGACGTCTTACCAAAAATAAAACCCGTTTAATTCAGACATGCAGGTTCAGTTCCTTCTATAGAAAATTTCATATAAGTCACTACATAAGTCAACCTTCATCTTTTTACCCATATAAGTCCACTTTCTGATCCAGGCCCATCACCTACTTTTTTTATTCTACCTAAACTACCCTTACCCAACTTTCAAATCTAATTCGTTAGGATCATAAAAGATGTGTGATATGTGTTCTCTCTCTCTCTCTTCACGAACGAGAACCCAACGCCTGCGCCGGAGGCTTCTGCATCTCCTCCGTCTGCCTATCAATAAAACATGAGAGACAGGTTAAGGAATAGGAAGACTACTACAGATAGATACAAAAGCTACTACTCAAGAATAAGAAAGCAACTACTACCAAATGCTACTACACAATACCACAAAAGCTACTGCCAAGGAAGTAGAAAGCTACTATTAAGGAATAAAAAAGCTACTACTACCAAATGCTACTACACAATACCACAAAAGCTACAGCTAAGGAAGTAGAAAGCTATTACCAAAGTATAAGAAAACTACTACCAAGGAACACGAAAGCTATTACCAAAGTACAAGAAAGCTGCTACCAAAGTACAAGAAAGCTACTACCAAAGTACAAGAAAGCTACTACCAAGGAACACAAAAGCTACTACCAAAGTACAAGAAAACTACTTCCAAGGAACACGAAAGCTATTACTAAGGAACAAGAAAGCTACTACCAAGGAACACGAAAGCTACTACTACAAAAAACTACTACATAATACCATAAAAGCTACTACCAAGGAACATGAAAGCTACTACTACCAAAAGCTACTACACAATACCACAAAAGCTACTGTCAAGGAAGTAGAAAGCTGCTACTACACTAGATCCCTGCATTTCTTAGCGAATCTAAATCCAGTACAGTTCAAATTGTCAATCAAACACTAATTCATGTAAGCTAAGTCTAAAAAGGATCGGAAACTTACGTCACAGAAACAGAAACAGATGATGCTGAGATCGGCGTCGGTGATCAACGAGAGCGGTGGAGAGAGAGAGAGAGAGAGTTGCTTTTTCGGACGAGAGTGTGTGGGTGGAGAGAGTGTAGGTGGAGATTAAGTTATGATGGCAGATGCGTAATTAAGTTGAAAGCTGATACCTAACATGGAAGGATATTTGGGCTGGACCTAGCTGGACTGGACTTATGTGGGTAAAAATATTTGGGTAGACTTATATGAAAGAAAATATCTCAAAGTGGACTTCTATGTAATTGGCCTTCAATCTATTACTCCCAGCCATGTATACTATATATATATATAGTTGTGCCATGTGAGTGATCATTATATGTAATTTTATGTAATGTGATGCACCGTAAGTCAATTTTGCTAGTAATCACAGCAGAGATCAACAAAAAGTGCTTCGTTCCTAATCCTAATCTACCTGAGTTAAGTTGTTTAATATCATATTTAACGTGGTTCCAAGTTGATGCCAGATAAAAAAATATAAAAAAAAGATTGTGTAGAGTTAATTTGTTCTTATATTTATTTCAACTGAGACCTAAAACTTGATATGTATGAATTGGCAGCCAGAATTACAGATATAGCTAGTTCCCATCAGAACCTATCTTTAATTCTTTATACGAGCTTTACTAGTAAACAGAAGAAATATAAAATCATAAACAAAAGATAATCTGAAGCAAAAGCTAGCAAACTGGGGGACAGACCAACTGCAGGAATACAAGCAGTTATGTTTACCTGTCAGTTACTGACTAAGGTTTTATGGTCAAACAAAACAACTTACCTTTAAAATAATATTTTTTTATCATTGAATTTACATTCAAAAATGATTGACCATAATTCTCTTGGTCAGTAACTGACCAGGTAAATGTTACTAAATACAAGCAGTCATTTCACCTGATTAATTACTGACCAAGAGATACATGGTCAACCACTGTTAGATGTAAATCCAATAGTTGAGAACAAAACAATTTAGTTTTAAAATAATACTTTCCACCATTGGATTTACATGATTGAGCACGATTCACTTGGTTAGTAACTGACCAGGTGAGCGCTACTAAATACAAGCAGTCATTTCACCTGGTTAATTACTGACCAAGAGATTCATGGTCAACCACCATTAGATGTAATTTCAAGGGTTGAAAACAAAACAATTGCATCATGACATTGAGTTACCAAAAGGATAATGAGGCTCCAGTGAAGAATATGAGGTCTTGGGGATGGGTAATTAATCAAAGTTGCTTGAATGAAAGTGCTAGCTTGCTGTTTGTTCAGACTTCAGAGTGCTGTTCCTTTCTTTCATTTTCTATTTTCCCTTGCTAGTTGCTACAAATGATCATGAATAAGTGACCAATGAGTTTGTCATAAACTTGCTACATATGCTTCCTGAAAATCGCTTCCAAGTGCTTCTAAAACTACCAAACGCGTATTTGGCATTTGCCAAACATCAAAACCTTGTCCGAAGCACTCAAACACAATCTAGATTGCATTTGATGGTTGTGGCTACAAGCAAGGATGATACATGCTTGCATCAGTTGCTTCACATGCATGTACTAATAATTGGAATATCAAATCACTGAGTGCCGAGTGCATCACAGACCTTTATTAACTGGTTCAAATACTGATAATGAATCCAATAGTATAAATACTGGAATACAAATATAGCAATCACACTGAATTATGTGATCCGTATCAGATCGTATCACTAATTGAGCTCACCCACAACTTGCACCAAAGAGCATGATACCATTATTGATGGTCCAAGCCAAAACATTACCAATATATATATACAGAGTTGTGACTTGTAACTTATCTGCTGAACAGAAACAGAGCAAAAGAATTTACTAATACAAATATATTAATGAATGAAGAAGAAATTGAATTAGAATAACAATTGAAATCTGATATTCTTATAATAAGAATTGGCAAATGGGGATGATGATAAATGGTGATAGACTGTGTAAAGGTGTTGGGCGCTTTGGAGACTTGCTTCTGAATAAACCCAGAACAGGTTTAAACTGAAGAAACTTAAAAAAGTTGCAACAATAACCTTGTAGAGTCGATGCCAAAGCTTCATGCAGACCCACTTGGCACAAAAAAGACTTTCTGCTTGAAATGCTTTCTGAAAAGGTGTCAACAAGTTGTACTTCACCAGGAGCTGCAACTTTGATAAGGTATTTACAAACACCTTAACAAGCATTACCTCGTGTGGGTTGCTCTCCAGCAACACCTAAATTTATACCTGAAGTTTGCTTGATATGTCCCCAGGAACCTCACAAAACTCGACAATAACTTCAAGACGATAGTCAATGCCAAAGTTTCATGCAGAACCCACTGGGTACAACAGATGACTTTTTGCTTGAAATGCTTTCCGAAAAGGTGTCTATAAGTTGCCCTGCAAGAGATGCTGGATCTTCGATAAAGGTATCCACAAACACCTTCACAATCCTTACCTCCTGTGTTGTTGCTCTCAAGCTATACCAAGTTAGAAATTTTTGTCTAAAGTTCTGCTCGATATGTCCCTCACACTCTAACCATCTGATAACCTTCACATAATACTCAAAATCCCTGTCCGAAACATCATTTGCCACACACTTTTCATCTTGCCCGTCCCCACTTCTCTTCTTTGACGTACTGCCATCTTGGGGTTCCTCTCCTTTCCCTGCCCCATTTTTCAAATCCTTGCTGCTGGAGTTGGATCTTATGTTCCTTCCTAACCCATCTTTAAGTGTTTCTAATTTGCATGGAGTGATGGGCAAGCAAGCTTCTGAGCTATTAACAAAGGGCACACATTCCATTCCAGTTCGAACAGGGGAATTGGACCCATTACCAGTGCTGGTGTCTTCAATAATTTGGCATTCAGGTGATTGCTTGCACTCAGATTTTAGAATGTCGGAATTGGATATGGAGGCCACATGTTCCTCATCCAGCAAAGAAACTGTATTGGCTTCTGTAAGTCCTCTGCCGATGCTATTGCAGGTGATAGCACCATTTGATAAATTAGCAGAAGTAGACTTTTCAGTGTCCTCGCATTGATTACGGTAGGTGTCTGCCCGGTTATCAGCTTGATCACTATATGGAGTAATGTTATTAGTTTCATCTTCCACTGAAGATGGATTAGAAAGGCCACTATAGTTGGTAGCTGGGCTTTGACTTCGCTCTGTGACTGAACAATTTGGAGCTTCATTCCCAGCAGTACTTGTGGAGATCCGAACTTCACACATGCCCAGATGTCTTGATTTATCAAATGAACTGACCTTAAAGCAGTATTCTGTAGCTGGAGTTAGTCCTGTAACAATAAACTTTGTCTTCGGTAGTAACAATGTGCAAGTTGGTTCTGCTGGATAATTCATATCTTGAGCCTTACAATGCCACAACCTGTAACCAACCAAGCTTTCTGGGGTAGGATCTATAGAACCCAAAATTACGTTGAGGGATGTAGAATGGATGTCCTCAAATCTGATCATATCTGGATCAATCAAATCTAAACCTGAAAGTTTTAAAAGATGTACAAGCAACACAAGCACTGTTGGTTCCTTTGATACACAAATGTCCGAAGAAAGCAATAAAAATATTATCTCCAATAACCTCATGGACTTTTCATGTTTCACTTAGAAAGAAAGAATGAGCACACCAATATAAAATCAAATTGAAATTTGCACTCCCCATTTTACAATCCACACTCCCTTCCTCTTTTAGTAACTTAAATCTTGTATTTAGTAACATGTGTTTTGTCTTTTCATGTAAACTTTAACTAAAAATTGAAAGAGGGGGTGTGGATTGTAAAACGGGGAGTACAACTTTCACTCCCCTGAAAATAAATATAAAAACCAAATAACTGTGGGAAATAACTGAAGAGATCATAGCAAACTAATTACTTAGCTCAATCAAATCATAATTAAGTTTCTTGCACAGGGTCACCAGCAAACAGATTTTGTAACAAGGTCAACCAGCAAATAGATTTTGGTGTACAATGACTGGTGATAATTTGACAGTTATTCGAATTTGGATTACCTTGTATTTCAGGTTTGGGCAATGGATGGAACGTTGCATTGGAAACTAATGAATCAAGAGACTCCACGGCAAATGCACAAAGTCTCTGAACCTCTGGTCCAGAAGATAGCCTATTAACAATACCACGACCCATCTTATTGGGTAAGCCAGTTAACAGACCCAATTCAGCTTCAAGCTTCTTCACAGCTTCTTCCACAATTTTGTGAAGCTTTTGATGATTCACAGTTCCTTTGAGAAGCTTATGACTCAAGGACACACGATAGCGCAGTATGTCCACCCGTCTGGTATCTTTTGCAATCAATAGTTGTTTTCGCCAGGACCTACATACATGTAAGAGTAGAAATCTGAATCAGACTGATGTAATGGACGAAAAATAACATCTACTCTAACCAGTAGAGAAAATAGTGTTTTCTTTCTTCCTATTTTTTGTTTTTTTTTGGGTCCTTGTCTAGCATCAACTTAATTGAAAGCAGCTAAGTCAGTGACCAAGCAATACCTAAGAGGTGAAATTTATATTTCTATTAGCTTCAACTTAATTTCACTTTTTCTGAAAAACAGGATAAAAACATCTTATTCTAAAATGTATCAATACAGGCAATGTTTGGTGACACTCCCAGAAAAAAAAAAATAATAATAATATATATATATAGAGGCCGGTTCTGAAGTGCACGTGTGCACTTTGCTTAAAGTGCGCACATCCCTCCGTTCGCCACCGTCCGGCGCCGACGACGGCGCGTCTCCACCCCAGAAGACTCCAGCAGCGTCCCCGACCACTTTCCCTCCCCAGCGAGTCGGTTCTTTTCCAGTTTTCCGGCGAGATCACCCAAGATCGACTTTACTTGAAGTTTTGGGTGATCTCACCGAAAAACTGGAAAAAAACGGACTCGCGGAGGAGGGAAAGTGGTCGGGGACGTTGCTGGAGTCTTCTGGAGTGGAGGCACGCCGTCGTCGGTGCCGGATGGTGGCGAATGGAGGGACGTGCGCACTTTAAGGAAAGTGCGCACGTGCGCTTCAAAACGTTTTCGTATATATATATATATATATATCAGGCCGGATCAGAGGCGCACGTCTGCACCGTAAGGCCGGTGCAGACGTCCCTCCGTTCTCCACCCTCCGACGCACCTCCACCCCAAAAGACTCCAGCAGCGTCCCCGACCACTTTCCCTCCCCGGCAAGTCCGTTCTTTTCCAGTTTTCCGACGAGATCACCCAAAACTTCAAACAAGATCGATCTCGCCGGAAAACTGGAAAAGAACGGACTCGCTGGTGAGGGAAAGTGATCGGGGACGCTGCTGGAGTCTTCTGAGGTGGAGGCGCGTTGTCGTCGGCGCCGAAGGGTGGAGAACAGAGGGACGTCCGCACTTTAAAGACCGTGCGGACGTCCGCCTCTGAACGGCTCTGTATATATATATAGCCCCGTTTAGAAGCGCATGTCCCTTAAAGTGCGGACGTCGCCGATTTCCCCACCTTCAGGCGTCGACGACGGAGCTGCGCTTTCCGGGTGAACACCAGAGGCATCCCAGCCGGCGTTACCATGAAGAAGAAAGCCAAGGAGATCGGGATTGAAGGTCTGGGCAACAACCTCACCCAAAACTTCAAGATCGATCAAGGTTGGCTGCAAATTTGTAGCCGGCGAGAAGAACCTCCGTATCAAGGTTTGGTGTCCGTCCGGCAAGAAGAAACGGCGTGATCGTGGAGAAATCGGCGACGTCCGCACTTTAAGGGTGGTGCGGATGTGCGCTTCTGAATGGGGTTGTGTGTGTGTGTGTATATATATATATATATATATATTAATAACTTTTCAGTAGTCTAATGAAAATTTAGCAGTTGTTTTGGGAAGGGGAGGTGGAAGCATGCTTACTCTATCCAACACGTGTTGTTTATGTGGTCTTATGTTTCTAACTCCCAAGATAAGTATCACCAGAGATAGTTTTGCTGATTTTACTGAAGAAAGACAAACCCTACCCGACAGCTAATCAAATGAGAAACAAAAAGACTGCTCAAATACTTCTTCAGCAAGATCGCCTATCACTAACTAAGAGCAGTCATCTCACTAAGGTAGTTGCATAAAAGATGATGGCTAATCTCCCAGGCTGGCTTTGTTTCCACAGAAGAGTGAAATAAGAATGGTATGGGACGAAAATGAAATGAATTACAGCAATGTTTAGGTGACACTATTAGCGTTAGTTATCTGACACTCATAAAACCACTATATGAAAACACAGTTGATCTTCAGAACTAATGTCCATCTCTCTAGTCTTAAGCTACATTACTCGAAGTTGATATAAAATTTATAATAATAAATATAAAATAGTCAGCTCTAATAATAAAATAGTCATCTCTAAAAAGGTATGATAATATAATAACTGTGTTCTCTGTTATCAGTAAAACTTGAAGCAAGATAAAAAAATAAAGTAAAAATGGAGTTACTAAAATTATTATGAAAGAATATTTACCCGAGCAAATCGTTCACTTTACCACAAGATACACAATAAAAGCTCCCATCGAGTCCCATGCATCGTCCCTCTTTTCCAATACCAGACCTTTCATGTTTAAAAGCGCAATCAAGGTGGCATGACATGCCACATGATTTACCCTGGAATGGAGGATCTGAGCTGCAAACCAACCATAGGCTAGGATCCTTGTTATCATCATACTGATAACATATGCAACACGAACACCTCTTGCAAAATGCATCTTCTTGACTTAAGGTAGCTCTGCAAGCTGAGTTTTTGCAGAATTTAGTATTCGCTAATTCGCTACCACTAATATTGATGGGAGAACTATTTTCTAGAACAGATACTAGAGATGGATTCTCAGTTTTCCTCTGCCTTTTGGTAATTCTTTGGCCAGATGCAGTGGATGACTGAGGTTTAAGGTCAGCTACAACCTCATTTGCTCCTGATTGATTTTCAGAAACAACTTTCAGAAGGTGCTCTATTATTTTCACTTTTGTCAGGCCAGTATATTTCCTTTCTTTCCCCATCTCTACACATAGAATTTGTAAAATCTCCTGACGACTCCATGCCTGTAGCACTTCAGAAGCACCCTGTGACCATTTTGATATTTCATAGACCAGCTTTCTTTTTTTGTCTATACTTAAGTTACTGCAATTTGACAGATCTTGTGCAAGTCCTAATGTCAAAGAGAAGATTGCGTATATCAGTATAGAACATGAGAGTCAAACAGAGGGAAGATGCTTCAATGCAAAAAACTTTGAAATCCAAAACGTATTCTATTATGGATCTAAGGCACCTTTCACTTCATAGTCCATATTCATGGCATGGCAACTATATAAGAACACAAACATGAAATAACCAAGAATGGTTGACTTGAAATTCTAAGACAGCCCAACTAAACCTCAAAGAATACAGACTGTATATGGGGACGGCGACAGATAATTAGGTAAAGCAGCGATGAAACTCACACACCAATTCTGAAAGTAAACAATAAACACAAACCCAGTTGACTTTTCAGATCCTCCCCCCACACGGCTCTGCAATTCTGCACACCTCTCCACATGAGTTCGCACACTCGTTCAAATCAACCCATTTAAAAAACTTAAAAGCTTACTTCTCCTAATTGGTTCAGAGAGACGACATTGCAGTGAAAATGACACCACTCCATTACATCAATGCAGCTCAACAAATCAGAAATCTATACCTTCACAATCAAGCTATCTATTGCTGAACATAATAAAGCCATGAATCTAAAAACTGATACAAAGACACAGAATTACAATCAAAAACTCATCCAACCCAGTAAAACCCAGAATCCTGATTCAAAAAAGAAACAAACTTTCCGTACAAATCAAGCAAACCAATACAACCCAATAACCAGAAATCAAGACGAATCAAAACCCAGAAAAAGCCTGAGCATAATTTATACCTTGAGCAGAAGAATCCGAGGCCATAGTGATTGAATAATCAAAACCAGAGTGCTCTCCACATTACCCACCAAATTCGCAACCCCTGCAAAAACACCAAAAGCGCATCATGACGTTGATTAAGAGGGAATGGAATAAACAACAAAAACAAAGGAAAGACATTGAGGGACTGAAACAGTGGCACAAAGCTACCTAAGAATCCATGAATTCCCTTATTCTTTTTCCTTTCAGGGCCCGACGATGCAGATTCGGGGAGGAGTATTCTGCTTCTCCATGCTTCTTCCTCGAATGGTTAGACAGAGAGAGAGAGAGAGAGAGAAGAGAGAGATGGAGAAAGATGTGAAATAATAAAGTATCAAATGAATTTATATATAAGATAGATGAATGAAATGAATGGAGAGCTACGACAAACTGCGAAAGCGGCTGCATGTCATCTACTTTTTTCACTCTCACTCACTCAACCATCTTCTTCCTTTTGCTTCACTATTATCATTTTCTTCTTTCTATAGTTTTTCTTGTCTGAAATTTCTTTTCATACGTAATTAATACGTAATTTTCACAGTAACTATGGAAAGCTAAAATTTCACTATTCAAACAAAATAAAAATAAAAATTCACAGAAGTCTACACGATTAATGAATAAAAATAAAAATTCACTGAAGTCTATAGGATTAATGTCTGAACAGTGTCGTTTAACAGATCACAGATCGTGTGCGTTGATGAAAAAGCTCTTCTAAAAATTTATAGCATTAACGATGTATGTACGTAATTCATTATATATGCATGTTGTATATGACTGGTTGTTATGATGCTCTCAACTCTGATGACGTCAAGAGCTTTCTATTTGAGGTTGGCTTGAGTAATACCTCTGGTGGCAGAATTATAAAGAATTTGACATCTTCTTTTAGTTTAGATCCTTATTGTGTATTGGATATCAATTAATAGTTTTTTTTTTTTTTGCATTATATTCATTTTTCTTTCTCCTTGGAAAATAATAAAAAGATGCTAAGCAACAAGGGAGTTAATATTAATGTAGTGAAGATTCCTCCTTTCATAGTTTCATTGGACCATGTCCCCATGTACAATTAGCACTTTACTAATGTTAGGTTGGGAAAGGGACCATATGAATAGGATCCCATCATCTCCATCCTACGAGTAAAACAAGGATGGCCCAAGAACTAAATTTACATAACCAATAAGAGAGAGAGGGGGACTTATTTGCAACTTTGAAGATGCCAGATTGATTTTGTTGGTGGGCAATGTTGAAGGAGAAGAAAGACAATTGTGGAGTGGCCACATATAATGATATAAGTGTCAGATAAGGTAAGTGGTAGGGTTTATAATATGCATGATTTCTCCCCCAAGTTTGTTAAAAATGTAATGGTAGTGCTCCCCATGCCAACCATTCGCACTAGAATACGTTATCTTATCTTATTGGACCATCAAAAATGGTTTATTTATCAATTTGCATGTCCTTGGACTAAGCATCGATCACCATCATGTTCGCATGCACGACCTTCCTCCGCCGTTGGAGGCGTTGTTTGCGCCGGCGGCCACTCTTATTGGCTAGGTTTCCGTCTGGTACAAAGTTCTCCATACTAATTTTCTTCTTCTTTTTCTTTTTTTTTTAATGTTTAGAGATATCTTAGTTTTAGCTTTGTCTAGGTTTTGCTCTAAGTTGCGTATTTTGGGTAATGTCAAATGAGTCCTTCTACATGCACCAAAAAGTTATATCTAAAATATGATACTAAATTATGTGGCGTCATAAGTGACATCTACCACGTTATCACTTTTAATTGAAAATTTTTAACATACTTAGTTTTTTTATTTTAAATTACCCTAAAAATGTAATAATAATAATAATAATAATAATAAATAGTTTCCTTATCTAAATGAATGACTAGATGAAAATTAACCTATAATTAACCTAGCATAGACGTCTAATCACCAATTGTTCAACATGGATCGAGGCATATCTAATGTAATCATTAGAAAATCATAGTATTGTTATGGAAAAAGATGGTAGTGATAGACATAATTTTCCTTTTGGTAATATCTGAGTATCTTTTTTGTAGTGATAAGTATGCTTAGAATTTGATTGAATACGCATGATCCTTAACAAGCCTTGTGTGTACCATTTTCATCATCGATGACTTTGCCCAGAAAATTGAAAAGCAACACAACACGTTAATTACAAGATCATAAGGTATTGACGATGAAGAAAATAAATTTAGTGATTTTTATTTTTGATTTCCTATTCATTTGGTATATAATTTTTGTAAAACATTTTGGTGTCTTTAGCATTTTCCATGTCAATTAGTCATTTGTTTTACATTTTCATTGAAGGTATATTCATAGATTAGAAACCGATTAGAACAAGTGCGCAATTGCTTCTATTGGCTATATTTACAAATGCTCCAAAGCAATTAAGTGTTGCGTTTTGGTTTTGTTTATTTACAAATGCTCCAAAGCAAACCATTCCGGTGTATATGAATGATTTCAGTATATTTGATTCGTGTGTTTAATTACTAACATATAAATAAATATATATATATATATATAATATATATATATATATATATATATTGGAAGGAGTGAGTCTCATCTTATTATCACGAACTGATTCTTGAATAACTCATAACTTGATACCCAGGGAAATATCATATAAAGTGTGTGATGCCACATGATCACGTTTATATGAAGGGTAGATATAGGTATGATAGCAGTGACAATGTTAAAATTAGACCTTCAAGCTCCTATTTAACACGTAAACATATGTTCAAGTTTATGGATAAACAAAAAAGGAACAAATTTGGAACTTTTTGAGAAAAATACCGTGATTTCCTCTCGACTCTCTCTTTCTCTAGGGTGGCTAGGGTTAGGGTTTTGGTGAGAGAAAAAAGTTGTGCGGTGTGATCTTGGTATGTCAACGGCTTGGATTCTCGGTGGAGGTGCGGCGATGGTGTCCATGACCACTCGCTTGATCTCAAAACTCTCTCTTCGTCAAGAGGACGAACCTGTGGATCTCGGAAACCTAAAAAGTCCAGGAATGAGTTTTGTTGCTCTAAGGTTTTATGTAGTGGGTAAACTGAACTTCGCCCATGCGGTGCAATTTGATTCCTTTCGAAGTGTCGATGGAGGTGCAGCAGCGTGGGGATCGCTTTTTGTTCACGTTCAACAATCAACGTGATATTGGCCGGGTGAAGAAAGGAGGCCCCTGGAGTTACCAAAGGCCCATCATCTTGTTGAATGATATGACGGCTTCTTCGACATTATGACGGTGCCGCTCAACTTCTTTTGGATTTGGGTGGAGGTCTGCAACTTACCGGTGGCACTCACCACAGATGCCACACTCCGGCTGGTAGGGGAGACCATCAGACCTATTCTCAATGTCGACCGGGCGGGACTGAGGAGGGGATCTACTCGCGTGCGTGTCACGTTTCCTCTAAACAACCCGGTGAGGATGGATAGGATACTGTGTGTGTCACTGAATTATGTGATCAAGGTGCAATACATATATGAAAGGCTTGTTGGTCTATGCAGAGTGCTGAACCATGGTGGATTGCCTTGCCCTAACGCCTAAGACGTTGAAGAAGGGATCAGAGCTCCGATTGGACCAATTGCAGCATCGATGGTTCCTTCCATGGTTTTTAGGGAAAACTCATAGGCTTCCCTGGTGGTGCCGACTCTGTTGGCATTGTTTAGAGAGAAGAGGCCGGTTAGGTTTAGGGAAGTGGCTTCATTTCACTCCCTAGCTAAGGTTACTGGCATTATCCGCAATCGGGAGGAAGATGAAACTGAGGGTGGGAAGAGATTGAAGCACTCGCTGGCTATGGTGCCACTGGACCTAAATCTGGAAGATCTCGGTTTCTCCATGGCTGTGAGTGAGGAGTTATGGATCAAGAAGATGGGGAAATACACGAAGAAGAGAGATAGGCCTCGAGGAAGTAAGAACAAGAAGCAACTATTTGCTGGTGAGACGTCGAGCTCCATGGCAAACACTGTCACACAGGAGCCTCCTTTTACTGAAGAAATCGGTGGCGAGTAGTTTTGAGCCCTTGCTGGGACAGATCCCTACTTCACTTTACTATAGAGCATATATACCCTCCCTGTTTGTGTCTGAAAAGGTACACCAAAATGGTTTTAGGCCTCGATGTATGAAGCTAGGGTACTTTAGTTGAGTGAGGTAGGTTACATGTTTTTTAGGCTTCAATAAGTTCATTTAAACATTAGACTTTTGAGTAGTTTTTTTTTAGTAGTTTTCTTTGGAATTGTAGACATTTGAACATGGTTTTGCTACGTTAACAAAATAGAAAGTAAATGTGAGGAATTGTGGACTTAAGTTCCTTTATAAATAGATACCTATCGGCACCCATATAGGTGGTTAACCATAAACTTACATGGACATAATTGCCATGGGTTCCCCACTTCGCTAGTTTGGTAATTAGTAGTAGCATATGCAAAGTGTGGTATTATGCTGTGGAGGGAAACGTTGAGGATTTCGTGGGCGTGTGAGCGTCTATTCGTGTACGTATAATTTATGTTTTCTACTTAAGAAATGCATTTTTTTTTTTCTCTAGAACTCAATCAACTTATAGAAATCTTGATGAAAGAACCGTAAGTAAGGATATGATCTCTTTGTCCATCACTAATTTTGATCATAGGTTCTGTTTTACTTCTCCTATTTGAACTATATATTGGAAAGTTGAAAAACTGATTCAATTCATAGAACCATTGATGTCAATCGATCATCGTATGGATTGAAAGAGACGTCTGCCTAACCAAACCAAAATAAATATAACAAGACGTACACATAATTGGGTGCCGACATATTAAAAATTGGTCATAATATTCAACATGAAATGGAATTGGCCGGAAAGGGTTGGAAGGGAGGAGTTGAAGTTAACTACTTGAGGAGTTTGTTTTGTTGTGGGAGTTAGGAATCCTCTTTCGCCACCAGGTTGATTAATTAAACGACGGTGATGGTCGGTCATCATCAATTCATCATCCACACAATTAGTCAATTTAGTTGTTTAATACATGATTGTGAGGAAAGAGTTGAGAGGATAATGTATGATATCAATATGAGTTTATATATCGTCATTTTCTAAGCACCAATATTAACTTAGCGTTCCAGTAATGCTGAGTATGGTTGACATTAACATTGCCTAGTATAGGCTGCTATAATTTGGTGTTGTTCGATCATGTCCAACTTTTTTGGAAGAGCTGCAGCTCTGCCGGTAATCCCAAACCAATATATGTTCTTCTTTTCGACTATTTCGTCATGATAGTTTAGATTTTCTTTACATTTCATACAGGAAAAGGTATATTAGGAGGATATATATTATATATATATATATATAGAGGAGCGATCAAAGACGGACGTCCGTGAATTAACAAAGTTGCGGACATGTTACGTGTCAGGTGTGCATTAACTTCATTTCAGTGTGGGTCCCCCACTCACATCTCCTCTCTGATTCTTCCTCTGTTCTGTTTTAACAAACCACCCATAATGATTCTCAAAAGCTGCCGCTCCCTCCCTCTCTCCCCTTCTCGATATCCTTTTTCTTACCCAAAATCTTTTTCATCCAACACCAAATATTCGGAAGTAAATCATCTGTACCTAAAATCCCTATGCCAAATATGTGCCTTCAATGAGTTTTGAACACGTGGAGTCCCACTGATCACTATTTAACAGAAGATTAACACCGTTAGTTTTAGTTAAATTTTACTTTTTACTAAAAGAAGGAATAGCTAGTAAGAAAAAGTCTCAGTCTTCTTCTTCCCTTCCTTCCTTCTTCATCGCTACAGACTTTTAGGGTTTGCCATACCCCACAAAAAAATTTAAGGGTAAGAGGAGAAGATGACTCCAACCCCGACATAGGCCAAAGCGACGGCGAACGTCTTTTCTTTCTGAATTTGAGTTTATGCTATTGGTGATATTTTGGAACTAGGTGAAGTGCAAGGGTTTCAAACTTTTGATGAGGAGTTTTAAGGAGGACAAGAATATCAGGAATCAGGTCAGAGAGACGAGGAATGGATCAAAATTTGATGGTGATGATCTTACATACCATCCTACGGCAGGATAGAGTACTGGAGATTGTTGTTGTGGTCTAGGTCAGCGAACGTGGTAATGGTGGTGTAGAAAGAACATATCTGTATACATAGTTTAATTAAAACTAAAGAAGAAGGAGATGCAGAAGAAGCCCAGTTCTGAGTGGTGGTGAAGAGGAAGGAAAGGACAAAGGAGATGGGGGAGATTTTTTTCTTTTTCTTTTTCTTTTTCTTCTAGTAAAAAACAAAATTTAATTAAAACTAAGAGAGTTAAACTTCTGTTAAAAAGTGATAAGTGGAATTCCAGGTGTCAAAATTTTATCTTCTATCTATTGTCAATAGAAAGTTCTTGTATCTATTGTCAATAGAAAGTTCTTGTATCTATTGTCAATAGAAAGTTATTGTCAAAATTTTATCTTCTATCTATTGTCAATAGAAAGTTCTTGTATCTATTGTCAATAGAAAGTTCTTGTATGCACCTTGGTGGTGTCTGTGAACCAACTGTCAGAATGCAATCTCAGTCATTGATTTAATCTAGCTTTTTATACACACTAACTCCAACAATGATGCCGTTAACCTTAATTGAAACCCAGACAAACTATAAAATTAAACACAAAAGGTGAATATGCTGGGTAAAATGACTAAAATCTGGAACATGGAGAGGTTCTTTCCATTATTGCCGGAAATCGAAAGACCGGCCTCCCTTTAATCTAGCTTTTCATCTTAAGTAATTATTAGCTCAAGGAAGAAAGAACCATGTCTTTGCTATGGTTCTGTTTCAACCTCCCGAATCTAGATTTTCCATAGAATTTTCTTCACAATCTTATTCCAAGTCTTCCTCATTATTTAACACCCCCGTTCTTCACCAGCACTCCATAAGAGCCAAAGGATATACCTTTATCCATCTACATCCACTAAACCCAAAGCCCCCTGATTCGAATCTGGTGTTCTCTTGATGACCTCTCTAAGCCTAATGATGCAATTGTGCCTGATGACGAAGGCAGCAGCGGAGGGCACGACGGAGACGACAGGACCTTGATCTTGACCTTCGGGTCCTGGTCGAGGATTGGTGCTGTGGTGTAGGAAGCCCTGGGAGTCGAGGTCCTCGTCAGAGATGGGTGCTTACGGCAGCAAGACGAGTCTCCATTTTTTTATGTCTTCATCTGACTAAACGGTCATATCAACGCCTGTTAATGCACGTGGGGTAGTTCAAGTGCACCAAGGTGCACTGAATCCGCTTCGATTGTTGATCATGACTCAGACTTATCTCTAAGCCCAAACGACTCTGATCGAAGTAGAAGTTGAAGTTGTTTTGTAGGCCGAGTCCAAGGGTTGCAGTGGTCGCCGGCGCTAGTCTGTTGGTGGCTTTTATGGACTCCATTCATGCAAGGTAGCCTCTGATCACCGGGAAGCTTCTTCCTTGGATGAGTTCATAAAACCCAGATCAGAAAAATTAAGAAAGAAATGATTCGAGATCAAAAGATTTAACATTGACAGCATCAGATCCATTATATCAAGCTTTATACATCTAAGTCAAGAAGTCATGCATCTTGATCTAATCTGATTGATGATTCAATCATCTAATATAATTGGGTTGTTTGTTTTGCGGGGGCTTGTGAAACAGAAAAACAAGTGAAAGCGGGAAGGTGCCTTTATGTTTTTGGGTTAGAGGATTAAGAAGTGAAATGAGAAGAATGAAAGCTGGGTTTCATGCTTTGTGGGTGTAAGACGACGGAGAAAGTCAGAGAGATGAGAAGCTTTGGGTGGGTTTCATGGTTTTTTTGGTGTAACACAGAGGAGAGAGAGACGAGAAGACGTAGGTGGGACCCATAAAGAAAATGATGTTGATTGCACGCCTGACACGTAACACGTCCACAACTTTGCTAATTCACGGACGTCCGTCTCTGATCGCTTCTATATATATATATATAATAGAGAGAGTTTAATACACTCAGACAAGTCTTCTCCAATACAAAAACACAAAAAATATAATTGAGTACTGACATCTAGTATCTAGGAACCAAGACAAACAATGAAATAAGAAAACATATATGTAATCGTGTTAAATATCTGAATGATATTAAATGAACAAACATCTCGACATAAAGTACATTATCATTCTAATTAATCAAATGATAACTCCTCACTTATATGACATGACATTCTTTAAAGCTCTTTGTTTACCACCCTCCCCGCAAGGAGGGAAATGTCACCTTCTTCCGGCGGTTGCTAGAGCCGGCAGTACGTCGGCCACTAATCACTAGAGGGTCGAGCCCACCATCTGAACAGCGCGGCGACACCAAGGAGTCTCTTAGGGGAGCCTCCCAAAGCCACTGTCGAAGACCATAACTTAGGCACTTGGGCACGCTTTGAAGTAGCAACAAGTCCCACATCAAGGGGGACTGGCACGATTCCTAACACAAGCTATATAAACAGGGACACCTTCCCATTTCAGGTAAGTTCTCTCTCCACACTCTACTCTCTCGCATCAAATCAAGTCACTGACCTAAACATCACAGAGTCATATGCTGGCAACCCCAGTCTTGACTCCCTAACCTATAACTTGTTGTGCAGGGTCCAAGAGGAGCTTCCCGCTTAATGTCCTGAACCACTACCGGCACCCATACAGAATCACTCTTAAAAACATGTAAAGGGATTCAAAACCTTCAAACAACGTAGAGGACAATCATTTGTGTATCTTTTGGCAAAGTTGACTTCTCAAATTTTGTTCAAGGAATAATTTATATTCTTGTCAAAGAATCCTTTGGATCTTTTGTTTTCTATGATCATTTGATCTACGTATAAAGGATCATGTAAAATTGGGTAAAATTATACATCCAATTTGTTATTGTTTTCCACAAAGGTTTGGTTTCTGTTAACTAGAGAGCCCTAAAAAGGCTCCACACCGGGCCACTTACGACTTCAAAGCTTATAAACTGCCACTATGTTAGACCATCACTCAAGAGATTGATATTAGGCACCATCAAGCGCATAATATAGAAGAAAATAAGGAAAGTCTACATAACCTAACAACCTAATGCTTTAATACCAAGTTGACAAACCCGCTCCCACATTCCCTATTAATCCAAGATGGATATACTTGACCAAAATAAAAGAAATTTATGAAAATTTCGACATAACCTCCCCTAAAAATAGATAACTCAAAAACCTGTAAATCCACAAATAACTTATAATATCGCACATCTCAAATGACTCCCAAACACCCGAGTCCATCATAACAATTATCCACCACCAACCCAAAATATGGCATCACTAACCCTACGATAACATACTAGGAAGCCCAAATTACCTAATCATGGTTACATCAGAGCATAAGTTACATGGTCTAAATAAGTAGAGAATAAAAGAGTAGAAAATGATCGAATCCTACAAATGGAGATGGACGATGGTGGATAAGGAGAATGCCTCAATGTGGTGCGGTCCGACCTTTGTGAAATCTCTTACCTGGGCAAAATGAAAAAAATCCAAAGAGTCTTGAGAAAAACATAAAAAACGTGAGACAAGCTCACTTAATGAGAGGACAAAAATTCAATTTAAAACTATCCTTCAATTAATTAAACTTGTTTCCTTTAAAATCATTTCTCTTTCGCAAACTTTAATGCACAGAACCAATAGATCATAGAAAACCGAATTATGGAATGATTATGAATATTTCAAGTATAAATATATAAGGTAAACATGTGGCGAAGATCATTACATTATTTCAATGAAAGCTCATGAGAACGTTGAAGCAATAAGTAGGAGTAAATGAAGACTTTCTTGCAACAACTTTTTGTAAATAAGTTTCACCTCAAAACATTACCAAACTTGTACCCAAAGAAAACTAGTCATGCACCTACAATAAACTAATTAGAATAGGCAGAGCGTGGTAGACAACCGTCATGCGGTGACGACCAGTATTTTTAAAAAAAAAAAAAGATATATGAATATTATTTATTTTTACTTGGTATTTTTTTGTATTCATAAATATGGGTATATTGGTGTGTATACTTATATATATATATATATATATATTTATTTATTTATGTGAGTATAAAATATATAAGTATATTTGTAAATCAGCCCATTAGTTGTGTTTCTAGACCCAAGCCCAGTTTAAAGGAAAAAGCCCAAGACTTGTGGTAGGATGACTTTTACTTGTGGTAGAATGATGCTTAACGATAAAAAGAGTCTGTTGAACTCAATTCGTCCTCTGCTCTCTCCGTGGTCATCCTCCTCCATCCTCCCCCATTCTCATGCTCTTCACAAGCACCACCCCACCTAGACTAGAAGATCAAACCCAATCCTAATGATAAGATTGAGTTATCTAAGAAGTTGGAGCTGCCAAGATTATAGAAGAAAACTTGGAGAGTCAGTTACCAAAAGCAGGAGGTGGCAATTTTGATTGAGCTCACATATGATTCCATTCTATCCCGAATTCAATTCTGACCTGTTTACATGCTCCTATAAATACCCAGGTTTGGTCCTCTTGTTATTCATTGAGTTTCCTATCTCTGATGTTTAGGAAAAAAAAGGGGTGAGGGAAGAAACTTTGAGATTTAGGAGGAATTTGAAATGCATAGCTTCTGAATTGAGGTAGGGGGATCTCGAGAACCTCTATTGAATTTATTGTGCTGGTTTTCTATATGTGTTTTGTTTGTTGTGCATGATGTGATGAAAGTGTGTGGATTGTCTCTTTAATTTTCTGTCTAGAATAAGAGCAAAAGGCTGTCGGCTTGTGGTTTTTCCTTTGAAGCTTAATTATGTTTTAATTTCAGTTGGAATGATGAACTATGAAGCAAGTATGTATTGTAATCGATGACATCTTTATTGAATTGGTTATGCCCTTATCGATTCCAAGTTCTTCAAATTGATTCATTATTTTTCAGCTTTAATATTTGGAATTCTGAGATTCTGCATCAGTTAGCTTTCGTCTGAAAACCGTACAGTTTTGTTTGGAATTTGAAGTTGGTTTCTTCATAAGAATTGTAGTAGACATCTTAAGGTTCATTCCAGAATTTTGAATCACTTGAAAACGATTTTTGTAGATTAAGTTATGATTTTTCAAAATTTAAGGTTTGCATCAGAAAATTATAAAGAAGCTCCATAGGAATTAAATAGATAACAAGGAAAGCAAATATCAAGAAATAATTACTTAGCCTGCGCCTATTCTCCTAACCCTAAAACCGATGATGCTGCTGCCTTTGGACGCAATCCCTACTACTCCATTCTCTCTTGCTGCCTCCCATGGCTTTCCAGCTACCAAAACTCAACTTCCCATCTTCATCAAGCACACCAAAACACTCATCCTCTGATGCATCATCGATGCATAACTTATGCAAGTCCTTTGCATCTTCTTCATCTATCCAAACTACTTCGATAGATGATGTAACCAAATATTTCGCTGCTTCCCTCATGCGAACTCGAAGGTAGTAGACCTCTCCCATCGCATCACTACTCCCAGGAGAGGAGCAACACAATCCTTCCTGATTGCAAAACCTCTCAACTTAGAGCCTCCAAGTCTTGCAGATCTAAAGCGTTTATATGGCCGTGTATGGGTTCTGGAACGAAAATTTCAGATTCAGGAGCATCCAAATAACATGTTTGTTATCAGCTTTGATCTCATCAAAGACATAAACAAGGTCCTTAGAGGAGGAGCGTGGTGGTACCAACAGGCGCCCATAGTTATTCACCCTTATGACGGAGTCAAAGCGATCAAGAACATCACCATGAACTCTCTCTCTCTCTCTCTCTTTTGGTACGTATTCAGGATATTCCTCCTAAATATGAACTCTTTGAGAATTTCCCTAGCATTGAATCTGTTGCTGGACGTTATATTGAGTATGATGATAAGCTTTTCTTGAGATCGAAGCGAGTTGGGGTTAGGGTTGAAAGGAAACTTTCAGACCCTAGCTTTAGTGCCAAAACTATTAAAGCAAAAAATGTTGAGGAAGAGATAAAGTTCTATTTTGAGAATTGTGTTGGTATCTGTCCTGCATGCGATCTGGTGTTCCCTGAAAATGGTCGCTGCATGGCAGGGTCCTCTTACAAGTTTGCAGGTTCAACGTACTGATGGAGTAAATAGCTCCATTCTGGTCATCAGTTTTGCTTCCAAAGCACTGTTCCACGACTCTTTCAAGTTCCAGGGGTCTACCTCGCCTTCTACCCTAATTGGGGGCTCAATGTTTGAGCAAAAAAGGGATGTGATTCACAAGCGGCCCACCATTAATAGAAAGTCGGTATGCAGCCCTCAAGTTGATGCATTAGCTTTAGTTCTAGTGAACACCGACTCTCAGATGAGTACAAGAGTACTGAAGAATAAGAAAGTGATACAAGTGCTAGTGAAGGTGTACAAGATGTTGTTGTGCAGATGAGTACTGGACGCAAGAGAGACATACCCTTGTCTCCTGAAACATCCCCGAAAAAGCTGAAAGTATTAGTTGAAAACTTGCTCCAGGCTCATGATGTAGCTTCTCATACTAAAAAGATGAAACAACCAGATTTCTTGGCAGCTCTCTCGGCTAAATCTCTTGGCTTACTACCTGATTAAAATATAGTGATGTCAGTTGCAACTAAGACACAAAAGAAAAAGCGTGGACATCCCATCGGCTCCAAGAACACAAAGCCAAAGAAAACAACAACCCAAGAAGATCCAGCTCCCAGTGTTACTCCAATTGCAATGCCTCCAAGCCCTAGCCCTAATTTGAAGGTCAAGGAGGTGCTCTAGTTTTTCTTTCTGTTTTATTCTGTTGGACAAATACTCATAGCTCTATGATTTTCACATGGACATATGAGTTTTAATTTTCTTTGCTTTCTTTAGTTTTGCTTAAGAATAATCGCCTATGATCTATTTCTATTAGATTGTAGGCTCACTTGTGGTATTTGGTGAGCTGAAATTGTAATGAGGTTACAACCTTCATACGAATTTCATGATCTTACTTGTACTCTGTGCGCATAGCAATGAATCGATTTGTATTGTACCCTCTACTTGAGTATAAATGACAAAATTGTCTTTAGTTCAAAAAGTTATCAAGAAATAATTGCATGTATTTGCTTAAAACAAAGTCCAACTCACAATGAGAGGTGTTTAGGGTTTAGGGTTTAGGGTTTAAGGATTCTCCTCGGAAGCTCGCTCAACTGGATCACCTTCAAGTTTCTCCAAATTATTGATAATTTGGTTGGAATTCGGAAAAATATGCCGAAAAACTTCAATCCACTTTTGTTGTTGGAGGCGGCCGGAATTGGCGTCGGTGATGGTGGCTCTATGGAGGACGGCCTCCATCTTTCTCTCTCTCTTTTATGATTTTTTCCAACATGAAAAATCTGCTATTGGAAGGATGAGTTCAGCCCTAATTAAACTAGGTCATGGGAAAAGATCAAAGTGCCCTTCTCACAAAAATGCTTGTAACTTTTTCGTTACAACTCTGTTTGACAAACCGTTTTTGCCACATTTCGTATTGTTGTGTTCTACTTTCTTGTGCCAAGAAAATAATTTTTGAAAATTATAAAAACATAATTTCTTATTTAGGAGATGCTAATTATCGATAAAGACGATCTAAAAATTTCTAAACGTATTTAACTAAATGAAAGTATTTCCAGGTACGAAGTGTTACACCATGGATAATCCTGATCGTGTTGCCTCCCTTGGGCTAGGGAGCTTTCTTCTGCCCCGTTGATCAAAAGACCAAAACTGCAAAAGAGATTTCGCAAGCGAGGTGGCGTCAGAATTCGCTTCTCTTGGAACCTAGTTTGTAGTGAACTTGTTATCAATGGCATATGATATGTGTCACGTTTTATTAAAAAAGTGGATGGAGGTATTAGGGGTGCGTCTGGTGCAGCTAATAAGCTGTTGTGTTTATAGTCAAGGGTGAATATGGTGTTTAATAAACACATCATAAGTTCCTTCGCGGCTCTTTCCTTTTAAAATAAAACCCCAAAAAATGTAGCACCAATAAATGAAATTTTCAAAATAATAAGTACTCATGTAAAGTTTTACAAATTACAAAAAAAATACAATAGAGATTTTGACACGCCACCATCGCGCCTCAACTCTCTCTCTCTCAGCTCGTCTTGTGTTGATCGCTTTTCCCGGTGCGCACCTCGAATTGGGAATGGAGTTTTAGCGCTCATGGATTTGAAATTTTTGTGTTTGTCAATTCTTCAGACTTTCTAACAAACTCCCATATTTGGCCTCTGCCCATTTTTCCAAACACCTTTTTTTTTTTTGGACGAAAGAACCTTCATTGAAAAGCCAACAGGCAGAAACAACAAGCCCTTAGAAACATGCCCAACAGACACAGACCTTCATAGTCACAAAGCCCAAAGAGATGGGAGACTAGATAAGCCCAAACTAGGAGAAACACAACAGAAAAAAAGAAACTGAAAAAAAAAAAAAACCCAAAAAACGTGAAAAGCTAGGAGCCTACGCTGCTATGTATTATGATCAGTAGCTCCCTCCGGCGGAGGACACGGCAAGCCATCGTGCGTAAGGATGTGGACCAGGGAGGACGGCGGTCTGTCAATCCAGACATCCGGGCACGTCTTCCTCACACTAAGCGACGCAACATGGTGAGCTGCGCAATTTGCTTTTATGGGGATCCAAGACCAATTGATCGGTCTGGAAGGAGGAGGAGCTCTATGTAACCGAGCAATCAAAGGTGAAATTCTCCAATTTTTTCCTGAAACGACCCCATTTATGATGTTAACCAATTCTTGGCAATCTGACTCAATTTGTGTCGGAAGGTGGGAGTATTTCTTTGCTAGAGAGAGAGCGGCGGTGGCTGCTCGGGCTTCCGCTTCAATTGCCGAACTTGCACAGCAGCAATGAGATGATCCATCAATTAGAGAACCGTGATGGTTTCTCACAACAACTCCGAGCCCAACAAGGTTAGTGTCACTTGTCCAAGCTGCGTTGAAATTAATTTTGATAGAACCAATGGGAGGCTTTTTCCAAGTAGTATTTGGATTTTCTAGGGTAGAATCGGTGGTTGGATGATCTTGTGAAGGAATAATGGTGGTGGGGTTACGGTGAAAGTGTGTTTGGTTAGAAGGGGAAGGGTGTGAAGAGCCTGGAGAGTTTCCAGAATGGTCACTAGGTGGGAGGCTAATCTGCGGCATTTGCAGAGATGGGGTTGAAGTGTTTGAAATCGTTGCACTTAGAAGGGACTGGGGGTTGATAGCATTGGTGGTGGGGGAATGGGTGGTAGAGGTAGAAGAGAGAGGGATGGGAACATAGTTAGAAATCATACCTGACTCGTCTTGATTCTTGTGTGTTATGGTTTCCAGGAATTTGAACGCTCTACATTCTGCCCGGGATGCAATTTCCAGAGGATGGGTTATGATACCTTGGTAGAGGGAACGACATCGACACTTCCACAATTCCCAACAGATGAAGGAAATTTTTGTAAGACAACTATCTTGAAGCTTCTTTTGAGGACCTGCTAGCTTTAAGATTCCTTCAATCCATCTATCAATAGAAGTAATCTCTTGCATATTTATCTTATAGTTAAGAGAATAGGCAAACCATGTGCATGTAGCAATAGGGCATAGCAGTAGGGTGTGTTCAATTGTTTCCGAAGCTAGCCCACACCTTTTACAAAGAGGTGATGATATGATTTTCTTTTGGTAGAGATTTTGGTAGGTAGAGATAGCATTATTGACCACTTGCCACAATAAATGCTTTATTTTGGGAAGTGTTTGGATAGACCAAACCGTAGACCATACACTTGGGTGAACCCTGTGAGAAGAGTGGCTCAATTGTCTTGTGGGTTTTAGATTCAGGGAATGGAGCAGATTATACCCGGATTTGACTATATAAGAACCATTCTTTGTGGGAGGCCAGATTAGTCTATCATCAACATCAATCTCACTGAACAGCTGCATCTCAATAGCTTTCATGTCTGATTCTGGAACCAGCCCATAAACTGGTTGCAAATTCCATCTATAAGAGTCCCAATCAATTAACTCGGAAACTTTTGTTGGGGCAGATTGAGGGATAGGCACATTTGGTCAAATGAAACCCATTTCAGAATTCAAAATCCATTTATCGCTCCATATATCAATAGAACTACCATTGCCCACCAACCATCTTGCACCCTGTACGACCAAAGCTTTACCTTCCAATAAACTACTCCATGCCCACGACGCCCTAGACCCTTTTCCTGCCTGTAGGACATCCGTATGAGGATAATAGATTCCTTTAATCATCTTGGCCCACAAAGTGTTAGGTTCAGTATGAAGCCTCCACACTTGTTTTGCTAGAAGCGCAATGTTGAACTCAGCCAAGTTTCTAAAGCCTAAACCCCCCCCTCCGATTTTGGCAGCCCCAAAAACTCCCAACTCTTCTAATGAATTTTGCTTTTTTCTTTCTTTTGTCCCCACCAGAATTTAGCAATAGCGGCATCAACCTCTTTGCACATGGTAGCAGGGAACTTAAAGTAATACATAAGATAGGTAGGAACAGCTAAAGCCACTGATTTTATCAAAACTTCCTTTCATGTAGTAGATAGTGTTCCCATCTTCCAGCCTTGGATTTTATCCATTAATCTGTCCTTGATGAAAGAGAGGGATGCCTTCTTTGAACGACCCCAAATAGTTGGAAGTCCCAAATATTTCCCTAGGTTCGTGTTTATTGGCACATTCAAGATTTATCTTATGCTATCAATAAGGAGATTAGGGGTATTAGGGGTGTAGAAAAGACTTGATTTCTCTAAGTTTACTTGCTGCCCAGAAGCATGGCAGTAAAAGTTTATTACCCTCTTTAATTCCTCATAGTCCACAATTGAAGCTCTTAGGAAGAAAAGAGAATCATCCGCAAAAAAGAGATGAGAAAGGGGAGGGGTAAACCTGCTTAAGTAAATGCCCTGAATGCTTCCTTGAACACATGCTCTTTTGATCAGGAATGAAAAGACCTCCGAAGTAAACAAAAAGAGGTACGGTGATATAGGATCACCTTGCCTCAATCCCCTTGAAGGCTTAAAATACTTCCCAACTTTTCCATTGATAGTAACAGCAAAAGTGACTGATCTTACACACCCCATAATTAGAGAAACCCACCTTCTCTCAAGACTCAATTTCAACAAGATAACTTCAAGAAAGTCCCGCTTCATCCTATCACCTGAACCGGAGGAGTTAACAAAGCCGACGTGGCACGCGGTCCCACATGTAAGGGCCGAAGTGACGTCATTTGTCTAACGGATTTTCAGTCCCCTCTCGGTTGAATTGTGAGGGCCAGTTGGCGAACGTCACGAGGAAATGCTGTACGGGTGAGCCCACGCTCCTCTACGGACGAGTCTTCCTGCAGATCCCCACAGCGCGTGATCGTACGCACGTTAGTACGGTCCTGATGTGACGTCGCTATCAAATCAATAGCAGCTGATTATCCGCTTTTAAAAGAGAAAAAGAAATTCGCTAACGAAATTTGGAAATTATAAATAGCAGCAGAGGCAGAGCAGCACCAAATATTCTTCTTCATCAAGTACACTCATTCCTTCATACTCTCTCTCTCTCTCAGAGAGACTCTTCGTTTTCGCTCACCTTCGTCCTCACCGCCTCTCCCAAACCCTAGCCCGAGTGCCGTCCCCGAGCTCCGACGGTATGATTTCTCACCTGAACTCGCCGCTCTAGCTCGGCATTTCCGTTTTTCGTTTACGCTTTTCTGCTTGCTTTTTGCTTCTCAGAATTGAATTTAGAGATTTTGTATGCTCTGTTCTTAGTGCTCACTTGCTCAAACGGAAGCTTTGACTGCACCGCTCGCATTTCTCGAGCGGAATTTCGCTTCTCGTTTGTTGCTTCGTGTTTTAGCTTCGTTTTTCGTTTGGCTTCTGTGATTTCGCTTCTCGTTTGCTTTGGATTTTGGTATGGAGTTCATACTGTGAAGCTGAGAAGTATAATCCATTTCTGTTTCGTTTTAAAGATAGTGTATTTGTTTTACGTTTCATTTTTGTGATTTTGCTTCTCGTTTTCTTCTCTTTTTCATACTGGAGAAGCTGAGAAGCATAATCTGTTTTCTGTTTCATTTTACAGATAGTGTATTTTTTATTGTTTTTCCTTGATTTTTGGTTTACTTGCTCTCATGGCTGTATGAAGGTTCATCCTTCTGTTGTTGTTTGAGAAGCTGAAAGAGCTGGTATTTTGTTATGCTTGTGCGTTTTCTAGGCTTTTATCTAATTTACAAAGTATATCGGCGAATCGATTGTTTGTTTTTGTTGGTGCTATAGTTGGTTGTTGCTTGTGTTTCTCATGAATAGCTGTACTTGTTAGTTTTTTTTGGTTTCCTGTAGTTAAATTTGGTAGATTTATGCTCTGTTCATATTTTACATTTGGAACTTTGGTACATATGAATGCTTAAGATGAATGTGACTAGTTTAAAAGGAGATATTACTCCATTTATTGTTAGTTTTTTGTCTCCTGTGGTTAAGTTTGGTATATTTGTGCTTCGTTTCATACTTTACATTTGGAAAATGGTGTATATAGTATGGTTAAGATGGATTTGACTGGTTTAGAATGAGATTTTACTCCATCAATGAAACTATACACTGCTTTGCATGGTTAGCATTAAATAACATCAACTGAGAGTAGTTCTGTGATATCAAGATGGTCCTATAACATCTATAGTCTAACCTCATAAGGATCCATTATTGGTGAATGACTAAATGATTTAATAGGAAATTTGTGGCATGAAACTAAACTACATGAGTCTTGATCGTTTCACAATCTCAGTGTATGTGCTGATTCTGTATGATTTCCTTGCCAAATTTTATTTATGGTTTCTTTGTTAATGGTTTGCAGTTCGTATTGTTCAAGGATGGTGGATGTATGTAGTCCTGGGAAGGCAGGTGGGGAACTAGATTTGGTCCCGCCACCTCCTCCACCAATTCCACCCAATGTGAAGCCAGAAGTCCTGATTTCTCCCAAGTATTCTATTACAACTAGGCGTGGTACTGGAACAAATGGGAGACGCATACAATTGCTTGCAAACCACTTCAAAGTCACAGTGAAAGCTCCAGATGCTGTGTTCTACCAGTATTCTGTATGTCTATCTCATGTGATTCTTCTTCTGTGGAGTTTAATGTGTTTAGTACCGATTCTAATGGCATTCTATTGCAGGTTCATATTACTGCTAAAGACAAGAGAGCCGTTGAAGGCAAGGGAATTGGAAGAAAACTGGTTGACAGGCTTTTTCAAACATATTCTTCCGAACTAGCTGGTAAAAAGTTTGCGTATGATGGGGAGAAAGCTCTGTATACAGTTGGCCCCCTGCCACAGAACAAGCTTGAATTCACGGTTGTGCTGGAGGAGACATTTGCAAAGAGGTATATCCTACTATTGTTCTCTTTTTTGGTGTTGTTGCTTTAAACGTTCTTTTTTATTGCTTGTACAAGGATCCATATATTTTCTTAACTGGGATGGTTCTCTTCTTGTGTGTTAGTGAAACTGTGAGTCCCAGTAAAGGGACTGAAAAAAGGTCAAGACGAACTCTTCAGTCAAAAACTTTCACAGTAGAGTTAAGTTATGCTGCCAAAATACCTTTGAAGTCAATTGCTCTTGCCCTCAAAGGAGCCAATGTCGACAATACTCAGGATGCAGTGAGAGTGCTTGATATTATACTACGGCAGCAAGCAGCTAACATGTACACCCCTCTCTCACATATGTATTGACTGCATTATGGTTTTCAGCTGTACACTCATATATTTGTGAACTCTTACTTCCTCTAACTCTGACCAAAATCATGTGCAGGGGATGCCTTCTTGTACGACAGTCATTCTTTCATGATGACTCCAGGAACTTTACTGATGTTGGAGCAGGTGTGATTGGTGTTCGGGGATTTCATTCCAGCTTCCGTCCAACTCAGGGTGGTTTGTCCTTGAATATGGGTATGAGATTTTGTTGTATTTATAATCTTTAATACTGGTTCTACTTTTGTCACTATTTTAATACTAATCATGCTTCCCTTTCTTTTATAGATGTATCTACAACAATGATCTTGACCCCTGGACCAGTAATAGATTTTCTGATTGCCAACCAGGGTGTGCGAGAACCCCGCTACATTGACTGGGTAAAGGTATAACAAAAAATGCTTAGTCTTTTACTTATGGTTCAGATTTCAGCAAACTTTGCTCTAAAAAAAAATTAATTTCCTGGTAACCTACAGGCCAAGAGAATGCTGAAAAACATGAGGATTAAGACGAGACACCGTAACATGGAATTTAAAATAATAGGCATCAGTGAGAAGCCCTGCAATCTGCAATAGTAAGTCCTAATTTCCTAAAGTAGTTTTACTCCTGATTACTTTCAATGTTTTACTGCCTCAAAAGTTTCTAATTTGTTCTTGTTTTCCTCTAGCTTTCCTATGAAATTAAAAACTGGTGATGGTGCAAGTGAAGGGGAGACTGCAGACATTACTGTGTTTGAGTACTTCAGCAAACATTGTGGCATTGAGCTCACATACTCCCAATACCTGCCATGCCTTGATGTTGGCAAACCAAAAAGGCCCAACTATCTGCCTGTGGAGGTCTGCAAATTGCTTGTGCTTATTATGTGGTCCTTTTATTAGTCTATATATCTGGAAATCTTGTCTTAAAAATTCTAATTTGTTGTCCCTTCCTTTCACCATGCTGTGTTTAGCTCTGTGCGCTTGTTTCATTACAACGGTATACAAAAGCATTATCTTCACAGCAGAGGGCATCCTTAGTTGAAAAGTCAAGGCAGAAGCCTCAGGATAGAATACGAACTGTGACTGATGTAAGTTTGTCCTGTAACCGAATCGCTTCTGCTTCATTATTTTTAAGTTACATGTATCTTATTTCTGATTTTATATTCCAGGCTGTATGCAAATATCAATATGATAGTGATCCTGTGCTTACCACATGCGGTATCTCAATAGAGAAGCAATTGACTCAGTTTGAAGGACGCGTTCTTGATACTCCAAAGGTAAAAAGGAAAATGTTGCATAGTATATAGTCTGTCGAGAGAAAACGTATAAATAACATGTCCTCTTTCTATCCACCAGTCGTCTTTATAATACATTTGTTATATGATGAACAGTTAAAGGTAGGTAACAGTGAGGATTGCACCCCTTTCAAGGGACGATGGAACTTCAACAACAAGGTATTGTTGAGCTTGTATAAGTCATCTATCAGTTAGCTTAGAATTGTGATTGTAGCTACTTGAGCATTAATGGTGATCTTAATCTCTATTCTTCCAGACACTTTTGAACCCCACTCGCATTGACCGCTGGGTTGTTGTCAACTTCTCTGCACGGTGTGATACCAGCCAAATATCGAGGGACCTTATCAACTGTGGAAGGAAAAAAGGCATTGTAGGTTACATCATATTTGAAATCTAATATTAATTGTCTCGAATGTACTGCTTTTGATCTCCCTTTCTCTCTTGCTCTGCAGCTTATTGAGCGTCCCTTTACGCTGCTTGAGGAAGAACCACAGTGTAGAAGACAAAGCCCTGTTATAAGAGTTGAAAAGATGTTTGAACAGATTCAAATGAAGCTTCCAAGTCCACCTGACTTTATTCTTTGTGTTCTACCAGAAAAGAAAAACTCAGATATCTATGGTATGGTTTTCTTTTCTTATTTACAGTGGCATCAACTATTCATTGATATGATCATATAATGATTCTAAGTCACTTTATGATTCTACATGTTACAGGGCCTTGGAAGAAAAGGACTCTCAGTGATTTCGGAATTGTTACACAGTGCATTTCCCCTTCGAAGGTTAATGATCAGTACCTTACGAATTTGCTTCTGAAAATCAATTCCAAGGCAAGAACTAAATCTTGATACCTATATCTGTACTTTTTCCAATTTGCGGACTCTATTGATTTGTTCTGTCTGTTTTCCTTATATCTCTACTTTTTCCAATATATGTTTACCTTCATAGCTTGGAGGAATAAATTCTTTGTTGGCACTTGAGCACTCCTCATGTGTCCCTCTGATAAAAGATACTCCTACAATGATTCTGGGAATGGATGTGTCTCATGGTTCTCCTGGCCGATCAGATGTTCCTTCTGTTGCTGCGGTACTTACGATGCTACTTCTTTTTTTTTTTCTTTTCTCTTTTTCTTTTTTGCTATATGACTTATCCACCAATTGGTGCATGGTATTAATATTGTGGTGCTGTTGGAGATTTCAGGTTGTTGGCTCTCGGAGTTGGCCACTTATTTCAAGGTACAGAGCAGCAGTTAGAACACAATCTCCTAAGGTGGAAATGATTGATGCTCTTTATAAGCCACTGGCAAATGGAAAAGATGATGGTATTATCAGGTATTGGAAAATGAAATTTGATAACCTGGTACCTTTAGACTATGCATTAACATACAGACTGTGTTAAGAAAAGAAATGTCCAATATGGAACCCACTAAGAGTATTCAAAAGTCTTCACACCCCAATCTATCACATGGAGTTTTTGCTTTTTCTTATTGTGGACTGAAAGTTGTGGGTTACAACTTTAGATTCATGTAGACTTTAATGAGATTCAACTGCTTGTTTTTTTAATGCATTGTGATGTAATTAATTAAAAAATAAAATTTTGAGAAGTTCATTTAGTTTAAAGTACCAATTCTAGTATACTGTTTCGTCCAAAAAAAATAAAATAATAAATTCTAGTATACTGGTTAATGCTTGAAATTGTTGCAGGGAACTTCTTGTCGACTTCTTTAAGACAAGCAATGGATGCAAACCAACGCAGATTATTGTATTCAGGTATCACAAGATTTTGTTGGTATAATAGAAACATGTTTTGGTCTCTCAAAAGCGAAACCGGGAATCTGAAACATCCGTATTCTTGCAGTTGCTCGTTAGCTCTGTAATGACATTTGGGAAAATTTGCTATTTGAAAATTTTCTGGAATTTTGTTTTGCTGTCTTTGGGAATTGTAAGTTTGTATGCCAAATGTAGCAGTATACTTAAAATACTGCATAGCATTAATAGTGATCACATTTAGTTAATTCATGTTACAGTGTAAAATTATCATTTGAAGCAATTAATTAGGTATTTGTGTGTTGCTTCTATTTCATCACAGTGGTATTTTGATTCAAGGAAAGTTGGCATTTCCCCATCCCTCGACCCTAAATGGGATACCTTATTAGGAGGTGTCTCTGGTATATTTGTCCTGTTTTGTCTGACTCAGAAGTAGGAATGCTGTATGTTGCATGATTTATGCCTGTAAAATCTTGTAGGAGCGTATTATCAAATTTGAAAGTTTTTATATTTGCTCAGGCTTTCTTTTCCCCAGGATCTTATTTACTTTTAATTTCAGAAATCTTTAGAGTTTAGATTTAGAAGATCCTCTGCTAGGCCTAATGTTCAGCCAATAGCTTTGTTTGTTTTGCTTTGTTGCTCCCTTGGGACAAAAAAGAATTGAAAAAAATAATCTTGAAGCTCAAAAATAGCACAAGTCTTTCTTGAGTACCTTATTTGTTTGAAGCATTGGCATATGAAAACATATTATTTCTGCACTATATTGGGTATTTGTAAAGATTTTGTCTTTTCCTAATATTTAAAGTTTTTTTAAAATTTTTTTTATATATTTCAGAGATGGCGTAAGTGAATCACAGTTTAATCAAGTCCTGAACATTGAGCTGGATCAGATCGTAAAGGTATGTCCTGCAATTCAATGTTTCGCAATGCCTTGAATTTAATCTTTGATTCTAAAGACGGATACTGATTTAAAGAGCCCCATCCACATTTGCACTTGTAATTTACGAGTTGCATATATGGCGCCCTTAAATATACAAAGTAAAGCCTTTTATCAAGAAATGTCCAAAATAACTATTGTTATTTTGTTAATCTATTGTATCTGATGAACTCTGGCGTGGCCCTTGACACCTGCTATCAGAGGTGTGGAATTTTGCTCATTTCTTTTTCTCAACATTGAAGTAGTCAATTTTTGTTATGGCAGGCTTACCAGCATCTGGGGGAGGCTAATATTCCAAAGTTTACTGTGATTGTGGCTCAGAAGAATCATCACACAAAGCTATTTCAAACTAATTCGCCTGATAATGTTCCACCAGGTCTTCTACTTTCTGGTTTTCTATTCAGTTTCCTTCATCATTTATCCAGTGGTCTTAAAATCTCTCTATTTCTCTCTCCAGGGACTGTTGTTGATACCAAAATTGTGCATCCAAGGAATTATGATTTCTACATGTGTGCTCAGGCAGGCATGATTGTAAGTCCTTCCTTCCCCAACCTTCTAGAAAGTAACTTACGAGTACCTATGCTGTAGCTACATACTATGCACTTTATACTGTTTTAAAATAAAATCGTAAAGGACTGCTTAATGCGTCATAAGAAACTAACAAGCAGCTGGTGGTGAAAGAGCTATCAGTCTTGCCATCAAAATTTTCTGTAATTAACCCTCAAGGGATAATGGTTGGTTGAAATTTGGTTATCCTGGAAGAGATTATTTATCTTTTGCTTCGCCTTACTGAAGTTTCTAATGTCCCTTCAAGTATTGATCTGATCTTTTGCTTTGCGTTTTTAAACAGGGAACTTCCAGGCCAGCTCACTATCATGTCTTGCTTGATGAGATTGGTTTTTCCCCTGATGACTTGCAAAACCTGATTCACTCCCTTTCTTATGTGTAAGCTTTTAAGTCTCAGTCACTTTACTTTGGACTTAGTTTGACTAACCTTTCAGTTGATATATCTAAATTTTCTTGTACATATTTCAGGTACCAGAGGAGTACAACCGCAATCTCTATTGGTAAGCATTTAAATCCCCTTTCTTTTTTGCTTTCATAGTCCTTCAGTTCTACCTGTAAAGCCTTTTGCTTCCATCTCACTAAAATTCTAGCAACCATTTTCCAGTGGCGCCCATATGCTATGCTCACCTTGCTGCAGCACAAGTGGGGCAGTTCATGAAGTTTGAAGATCTCTCAGACACCTCATCGGGGAAGGGCAGTATCACTTCATCAGAGAGCATCCCAGTTCAAGAGCTCCCTAGGCTCCATGAGAAGGTCCAGGGCTCCATGTTCTTCTGCTGAGGTCTCCCTGATTCTAACTGCTACCTCTCTTTGTGAATATGGCTACTGCTATCAGCTTTTCAACTCTATATATATACCCTTTGGAGGTATAGGAATAATAATCTAATGTAGGAATGACAACCCCCATCTTTGCTTGTATATGGGGTAGAGAGAGATATAGGCATATACATAATAGATGAGCCAGCATCTATTATATGTCTTGTTGTGGACAAATTTTGAGGCTTTTATATGTCCCAGCAGACTCATGAGGTATAGCTTGTCTCAACAATGATATTTCATATTTGTCTCCCTTGTTCTGGGTTGATAAGAACTCAAGTTGTATGGAACCCTACTTTGCCTGTCATTTGGGGAATTTTGTCGAAAGTTCAGAGTTTTCGACGGATTTATGAATATGAAATTTTCCTGAATTTGTTTACTTAATGATATTCTTGGTTTCTTTGGTATAGTTCTAGCTGAAGAGCTACTATGAAATTGAACTATACTAATGCCACTACTATTAATTAGTATTTGAGGTACGCGTTTGTTGCATGGCTCTTGTGCTCTAACAAGTATGACTATTTGAAACTGGTTGCCTGTTGGTTGTAATGTTGGCTCTTCTTGTGGCCTATTTGGTTGTTGGTTTACGAAAATGTGGAATAATGAGGAAGAGTCGAAGAGAACAGATTCAAAAATACTTGTTGTCTTCGTTCGTGTCCCTCACATAATGGAGAAAGTTGAAGGATGCAAATATTACCCAACAGTTGATTGCAATATACAGAGACCAAGTAGGTGACTGCCTGTGTGCCACTGCAGGAGATGGTGGCAATTGTACCAAAAAAAAAACACTCTGATTACCGACAAAGGCATTGTACTATTCTGCCATTGGCCCATTGCTACTTGTCTCATCACTCTCATTTACCTTCCAAAATTACCGAACTGCTCCCCAAATCCTGAACCCTAGTCTTCAATGAACAGTTGACTAAAAAATTCATAATTAATCACTGTTAGATTTACATCTAGAGATTGAAAACAAAACTTAATTTAAAAGTAATTTTCTCTACCCTTAGATTTACATCCAACGGTGACTGACCATGAATCTCTTGATCAATTACTGACCAAGTGAACACTACTGCGTCAATAAATTATTGTACCCAATATTTCTAAGTTTTCTACTGCAAGGTAAGTCTGAGATTAAAAGAGATTTTGGCCTATTGGAGCAGAGACTGACATTTTTTTGCAAAGAGTGGTACCCATTTCTTTTGGACCATACATGTTTGCATATTCATTAGTCATTACTTTTCTTATTTTTGATAGAGTAGCTGGCGAGTTCTTTTCAGCTTTCATTAGAAAGTGATGATGGGCTTTTTATTATCTCGACTTAAGCGGGAGAGATCGCAAAGGGAAGAGAGACCTCGATGACTCCATCATGGGGGAATATCATCAGCCGAGGCTTTTATTCCTTTTGTTTTGGGCTTCATACAAGAAAATGAGTGTACTAGGAGATTACTAGTTTAGTTTACTCTTGTTTGAGTGGATTTGTAATTTCTACATAATGGTTCTTTCTAACGCCTCCACTGGGGAGATCGTTTTCGTACTGCTTGCTGAGTTAATAGAGTATAACCTCTTTCATTCAAAAAGGAGCAACATTTCATTGCTCAAAAAACTAATTTGAACATAACAATTAATCGATACATAACAACGGAAGATACACTAGTTTGTCCTTTGAAAATAAAACAAAAACAAGAAGTATATAAAGTTTTTGATGTTTGTTTTTTGAATTGAAATTTGTTTAGTCCTTGTGATTTGAAGTCGATATCTTTTTAGTCATTGTGGTTTTATTTTAATCTGAATTGTCATTAAAGTCACGATTTTTCATCCAAATGGTCTTTCCGTCAATTTTTTCTGTTAGAATACTGACATGGCCGTTAAAAACATTGTAAACTTAATTGGTAGCAACCGGGTACACTTAATTGGTGTACACTTAATAAGCTTAAGAAATAAGTAGTAAATCTACCTCTGATGCTCGGGCTGAGGGCAACTTGAATTCTAAGTCTTGCCCTTGCCCTTGGCTTTAGGGCTTGCCTTGTCACCCACCTTGGCAGCAACTAGGTAGCTAATGTGCAGAGGAACCTCTGTCTTCTTGGTAAACCAATATACACTATTCCTGCTACCCAAAGATTCAGGAAACCGACCCAGCTTCTTTTTCCAGTTCATAAGAGGCTCATCATTTCCTCCTGTGTCAACCAAACCCAAAGATTCAGCTTGTAGTTTGAGAAGCTTACCGCCTATAATAGTTTTGAATTTCTTCAGAGAGGGAGAACAACCCCCACTATGTTCACGTTTCTTTGAGGGATTAGACAACACCACATCCTTCTCAGCAGCAACTTCCAACACAATAGAAGATGTCTCCAATTCGAAGACAACCTTATTCTCAAGAGTAGAGTTACCAGACCCTGAAGAAGAACCCATAAGTCGAAGATCATATTCATCAATATCCTTGATGCTTCAGTACGCTCTAGACGATGTGTGGAGGGCTTTGCAGAAAAGGCAAAACCTGATTTTGGCTGTGCACCAAAATTAATGCCTTTGGATGTACCCAATATGGTCTGAGTTCCATCACACTTTTTGTCACATCCCGACCCTTAAATTTTTACCTTATTTACTAACTTGGTATTAATGAGAGTTTTACCGTATTCGTCAATGAGTTTATAGTTTAATTGGTCCCTAAAGGGGTTTTGAGGGACGATTATTTCGGAGGAATTATTCGTAGGAGAAAATGTGACGAAGGTAAAAATGGTAAATTTTAGCTAGTAAAAGGCAATTTTTATTAGGGTATTTTTATTGGGGTGTTTTATTTTTGGAGTTGGGTTTGTTGTAGTGTGGGTTTTAAGTTGGACCGGGTGTGGAAGAAGCCCAACACCCACACACTCTCTTTCTCTCTTCCTTCTCTCTTCTCTCCCGTGGACTCTCCCCGACCCGCTGGAAACCCAACCTTCGTTCGCTGCCGTTCGGCCACCATAGACCGCCGCACCGGTCCCAAACAGTCGGCCGTCCACCCAGCTCTCTCCTTGGACCAGTGAGAGCCGCCCTAGCGCTGCCGTGAGGGAGAGCGATCGTTCGGAAGCTCCGACTGCGTGTGGAGTCCCGTCGCCGGAACTCTCTCCTCCAACCACCACAACCGGAGTTGCTTGGCTCAAAAGAAAGCCCTCCTCCTGTGCATTCATCCTTCCAAAGGATTCACCCTCTCTTGAGCTAAGAAAGGAGAAATGTGGAGTTGAAATTCTAGGGCTCATTTGATGTTTTTGTTTGATTGACCTAGTTAGGCTTGGAATTGGATGTTGTGCTAGTTAAGAAAGTTGTAGAGTGAGTTAAGAGAAAGCTGCTATTAAAATTTGGTGGGCATTGGAGGTCGTCGGGGTCGGCCTCCGGCTACCGCTGCTGTTAGGGGGATTCTCTTGGTTTTAAATATGTGATATTAAGGGGAGTTTAATGATGTGAATTTTGGAATTTTTGGAGGAGTTTTGGATAGGTTTGGGATTTTTCAAAGTTTAGTATTTTTGACGGTTAATTAGGATAAAATCCGGTAGTTGGATTAAAGTTGTTGAATCTGTGGAAGGGGGTATTTAAGGCTGCTGGTTTTGGTGTTGAGGTGTGAACCGTTTCGAATTAGGAATATCAAAGTTAGGCAATGCTATTAGGGGGATTCTCTTGGTTTTAAATATGTGATATTAAGGGGAGTTTAATGATGTGAATTTTGGAATTTTTGGAGGAGTTTTGGATAGGTTTGGGATTTTTCAAAGTTTGGTATTTTTGACGGTTAATTAGGATAAAATCCGGCAGTTGGATTAAAGTTGTTGAATCTGTGGAAGGGGGTATTTAAGGCTGCTGGTTTTGGTGTTGAGGTGTGAACCGTTTCGAATTAGGAATATCAAAGTTAGGAAATGATGAGCATGGTTAAGGCTCACATTTAATTTTGCCTATTTTGTGTAAGTATTAAATTTTTAGTTGGGAATTTAATTATGCTTTTGGAACAGGACTTGAGGAGGCTCGAGCAGACGAGATCTCGGACCGACATCAGGCTTAGGCCTAATTAGTGAGTGAACTTTTGTTTTAAATATTATGCATGCTATGGTTCATGGTTGAACAATTTCTTTTGTTGGAGCATTTGATGTCATTTTATTTTGACGATTTGATTCCTTTGGAGAGTTACCGAAAATAGGATTTTTCGGTGATTATAAATATATATATGTATGAGGAGAGTATGTATATAAATGCTAGCTAGCCATATGTGTTTGTCCACCTTAATGGCGTAGTATATAACCGCATTACGGTGTGACGTGAGCGTTAGACGCGAGCGTAGTAGTCCTATATGAGTATCTAATTCATGTAGGGGGTACGGACACATATTTATACATCCGTCCGTCCACCTTAATGACGTAGTGTAGCACCGCATTAAAGCGTGACGTGAGCGTTAGACGCAAGCATAGTAGCCTTGTATGAATTTCTATTTTTCTTATATTTTCATAAGAATTCATACAAGGAGTATGGACGTGTGTAGATACATACATATATATATTGATGAATTTATATGGTTGAGTTGAGAGGCTCGAAATTTAAGAGATGAAAGTTTTATCGCTTGAGGCATGCATTCAATTTCTTTGGAAATTAAATTGGGAAAACATAAATATTTTTATTTATTGGTTCATTTTAATTAATTTATTTTTGTCCACTCACTCTAACGTTTTCGAATGTTTTCCCCTGGGCCCTTTATTTTAAAAATGCCTAGTCTGCAAAGTTCGAGTTGACACTAGTCAGAGGCGAGGCATAGTTACCCACATCTCTTCCACTTTTCACCAGTAGGTTACTTCCTTAACCTGCCAGTGTATTTTCTTGTTTCCGTTAGTGTTTAGTAGCTCTGATTACCTTGAGATTATGGTATAATAGTTCGGTGGTGTGCTAAGTCTTTGTTTATTATTTTGGGAGATATCCAAAGGATGATGTATGTTATAAATTGGATATTTATGTGATGGATTAGAAGATAGTTTTGTTTTTATTGTGTTGTGGTGTTGTGTTGTGGTGGTTGTTTTGTGGGGAGCGGGTGGCTCTAGGAGTTGAGGATGGTTGGTTGTTATAGGAGTGTTATTTGAACTTTTCAGGATAGGGTTGTCCATTTTCAAGGAAGGTAATGCCGAATTTTTCGGTAAATTTTCCTTGGAGGGTGGACCCCGCAAGACTTACTTCGGGTTTCAAGGTGAAATTCGAGGTGGGTCTTGACACTTTTAGTCAGCATGTGTGATCATATTGTAGAGAGAGCATCTACCCAAAAGATGTAAAAAATTAAACTTCAACATCAGCTCCACCCCTAGATCAAGATAAACCTGCCTCACCAAAAGAAACGTCGTGGATAAACAAAATCTTCATCACTCCCTTTCAAAATTGAGTACGATCATAATTCAAGTATCCTCCAAGCAAGTTACCAATCAAACGAAGGTTATTAGGCTCCTCGTACCAAGGTAACTCACCCACATCCTCACATGACGCAGAGGAACGTCGGCCATAAGAGTAATCCCATCATACTCCTCAAGACAAATCGGTGAGCGGTCAAAGCACCAAGCGCCACCCTTCAAAACCTTTGCTTAATCTTTCACAGATTTGAAGGAGACAAGGAGGATGTCACCCCTCTCCTGAATTCAGAAATTCCGCTGCCCCACCCAAGCAAGGGCAAAGTGCGACTTGAAAGCTTATGGATCTGGCCACCATCTGATGTGTGAGTGGCTTAGCTAGAAGAAAAGACTGGGATGAACGTCTCACATGACCTCCTCCAATCTTCCCTAAATCCGGCGCTTTTTCGCTGTCAGCCAAAGCCAAGAAGGCGTTGAAGGATGCTGTGACGGTGTCAATGGACGACATGATGGCAATGATGAGTGAGAGAGAGGGAAGTTGATTGCGGCTGCATTGGGGTTTGAGAGGGTTGCTCTCTTTAGGGTTTCAATGAGAGGGTAGCGCTCTTTTTTTAAAGTTTTTGATGTGTTAAAGACAGAAAAAGTTATTGAAGTTCACATGATGTTACGAGATGTTAAATAAAACAGAAGTAGATATAAGATGAAAACAACAACAATTTTCAATTTTCAATTTTCAACAACAACAGAAGTAGAATAAAAGGTTGGTGTGACTGCCCTAAATGCTTCATTAATAAAACTGTAGAGTACAAAGGGGGACATGAAGTCTAAACCCCTGATTACGGTAAGCATATAGAAGTCCCGAAATAATATCGAGATTTTCTACAAGTATATGTATTTTAACAAGTACCAACTAGCAAAGAGTACTATTTTTATGACAACTCTATTTGCTTTGTCACAGCGAAGACATAATAAAAAAATTAATATAGATGTAACACGATTACATATCTTGATGTATAATACAGTTTTGTTACTATGTTGTCGCCGATAATAAACTAAAATACATATTTTTTTTGAGAAATATGAAACTTTGTTATTTTTAGTCCTTATATTTTGATGAAATTACATAGTGTGACTTAAACTTTTTCGAAAAATGTGCAATTTTGTTATTTTTGGTCCTTGTGTTTGATCAAATTACATAGTGTGGTTGAAAATTTTGTTAAGAGTTTTACTAAGAAGGGCCTCTTTCCCTCCCTTTGCCCCTCTCACTGAACCCAAAATAATACAGAAAACTTTCTACAGGCAACATAAACTCTTCTCTCTCTCTCTCTCTCTCTCCCCCTCTCGCTCTCTCTCTCTCTCTCTTCTCCTTCAGCTCCCTTCTCTCTCATCTCAAAAGCCCCAAGAACTCTAGCCCAATCTTTTTTCTTGTTCATTGACGGTACTGTTCTTACTCAATCTTTGCTTTTCTAGCTCTGCATGGCAAGAAAACTATGTGATTTTCAGTTTGGTGTTTGAGTAGTTCAAATTTGATATCTGAGCACTGGGCTTGTTTCTCTTGTTATTTTAAAATATGGTGTAATATCTGATGCCAAATGTATGACTAGTTTGTGGTTTATGGGTGAGAATTGAGAATGTGTATGTATAACGTCTTTAAATGTTTGAATCTGCTTTTACTCCATTTACCAAAATCTATTCACTCTGGGTTTGTATGGTTCATCTATTATGTTCTTCAATTTCCAAGTCTGATTGTGTATGTGATATGATGTTTGAGTTAGCTTGCTTGTTTTGTTGCTCTGGTCTTATACATTTAAACTAGTCTACTACCACTGTTCTTGATTCTGGTCCTGTTTGGTTCTAATTGAATAACTCCTTGTGTTACAAAATTTGAGCAGCTTTACTATTTATTATGCATGCAAAGATCATTTCTGTGATCTAACTATATAAGGACTTGATCTTTTATCAAATTATCAAATGTTTGTCCTTTCTGACATTCTGGTGGCTTTTGGTATGCAGCTGTATATTTATTAGTCTATTTTCTTCTAAGTGGTTTCAGTGAAGATGGAAATTAGTCCATTGTTCACTCACAAATCTTCATTATTATTTTCTGGTAGGTCATATTTTTCAAATGGAGGATTTGCCTCCGCTGCCTCCTGTCGCACCACCCAATGGGAAGCCGGAAGTTGTAGCTCTGGCTCCTCCTAAGCATCCTATTATGGTTAGGCCGCGTGGGGGTGGAACCGCAGGGCGCCGCATACAATTGAGTACTAACCACTTCAAAGTTTCTGTGAAGAATCCAGATGCTGTGTTTTACCAGTACTGTGTATGTCTACCTTATCCTACACTTTTTATGGATGCTTACTCCAAATTTTCATTTGACTTGGTACCAATGTCCTACTATATTTATTTTGCAGGTTCTGATAACTTATGAAGATAACAGGCCTGTTGAAGGCATGCGAATTGGGAGAAAGCTGGTGGATAAGCTCTATCAAACATACTCTTCAGAGTTTGGAGGTAAAAAGTTTGCATATGATGGGGAGAAAGCTTTGTACACAGTCGGTCCTCTCCCACAAAACAAGTTTGAGTTCACTGTTGTTCTGGAGGAGTCATTTGCAAAGAGGTAGTCAGTTGTGTTTGTAATGGTTCTTTAGTTCATTCCTTCTTTTGGTTTTTTCAATTGTTTTTTGTTGCTATGTAGCAGTGAAAACGGGAAGTCTGGTGAGACTGAAAAAAGAATGAAACGCTGTTCCAATCGCTCTAAATCTTTCAATGTAGAGATAAGTTATGCTGCCAAAATACCTCTCAAATCAATTGCTCTTGCCCTTCAAGGAGCTGAAGTAGACCACACTCAGGATGCATTGAGAGTGCTTGATATTATTCTACGGCAGAAAGCAGCTAAGATGTATATATTGGCTGCATTTTTGTTATTGAAATGTACACTAGCTTGTGTGCTTTAAGTTTCTTTAACTGCTTTCTCAAAAAAAAAAAGTTTCTTTAACTGTGGTCAATGCATTTTTCATGCACAGGGGATGCCTTCTAGTACGACAGTCATTCTTCCATGATGACTCCAGGAGCTTTGTTGAGATTGGAGGAGGTGTGACTGGTGTCCGGGGATTTCATTCCAGTTTCCGTCCAACTCAGGGTGGCTTGTCCTTGAATATGGGTACGATATTTTGTTGTTTTCTGATTTTTAAGACCTGCTACAACTGTGGTCACTTGTTTTTTTTTTTTGGTAAAGCTGTTTCCATTTCTTTGTGCAGATGTATCTACAACAATGATTGTAACGCCTGGACCTGTTATTGATTTTCTGTTAACCAACCAGGGTGTGCGAGAACCCCGCTACATTGACTGGGTAAAGGTAAGAAATGCTAAATCCCTTCCTTAAGGTTCATATGCAGCATCAACTTTAGTCCCTAAAGATTTTGCACACAGGCCAAAAGAATGCTGAAAAATATGAGGGTTACAACGAGACACCGTAACATGGAGTGCAAAATCTCTGGGTTGAGCGAGAAGACCTGCTATAATCAGTAGTAAGCCCCTATTTTCTAATCATAATATCCCTGTTGGTTTTCTTGTTGCAAAGCTAATTTGCTTCTGTTTTCCTGAAGTTTTACTCTGAAGTTAAGGAGTCATGATGGCATGAATGAGGGGGAGAATGTGGAGATTTCGGTGTATGAGTATTTCGTCAAACACTGTGGCATAGAGCTCACCTATTCAAAAGACATGCCATGCCTTGATGTTGGCAAGCCAAAGAGGCCCATATATGTTCCAATTGAGGTCTGCACATTTGTTATGCTTATATATATGGTGTTAGTCTATATCTTTGGAACCCCTCTATCTGAGATTTCTAATTTTTTGTTCCCCCTCTTGTCTTGTGGTTTTAGCTATGTTCACTTGTTTCACTACAAAGGTATACAAAAGCATTGTCTTCACTGCAGAGAGCATCCTTAGTGGAAAAATCAAGGCAGAAGCCTCAGGAGAGAATAAAAAGTGTGACTGATGTAAGTTTTCCATGTAACCAAAGTGCTCCTTTTTCTGTTGTATGTTGCAATAATCTTCTTGATCATTTAAAATTGCAGGCTTTACAAAATTACAAATATGATGAAGATCCTGTCCTTGCTGAATGTGGTATATGTATAGAGAAGCAACTGATTCAAATGGATGGCCGTATTCTTGAGACTCCAAAGGTAAACATAAGAGAGAGTCATCTTCATTTAATTTAACTTTAACTACTTCCTAATGTAATCTCTCCTGATGAACAGTTAAAGGTAGGTAACAGTGAGGAAATGATGCCCTTTAAGGGACGATGGAACTTCAAAGGAAAGGTATTGTTTCTCCACCTTATAAACATGTGTCAGTTAAAAGGTTTTGCTCCTTCATCACCACAACTTGGACTAACGTTCCTTACTTGGTTGTCCTGATTCCTCGTTGTCCCAGTCATTTTTGGATCCTAGACGTATTGACTCTTGGCTAGTTGTCAACTTCTCCGGACGCTGTGACATTAGTCAAATCTCTCGGGAGCTTATCAATGTCGGGAAGAAGACTGGAATTGTAAGTAAAACTATACACTAATCTTACTTTCTTTCAACTCATACTCTCTCTCTCTCTCTCTAGCACTATGTTAGGTTACACTGTCTCTTTGAGATTGATGTTAATGTCATCTGTACAGCATATCGAGCGCCCTAAAACTCTTATCGAGGAAGATCCACGAGCTGAAAGACTAGGACCTGTTGCAAGAGTTGACAAGATGTTTGAACAGATTCAGGCTAAGCTCCAAGAACCACCTGAGTTCATTCTCTGTGTCATACCAAAGAAAGGTTCCGATATCTATGGTATGGCCTCTGTCATCTATAATTTAACAAAGACTTTCGGACTTCGATCATATATTCATATATCAGTTTATGGTCTTTTACTCTTTTTCATTGTTTAGGGCCTTGGAAGAAAAAAGCTCTGGTAGACTTTGGGATTCCAACACAATGTATTTCTCCACCCAAGCTGAGTGATCCATACCTGACTAATGTCCTAATGAAAATCAACACGAAGGCAAGATTTAAACTAAAGCATGAAACCAACATATCCATGTTTTGAATTAGACACACAATATATTGATCTCTTTGTCTGTTTACTCTTATAGCTTGGAGGAATAAATTCTCTGTTGGCTCTGGAGCACTGCTCACGTGTTCCGCTTATAAAAGATACTCCTACAATGATTTTGGGGATGGATGTCTCGCATGGTTCTCCCGGACGATCAGATGTTCCTTCAGTTGCTGCTGTACTTATGATGCTACTTCTATTTTTTTCTTGTTAATTTTTTTTTTCCCGTATATGCTTATCTACCAATCGGTGCATGGTATTAATATTGATGTTCTGTTGGAGGTTTCAGGTTGTTGGCTCTCGTAATTGGCCTCTTATATCAAGGTACAGAGCAGCTGTTAGAACACAATCTCCTAAGGTGGAGATGATTGATGGTCTATACAAGCCACTTCCAAATGGAGATGATGATGGTATTATCAGGTATTGAAACTTTAGTATCTGTAGCAGTACATCTCAGTCTTAGACATACAATGTATGTTTTCAATCTCTGTTATCTTTCAAAAGTCTCCCAAATCTTTTGCAAGTGGTTGTGTAATTAACAAACTCTATTAATTTGATTAATTCCAATATTATGCTTGATGTGGTAACTTCTGTGTGCTGCAGGGAACTTCTTCTGGACTTCTATAAGACGAGCCAAGGACGCAAACCAACTCAGATTATTGTTTTCAGGTATACAAGATTGTCTTATGACTCTTATCATCATGTTTTGATTCATCAATAGCGGCATCCTTCAAAGGGAAACCCAAATTCAGGCATAATAATAATAATCTAACAGTACCTTTTATGTTAGATACTAAATCAGTCTAATAACTCTTTTGAACTGCTTTAATATAGAATTTTCTAGGATTATGAACTGGCGCTATTATAGAATTATTTCTGGAATTTTTTTGTCTGGGTAAGAGTAGGTATGGAATGGCAAAGTGGTAAGAGTGTACTGCAGTAAAGGTGATTCATTTTTTTTTGAATGGAGGTTAATTCATTTTATAGTGTAAATTGTAAGTTTATAATTTTTTTTAATCATGTATTGTACGTGTATAATTACTATGTCATTTCCAGCAAATGGTTCTGGAAAAAGAAATAGGGTAGCCTTCGATCTGTTACAAGATTGTAGTCATTTTCATTTATCTTTTTACAAAAGGATGTGTATCCATGCTGTTTTATCCAATCCATTTTACTTTAACAGGAACTATCGTCAGTTGGATGGATTATTTTTGTATATAGATTCTTTATTCTAATTATCAATTACTATTTTCTTAGGTTTTCTTATTCCTCTCAGCCAACTTATCCAAGCAGAAAGTGTAAACAGTTATAAGGAATTATTTGTTTTTTCATCACTGCATCATTTGGTCCTTATATTCTCGCTGGTAGTTTTTAAAACCTTGTTTAATTGCTTATTATAGGGATGGAGTCAGTGAATCACAGTTTAATCAAGTTTTGAACATCGAGCTGGATCAAATTGTAAAGGTTTGTCTGCAACTCAATGCATCAAAAATGCTTGAATGTAATCATTGATTTGTTTATTCAGAAAAAAAAAAAAATCATTGTTTTGAAGGACAAATGTGTCAGTGTTTCTCTGTAATGTCACCACTTAATTTCACATGAACCAAGTAAAGCTTTTCTACCCTCTAAAGGAGACAATAACTATATTAATATACAGTATTTGATGCACTGTGGCTTTGCTTGTGTGCTTCCTAACACTGAGATAATCAATTGTTATTATTTCAGGCTTACCAGCACCTTGGGGAGGCAAATGTTCCAAAGTTCACTCTCATTATAGCTCAGAAGAATCATCACACAAAGCTATTCCAATCTAATAGCCCCGATAATGTTCCACCAGGTATGCTGCTTTCTAGTTTTTATTCCTGTTATTTATATCATTTATCCAGTTCGTTTGATCTCTCTCTCTTTCACCTTCTTCCAGGGACAGTTGTTGACACAAAAATCGTGCATCCGAGGATCTATGATTTCTACATGTGTTCTCAGGCTGGCATGATTGTAAGTCCGTCTTTCCCCAACCCATCTTAAAAAATAATTATATTACCTCTGGCAGAATTCTGACTGTGCAGTAGTGTGTAACTCTTACTAAAAATAATTTTTCAAAAAAGACACTGATGGGACAAATGTTGGTTGGAAATTGGTTACTCCTGAAATTTATTTACTAGTACTATGCCTCTGCAGCAGAATTGTGTACTGTTCCTTATTCATCCTTTTCTTTTGCTTTGCATCCTATAACCAGGGGACTTCAAGGCCAGCGCACTATCATGTCTTGCTTGATGAGATTGGCTTTTCCCCTGATGACTTGCAGAATCTGATTCACTCCCTTTCTTATGTGTAACTTTTTCACTTCCGATCACTTTCCATGTTACTCATCTTGAATTACCTGTCAATTGAACTCATCCAAATATTTTCTTGTAACACATTTCAGGTACCAAAGGAGCTGTACAGCAATATCCATTGGTAAGTGAGACATGCTTGTGCTCTCAATCTTCTGTTGCCTTAAATCTTGGTATGGAGCATGACTTTTCCATCTCGCTAATTCTTCAACCATGTTTTTTCCAGTGGCACCCATATGCTATGCGCACCTTGCTGCAGCACAAGTGGGGCAGTTTATGAAGTTTGAAGATCTCTCAGAAACTTCATCAGCCAAAGGTAGTGTCACAACATCAGAGAGCATCCCAGTTCCAGAGCTCCCTAGGCTTCATGATAAGGTCCAGGGCTCCATGTTCTTCTGCTAAGGTCCTGCTGCTACCTTTCTTTTGTGGATATGGCTGATGCTTTTGGCTTGTTAACTCATAGACCTAGGACAACAACCGCAGCTTTGCTATCATGTGAAATAGAGCGGTCAGACATTTAGACCTTCTGGATGTGGACAACTTTTGATACTTCATATATTCCTGAGAAGACTCTAGACATGTGATCTCAACAAGTATGTTGGTCTTCTCTTGTCTGGGTATGAAAAGGACTTATTTAAGTTGTATGAAATGAATATTATGCAGATTTAAATTTGTCTTTCTATTATCATTGAATTATAAAATATTAGCATTTTGTATAACCGTTGCAAAATCTGAGACTGAGAAAAAAGAGAAAGTATATGAAAGTCCTTGGAAAATAAGAGAAAAGACAAACCGGAATTACACTAGACAAGAGATGAATATGTTACAGGATCAGCAGCAGATTTAGACATTTAGTATTTCTCTCTTCTTCTCATCATGCTCATGTTTGGTATCTGGTTCTCACTTTCCTCATTGTACCTATGCACGCCATGAAGATAAATTCCCATAAACCATATGGCAGCTGCCAGACGAATAGATGTTAGAATACTTCATGTGATACTGGAGAACTCGGACGAGCGGTAAGGCACATCTCCGAAGATGTGAACTGCAGGCCATAGTCCATAGACAGTGGCCATAATCTAGGTTCAACACAATGAATTGCAACAACAATAGTAGTTGAGTAGTTGCCCAACTGTGAAAAGAGCGGGCATCGTTGTGGTCGAATGAAGCTCGGAAGCATTGGAGATTGTATAAGGTAGTCATGGTATCCAGAACAAAAGCCTCCTGCTACTGTGCCAAGTACTCGGCACACAATTGCATTATGTAACACATCCAAGAAAAAAAAAAACATATCTGCATTAGCCAGATGATACATATTGGAACCAGCCTTAGTCCACCAATACGAGTAAGAACCAATTACTTGTATGCTACATAAGCAAGAACATTAAAAATGTACACCTTGTCGACCCAAAGAACCTCGAAGATGCATGCCTTCTTTGAGTTGGTGCCAACGGCAGGTCCGCCACCAAACAATGGTGAAGTGATTAACACAAACATGATATATAACTGGTTTTCCCGTCAGCTTTGTGGTTAAGGCGTCCGCCTTTCTCACGAGCTGGCGGGGTTCGAAAGTTGGTATGGCGGTGGTGGTGGTTGTGGAGGTGTTCTGGTTGTGGAGTTTGTTTCTTCCTCAATCGTACCCAAAACCAAACGATATATATATATATATATCAGTTCCCTTCCAGAGCGGTGTTCCGCTTTGAAATTAAAGTGTGGACCTCCTTATTTCGCTCACTTTCAGGACGCATTTCCACATCTCAACCGTACAATGTCTAGAACATAGTGTGTAGATCATTCCTGCATAGTTTCATCTAATTTGAAGATCATTTGGGTATCGAATTAGATTAAATAAATCAAAAGTACAAAAGTTGTCCAAACAGAATCGTTCGTGTAAATCACGATTACGGATGCTCAAATGATCTTCAAATTGGATGAAACTTTACAGAAATGATCTACATACTGTGTTCTAGACATTGTACGGTTGAGATGTGGAAATGCGTCCTGAAAGTGAGCGAAATAAGGAGGTCCACACTTTAATTTCAAAGCGGGACACTGTTCTGGAAGGGAACTGTACACACACACACACAAAAGCCGGATTAGAGGCAGACGTCCACACCACCCTTAAAATGCGGACGTCCCTCCATTCTCTACCGTTCGTTGCCGATGACGGCGCTCCTCTTGCCGGATGACAGCAAAGACATCCCCGACGACTTTACCATGAAGATGAAGGCCATGGAGATCATATTTGAAGGTCTGGGCAGCAACCTCCACCTAAAACTTCAGACAAGAACAATGGCGACTGCAAACTGGTATACGATGAATCCACCAAGAAGAGGAAGGTCACAATCGAGGTCTGGTGTCCGCTCGGCAAGAGGAGAGGCGTCGTCGGTGCCGGACAGTGTAGAACGGAGGGACATCCGCATTTTAAGGGCGGTGTGGACGTCCTCTTCTAAACGGATCAGTGATATATATATATATATAAGTTTCTTATAGACTAAATTAAAAAGAAAGTGTATGAATTACCACCAGAACTACATGACTACATGAGTACGTTTCTTCACCAAAAAAAAAAAAACATCAGTACTGTTGGGTAAAAATGTGCACGAAGCGTAAATGTCACCCAACATAATTTCACTCGTATTTATTAACAGAATAGAGTTTTAATTATGTCTGGTTCGACCCATTCAAGACAGAACGTGTCTCTTAATTACAATCCCTTGTTGCAAGGGAACACCCTTTGATTCCATTTATCAAGAAACCATTGTAGGTTTGTTTGTTTTTGCGGCTGTACCCGAATTTTAGAATGGGTTGCCTACGTACCCAGGAGGGGATCAAGCCACTCGTAATTCTAGAGTTCCAATGAGTAAATGACTCGTTAGAGGGCTTTGATTTAGGAATAGGAGTAGTGTTTGAGGTGCGGTTGTATCCAGATTATTTGATTCCAGATTGCCTACATACCCTTGCGGGATCAAACCACATGTAGTTCCGGCATTTGGGATTTAAGTGGGTAGGTGACCCATTTATTTTGAATTTTTGTTTGGGATATTTGTAAGGGTTTAAAGCCCTTGAATTTGGTTTGGGTATTTGATATTTGTGGTGTTTGGGTGAATGTGACTGGTGGAGCCAGAGATTCGGATTTTGTGAATTTGACTGGCGTTGTCGAGAATTTGATTTGAGATTTGTGACTAGTGGAGTCAAGGATTTGATTTGAGATTTGTGGTTGCATCCAGTGAGTCGTTAGATTGTCTACATACCCTTTTGTAGGGATCAAACCATTGTAGTTCAGAATAGTGTTGAGTTTGTGGTTTTATACCGACTTTTGAATTGGACAGATGTGCATACTATGGAATCCGTCAAGTTTCTTGTGGACACCAAATTTGGTAGAGTGCCTGCTGATTTGATTTGGGGCACCCGTCGTGCCAAGCTTTGCAGTTGGGCCTTGAGACTTAGATTGGACTTTGCACTGCTTCATTTTAGCTTTGAAGTGACTGATAGATAATTTGGTGAGACCCCAACTTGCATTGAGAATGGATATTTGTACAGTGGGCTTGTTTCCGTGTCATTTGCAGGAGGCCCATTTGCTTACTTTCTTTTACCCTCCCCGTGTCCTCCCATTCTTCATTTTGTTTAGGCCGGTAGAAGAACTTGAAGGCCGGAATTGAACGAATGGAGAGGGACCGGTGCAGCAACCAAATTGGAGGCTTGTTGTGCCGCTTCTCTTTATGCGAAATTGGGTAAGAAAGCTTTATCTGGGCAGGATCAATTCTGGCTGAGTCCACTCGAACATAGCACGGCTTTGATTTCTTTCTTGTTTTCAGTTGTCAAGGTATTTTGGTGAGGACTGAGTTCGCCGGCTCTTTGGTCCGCCTTCAGCATTTTGGTGACAACTTCCTCAATTTAGTTTGTCTTCTTCCATATCAAGTCACGATTCCATGATCATATGACTTTAAAGCTTGTTGCTTTGCATGTTGCCAAACTCCACCGATTCATTTTGGGCATTGATCAACTTTTGTCATCTTGCCATTTAATTTCCATTTGAAGTCTGAGGCATATTCCTTTGGTGGTTGATTTAGAAAGAGGCACGTAGCTTATGTAATTGGCAAACGCAATTATACATGTTCTTGTCATTTCATTTAAGCTCATGGAGATGATCATTTGTCATTTGATGGCCACCTAAAGCAAAAGCTTAGATGTGTGTCTTGTACGCAGGCTCTGAACTTTCCTCCTCCGCCAGGTTTATTTGAAGAGGTGAACCTGTAGACACTTCTTATTCATCTTACTTCGTCATTACTTTGGTAAAAATATCAGTGGCTCATTGTGGTGGTCATGGCGTTGGTTGTAGACTTGTTGATGTGACCTTGCAGACGCCAGTTACTAGAACTTTGACGCATCTTTCGGGGCTGCCGTGGCTTGTTCCTTTCTTCTTCAGTTGCAGCAAGTTGTATGCACGCTGGCATTTGCATTGACTACATCGGCGACATCTTCGTTAGAGTACCAGACCTCATCTTCGCTGCTATTGTTGAAGACGACTTGAGCCACTTCTTTGGTGCATGACTGAAGAGGTGAACCTGTAGACACTTCTTATTCATCTTACTTCGTCATTGCTTTGGTAAAAATATCAGTGGCTCATTGTGGTGGTCATGGCGCTGGTTGTAGACTTGTTGATGTGACCTTGCAGACGCCAGTTACTAGAACTTTGACGCATCTTTCAGGGCTGCCGTGGCTTGTTCCTTTCTTCTTCAGTTGCAGCAAGTTGTATGCACGCTGGCATTTGCAGTGACTACATCTGCGACATCTTCGTTAGAGTACCAGACCTCATCTTCGCTGCTATTGTTGAAGACGACTTGAGCCACTTCTTTGGTGCATGACTATGATGTCTTTGCTGCAATGAAGAGTCATTGGCGAGGTTTTCATGGAGCTTTGTTAGACAAGTTTTGTCGCAGCTTTACTCTTGTTGAATCCGGAGCATTGACATTTTTTTGTGAGCACGAGGGCAGCTTCATTGAGGTATCAGACTTCGTCTTCACTGCTTTTATTTGTTGTAGACGACTTGAGGCGTCACTTCTTTGATGCATGACTGTGACGTCTCTAACGCAGTGAAGAGCCTTTTGAGGCACCGGTTCGAAGATTGCATGTGAAGCTTCTCCAGGCGAGCTTTGTTGCAACATTTACTCTCGTTGATACCGAAGGTACCGTAAACGAGGCTTTTGGCGTTTGAGCATGTTGGTGTGGGATTTGATGAGAGGACAGACTCAGAAGTGAAGTAAAATGAGGCTGGCTGGAGTAGTTCTTTACCTTTCCTCTTGTGCTTCTTTTTCTTCTTTGGTGTTGTCGATCTCTTCCCTTTGCTTTGTGCTATGTGACTTGAGCTTTTGTGCGGCTCCTTCGTCACCTCTGTTGCTTCTTCTTGCTTCTGCCTTCCTTTGGTCGCTCCTGTCTTCTTCTGAAGCTTCTTTTTCGTTTGCCTTTGCCTGCTTCTGCCTCCGTCTTCTGTCGCTGCCTCTTCTCCCTCCTTTTCTCCCTTTTTCCTCCTCTTTTGTGGAGGTATTGGCCTCTTTATATAGAGTGTTTGGTTAGGATAATTGAATTACAATCAAACTCTGGTGCTCGTACTGATTTGTTCTTATCCAAGCACCTGCTTGCAAGAGTTGTAATTGAACTCAAAAGCTTTGTGCGTGTAACCAAAACCAACTAATGGAAGAGTATGACATGAATAAATACTCTTCCATTTATATATTTTTTTTCCTTTTTTCTTTTCTGCAATCTCTTTTTTTTTTCCACTAGACCATTTTTTTTGTCTCAACAAGTACATACGTCAACCAATATATATATATAGTTTCCTTTCAGAGCGGTGTCCTATTTTGAAATTAAAGTGTGGACCTCCTTATTTCACTCACTTTCACAACGCATTTTCACATCTCAACCGTACAATGTCTAGAACACAGTGTGTAGATCATTTCTGTAAAGTTTCATCCAATTTGAAGATCATTTGAGCATCCGTAATCATGATTTACACGAACGGTTCTGTTTGGACAGCTTTTGTTATTTTGATTTATTTAACCTAATTCGGTACCCAAATGATCTCCACTTTAGATGAAACTGTGCAGGAATGATCTACACACTATGTTCTAGACATAGTACGGTTGAGATGTGGAAATGCGTCCTGAAAGTGAGCGAAATAAGGAGGTCCACACTTTAATTTCAAAGCGGGACACCGCTTTGAAACGTTCTGAAGCGGACGTCCGTACTGGGTTTAAAGTGCAGATGACCCTCCGTTCTCCATCGGATGGCTTTGACGACGGCGCGCCTCTAACTGAGCGGACACTAGAGGGCATCCCCGATCACTTTCTCTTGCTGGCGAGTCCGCCGAATACCAGTTTGCAGCCGAGATCAATCATGTCTGAAGTTTTTGGTGGAGGTTGCTGCCCAGACCTTCAAATCGATCTTGCCGGCAAGAGAAAGTGATCGAGGATGCCTCTGGTGTCCGCTCGGGTGGAGGTGTGCCGTCCGCTTCAGAACGGGCCTAGAGAGGACTTCCTTAAACTCTTAAAATGATGATGTTTTTAGTTCTAACATGTATTTTGACAATCAAAGCCACTCATTCCCTAGTTACCTACCCACATATGAATCCTACAAAAAATTTGCCAAAATGAAAAACGTTTAACCATTTGATTAGCATAATATTTGTTTTAATTTTATCTAACGGCCTACAATTGTAAAGTCAATTTGAATGACCAAATGATTATGAAATTAGTTGAAATTTTGTAGACATGTTTCTTGCATATGAATCTAGAGGATCAACGGTTGAGATTGTTAAATGAAGTTATCTACTAATGTGAAATAATAGAAATCCTCAAATTCTTAAAGTAAAGAAGTCCTCTTTAGATCTTTCCTATATATAAGGGATCCTTTTTTTGACATATATGAGGGATTGAACTTTAGACCAACTTTTCAATCACAAAATCAGATCTTTACCGTTCACTTTATAGGTCTATATGAGTAGATCACTTGTGTAAAATTTCATCCAAATTGGTGATCAATAAGGTTTCGAACTAGCTTATATCAATGGACGTATCAAATCTGCCAAACCTGAACCATTCCCAAATCGTTGTTTTAAGCACCTTAATGATCACCAATTTAGATGAAATTTTGCATAAGTGATCTATATATTGAGACATAAAAATTGAACGGTTAAGATTGAAAAATGTAATCAAAAAGTTGGTCTAATACCCAATCCCCACTACAGGAAATCTCGTCCTAGGCGACAGAAACAACTCGTCGCCTAAGATCCTAGGAGACGAATTATCCGTTGTTTAAGTTCTATCGCCTAAGTGTCGTGAGGTAGACACTTACACGATAGAACTGAAGTTAGTCGTCGACTAAGAGCGATCAAACCTGACGAACTCTTACATGCCTTGTCGACAAACTGATTCGTCGACAAATGTCTTTGTCGACGAAAAATTTTTGTCGCAAATGTTCTTAGCCGACAAGTATGAAATTCTTCTTAGCCGACGGAATTACGTCGGTATATATGTTTACCGACGAATATTGCTTCGTTCTTAGGCGATGGAAAATTCGTCGGTAGAATTGTAATCCAACGAATGCCTAACAGTTCTTAGTCGACGATTGATCTTTGTATTCGTCGGATATGTTGTTTATCTTACGCGATGAAATTCACTATTTCTGTGGCCTAGGTATTTTATCTTGGTAGACGAATGTTACTATTTCTGTCGCTGGGGTTGTTTATCTTGGGCGACGAAGGTTACTATTCCGTCGCCGAAGATAAATATCTTAGGCGACGAATGTTACTGTTTCCGTACCCAAGATATTTACCTTGGGCGACGAAGGTTACTGTTTCCGTCGACTAAGATATTTTATTTATGGTGAAAAGACACTGATTTTATTTTTTTACCTTATTCACTGTTTCCAAAAATTACAAATCAGTAACAATAATCAAACACATACATACAGATATATTGATCATTATACAGTAACAATATATACCGGAAGCAATGGATTTGGACCATTTTTCATATATTGATCATAGATGGACAAATATTATTCATATATACGTACAAAATAATTAATGAATTAACTAGGTAGAAAATTGTTCATACAATCTAGCTAAACTATGAATGAAGTACTACAAAATCAATAATGCCAAGGGGCACTGTTGTCCAATCCTACACGTTGTCGCCTCTATCATCACTGTTTTGTGGGGAAACTTGTCGAGGAGGAGAAGATTGAGGAGGAGGAAATTGTGGAGGAGGAGGAGGTGACATACCTAGGTGCGCATATATGGCTACAACTTGGGACTGCACAGCACTATACATAGACTCGGCACGCAGGGCACGTTGCTGGACCTCTTGGAATTGATGTTGGGCACGCTGCTGGACCTCTTGGAACTGTTGCTGGGCACGCTCCTCTAATTCCTTTAGTCTCTGCTCATAGTGCTCCTGCACCTCTTAGTTGCTGCTCATCAACTCTAGGAGGACAACTATGTGAAGTGGAACCATTTGAAGAAAGGCTCAAGTCTCGCTCGCCTCCTCGTCCCATCCCTCTGATATCCTTTCCATTTTGAGTTCTGAGCACCTTACCCAACACCTCAATTTGTTGGGACTGAACACTTTCCATAATCCCCTCCTCCGTCGCGTCAGGGTGTTGTTTTTTTAAATGCATCATTTCGTTTATTGACCTCATCAACCATGTCATTCTGCATTTAAAATACATCAATTAATAAACAAAACATGCAGCTCAACATTTCCATAATAAAGTTTACTGGTTGCATAATAAACATGGAATAAGCTACTGGGCGTCAGTAAACTCATTAAGCCAAGTAGAAGTTTACTGTCCCCCAGTAAACTTGTACTGGGGATCAGTAAACTTGCAATTCATTATCTCCCTTTCAATTTCATGGCCACAACACACAACATATACCCTAATAAACAACTTTACTGCTCCTAGTAAACCCAGTAGAAGTTTACTGCCCCCAGTAAACTTCTACTGGGGGTCAGTAAACTTGCAATTCATTATCTTCTTTCAGTTTCATGGCCACAACAGATACCCTAATAAACAACTTTATTGCTCCCTAGTAAACCCAGTAGAAGTTTACTGCCCCCTAGTAAACTTATACTAGGGGTCAGTAAACTTGCAATTCATTATCTCCCATTCAGTTTCATGGCCACAACACATAATAGATACCCTAATAAACAACTTTACTGCTCCCTAGTAAACCCAGTAGAAGTTTACTGCCCCCAGTAGACTTATACTGGAGGTCAGAAAACTTGCAATTCATTATCTCCCTTTCAGTTTCATGGCCACAACACACAACATATACCCTAATAAAGAACTTTGCTGCTCCCTAGTAAACCTAGTAGAAGTTTACTGGCCCCTAGGAAACTTCTACTGGGGGTCAGTAAATTTGCAATTCATTATCTCCCTTTCAGTTTTGTGGCCACAACACACACAGATACCCTAATAAACAACTTTATTGCTCCCTAGTAAACCCTGAGAAGTTTACTGCCTCCTAGTAAACTTCTACTGGGGGTCAGTAAACTTGCAATTCATTATCTTCTTTTAGTTTCATGGCCACAACATATACCCTAATAAACAACTTTATTGCTCCCTAGTAAACAACTTTATTGCTCCCTAAAACTATACATCTTAATTAATGACAATGATAATAACACTTTTTTTTAGAAGAAGCAGAAAACATGACATTCTAATTGGACAGTGCCTACATTCAACTTAATGGTCTCATATATATACCAATAGCCGGATTTACACATGCTTGAACCATTTGCTAAGCTTACATTCTAGTAAAAGGAAAGACACTTACATATTTCTTGGTTGTATCTTCATCACCGGCCCTGACATAGGTCTTCTCAAAACCTTTGATAATTGGAAGCTGCTCGCCTTGTATTCTGAGTTCCTCCATTGTGTAGATGATAAGAGAAGACCTCGTGTGGTGGTGCATAGTCTTCTCCCCACGGTTCCGCTTGTTTGCCAAGGAGAGTCTCTAATACACGAAAATATATTAAATAGATTAGTTCTAACATCTTACACATTTCACATTTCAAGTTATAAATACATAACAATACATGAATGAGCTAATAATAAAATACAAGGAAAACAATAAAGGTAATTAAAAAAAATCACCTTAAAAGCATCTGACTCGAAGTGCTCGCATAGAAACTCTCACTGGTCCTCTCTCCCAATGAAATCTACTGGCATGGTAAAGGGCCCTTCCTTCAGATAAGCTTTCTGACACTAGTACTTCCAGTCCTTGTACCTCTCTTGTGCCCTTTTCAGTATCCAATTGAATATTGGCTCATCATTTTCATCCCACTCGTACTTCGGCTAAGTAAGAAATAAAAAAAATTTCCCATGTTAAGCACTGAAAAAAAAAAAAATTAATACACCCAATTACTATCACAAAACACATCTTTGAATTCATATCAACACACAATACTTTACCACATTGTAAAACATAATAGTCATGAGTCTTCAACCCAGTAATCTTATTTTCCTCCGTCTTAACACATCCAACGATATTTCCTGCATACCCGTGAGGATACTTAACGTTTTCAAACCTCTGAAACACTTCTGCCTTCTTTTGAGGATGGACTGTGTAGCCTGCTTTCGGCATTATGGCTTTTTTTGTTTTTTTGTTCTCTACTAGCCATAGCAGGGGGCGTATACCCATTTTCTTAAGATCAACACAGGCTTTAGGGGTGTCCTTGTTCTTATGTTTGAGATTCATAATTGTTTCAAGAACGCTGTCACAAACATTCTTCTTTATGTGCATGACGTTCAAATTGTGTCTAATTTTCAAGGTCGACCAGTAAGGCAATTCAAATAATACACTTTTGTGCATCCAATACTTAAACTCATTAGGCGTGGGAGGATTCAAGTCCGTTACTTATTTACTGGTGCTTAATATCCGAAATAGTGCTGGTTAAGCCTTTCTAAAATCCACTCACCAAACCTCCCTGGGGGTTTCAGATTATGCTCCTCAGTCCCATCAAATGCCTCAGCATCCCACCGCCACTCGTGATCCTTGTCAAGATGTTTATGAGATCCCAAGAAACAAATTTTGTCGGCGTGGTGACTAGAATTGACATCATCTAAGCATACCGGGCAAGCCTTGTACCCCTTAGTTTGTTGGCCAGACAACATCCCGTAAGCTGGAAAATCACTGATGGTCCAAATAACAGCTGCTTTCATCATGAATGAAGTTTGACCATGCCTGTCAAAAGTAGGAAGTCCATTTTCCCATAACTCCTGCAGCTCGTCAATTAGTGGTCTCATATGTACACATCCAAACACTTTCCTAGAGAATACGGCCCTAGAACCATAAGCGTAAGAAAATTGTACTCCTTCCTCATACACATGTTGGGAGGTAGATTGTACGGAAATACTATCACAGGCCAATGCTGTAAGACAAATTCATGTTTCCAGTAGGATTGAATCCGTCTATTGCAAGTCTGAGTCTGACATTTCGACAGTCTCCAACAAATTCGGGAAAAGAACGGTCAAAGTGCTTCCAAGCCTCCCCGTCTGCGGGGTGTGTGAGATTATCCGGATCTATCCTTTCCTCTCCCTGGTGCCTTACCTGGTGCCATCTCATATGTTTGGCCGTATGTAAAGACATGTACAGACGCTGCAGACGAGGACCCTACGGGAAGTAACAAAGAACCTTCCTAGGAATGGGCCGGTTTTTCTGTTTAGATGAAGTGGAAGCTGCATACCTTGGCTCGCAGCAGTGTGGGCACTCAACTTCGTCCTTGTTGTCTTTCTAATACAAGATGCAGTTATTGAGGCAAGCGTCTATCTTCTAGTGATCAAGACCGAGGTCAGCCAACATCCTTTTTACCTGGTCGAAATTTGCCGGACAACTGTTACCTTTGGGAAGCACTTTCTTCATAAGTGCAATATCCTCATCAAAACATATGTTAGTCTTTCCCCGCTTGCATTTTATCTGCATGTGCTCCATGACGGTACCCAACACAGTATGCTCACTACCAGGATACAATGGGTTTTGTACTTCCCGTACAAGCCTGTTGTACTTATCATAATCACTGTTGTGGTCAACGTGGGAAACATTAGGGAAGGTGTCAGGGGCGTTGTCATAAACAACATTTTGCTGATATCCTGAGGCGGCGAACGGGAAGGCATCGTTTAAGAGGTTCATCACAGCAGGGTCCCTGTAACTAGCATTGGAAGAACCTGCCTGCTGATTATGTTGTACTGTTGTGGTCAACGTGGAAACATTAGGGAAGGTGTCAGGGGCGTTGTCATAAACAACATTTTGCTGATATCCTGAGGCGGCGAACGGGAAGGCATCGTTTAAGAGGTTCATCACAGCAGGGTCCCTGTAACTAGCATTGGAAGAACCTGCCTGCTGATTATGTTGTGCTTGAATTTCTTCAAGTGTAGGCATTTGAACTTGATTTTCGACGTGCCATGTCCATGTGGTATAACTAGGACAAATACCGTTTAGTGCCAAACGAGAATACATGTCTTCATATGTTACTGATTTTCGATTGAGACATTTGTTGCACGGACATATGTGAATAACTTTACCTGGAGGACTATCTCTCTTTAACACTCAATAATGATCTCTGGTTTAGGGTTCTTCAAGATCTCTGTGATTCCATCGATCAGGCCACGTCGCTCTCTCGTTAAATATATGTCAACTCTGTAGATAAATAGTTTGTTGAGCAGGAAATCACTCTCTACCCTAATCTCAGTCAATCGAAGTTGATATGTGGTTCAATCTCGGCGTCGCTGTCACGTTCAATCGCTCACGCTCGGCGTCACTCTCTGGTTGAATATCGGCATCGATTTCTGCTTCATCGCTCTCACTCGACCTCGCTCGGGAAAACCATAAAAACAGGAACATTTTGAATTTTATTGAATTTAGGCTTATTTTGGACTTATCTGATGATATTGAAGCTCCATTCTCTGATTTAAAGCGATTAAAGGCCATGAATATGAAAACTTGAAAATTATAGGGTTTCTCTAGTCATAACTGTTACAGATTGAGATTCATTTTGTTTAAGATTTTTTTTCAAAGATTTACTGTGTATAATTGGCATGATAATGAAAGGGAGATACTGTATTGTTGTTTACTCTTGTCAAGTAGAAGTTTATTGAGGGGGCAGTAAACTTCCACTGGGTTTACTAGGGGGGCAATAAAGTTGTTTATTAGGGTAAGAATGGGTATCTATTGTTTATAATTGGCATGAAATTGAAAGGGAGAAACTGTATTGAAGTTTACTAACCCCCGGTAGAAGTTTACTGGGGGGCAGTAAACTTCCACTGGGTTCACTAGGGAGCAATGAAGTTGTTTATTAGGGTAAAAATGAGTATCTGTTGTGTATAATTGGCATGAAATTGAAAGGGAGAAACTGTATTGAAATTTACTGACCCCCAGTAGAAGTTTACTAGGGGGCAGTAAACTTCCACTGGGTTCACTAGGGGGCAATGAAGTTGCTTATTAGGGTAAGAATGAGTATCTGTTGTGTATAATTGGTATGAAATTGAAAGGGAGAAACTGTATTGAAGTTTACTGACCCCCAGTAGAAGTTTACTGGCGGGCAGTAAACTTCCACTGGGTTCACTAGGGGGCAATGAAGTTGCTTATTAGGGTAAGAATGGGTATCTGTTGTATGTAATTGGCATGATTATGAAAGGGAGATACTGTATTGAAGTTTACTGACCCCCAGTAGAAGTTTACTGGGGGGCAGTAAACTTTCACTGGGTTCACTAGGGGGCAATGAAGTTGTTTATTAGGGTAAGAATGGGTATCTGTTGTGTGTAATTGGCATGATTATGAAAGGGAGATACTGTATTGAAGTTTACTGACCCCCAGTAGAAGTTTACTAGGGGGCAGTAAACTTTCACTAGGTTCACTAGAGGCAATGAAGTTGCTTATTAGGGTAATAATATGTATTTGTTGTGTATAATTGGTATGATTATGAAAGAGAGATACTGTATTGAAGTTTACTGACCCCCAGTAGAAGTTTACTGGGGGGTAGTAAACTTCCACTTTGTTCACTATAGGGCAATGAAGTTGTTTATTAGGGTAATAATGGGTATCTATTGTGTGTTGTGCTCCTGAAATTGAAAGGGAGTTAATTTTTGGAAGTTTACTGATCCCCCAATAGAAGTTTACTGTAGAAGTTTACTAGGGGGCAGTAAACTTTATTTTTTGCATATGCAGTTTATAAATGCAAGTTTTTACTACTTATATACAGGATGAGAAGAAGTTCAAGGCTTTTAATTTAGTTGTGAATTCTGATACCGAAGATGATTCGGTTCAAGAATCTGTAGCTTCTATGAGGACATAACAAAATATAGGAGAAGTTTTACAGAAGATGAAGTCAAAGAAAAAGAGAAAAGAGGTCCAGAAGGGTGCCGCTGCTGAAGAAGAAGAAGAAGCAGTACTGGTAAAAGAAGAAGATGATGATTACACTGAAGATGAAGAGGGGGAAACAGAAAAGTATCTTTTTCAGAGAAGATCAACAGGAAGAAAAAGAAAACAAGCGGAGACAGATTCAGGGGAGGAGGAGGAGGAGGAAGAAAAGGGAAGAAAGAAGAAGGAAAAAGGTGGAGAAGGTGACTTCACCAAGATCAAACACGTGCAGCAAAAGTGCTCGCTGACATCATTTTATATGTTAATGTATAGATACAAGGAGAGCATCCCAGAAGAATCATGGGAGTTGATAAACAACACTTGCTTTCGGGGAATAATTGAAGCATTCAGATTGGACAAGGTTGAGGAGGATCAAGTGAAGAAGCTTGAATCTGATATTGAGATCCTAATGAGGCATTACAATAGTGACAATAAAAATTTCATATTTGGGAACACGGAGATTGAAATTACGGAGCATGACGTGCATTTAATTTTTGGAATAACCAAAGAAGGCTCGGATGTGGATATCACAATAGACCAGAAATACTGCAAGGGCAGTAAGAAGAATGTGGCAGATTCTGCTGTTTTTGGAAAGCAAACAAGAAGAACAATCACCAGAAAGGTTATTGATGACACATTAATGGAAGAGCTTAGGAAGATTCAGAAGAAGAAGGGGGATCCAAGGAAGATAGCCTCTTTGGTTATAATGTGCCTTATGGCAGCTTTATTTTTCAGCAGAAGCGGGAACCACATTGAATGGAAACTGATACTCAAGTGTGAAGACCTTGAGGGCATCGACAAATACAACTGGTCACATAAGGTATTAGAATTCTTGCACCAAGGACTTCACAAACACGTAAGGGGGGAGCCAAGAGTTTTGAACGGATGCCTCCTTCTGGTTCTATACTGGTTCCTAGAGAAAACAAAAATAAAGAAGCGGATTATCGGGAAAGAGAAGGAGACTCCCAGATTTATAAGATGGTCAATACAAGAGATCATCACGGAAAATCAAGACATGCAGAGAAGATGGGATTCAAGGGTTAGGTCTCAAATCAGACATCCAAGGACACAAAAGGAAGAGAAGAGGAAGAGGAGCAAGAATATACCCACCGGAGTCACAGTCGCCGCCGGTGTTCATCGAAATCCGATGAACACAATGGTGTTCATCGATTTTAATCTCTTCCAAGGGTGGACATATGTATGGTTTGTCGACTGGGTTTTGTAGGAGAAAAGGAGGAGAGCATTTTGAGACCGGTTTGTGGTGAGCGGTGGCCGGACGAACGAGATTCTAGTCGGAGAAGCTACTGCGGCGGGGAGAGAGAGAGGGAGGAGGGAGAGACTCGGGTCAATGCCGAGATGGGTCTTTGATCAAAAGTCAACCCTTCTCTTCTCTTTATATTTGAATCAACGGCCAAGATCTAAACTCTAATTGATCTGATGGCCCAGATTAAAAGTTATAATTTAATTTCAAAAAATTAATTTCTTTTACCAAACCTTCGATAAATCTTAGAAAATAACTCGAAACTCCAACAAATAATCTGAAGACACCGGTGAATTTGTGTCGACGCATACTATGACATCGGGACCTTAAAAGAAGAATTTGACATTTCGAGGGAAACTCAAAAATAAACTCAAGCGTTAACTTACTAGGTTACCGAGCACGGTAAAATTCTTCAGTAACTAATAGAAAACCCAGTAAATTAAAAAAATTAGGTCCGGGGCGTTACAAATAACATCAACCTTAAATTTATATCTTTGTTCTAGGATATTATGTATCTTTCTAGATAATCTTTATGTGTGCATTGACCTTATACCAATAGGATATGTAGTTTGACTAGATCTATGTATTCTTTATCCTTACCTAATTGGTATTGTGTAATTCCCTATATAAAGGGCTTCTATCAATGAATAATATACACATCTTTCACGATTCTCTATTCTCAAATTACATTCACCTCATCACGTTATCAGCTCTTGGCTCAACCCTTGAGCTAATAGTTTTCCCAAACTCTAAAACCAAAAATGAAGTTTCTCGGCCCTGCCTTGGCCGCCGTCGCTCCCTGACTGCCGCTTCCCGGCCGCCTGCTCCGCTGTTTTCTTCTTGTCTGATCAAGCATCTTAGTTTTACGGTATATTTTCTTTACAACCCTAAAACTCTTCCAAGTTCAATAACCTCGGGGGAGATAAAGTGTTTTCTCCTCTTCTTCTACTCCATTCTATGCTTGGGTCGGTGTGTTTACAGGTTTAAAATCCCGGTTGTCCTCCCCGGGTCTAAAGTTGTGTTTGATCAACTTTGGTTATTTCTATTCTAAAGGTGTGTTTGATCACCTTCACACAAGTTTTCTGGGTCGTGTTTGATCGACTCCGGACACTTAGGGTTGTGTTTGATCAACCCTAGAGAGACAAACCAAATATAAAAGCATCGTATTTGAGTATCCCTCTTTTGGTCTCTAATAGAAAACTAATACGACTTGTTCTCTCTTGTATGCAGATGGATAGAGGCATCGAATTCGACGTCCTCGACACCCATGGTACCGAGTACCATTGCTGGGTCTCGGATATAGAATAGACCTTCATTACTAAGGATTTGACTGAGACCATATTCCCCGATCCAACTTAGGAACCGCCTCACAAGAGAACAAAATCTCAGGCGCTCATGTTCCTTCGTAAGCATATCGATCCCACACTGCGCAGGAAGTATCAATCGAAGCATGATCCAAAAGATATGTGAGATGCACTCGCCAAACGTTTTGGCAATATTCACTGGACCTTGCTCCTAGTATTAATTGCTCGCTGGGATGAAATCCGACTTTTAGATTACAAGAAGGTTGATGACTTCAACAGGGATATGCTTTGCCTACAAGCTCAATTGAGCTCATGTGGAGTCGAGAAAAGTGATGCCGACATGATTGAAAAGACTTTCTCGACCTTTCCTTTTGTTGCTCAGATTCTAATGAACCAGTATAGACTTGAGTTCCAAAATAAGAGGATGACTACATTTAGCGGCTTAATGACGCAACTCCTTATGGAAAAAAAGAACAACATGATCAATGATCAGCATAATTTGTGTCCTGTAGGCACCCGAAAAATTATGGAATCCAATTACAACAGTAAACGGAGTAAGAAAGCTCTGAAACGCAAGAATCAACTTCGGAATGAACCTTACGCACGTGGAAATCAGCATCACCGTGCCTCTGGTTCTCAGGGACAAGGTAGTGGCTTTAGTGGCCATACTAACACATGGCATCGAGACACTGGTGCCGCCAGCCCCAAGGGCGGCGCCGTTCCTCCTCGAAAGCAGCATGTTTGCTCTTCTTCTGCCTTTGATGGCCAATGCAACAGATGTGGGTCCAAGGACCACTGGTTTAAAATTTGTCACGTTTTTGCAAATGTTGTGGCCGCATATAAGAGATACAAGGAATTGATGAAAGTCAATTCCACTGAAAACAATAGAGTTGAACATAATGTTACCTTCAAGATCGCAAGCCCCAATGGACAATGTTCTGACTTAGATGCTCCTGACTTTGACGTCACCGGCTAGATTGTTTTCCCTTTTCCAAGTCATGATGTAATAGGCATCGTTAGTATGCCATGCTTAGTTTTCTTCTCAATTTTTTTTTGAGACCCTTATGTACTCTTTTCAGCACATTAATGAAAGTTCTTTTTGGTTCTTCTTGTCTCTACAAGGTTCGAAATGATTTACATCTACCTTAGAACACATGGCATCAACGTTGTCTTTGGTCTCTCCCTTAGAGGAGGTGACGTACGGCGTCGTGACTCTCAAGGAGGGTCACTAACGTTTTTTTTCAGTTCAAGTCTTTTACCTTATAGCGGATTTTCCATCATCAATTGTTCAACTAGGCTCATCCAAGTCAGTATGATGTCTTAGAATTGTCCGAAATTAAGGAGCTAGTGGTTTTAAGTGTGTCTCGTACTACCGACCCTCCACAGACATGCCTGGTCATAATTAATTTGGAGTTACCGAAAGCTTTTGATTTTGGATTCCCCTTACGTTATTACTCCAATTGCCGTCTTGTAAAAGACGTTAAAGACTTGGTAAAAACGGATCACCATCAAATCCTCTAGGTTCTCTGGACTTGGATTTGATCATCTACACGTCCTTGTGGCTGAGCATATGCCTCTATGCCACCAGCAAGCTTCTAAAGCTTTGCTAATGCCAAATTTGCGAGAAAGAGTAATATGTTCTCTCTGGACAGTCATTTCGTTTGAGCTTTGTGAACAGCTCTAGATGAACCAGATAGTGAACTTTATATCATTGGAAAGCTCTATGAGTCTAGTTTTCAGAACATGTTGCGGTTTGTTCATATATATTTTAACAAAGGAGTTATGACTGTTTTAGTGTGCAAAGGTCATTCTGCGCGAGAAATTTTCAGCACTCTCGGGATTGTTGCTACTTTTAGCTTTTTCAATCCTTCTAAATGGCTCGATATCGACATATTTACTCATATATCTACTCTCTTTTATAGGTATGTCTCTTAGAGAGATTGAGTGCCTCGCAGATAATGGATCAACCCACACCATTCTAAGGAACCAACAACTATTCATTGTGTAGTGCCATGTAAATCATCTGTGACGACAATGATTGGATCTTCTCCTGTAATCCTCGGGCATGGAACCGCTCGCTTCTTTCTGCCTCATGCACTATGATCCATATCACAGATGCTCTTTATGCCCCAAAAGGGCACCGAACCTTGTTGAGCTTTAAGGACATTCGCGCTAATGGCTTTCACTTGGAAACTCATTGTGAAGATGGAACTGAGTTCTTGTGTATAACTTCTCATGAATATAGACATAAACGTATATTGGAGAAACTCATGAGTCAATCTAGTGGTCTTTACCTTACTACAATTCGGATTATTGAATCTCATGTAGTCGCCAAACATGAACTTTAGGACTCTGACTCATACAAGCTTTGGCATGATCGACTTGGTCATCCCGGAAGGGACATGATGATCCGAATTCTGCGTAATTCTTATGGACATCCCTTCTTCATATCAAAAAGAAAACATTTGGGAAATGATATCACTTTGAATCATGGTGGTGACGCCACAATTGGTCATCACGGCCCAAAGGGGACTTTGACGTCTCTCGGGCTCGGCACCAACTTCCTGGCTGCCGCTTGGCCGATCCCTCAAGCAATTGAGGCATGCCATTCTTCCCTTGATGTGTCATTGACTCTTTCAAACGCTCATTGTTCATTTTGCAAAGCTTGTTCTTTAGCGAAAGTAGTATCGAGACCGTCTTACGCTAAAGATAACACTGAGAACATTCCATTTCTACATCGTATCCAAGGTGATATTTGTGGACCCATCCATCCTGAATGTGGACCATTTCGATACTTTATGGTCCTGGTGGATGCTTCAACGCGTTGGACTCATGTCGCGCTCTTGTCCACATGTAATGCTGCATTTCCAAAACTCCTAGCACAAATTATCAAACTTTGGGCTCACCACCCGGATTATCCAATTAAGTCAATTCGATTGGATAACGCTGGAGAATTTACATCAAAGACTTTTGATGACTATTGCATGTCTATCGGGATTGAAGTTGAGCATCATGTACCCTATGTTCACACGCAAAACGGTCTTGCCAAAGCTACGATTAAGCGGCTTCAACTTATTGTTCGAGCGTTGGTAATGCGCACCAACCTTCCAATTGCGTCATGGGGCTATGCAATATTGCATGCAGCCTTACTTATTCGTTTCAGACCCATTGCCAAACAACCATTTAGTGCGTACCAGTTGGTTACTGGATATGAGCCTGACATTTCGCATCTTCGGTTGTTCGGTTTATGTGCCAATTACGCCTCCACTACGTTCTAAAATGGGTCCTCAGAGACGATTAGGTATCTATGTTGGTTATGAATCTCTAACGATTATCAGATACCTCGAGCCATTCCCAGGTGATTTCTTTACCGCAAGGTTTGCGGATTGTCACTTTGATGAGACATTCTTCCCATCGTTAGGGGGAGATACGAACAAACGTGTTCATGTGGAACGACAGGAATTGTCGTGGTTTATCCCCACTTTGTCTCATTATGATCCCCGCACCTCACAGACTGAAAGTGAAGTGAAACGTATTCTCGAACTTCAGAAAGTAGCAGATACGATGCCTGACTCTTTCTCTGAGATTGCAAAAGTGACAAGATCAGATATACCAGCTGCAAATGTTCCTGTTAGGCTCGAAGTCCGTAGAAAGGGCATGGCCATCCTCAGGCACAAGACTGCCGCCGCCCACGGTGGGGGGATGGAGGCCGTGGCTCCCCAAAGAAAAAGGGAGAGGCCACTTGGTTCGGTTGACACGCGTCTGAGAAAGAAACAGACTGACAAGGCACAAGTCAATGTCAACATCAGAGAACATAGAGATGCCTTCTCACAAGATCATCTCTGATTACAGTTATGTCCACGAATTGATGTTAGAATCCATGGGGGACGCCTCAGGGTCAATGTCAACATCAGAGAACATAGAGATCTCCATGTGTTATGATAACACTTATGAATTGATGAACCGGTCATCAACCCATGTCGATGATATATTTTCTTATTCCATGGCTCATGAAATCATTGAGCACGATGACATTGAACCACGCTTTGTTGCAGAATGTCAAAACATAGCAGATTAGCTTAAATGGAAAGATGCAATCTAGACAGAATTAGACTCTCTAACTAAGAGGCAGGTCTTCGGCCCAGTAGTGCTAACTCCGCCGAGTGTACAGCCTGTTGAACATAAATGGGTCTTTGTTAGAAAGCGTAATGAGAAGAATGAGGTACTTCGGTATAAGGCCCGCCTTGTGGCGCAAGGTTTCTCACAACGCCCTGGGATTGATTACGAAGAGACTTACTCTCCGGTCATGGACGTCATAACTTTCCGCTACTTAGTCAGTTTGGTAGTGTCCGAAAAACTTGACATGCAGCTCATGGATGTGGTTACGGCATATCTCTATGGGGATCTAGATTCAAAGATATATATGAAAGTGCCCATTGGCATTACGTTACCTAAATCAAGTGACTCTAAACCACAGAGTGCGTATGCTATAAGGTTGCAACGCTCACTTTACGGATTAAAGCAATCTGAGTGAATGTGGTATACTCGTCTAAGTGACTACTTGATTAGGGAGGGATATAAGAATGATGAACTATGCCCGTGCGTGTTCATAAAGTCGACAAGTTCCGGATTTACAATAGTGGCTGTCTATGTCGATGACATGAATATTATCGGTACTCTTGATGAAATCAAAGAGACCGCGGCTTATCTAAAATCCGAGTTTAAGATGAAAGATCTTGGGAAGACTCGTTTTTTGTCTAGGTCTTGAACTAGAGCACCGTGTCTGTGGAATTCTTATCAATCAGTCTGCATATGTCCAAAAGATGCTCAGGCGATTTAATATGGACAAGATGCACCCTGTTAGCACTCCCATGATTGATCGAAGTCTGGATATAACTAAAGATCCATTCCGTCTCAAAGAGGACGACGAAGAGGTCTTGGGCGCAGAGGTTCCATACCTTAGTGCAATAGGCGCATTATTGTACTTAGCTCAATGCACTCGACTAGACATTGCATTCTCAGTCAACTTGTTAGCTAGATTTAGCTCAGCGCCAACCCAACGTCATTGGACCGGAGTCAAGAACATCTTTCGATATCTTAAGGGTACCATTAACTTGGGACTGTTATTTCCCTACACTGATTCAAGAAGGACAGAAGATGGTCCTATGGCTCATGGAAGACACGGCATTGATCCACCAAGGGACCGGACCGCCGCAATGGATACCGCCGGTATGGCTGCTGGACACGGGTCCAATGCCGTGCATGCCACCGCCGCCTTGTCCTATGCCAAGACACCCAACAATACGTTGGTGGGTTTCGCCGACGCCGGATATTTATCTGATTCTCATAAAGGACGTTCTCAAACTGGTTCTGTGTTCACCATTGGGAATACGACGATGTCTTGGAGGTCTACTAAGCAGACTCTAGTGGCGACATCTTAAAATCATGCAGAGATTATAGCTTTTCATGAAGCTGTTCGGGAATGTGTTTGGTTGAGATCAATCATTAAACACATTAGAGGGACTAGTGGATTAAATTCTACAACTGATAGACCTACATGCATTTACGAGGACAATGCAACTTGTATTGAGCAAATGAAGTTAGGTTACATTAAGGGTGACAATACAAAACACATTTCACCCAAGTTCTTTTACAACCAACAGCAACAGGCGTTTCTTAACATTCAAGTGAACCAAGTTAGTTCCGAAGCAAACGCAGCAGACTTATTTACTAAGTCCTTATCTAAGTCTACTTTTGAGAAACATGTGAAAAGTATAGGCATGCCTCAACTATCAAGTCTCTCTGAATAATGTTCACATCAGAGGGAGTATCATCTCAATGAAGTAGGCTGGTGCGTTGTACTCTTTTTCTCCTACGATCAAGGTTCAGTTTTTCTCCCACAGGGTTTTTGTGACTTGACGAGGTTTTTGACGAGGCAACAGATCAGCACCATCGGCATATCAGCACGCGGCACAAGGAGGAGTGTTATAGGATATTCTGTATCTTTCTAGATATTCTTTATGTGTGTCTTGGCCTTATGCCAATAGGATATGTAGTTTGACTAGATCTATGTATTCTTTATCCTTACCTAATTGGTATCGTGTAATTCCCTATATAAATGGCTCCTATCAATGAATAATATACACATCTTTCACGATTCTCTATTCTCAAATTACATTCACTTTATCCATCTTGTATTTTTGAATCAGTATTAGTTACTGTAAGAGAAATTTTATTAACACATCCCTAAATACTAGATACACATCTCATACTTAATACACCACCTATTAGCTTTGTTGTTTTAACATTTTATTAGAAACACATCCTCAAACTTCCTAAACTATCCTCATTGACACTACACAACTTATTCACGAAATACTCAACTTTTTTCTAAATCTGCTAGTTCAATTCTGATGAGATATCGATGACATTCAATTATAAACAATTTTGTCTCAATCTAGAGTAGACTTCTATATATATCAATATGCAATGAAAGAACTTGTAGGCACTATTCTTGGTTTAAGGTAATAGATCCCTAACTTCATCAACGACGAACTCATGCAATCAAGTTACATACCAAATGCAAGTGTGTGCATTAAAGACCATATATTAGTGTTTTACGGGTCCGGTTCAAAGGACATTACTTTTGACACCAATTTTTACATTCTTTAAGGTTGTTAGATATAAGAACTTTCAATGGTTATGATTAATCGTCTTTAATGACATGGCATATCTAAATCTATTCCTAACAAAAATTAAAATAATATTATATTTTCTTTATATAAAAAAAATCATAATAGAATACGGGATTAGAACCAATATTACAATTGATCAAAAAAAGGACAAATATTACAAAATTATAAGGATTAAAAGCAAAACAAGATTACTGTTCTTGTAGAAAGAATTCCATCTTCTGAACAAACACACTTCGATTATTTTTGTTTAGTTCAAAGAAGAAACTGTTAATTCCAATTTTTAAAACCTGAATCATAATATACATAAGACTCTTCAACTCTAATCCCATGGTTTCATAATCGGTCTTTAATTTTGATTTTCCTTATAGGCTCATCTTTTCTGAAAAAAAAAAACAATATGATCTAGCTAGAGACCCAGCTTAAGAAAATTTAGGGTTGCTTTGCTTTCTTCTGAATTTGTATGACCCTACTAAATTGCAATTGGAAGAAGATTAACTATGATAATAATTAAGGTGATTGCAATTGAGCACAATATGAATATGAGGTGAGAAAGGCCATGCCTCCTTTACTTTCTGCCAGAGGAATCGAAGAAGAAGATGACGACATTCATCCAAATATTCTTATAATTTTGATTTGAATTTCTGTAAAAACTCATACCCTAAATTCATTTTAATTAGGTTAGATTTTTATAATTGTGACCAAATATAATTGTTTCCACATCATTTGCCACATCACATTATAAACTAATCAAGACTGTCGAAAGTACTTAAATCTAATGGTAAAAAAGAAGTGTAAAATTTTGTGTAAAAAATAATGTCTCTTGAACCGGACCCGTGTTTTACATCTTCACTTACGTTATTTTTATAGAGGAGGAAAAAAAAACCCTTTTTTTTTTTTTTTAATAAGGGGTTTGGAACCCAGCCTAGTTGGGAGGCTCATCCCCACGCCCGGTTCCATTTATTATAAAAATATCAAATTTTTGCGACGGGGGGGAACATAGTGCCTAAACCTCACGCTATAGATAAACAATAGCTATGATCCTCGTAGAGAACATTCTGAATACTGTCAGGAGTCTCCTCTATCAATGGAACAATTACTAGCAAGGTGCGTAAGTCTATTAGCAACACCATTTGCTTCACGGTAAATATGCCGAATTCTAATTGACTGGAAAACACTAAAGTAACTTTTAAAATCACTTATAACTCGGCTTACCTCCGAGAGATCTTCCTCCTCACTTTTAAGAGCAGCCACAAGGATGGCAGAGTCGCTTTCAATGTCAATGTTCGTCCAACCTTGGTGAATACCAAGAAGAAGACCAACCCTACATGCCTCCGCTTCCATATTAAGAACCGAGTGTGCATGTAGAAAAGGCATTGATACTGCAGCAATACCCATGCCAAAATCATCCCTCACCACTACTCTAATTCCCCCATATCCATTCTCCGAGCAAAATGCTCCATCGACATTTATTTTCAGCCTTCCACTAGGTGGGCTTTCCCACCTCACACGAGGCCTAACCTTTTTCCTCATTGCCTTGGGATGGTATTTTTGATAATCCTCCAAAAATTTTCCACCCCATTAAATCAAATTCATGGGCTTGAAATGAGACTTCCGCCATAACACATTATTTCTCTCACACCATATTGCCCACAAGCCCAAAAAAAAAGATTCCTCATCTCCATCGACAAAACATCCAACATGTCTAAGATCCACTCAACTACTGATTTTGCTGGGTGTTCTCTTGCATGCAGAGTTAGTGGTCCAAACAACTAGAAACAAGAATTGGAGGGACAATTTTTGAAAACATGTATACTTGTTTCAACTTGACCCATGCAGAAAAGACAAGCCGAGTCTTCAATGTTGACTTTGCGACGTAAGAGCTCAGCCCTTGTTGGAAAACAATCGTGCAAATGACGCCACACCAAAGATTTGACTTTTGGGGGAACCCTGGCCTGCCACACCGTTGACCAATACTTGTTGCTCACCTTTCCCACTACGTTTGAAGAAGATGAAGCTTCGTCCATCATGCATGCATGGTGGTTGAAAAGATGGTAACCACTACGTACACTAAACAACCCTCTTCTATCATAATGCCAAATCAAACGGTCCTCTCCACCTCTCCAGCTCAATGGAATGCTAGCAATTTGATTAATCTCTCCATCAGTGAATAAGTGACTCATGAACTCAACCTCCCATTTTTTAGTTTCCTGATCAATTAAATCGCCAACTTTGTAGTCTTCAGTGCCCTCCATCATAGGGGAATAAGGTTTAAAAGAATGAGGTTGAGGTACCCAAGGATCGTTCCAAATTGAAATATTCATTCCATCCCCAACCTGGTACCTCAACCGCAATTTTAGCACCTCTCTTCCTGCCAAGATACTCCTCCACGTATAAGACACTCTACTCTTCAACTCTACTTCTATGAATGAACAACGAGGGAAATATTTTGCCTTTAGAAGCTTTGTAACAATTGAATCCGGCTGATGAATGAGCCTCCAACCTTGTTTCGATAGTAAGGCCAAATTAAAGTTAACCATATTGCGAAAACCCAAGTCTCCCTCCTTCTTTGGGCGACACAATTTATCCCAAGCTAGCCAATGAATCTTTTTTGAGTCACCTTCATCACCCCACCAAAAAGGAGCCATCAATCTATGCATCTCCATGCAAAGATGTTTAGGAAGCACAAAACAACTCATGACAAAAGACGGAACCGCTTGAGCCACCACCTTAATTAATATCTCTTTTCTAGCTAAGCTCAAGGTTTTTTTCCCTCCACCCTTGAGTTCGGTTTCTTATTTTTTCCACCAAAAAACCAAAAAGCTTCTTCTTTTGAGTAGCTCAGCTCCGTGGGCAACCCCAAATATTTGTCATGTTTATTCACCCGGGCCACACCTAAAATGGCAGCAATACCTTCTTGCATAATCATGTGCACGTTCTTACTAAACGAGATACAACTCTTGTCATAATTGATTCGTTGACCTGAAGCATTCTCATACTCTGACAAAATTTGCTTCAAAGCTTCACACTCCTCCCTTCCAGCTTTGAAAAAAATGAAAGAATCATCAGCGAAGAATAAGTGACTGATACTCGGGGCTCCTCTGCAAATTCTGATCCCATGCAACACCTGCTTCTGTTCAGCAAGTAAAATACTTTTTGACAGCACCTCTGCACACATAAGAAAGAGGTAAGGGGAAATAGAGTCTCCTTGCCTCAATCCCCTCGATGGACAGATCAAGTCTCTAGGCTCCCCGTTTATGATGAAGGAGTAAGACACCGTCGAAATACAACTCATAATTAATCCACCCAACCCATGTTGACCCAAATCCCAATTTCAACATCACTGCCTCCAAAAAAGCCCACTCGACCATGTCATATGCCTTACTCATATCTAGCTTCAACCACTAGGCCATATACATCATCAGACGACACTTTTCAGATGACATATTTTGGATGATTTTGAGTTTGTGTCGTCTGATTAATTTTTCGACCCTTCAGACGACATTTGTGAAGTATAAGTCGTATGAGTGCCATGCTCCCTTCATACTTCTGGATGTTGCTCAATTTGTCTGTCATATGCAAAATTTCAGACGGCATATATATGCAGTGTAAAAAAGCAACATTTAGCAACTTTGTGGTAATACGTCAGACAACATATAAAAGTTGTCTGTGAAAGAATGCGAAATCTACTTTTAATCCCTTTTTTATGTACTTCGTCCAACAACATATTAATGTCGTCTGAAACAACCATAAATCTTTGATTTATACCTCCATTTTGAACCCTTAAATTCACTTATTCAGACGACAAACAAATGACGTATAACAAACCCATAAAATTGAGTGTACGAACCTTGTAATGTATAACTTCAGACGACATATGAAAGTGGTCTCTCTGACCCTAAAATACTCAATTTATAATTAAATATTGAGTTTAGTTACCTTTTATTGTATTTAATAAGATGACATATAAATGTCGTCTGAGGGAACCTGATATATAAGTTTGAAAAAGGGCTCAACCTATTAATCTATTCATTAGACGAGGTTAATATGTCATCTGTATGAACTTGAAATATTCAATTCATTTGAGTTTGGGAGAAGGCGCCAACCTTAATGTATTCATCGCACAACATAAAAATGTCGTCTGGACCTGAAATATTTGAATTTGGGCGCCGGAATTTTCCCTCGCTTTTCTTCAATGTGAGACGGCGATTATATGTCGTCTAAGGTTGTAAATAAGTGGTCAACATAAATTATGCATATTTTCCAAACGGAAACGCTCTTATCTCTTCCGACCAAAACTTATATTTTTGATTAGCCGGTACTCAAACTCTTGTTAAGAGTAGGAAAACATATATATGTAATAGTTTGGCACTTTGATGAAACGATTATGTACTTCTCCTTGTGGAAGCTATAAGAAAGTTTATGTATATATGAAGTTGACTCTAATGATCGAGACCTATAAGTTATCGAAAATGGATAAATTTTCTTCCACATACATATTTAAGTACTGCGATCATATCCAACGGTCAGATTAGGTAAATTTTCTTTCTTGCATATAGTTGTCTTATAAAGATGTATGTTTACAAAGAACTTAGTAAACATGTTATAGCACATTAGTACGCACGTTGTGATTCAAATGACGGAAATAATTTTTTTTAAGTTTGAGTGTCAGATGTCAACATAATAGTGAACTATGGGTGTAGAACAAAATTCAAGCATTTTCGATAAAGTTCGGATCTCGGTCGATGCGGTCAACGTGAATGGAATCTTGCTTAGTAACTTCAGACGACATATATATGTTGTCTGAAAAATACTTTTAAAAGTCAACACTTTTATCTAAACGAAAACCCTCTTATCTAGACCGACTAATACTTAAAGTTGAGATTCGTCAATTCTAGCTTATACCCTCATTTAGTGTCAACGAAACTATTTTATGTGAACATTTGAACACGTTTATCGACCGATCATATCGCTCCCCATGAGAAAGAATATATAGGAACGTTTTATGTACAATTGAAGTTGACTCTAATGGTCGAGACCTATAAGTTATCGAAAATGGGTAAATTTTCTTTCACATACATATTTAAGTTGTAACGCCCCGAATCCAAATTTATTTGGATAGCAAATGACAACTTAATTTACTTTTCATTTCGAGTTGATGCCTCAGAAGACCAAAAATGTTGACTTTTTGTCCTGTTGCCTTTTTGAGTATTATCTTTTCATGAACGTTGTGGAGTACGAACGTTTAAATCAAGTTTTTAGTGTTACGAAGAAACGAGTGTAAATTAAAGTCGAGCTTGGAATAGAGAGAAATTTCTAGACAAGTCTTGAAACTTAGTCGTGGGGGCAATTTTATCATTTCAAGCGCATAAGTATACAAAGGGTGTAAAGAAACCCTAGCACCCCAAAACTCTCCCTCTCCCTCTCAGCCGCATCCCTCTTTTCTATCTCTCTCCCTCTCTCGAACTCTCTCGATCTCTCTCTCTCTGTGCTTTCCTCTGCCAGCATCAGAAATGGTAGCTCCGGCCACCATCTCACCCAATCACCTCCACCAATCGATTCACCGCTTAAACTAAGCCATACCCAACCCAAATCAACAACCTGCAACTACCCCAATGTCGGTCCTCAATCCCTAGGCCACTGCCTCGCCGATCGGGGGACGCTCTCCGGCCAACTCCTCAGTCCACCGCTACCCCCGTTTCACTTAGCTGCTGACAAGGAGCAAAACCCAGAAGCCTTGAAGCCCGACGACGCCGTACGCGTCGCCACTGGAGCGTCGGCAGCCTTAGCTCCGCCGTGAGCTACGTCGGTTCTAACTCCTCACTTGGTAAGCTACGTTTCACTCTTTACTCCTAGTAGAGTCCACTGTTTTGGAATCGATTGAGATAGCTAACTATGCTGTTTTGGGGTATATGTGAGGTTTGGTGTTAATCGGTTTTTAGGTACGAAATGGAATTGAGGGAGCTTACGCAGCATCAATTACGGTTTATTTGACCAGCAATTGGAGTAGCAGGGGGTAAGACTTGGTGTTAGGTTGTGTGCTCTTTGGAATAATTGTTCAGTGTATGAGCTGTATTGTGTGTTAAGATAGTTGTGGTATTAATGTAGGTAGGGAGGATTCACAGAAGGCGAGCTTGGTGTGGATGACAATATGAAGCTCAAAGTCATAAGTTTGGAAGAGGATAGTGGTAAGCATGGACCTTGCTAGTTTCGAGCTTCAATGTGATGTTGGTATTTATGCTTTAGATTATTATTGTTTAGAATTGGAGTATGGCTTTGCTGTGTGATTTGTTAATGCTACTTTGTGGATTAATTAGGTTGGGCTAGCAAACAATCGATGATTATTGGTTTGAGTAGAGATGTTGTTTTGATATATAAGATTGACTTTTGCAAGTGACGTTTGGTTTTGTTAATTGGGGTATTTGTATTAGTAATGAAAGGGATGTCATCGGGTAATCTCTTGTAGTGGTTCTAATAAGGAAATTGGGTAACAACCTTATTAAGTGTGAATTGGTGGTAGGAAAAGGTGGTGATTATATGTGGTGAACTTTGCTTCTAGTATATTAAAATGGGTCACTTGTCAAGAGTGATGAAATAATAAGTAAAGAGATTAATTATAGTGAAAGAAGTGGTATGTTTCTCTATCATCCCAATTTGACTATGTTATTTATGAAATTTAGAGAAGTATTTTTTCTGTTTTAGTATTCATATCATTCTAATATAAAGAACCGATTCACAAGTGCTCATACGTGTGTGTGTGTGTGTATATATATATATATATATATATATACACACGCTATCAGCCTTTTATCTTGAGTCCTCATTTACTTTTATCTAATAGGTATAATGAAGAGCAAAGAGGATGAGATGAATGATCTTGAGGCATTGCTAAGTAAAAAGACTTATGAGGAGTTACAGAAGTCGAAAACTAGGGAGTAGCTTTTGGACCTTATTCATAGGCTAACTGAAAAGGAGACTGCTGTGGCCAACAAGGTTTGTCAATCCATATGGCCTTTTAATTTTTGTAGTGTGAATTAGTTAGCTCTTGGAACTAGTATGTTTTTGTAAATCCATAGGATGGTGAGACTCAGGAACCATATATAAACTTTATATATACTTGCTTTGTTTTCAGTCATTTTTGAAATAATAGAGATGATAAAAGTTGCTTCCTCATGAGCTTATGTTTCTTTTGTTGTCATGAGCTTATGTTTCTTTTGTTGTATGCCCTGTTTTAATTTGTTCAATTTAACAACTCATTTGCTATGACCTGTTATGCCCACAGTTCAGTTTGATGATTTTCTGATTGTATACTACTGAATTATCAGGAAGAGGATCCATGTGTGTGTGGAGCATGCACCAAATGAACTAATCTCTCATTCTTTTTATTGTTGATTTGGTCAATATATAGGTATAAGTGTTTGTAGAAGATTCCGAGGTCATTTTGCGACTTGAAGCCCCGTTGAGAGGAATGACATCAATGTTGACATCGTTAATAGGTTTCGGTATATCATTTCTAGAAATAGATTAGGTCCATATATTCATTTTAGTGAATAGATTGAAAGTTGGACCATAACTTATAGCTTTTTATGGATTAGGATAAAAAAGTATTATGTACTCTTTTAATTGAAGTGGATTATTAACATTCAATGAAATTTTACTTTCTTTGATTCTTAATTTTGTTACATATGAAGTTCAATTCATAGTCAAACAACATAAGTGCTTATAAAAAGCAACAAGAATGTGAATTCCAATAGACAATCGGACAACATAAGTCTTTATAACAAGCAACAAAAATATGAAGTCTAATAAACTATCAGACGACATAATTGCTTCATCAGACGACATATATATGTTGTTGGTTTTCTATTGAGACGACATATAGTCTAATAAATTTTCAAATATGATAATATCAGACGACATTAAATTGTCATTAGAAAGCAACAGGTGAATGTATTTGTCGTTGTAGTTTCTGTAGCTTGAGAATTAGATGCAGTGTAAGGTTGTATCATACTACATCTATTTCAACAAATCTTTCATTTTTTCTTCTTTCACTCAACATTTAAATGTTGTTAGTCTTTCATCCAGACGACATAAAGTTTGGAAACCTTCATACTTGTCAAATTTCAGATGACATATTATCTGTCGTCTGACTGACACTCACACGACAGTGTAGAACTGTCGTCTGATAGCCTATCAGACGGCAGGGCCTCAGACGACATATGATTTTTCGTCAGACGACAGTGCTCAACTGTCGTCTGATGCTGTTTTTGGCATAGTGACACACAAAGCCCCACCTTCCCACTTCTTCTCCTCTTCAGACAATGAGAGATTTCAAAAGCCATAAGAGAATTATCTGATATCAAACGACCGGGGACAAAAGCACTTTGAAATGGAGAGATAAATTTGTCAAGGAGATGCTTCAACCTATTCGCCAAAACTTTGGACCCGATTTTGTAGACAACGTTACACAGACTAATAGGTCGGAGATGACCCATAGTTTGTGGAACCTCCACCTTAGGAATCAAAGCCACAAAAGTTCTGTTCACTGCTTTCATGCTCCGCTCCGAAACAAAGAAATCACGAACCGTTTCCACCACATCATCCCCAATTAAATCCCAAAAAGCCTGATAAAAACAAGGAGCAAAGCCATCGGGGCCGGGCGATTTAGAAGGATGCATTGCCTTCAACGCTCCCCAAACCTCATCCGTATCAATCTGCCTCGTAAGAAAGTCATTGTCTTCCAAAGAAATACCATTCACCACTCCTTCTAGAATATTCTGGAAATTCTCCGTACATGAAGACGTGGAAGAACAACACCCACCTCCTCTTCCTCGGAACACCAGACCCCTGCACTATTAAATAATGCCACGATCGTATTCTTTTTTCTTCTATTTTTCACACGTTGATGGAAAAATTTCGTATTCAAGTCACCATCCTTCAACCAGAAAACCTTCGCCCTCTGTCGCCAAAAAATATTCTCCCTATGCAGAAGATCATTCAACTTGGATTGTAGAGAAGCTTTACTTAAGTCAACGGGAGCCGATAGAGTCTTATCATAAAAAATAGCTAACTGAGCACTTACTCTCTCAATATCTTTTTTGTAAATTACCAAAGTGTTCCAGACTCCATTTTTCCAACGATTCCCTAGTGTTCTCCAATTTGTTCCACAAAATTTGGAACGGCCCCACTCCATGAGAATTAGTCCAACTTCTCTCCACTACCTCTCTACAAGTCTCCTCCAACAGCCAGCCTTCTTCAAAGTAAAATCTTTTCTTCCTTTTCTTTCTCTTTTTTTTTTGCTCCCCATCTCTAGAAGAATAGGAAGATGGTCAGAAGCATTAGGGTCTAAGTGTCGCACTCTAGACGCAGGGAATAGATCTTTCCAAGAAGAAGTACATGTGAAACGGTCAAGTCGCACCTTTACTACTTCACCACCCCGTACCCCACTCCAAGTAAAACGTGGACCGACGAACTTCAAATCCCGAAGCTCACAAAAGATCAAAGCATCCTGCATGTCATTCATTTGGCCAAAACTACGTAGAGCTCCTCCCAACTTATGCTCTCTAGAATTAATTTCATTGTAATCACCACCCACCACCCATGCTATATTGCCATGCAAACTTAATTGACGTAGCAAGTTCGAATCCGATCCTCAACCAGTGGCGTAGCCAGACATCTCACTTAGAAGAGTCAAATTTGATTAATTAGAAAAATTAATTTATTTTCAGTCACTCTTTAGCAACAATACAATTTTACTTAAAAGAATGACGCAAACTTAATTTCAACAATATTTTTGTTCTATCATTATCATCTCTAATAAACTTTGGATTAGAATTTCATGCACGATAAATATTGAAAAAAATAAGATACTTTTTCTTTTGTTTGAGAGATAATGCATGTTGATGTATGGTAAACATTAATGTGTTGTTTCCATTTAGTAAGGTAAACAACCCTTAACACGATTTGTATTAATTTGATTAGTATCTGAATAGTATAAATTTTTATTTCATTTCATTATTGTTGAAGAATATTTAAGACTAATTAAGTATTTATTAGAGAAGAAGGGTCAATTTATGTTTATTTCCACTGATATCTAATACAAATGAAGGCTAATTACTCTTTTTGAAAATTTGAGAGGGTTCAATTGAACCCTTTGGCCCCTATCTAGCTACGCCGTTGTCCTCAACCTTGGAAAAGCCATAAATCCCTGTGAACCTGAAAAGTTTCGGATCACTGGCATCACCAACAACCACATCTATGTGATGATCCGAGAAAGACTGTAAGGAGACCTTCATATCTTCATTCCACAATAAGCACAAACCACCAGCACGACTTACTCCCTTCCCTTTCCTTTTTTCTACAAACCTACAACTAACTGCCAAAGCATTCCGCCATCCTACTTGTCGCTTCAACCCCGTCACATTCTCCTCCGTGCAAAGCGTTTCAGAAAGAAAAATTAACTTGGGAATAGTGAGGGAAATGATTCCTTTAAGCCCCATAACTGTCCAGGGGTCCCGATCCTCTGGTAGTTCCAACACAAAATATTCATGGCTCGTGATGGGTCGAAACCGGACCCATCACGGGAGAACGTTCAAAGCACGTTCAAAACTCACCTCATCTTCCCTCTGAAGCTCCACCATCTTACCTCGACCCCGACACTTACGACCTCCAACAACAAACCCTCTCACTCACCTTCTTCTTTTTGGCCGTCTTCTTTTGGTAGGGAATCAATTCGGCCTCAACCGACTCCCTCTCTACTTTAGTCAGCTCACTTTCTTTAGAGCCCAACAACACCAGTCTCAGTTTCAATGTTGTTCTGGATCCCCTCCTCACAAGGCCAATTCAGGTCCAACTCTAGCTGCCCATTAATCTTTCTTTCTACAGATTTTACCAATGCACCCTCCTTAGGGCTCCCATGAATTGGAAGAAAAACTTTTTTCCTAAAAACATGGACCCTAACATAGCACCGTCCTTCTTAGACTAACCACCATTAATTTGACCTTCAACACAATCAATCCCATTAAGATTCCCTCCCATAACAGCATCCTCAATTAATGACGAAACACCATCATCTCGTTCTTGATTACAATCAAGAACATTAAGATTCCCTCCCAAAACAGAGCCCTCTTCCCTCCGAACCCGGATCCTCTCCTCATGAGTTGATCCTCATATTTCCTCATGAGAGGATCTCGCCCTTTTATTTTGACCCAATAGCTGAGATCTTCCTAGTTAATTTTAACCCCTCACGCACTTACTCTCCCTCTTCTCCTCAAAATATCGGGCTGCTCTCTCTCTCTCTCTGCCGTCATCGCCCCGCACCCGCCCTCTCTCTCGAATCCGCCGTCGCGAGCTCGCCTCCCTCCGCCGTCGCTCTCTCTCTCTGCCGTCGTCGCTCGCTCTGCCTCCCTCCGCCGGTGACGACCTCTTTCACCGGTTACGCCAGCAAGTCCTCTCTCTCTCCATGACGTCCTCCACCATATCCCAAGCTCTCAATTTTTCAGTACTGGAGTTTCAAATTCGATCTGCAGTTGCCTGGGTTTATGCGTTTCTTATCTAATTTGATTGCATTGGAATTATAGTTTTGAGATTGAATCTCACTTTTGTGTATGTTTTTGTGATTGTTGAATATAGGTCTTAAGAATGGAAAAGTCTATGGGAGAAAGCAACAATAGTTTGGAGAGATCAAAAGAAGATTTGAAACCTAAATATTACATGGAGTTTGATTCTGAGATTGCCGCATTCAACTTTTATAACGCATATGCTCGCAGTGAAGGCTTTAGCATTAGAAGAGACGGTCATGGCAAGGATAAAAAAGGTGTACTCACTTCAAGGACTTTTGTATGTTGTAAGGAAGGTTTTCGGAAAGAAGATAAGAGAGACGATTTGACAAAAAATCCAAGAGCACAGACAAGGACCGGATGTGGAGCGATTATGGGGATTAAGTTGGTTAGGCATACAGGAAAGTATTGCGTTTACCGTTTCTCTGAAGAGCATAATCATCCTCTTGTCAAACAAGACTATGTGCAATGGTTGCCATCCCATCGAGATGTAACATCTGCAGATAGTGCTTTTATTGACTTGACTGCAAATTCAGGAGTACCGCAAAAGTCTGCATTTGAATTAATGGGTCAGCAAGCTAGTGGAAGAGTCATTGGATTTTACAAGGCAAGACCAAAAGAACTATCTTCGAACTGTCCGACAAAGAAAAATGAAATTCGGAGAAGCTGGTTATCTGTCCGACAAAGTTTGTTTTTCTGCTGTTGTTTTTATCTTCAAGAAGTGCAGTGGAGTCTGGGGCACATTCTGCAACCGATTCTCTCTTTAGAATGGATTGGCCGATAGATGGGGTGTCATGCTCATCTGCTAAAATTTTTGATATGCTGAGACCTTCGTCTTTCATGTTTGTATATATATCCACCTTTTTTTTTTTGTTATCTGATTATATTACTGGTATTACTACATCTGAATCATTCCAATATGTCAAACCAGATGTCTTTGATGCCTTTTGAAGCAGATTTTGGGAGCAGATATATATTGAGACATATGGCAAGATTTGTAGTGTCATTTTGTATAGCTGTTGGGCAAATTGGCAGATTTGTAGTGGCATTTTGTATAGCTGTTGGGACAAATTTGCAGATTTTGTATAGTAGCTATGAGTCTATGTCTTGCAGATTTTGTATAGTAGCTATGAGCTTATGACAACATTTTGTATAGTGGCTATGAGCATATGACAATATTTTGTTCAATCTAGTGCAACATGGGAAAAATGGTAAATTTGAGATGATAGTGTCATTTTCAGATGAAATGAAACTGCATTCTGTGTTTTTTACTCCATCTCTATTCAGTTTTAAATTACCTGCATTACTTGCAATATTTTTTACTGATCAGTTCTCTCATAAATTCAAAGCTGAAACAATCAAAATGCAGCACAATCATTCATACTGTGAAAGGTTTATTCATTGAAAATTTGAAAAAATACATAATATTTTATCAGAAACACTAGTAAATTGGTCTATGAGTCTATCTGACATCTTCTTGGATTCACTAATATTTGAATGACTAACAGACCAGTATAGTAGTCATTTTTTACATGGGGCTGAATCTACAATGGCAACTATCTTCTTTTGCAACTATACCTTGTTGGCTCTGACAAGCTTGTCAAATTGCTGACCATCTCGGAGGAAGAAGAAAGTAGGAGTGGCCTTGATATCCCATGAAGTTCTGAAATCCTGCACCATACAAAACTGAATGTTAGAATCACCTACCATTAAACAACTTATGATAGACACTAAACCAGCATTAATGTATTGGACACATCAAACCATCAGCATCAATAGCACCAACTCTATTGAATTAACCAAATTGGTTACTAACTTACAGTAAGTTCATTGATCCCACTGTTCTATGGTGGTGATGAGGTTCACATTCCCACTAGTGAACTCAACAGTATGTTCAGACTCGTCGATCATCTCCCAAAGTTTTAGACTACAAGCATCACAAGCATGATAACTTGTCAGATTAAACAAGGCAAGAAAAGTAAACACTTGGTGGCATGCAAGAAGTATCAAAATCATTACAAAGAGCATCATAGTCATTAAGAAATGGTAAACATCTTTATTGCAGACCCCAGAGAGGAGTACTAACTACATCTTTTGCATGAATATTAGGCATAGAAACTGAAGTACTGTCCAATTTGTCTACAAAATTCTGGTGAGGAAGATGCGTAATTACCAATTGACATATGGAAAGTCAATTCCCCTTCAGCAATCAACGTGGTGCTAGGTACAAATGGAAATCTCAAGTATTCATCTCCACTAGAGTTGAAAACCCCAACAGCATCTGCATTTTCCTCCCTTCTGTACACCGAGTAGCATAAAAAACCAACGAGCTTGGTACATATCCAACATCCCCACCAAGAGGATTGCAATTCACACCCCCACCACACTCAGTCCCATACACCAATTCAAATCTCTCGAGACGGTTACCAAGCAACCTACACAAACCACCGTTGGAATCATTCAAATACTCAAACCTATACTCTCTCCACTCTCAACACTACTCGGAAAACTACTCATCCTATCTTCCCCAACAAATGTATACCCATAACTATGCTTCACAGAAAAAGCCAACACCATAATAGCATCAAAATAATTCTCACCATCATCCTTATCACTAACAACACTCTCTAAGCTCCCACTAATCTAACTGTCATAAATACTAGACCATTTCGGATAATTAAGCTTAAGAACAACACTAGGCTCGAAGTTACCTGGCATTATACATAGACATACTCTTCCCAATCATACACAGCTTCTTATCCAATTTCGAATAATACCCATCAAGCCTGAACCTCACCACACCCCGCGTGACCGACGGAGGGAGGCTCGCGAGCGACGACGGAAGAGAGAGGGAGATCGCGAGCGACGACGGCGGAGGGAGGAAGAGCTCGCGACGGCGGATTCGAGAGAGAGGGCGGGTGTGGGGCGACGACGGCAGAGAGAGAGAGAGAGAGCAGCCTGAGAGAGAGTAAGTGAGTGAGGGGTTAAAATTAACTAGGAAGATCTCAGCCATTGGTTCAAAATAAAAGGCCGAGATCTTCTCATGAGGAAATATGAGGATCAACTCATGAGGAGAGGATCCGGGTTCCTTCCCTCCCAGTCTTACTTGACTTATCTCGGCCAAAAACTGCCGGAACAGAAACTCCAGCATCCCGAAATTTTGGGATGATTATCTCCCTCCCAAAAATCTGGGAATCAATCCGATCCAATCATGGTTTATCCTGACTACTTGCCTTCAGATCCACGTTGACCTTGACACCATTAAGAGGCTCCGAAAAACTTTTAGGACATTTAATGACGGAGTTTTTAATGAGAAAACTTCCATGATTGACTCCGCAGTCTGCAGAAATTCCAGCCGTTGTTTCTTATTTCGACGACCACTGTCCTCCTTCGCAAACGGCCGGTCAACCTCCATCTCATTACTCCCGAGCTCCTCTTCCTCCCATTCACCTCTGTCCCTAACCATACCAGAAAGGGGAAATTCAGTAGCCTGCTGATAAGAGCATAAAATGCGATGATTTTATAGTTTAACCTTTGCATTTAACTTAGCTATTTTCCTTTAAAAAGATTGTTTTAACTTTGTTATTTTCTTAGGTACTTCGTGGAGTAAGATAATGCAAATATGTGTTCAAGTGATGCAAGCAAGGCTTCCAATACGAAGTAGAGATGTCAAGGATGGAGTTTGATCATTCACATGGTCAAAAATATCAAGGAAAGGCGATGGAACCACTTCACCAAAATAGAAGCTGTAAACACAAAAAGCTGAAAACTGGTTTATGCTTATTTTCTCCGGTTTTCAAGGCCTATTTCCATGAGGTTCCGAGAATGTTTTCACTGAGATTACTGCTCAGATTTGTAGAGGTGCGTTTGTAGATCAATTTGGACTCAAGAATCATCCAAATCGGTGATGAAATCATGGAGTTATGAACGTCGAAGTTGGACAGAAAATCAGCAGTTCTGGCAGAGGATTGTGAATAAGTGTGGGGGAGGACTAAAACATCCCCGGCAACGGCGCCAATTTGATAAGCCTAAAATAGACTTATAAATAACCCTGCAATCACAATCAAGTTATCGATGGTAGTATAGAAAAGTAGGGTGTCTCCCGCAGAGGATTGTGACTTAACAATTGCAAATATGACTCTGAAAAACTGAACAGACACCAGACAAAGATGAAAATAAAACCTATAGCTAGACCCAACGAAAAATTACGAAATTAAATCTGGAGAAACTAGACACACTGACGAAGACACACACAAAATTTGGGGGAAAACTGTGTAGTTTTGCTATGCTAACAAAATTCAGAAATATGACAGACAGAATGCTCAAAAACAGAAAACTAAATTTTGGGATTTTGGTTTTGGAAATCAAATAACAAAAACTAGTTAGGAACTACTCCTCACCACTAGACAATGATTACACCTATGATGTGTTTACTAACATGTTCAATTCATTCGGATATCCTTACTCAAGCTAAGCCAATGATGTGTTGAACTTAACTTATCAATCTTTCTTACTTGGTATGTTAAGAGAATGATGTTTTCAACTTAACTTAGCATTTAGAATGGAGCCTAGAGTGATGTTCTCGCATAGCTCTCACCTAGAAGTCATTAAGGTCTAAAAGATTATGAATAAGGCTAGACAATGTCGGTACTGATGTTGTCCTAATCTACCTAGACATTGATTTATATGAATGGGCTCAAGTCACTCACTCGCTACTCTAGAATGCAAGTAGACATGATGATCCTACAAAACATTCATAGCTTTACAACCTAGCATGCATACTAATGTTGGCCACCATCAATAAACATACAAAGTTGATCAATGATATAACGATAAACCAATGAATATCCGAAATCCATGGAACAAATTAAATAAACGCCAACTTCATAGTTACACCATGTCTAGGGCTTGGAAGCAGCCCCTAACTAAGGGAAAATTAGTTACTCATCATCTTTGAAAGCACACCAGAGAATTTCATAAGATTCGGGAAGAAAAGAAAATACGAAAGATGAAAAACAAGGGAAAAGATCGATTTTCTGAATCGAGAGATCGATCTCTTCTGGGCTCTGAACTTTACTTCTTCTCCTTGAGTTCTTGATGGCTCCCTCTTCCCATATTTCCATGAGGTTCCGAGAATGTTTTCACTGAGATTACTGCTCAGATTTGTAGAGGTGCGTTTGTAGATCAATTTGGACTCAAGAATCATCCAAATCGGTGATGAAATCATGGAGTTATGAAGCGTCGAAGTTGGACAGAAAATCAGCAGTTCCGGAAAAGCTGTGCAGCAGTCAAGTTCGAGGCAGTGTTTGGGCTGGATTCTGAGAAGATTTCTTGGGGGTTTTTGCACGATTTTGAAGAGTGACATCATTAATATAATTTGCCCAAAAGCCAAGCCCAGAGTATATATGGAAGACATTCAAAAGATAGCCCAAACATGGATTCTAATCAAAGAAGGAAACATAGTTTGAAAAGGAAGCTTTGAAGACTTGGAGACTATTTAAGGCAAAACCCTAATACCATAATGTTTTTTTTCTAAGCCATCATATGGGAAGAGGGAGCCATCAAGAACTCAAGGAGAAGAAGTAAAGTTCAGAGCCCAGAAGAGATCGATCTCTCGACTCAGAAAATCGATCTTTTCCCTTGTTTTTCATCTTTCGTATTTTCTTTTCTTCCCGAATCTTATGAAATTCTCTGGTGTGCTTTCAAAGATGATGAGTAACTAATTTTCCCTTAGTTAGGGGCTGCTTCCAAGCCCTAGACATGGTGTAACTATGAAGTTGGCGTTTATTTAATTTGTTCCATGGATTTCGGATATTCATTGGTTTATCGTTATATCATTGATCAACTTTGTATGTTTATTGATGGTGGCCAACATTAGTATGCATGCTAGGTTGTAAAGCTATGAATGTTTTGTAGGATCATCATGTCTACTTGCATTCTAGAGTAGCGAGTGAGTGACTTGAGCCCATTCATATAAATCAATGTCTAGGTAGATTAGGACAACATCAGTACCGACATTGTCTAGCCTTATTCATAATCTTTTAGACCTTAATGACTTCTAGGTGAGAGCTATGCGAGAACATCACTCTAGGCTCCATTCTAAATGCTAAGTTAAGTTGAAAACATCATTCTCTTAACATACCAAGTAAGAAAGATTGATAAGTTAAGTTCAACACATCATTGGCTTAGCTTGAGTAAGGATATCCGAATGAATTGAACATGTTAGTAAACACATCATAGGTGTAATCATTGTCTAGTGGTGAGGAGTAGTTCCTAACTAGTTTTTGTTATTTGATTTCCAAAACCAAAATCCCAAAATTTAGTTTTCTGTTTTTGAGCATTCTGTCTGTCATATTTCTGAATTTTGTTAGCATAGCAAAACTACACAGTTTTCCCCCAAATTTTGTGTGTGTCTTCGTCAGTGTGTCTAGTTTCTCCAGATTTAATTTCGTAATTTTTCTTTGGGTCTAGCTATAGGTTTTATTTTCATCTTTGTCTGGTGTCTGTTCAGTTTTTCAGAGTCATATTTGCAATTGTTAAGTCACAATCCTCTGCGGGAGACACCCTACTTTTCTATACTACCATCGATAACTTGATTGTGATTGCAGGGTTATTTATAAGTCTATTTTAGGCTTATCTGAATCAAATTTTGCATTGACCAACCTCCCATACTCTGCTCTAGTAATCCAAAGCGACGCCCATTCTGAATCAAATTCTCCATCGCAGCTGCTCTTTCCCGAGCCTCCTTCTCCGCTAACCATTGATCTTTTCGTTCAGCACACAAAATGAAGTCAAATTGTTTATCTAATCACCCCACTTCTATGGAGCTCAATTGTTGGAATCATGATGAAGAAGACCACAGAAGAAACAGAACACTGGGAGCTTGAGATAATCCACCTCGAAGCATGAACCTCTACTCCTCCGGGCAATCTGACATGTGCCACCCTCCTTAAAGGACTATCAGTGTCTATAAGAACCCTCACCTTCAGACTTGAACCCAAATAACCTCATTCTCTGGTTCTTCCATCCTCGCATATCTGCCCACCGCATTCCCAATTATGATCCCCGTTTCCTTCTCCATATAGAGCGTCGGAATTCCCCAAGCACGAATCCAAAAATTGTCAGTTCAAGGAGATCTTCGCAAATCGTCTAGCCTATTGCTAGCAGTAACAACAAACAAGGATTTGTTGAAGTGCCATGGACTCCCCAAAGAACCCTATTCCGATTGTATTCTCGAGAGAATGAGAACACGACCCTGTCACTGCCTTCTAGAACCACCGCCAAGATTCGATTTCCTTCTCTGAGTTGTTTCCTCAGAGTCCCAAAAAAAACCTCTTTAACGGGATGTAATATTTCAACTAGGTTTTTTCATTTTTGACATAAATATCTTTTTTTGATAATTTTGTTTTTTTGTGTACGTCTGTTTTTATTTTGAGAAATTTTATTAACACATTTGTAATTACTAGATACACTTTTTTTTTTTATACAAATGATATAAGACTTTGTGGGAATGTAAAATTACTAGAAGAGACATTTATATCAAAACTAAAGAAACCTAGTTGAAATAAAATATTCTGCTTAAAAGTTTTATTCTCCTCTACGAGAACAACGTATGTAAAGATACTGAGTCCTAGCGATAGTTCTCATGAACAACCATACTTTCAAGCAAAAACGGAAGACAACGTAATGAATTTCAATGGTATTCTCAACCCTTATGCGAGGTATGACTTCTATATTTGATTAAGTTTGATCTACTAAATAATTTGGATTTTAGGGTTTGTTGTTTGATTAGTTAGTACTTGAAGTTGAAAATTTTGATTTTACCATTCACGTATATTTGGTCGTTCTCGTCGTTCAAACCGTTCAAAAGCCATTCGCGTTGGAACGATTTAGTAATTTAATTTTGCAATCCCCCAAGCTGAAATCCAACATGGTGATATAGGAATTAGAACAGATTGTTCACGTGATTATACCAATGAGTTCACAACGCACCAAGTATATTTTCTTGTTTGATTAAGATTATTAAAAGACTTTGTTTAAGTTGTATTACAAATTAAATGCATTGTTTGTGCAGATATTTGAAAGTAAGGATGCACTACATCAATGGATTCGTATAACTGGAAAAGAAAACAGTTGTGTGTGATGTGATGAGAGGTCTGATTCGGTAAAATGGGGTAACAAGAGGAGGAAACCAAAAATTAGATTTTGTTGTGAGAGGAGTGGCAAATACAGAGTTTAAGGGAAAGATCAAGATTGGTGATGAAAATAATCTTGAATCTCAAGTAGATATCAACAAGTCTAATGAACAACGCCCAAGGCAGACTGCAACAAAGAAATGTCAGTGTCCTTTTTTATTGAAAGCCTTTAACATTGGTGCAGTGAGTGGATACTTAAGATTGCATGTGGAGTGCACAATCATGTAGCCCCATCATATCTTGAAGGTCATTCTTACGCAGGACGGTTAAATACTGACGAGCAAGCCTTATTGGTTAACATGTCAAAGAGTTTGATGAGACCCAAAGATATATTGAATGCCATCAAGAGCAGAGATCCAACTAATACATCAACGTTGAGAACAATATATAATGCTAGGCAAGCAGCTCGTGTGAGGTCTAGGGCAGAAAGAACTCAAATGCAACATTTGCTCAAGAACTTGCATGACCATCATTATATTGAGTATCACAAGAGTGTAAATCATGTGGTCACTGACTTATTTTGGTGTCATTCCTTCATTCTTCAGATACTACGTACGTTCCACATGTACTTATCATGGATTGCACCTACAAAACGAACATGTATCGTTTTCCTCTTTTCGAGATTGTGGGGATTACATGTACAGAAAAAACTTTCAATATTGCATTTGTTTACATGTCAAAAGAGGCAGAGGATAATTATACATGGGCACTTAGCAGGTTAAAGATTATTTTGGGTGGTTGGATAATTATACATGGGCCTGAGGTTATTGTCACAGATCGTGAATTAGCACTCATGAAAGCCGTTCACCAAGTATTTCCTGAAACTCGTCACATTTTGTGTAAGTGGCATATCAGTAAAAATGTACTGAAAAAATGCAAGGCAAGCTTTGCTACGAAAGCCGGGTGGGAAATGTTTATTACGGATTGAAATAGTTTGGTGGATTCCCTCACTGAGGATGACTATTTGAGGAACTTGCTGCTCTAGAAGTCAAATACTTTGCATATGCTAAGGAGATGAATTATCTGAAGACCACTTGGCTAAATAAGTATAAGGAATTATTTGTTGCGGCATGGACAAGCAAATACATGCATCTTGGTGCTAGAACTTCCAACCGGTAAATATTTGTATTGCCTAATTTCAATATTATGTTGATGTCTTTGATTACTTTACTCACCAATTCATCTCTTCACTAGGGTGGAGAGTACACATGCAAAGCTAAGCGAGAGCTTAAGTCTTCCCAACTTGATTTCAGCATGTCATGGGAGCATATTCACTCATTATTGTGCTTACATCACGTTGAAGTTAAAGCTTCATTTGAAAAGAGCGATGTTTTGTGCAACACGACTTCAGACATACATACTTGAGAGATTTGATAGGATTCGTATCAATTTCTGCATTGAACATGATTGTGTGTGAAGCGAACAGGTAACTTAAACATAGTCTAGTTCAATTGTGTGTTATTTTACTCGTGTTAGAAACTATATTAATTTATTTACATTACTCAATACACAGTGCTGATAATATTGGACAAGAACTTGCATTATGCAATTGTACTATTCAAAAAACGCATGGACTGCCTTGCGCACATGAGATAGCTGAACATAAATGTCGTGACAGTCCCATACCAATATCATCTATGCATCGCCACTGGAGAAGGTTAGAGATCATAACAACTACAGAAGACTCGGAATTACCTGAAAAAGTTCCTGTAAAAACTCATTTAGATCGCTTAGCAGAGTGGGCTGAAGTACAAGATGAGGAAACAAAACGTCAAATATTGGTGAAGATCGATGAGCTGATGAATCCAAGTTGTACCTTACTTAAAGAACCAGCTAAAAAGACAAAAACTAAAGGCCGTCCAAGTAAGGTAGACGCTAGTACACGTCGTTGCCCATCCGGATTTGAGATTGTAGATGCATTGTTATCTGAGCGTGATAGTCAATCTTCAATACCAAGTGCTCAAAAGGGAACTATTACGTCACATGGCAAGAAAGCAAATGATCAAGCTGAGAAAACTAAGGTATGTTAGAATTACAGTATATTATGGCTTTGACTTACAGTATATTAGTTATGAACTTGTGATATGTTTCTCATTGATTTTCATCTGTTATTGTCTAGTCAAACAAACCAACTTCAAAAGATCCAAGGTTTGAGATAACTCAAAAGTATTCAATGCAATATATCTTTGGCATGAGGCCATATATTACCGGTTCAATGGATGTTGAAGATGATGGTAATTGTGGTTTAGAGTTGTAGCAGCAACTATGGGTTTCGGTAGAAAACATTGGCGTAAAGTGAGAACTGATTTAAAAATGAGTTAAAAGGCATCCCTAATATTTATGAAGGTCACTTTGGAGGACCATCTGGTGTCGAACGACTTCATCGTCGACTTAACCATTTTGCATCTAATATGGCACCCAAAGCAAGATGGATGGATCTTCCAGACATGGGCCATTTAATAGCAACTTGTTATGGAGTACTGGTGGTGAAATATCAGATGGTCAATGCTTCACATTTCTTCCATTACATGAGTATGTGGAGGGAAAGCTAATGGAAGCAGCAGACTTGCATGAGATAGGCATTGGATTTGTGAACAGTAATCACTTTGTGCAGGTACAAGTTAACACACACACATATATATATATATATAGATTGTATAAATAATTTACATAGATGTGGTGTATATCTATATATAATTTTAAATAACTAATCAAATTTCTCTTTGCAGATTTGCTTTGTGCCAGGGCACCCACTGCTCCGGTTCCACCAAATTGGATATACCATGCCGACGATGCAGCTAAGAGTTTGTACCTTCTATATCAAGATCGTTTCCAGCAATATACTCAGTTGCCACATCCTGAAAGAGTAGTCAATACATCCTCAAGTATTATGGTACTTGATGATGAACAAACCACTCCATTGTTGATGTTATAATGTCTTACGAAGACAATGCAATACATCTTAGCGATCACTAAATTGTTTGAAACTAGTACATTAGCTATTGTATTTCTAACATTTATTAATTTTTAGCTTGAATGGAGTACCAATATGTTTACCTTGAGTATTGTCTTGTTTTGTTTTGATTCGATACGCTCATAAATTCTTGAGATGAGTTTGAGTAAGAGGCTCATTGAGAATAAATTTTGTTGAGAAAAACTGATGGGAGAAGATGTTAACAAAGTGAAATCCCTCGATGAAGATCTTAACAAAATGAAATACCTCGATGAAGATCCTAACAAGATGAAACTTGCATTTTTTTTTGAGTAAAATGATGTGTATTTAGTGAATGAGTTGTATATTTAGTGAATAAGTTGTGTATTTAATGAGGGTATTGTAGAAAGTTGGGTATGTGTATCTAGTAAGATGTTAAAACAATAAAGTTAAAAGGTGGTGTATTAATTATGAGATGTGTATCTAGTAATTAGGGATGTGTTAATAAAAAGGTATATAACATTAAACTACCATTTGAAGGTACAAATAATAAAATAGTCTTCAAATGTTCCACTTGATAAAAATGTCACCATTAAAACTTGTTATGTGATAAAATGGTCATCTCATAATATCTTAATGAAAAATGTCTATTTTCACACTTTTTATATGACCATTATACCCTTATCTCTAATATCACATGTTTTTTTTTATCATTCTAAGTCTCTCTCTCTCTCTTCTCTCTCTCTCTCCTGCATCCAGACCAGACGTGAGGACCATAGTCTTCATCCTGGCCAAGTTGTTGGCGGCGAAGAAGAAGGACAAGATCGCGCTAGGAGTTGTCGAAGAATCAGATCTGGTTGTTATCGAAGAATTGGTCGAAATCGGTAAAGTTCCGACGCTGGAATTCGATGGATCCAGTACAAATGGACTGGAGGTTGGCGATAGATCCGGTGAAGGCACGCTCTAGTCTTGAATCCATAAGGAGTTTAAGAACATGGACCCGACTCAGAGATCCGAAGAAGGTAAAGGCAAAAGGCAATTACCGGTACTATATAAGCCTTAGATTTTCAATTTAGTAATGAAGTTTGTTTATGTGTTCTGTGTGATGTATGGATTATTTAATGCCATAAATGATTTTGATAGCAGCTCTGGACCTCTGGTCCAACGTTTTGTGTGAAGTTGCCACAGCTCTCCATACTCATATTCAGGTGGTATTATCACCACTATGGGATTAGTAGACATTGTGTTAACCTTGCATTTTGATTTACATGTCCTATACAAATCTTTAGTTTGAATTTCTTTTACAATAGTAAGTGTTATAGTTCTGTGATGTATGTGTTCTCCCTGTTCCAAAACTTCTATATATGCTTACTATATTTGCCTCGATCTGGGTTTGAATGTTGGTCTTCAGCCTTTCCTATGTTCAATTTTTGGATTGCTACCCATGTATGTATGTATACATGTTTTCTTTTGGCTTCTGAGCATTACTAAACCTTTGGCTTTTGATCATTACTAAATGATATATATGCACCGGATTCAACTTTAGAAGGTTTAAAGTAGGGGTTTGGCTGCTGTGCCATCCTGCATTGGGGTCGTTTTCACTTTGTATTACCATCCTGCAATGGGTATTACCATCCTGCATTGTACCCCATCTCAGTCGGTACAACTACTATACTTTCAGTCCTTCTGATTGTAAATTGAAAATGCTAAGTTGTAAATGGTGAGTTACTAATTAGTAGTGAATGTCTTTGTGTCTCCCACCATTTTAGTAAGTCAATTTCCTGCAATGTTTGCCTTTTACTAGCTTTCTCACTTCTCGAGAGCGCACATCACTAATGTGTACCAAGTTGATGGTGTCTAATTCTGAGTTATCAAGCTGTGTTGATTTGATTTCAGGAAAAAAAAAATGTGTTAATTGAAGAGGTTCTTGCTTTCTGCTGGTACTGATACAACCCAGAAAGCATGTTCATGCTTTGTTATTAGATCTGTTTATCATTTTGGTGAAGACAAAGGTGATTTTACTGGAAACCACTTATATATATGCATGTTTCAATGTTGCTTTTGATTATGGCCTTACATTGGTCTTGCGAAACATCAATGAAAATTATATACCAACTCTACATTATGGTATCCTCTGATGTTCAACTTTGTTATTCCTGACTGCAAGTTCTTAGTTAGTCTACTTTGTTCTCTATATTACCCCATCATAGCTGACATCTATACCCTATAATTCTTGTACTTTTTACACCCTTGCAGCAACTTCTTCACAAGTTTTGGTGCCTGTCATATTAATTGTTCAAGTTTATTTTCTGTGATTTATATACAGTGCATGTATTTGTGAATTCCACTGTTCTTGAGTTGAACTGGGTTATATTGTTTGTAGACCAAAATATTGGGGAACTTGGCGGTACTCGAGTTGTTGGGGAACTTGACGGTTAATATCGGTTTGAGTGAGATTCACATGGAATACCGAGAAAGGCTCACAAAGATGACCCTAAGACGATCCAGACTATGCATGCTTCAAGTACCCAGACCATGAAACCAACATAAAAATTCCATGTGATAATTATTCTTTGATTCTTCCAAGCTCAATGCCAACTATGTATTCTAATGTCTATTTGTTGTATGCATACGACTTTGCTAATAATAAAGACCAGCATTCATAGTTTGGAATAAAGATATGCGATCAAATAAGGTTTATTTTCTGTTCACTTATTATCTATGAAACTATCCATGTAACTACCAATGTAATTATCCATTTATGTAACTATCCATGTAACTACAGTTTGATAGTTACCTGGGTAGTTACATACATGTTACACTTGTGTAACGACATTAACCTGCCTATGTAATTATCCATGTAACTATCCATTTAATTATCTATCTATGTAACTATTCATGTAACTATACATATAATTATCCATTTATGTAACTATCCATGTAACTATCTATCTATGTAACTATCCATGTAATTATGCATGTAACTATCCATGTAACTATCCATCTATGTAACTATCCATGTAATTATGCATGTAACTATCCATGTAACTATCCATCCATGTAACTATGTATGTAACTATCCATCTTATCCATGTAACTATCCATCTATGTAACTATGCATGAAACTATTCATCTATGTACTTATCTATGTAACTACATATTGATAGTTACCTGGATAGTTACATACATGCTACACTTGTGTAACTATGCATGTAACTATCCATCCATGTAACTATGCATGTAACTATCATCCATGTACTATCTATGTAACTATCCATGTAACTACATATTGATAGTTACCTGGGTAGTTATATACATGCTACACTTATGTAATTATCTATCTATGTAACTATCCATGTAACTATATATTGATAGTTACCGGGTAGTTATATACATGTTACACTTGTGTAACTATCTATCTATGTAACTATCCATGTAACTACATATTGATAGTTACCTGGGTAGTTATATACATGCTACACTTGTGTAACTATCTATGTAACTATGCATGTAACTGTCTATGTAACTATCTATCTATGTAACTATCCATGTAACTATCTATCTATGTAACTATCCATGTAACTATGCATGTAACTATCTATATCTATTAATTATGCATGTAACTATCTATGTAACTATGCATGTAACTATCCATCTGTGTAACTATCCATGTAACTATGCATGTAACTATCCATGTAATTGTCTATGTAACTATTTATCTATGTAACTATGCATGTAACTATCTATCTATGTAACTATGCATGTAACTATCCATCCATGTAACTATGCATGTAACTATCCATCCATGTAACTATGCATGTAACCATCCATGTAACTATCCATCCATGTAACTATTATCCATGTAACTATGCATATAATTATCCACGTAATTATCCATCTATGTAACTATGCATGTAACTATTCATCTATGTAACTATCCATCTATATATGTAACTATCCATGTAACTATCTATCTATGTAACTATGCATACTATCCATGTAACTATGCATGTAACTATCCATATAACTATACATGTAACTATGCATGTAACTATCCATGTAAGTATGCATGTAACTATCTATCTATGTAACTATGCATGTAACTATCTATGTAACTATGCATGTAACTATCCATCTATGTAACTATCCATCTATGTAACTATCCATAATGTAACTATCCATGTAACTATCCATGTAATGTCTATGTAACTATTTATCTATGTAACTGCATGTAACTATCTATCTATGTAACTATGCATGTAACTATCCATCCATGTAACTTTGCATGTAACCATCCATGTAACTATTCATCTATGTAACTATGCATGTAATTATCCATGTAACTATCCATCTATGTAACTATTCATCTATGTAACTATCCATCTATATATGTAACTATCCATGTAACTATCTATGTATGTAACTATGCATATAACTATCCATGTAATATGCATGTATCCATGATGTAACTATCCATGTAACTATCCATGTAACTATGCATGTAACTATCTATGTAACTATGCATGTAACTATCCATCCATGTAACTATTCATCTATGTAACTACATATTGATAGTTACCTTACATAGATAGTTACCTGGGTAGTTACATACATGCTACACTTGTATAACTATGCATGTAACTATTCATCTATGTAACTATGCATGTAACTATCCATATAACTATCCATGTAACTACATATTGATAGTTACCTGGGTAGTTATGACACGACCATGCATGTAACTATCCATCTATGTAACTATGTAACTATCAATCTATGTAACTATCCATGTAACTATGCATGTAACTATCCATGTAACCATGCATGTAACTATGCATGTAACTATCCATGTAAGTATGCATGTAACTATCCATGTAAGTATGCATGTAACTATCCATCCATGTAACTATGCATGTAACTATCCATCCATGTAACTATGCATGTAACTATTCATCTATGTAACTATCTATGTAACTACATATTGATAGTTACCTTACATAGATAGTTACCTAGGTAGTTACATACATGCTACACTTGTATAACTATGCATGTAACTATTCATCTATGTAACTATGCATGTAACTATCCATATAACTATCCATGTAACTACATATTGATAGTTACCTGGGTAGTTATGACACGACCCCCCCCGAATTTCACCTTGAACCCGGAGTAAATCGTGCGGGGATCACCTCCAGGGAAAGATTTACCGCAAAATTCGGTACAACCTCCCTTGAAAATGGACAACCATTCAATAGAAACCTGCAAACACGTCTAGAGGTTCCAAATCCAACCTTCATTCTGGAGCCTTCGTGCTCCCCAAAAACAATCACCACCAACAAGATAATAAACATTATCTAAGATAATATACATCATCCGTCAAATATTTAAAATATCAACAAGCCTTCACCCACAACAAAAATATATACATTAAACCCAAGTATTCAGAGCTACTAGACACTAGCGGAAGTAAGAAAACACAGGTAGGTTAAACAGGTAACCTACTGGTGAAAGGTGGTGGAGATACGGGTGACTATGCCTCGTCTCCTACTAGATTCAATCCGAACTCTGCAGACTGTGCATTTTAAAACGAAGGACCCAGGGGAAGACATTTAATAACGTTAGAGTGAGTGGACAAAAATAATTTAATAACAAAATATTTATGCATTCCCATTTTAATTTCATAGAAAAATATACTGCATGCGGCAGCTTAAAAGTGCTCAACTCATAAACTGACAATTTCACGACTAGCACTGGCTAGTCACAAACTCAAATAAAATGGAGCCTCTCTGGCTAAACTATATATAAAATATATTCGTATGTATTTACACTCGTCAGACTCCTTGTATGAATCCTAAAAACAATTTAGAAAAATAGAAATTCATACAAGGCTACAACGCTGGCGTCTAAGCTCACGTTGCGCCATAATGGTATTTTTCCTCATTATGACCGAAAAGACGGTGTATATATATATACGCGCATATCCCCTATATAAATTATTATATTTATATAGGGCTACGACGATTGCGTCTAACGCTCACGTCGCACCATAATATAATTTTACCTCAGTATGGTGGAAAAACACGTATAGCTAGCTAGCATTTATTTATATACTATATTCATAATATCTAAAATATATATATCCACCGAAAATCTCATTTTCGGGATCTCTCCAAAGGAGGAAAAATTGTTAAATAGGCGAGAAATCAATAAATCTCATCAAAAGAAATAAATGATTAATAAAATCATTCATCGCATGCTTTTTATTTAAAACAATGTCCACTCACAACTTTAGGCCTAAGCCTGACGTCGATCCGAGGTCTCTCCAATTGAGTCTCCTCACGTCCTGTTCCAAATATATAATTAATTTACCAACTAAAATCCAGTATTGATAAAATAGGCAAAATTAATCGTGAGCCATAAATACGCTCATCATTGCCTAACTTCGATATTCTTAAATCGAAACGATCCAAACTTTAATACCATACTCGGCAGCCGTAAATACAACCTTCCCCAGAAATTGATTTAAATCCTACGGCCGGATTTTACATTATTTAACCGCCAAAATACCAAACTTCGGAAATTCACAAACCTATTCAAAACTCATCCGAAATTCCATAATTCACTCTATTAAATTCCTCTAATTATTACACATTTAAAATTATACAAAACCCCAAAACGGCGGCGGCGGCCGGAGGCCGATTCCGGCGACGTCCAAATTCTACCAAATTTTAACAGTAGCTTCCTCTCAACATCCCAAACAACTTTCATAACTATCACTAAGTCCAATTTCAAGCCTAACTAAGTCAATCAAACGAAAACATCCTAAAAGCCCTAGAATTTCAACTTTGAATTTCTCCTTACCGAGCTCAAGAGGAGTGAGCCTTTTGGAGGGGTTGTTGCACGGGAGGAGAGCTACAAAACCGTACCAAGCTTGCCCGGATTGGTGGCCGGAGGAGGGAGTTCCGGTGACGGAGGCAACACGGCAGCCGAGCCTTTCGGGCGGCACTACTCCTTCACAGCGGAGCTAGGGCGGCTGTCACCGGTGTAGAATGAAAGCTGGGTTGATGGCCGACCTTTTGGGACCGGTGCGGCGGCGAACGGTGGCCGGACGACGGCGGACGAGCGGCCAGAAAATCGGGCAGCGGGAAGAGAGAGAAGAGAGAGCATCGGGAGAGAAAGAGAGAGAAGAGAGAGAAAGGAAAGAATTTTTGGGCCTCACCCATCCGGCCCAACTCTTCTATATACTACTCAAATCCAAAATTAACACCCCCAAAAATAATACCCTAATAAAGCTAACCGATAAGCAAGTGAGCCAACTCGCTCTATAATCTCATAAGGGCCAATATACCTTGGACTAAGCTTCCCACGCTTACCGAAACGTACAACCCCTTTTCAAGGAGATAATTTCAAGAACACCTAATCACCCACTTGAAACTCAGATCTTTCCTACGGACATCTGCATAACTCTTCTGCCTACTTTGAGCGGCCTTGAGTCTATCTCTAACCACTTTAATCTTCTCATTTGTCTCATGGATTAACTCTGGGCCACAAAGCTCTTTTTCCCCCACTTCATTCCAACATAAAGGTGTATGACACTGCTTCTCATAAAGCGCCTCAAAGGGAGCCATACCAATGCTAGAATGATAGCTATTATTATAAGCAAATTCCATCAAGGATAGGTTTTTATCCCAACTCCCTCTGAACTGCAAGGCACAAGCCCTCAACATATCCTCCAAAGTCTGAATAGTCCTCTCGGACTGCCCATCAGTCTGAGGATGAAATGCAGTGCTGAAATGTAATCGGGTACCTAAAGCTGATTGAAGAGCTCCCCAGAATTTAGAAGCAAATCTAGGATCCCGATCTGATACTATTGATTCAGGCACACCATGAAACCTCACAATTTCATTCACATAAAGTTCCGCCAATTTATCCAATTTATACTTCTTTCCCACTGGCAAGAAATGTGCAGACTTGGTGAGTCTATCCACAATCACCCAAATACCGTCATGCCCTTCACGGGTACGAGGTAAACTGAAAACAAAATCCATGGTGATGTGGTCCCACTTCCATACTGGAATAGGCAACGGCTCAAGCAATCTAGAAGGCTTCTACCTTTCAGCTTTTACTTGCTGGCAAATCAGACATCTACTCACAAAAGCTGCAATTTCCCTCTTCATATTTGGCCACCAATAATAATCTTTCAAAATCCGATACATTTTTGTGCTACCCGGATGAGCTGCATAAGCGGAACTATGAGCTTCCTCTAAAATCTCACTCTTCAACTCTTCATTTCTTTTTGGAACACAAAACCGATTCTTAAACAATAAAGTCCCATCCCTTCTAACTGAAAAATGATCGGCTGCGGCTCCGCTCAAAGCTCTTTCTATCAATCGAACTATAGACGGATCATTATTCTGTGCTTCCCGTATTTTATCAACCAAAACTGGCCTCACATGAAAACTAGCTACCAAGGCACCAACCTCATCTACTGCCAAATCCACTCCTGTAGCTCGCAACTCACTAAGAAGTGGAACACGAACCGTCCTCAAGTGAGATAAGGATATGGAGGGATTTCGACTAAGAGCATCAGCTACCACATTAGCTTTTCCAGGATGATACTCGATAGTGCAATCATAATCACTAATCAACTCCATCCACCTTCTCTGTCTCAAGTTTAGCTCTCTTTGAGTGAATACATACCGAAGACTCTTGTGATCGGTAAAAATCTGACACTTGGCTCCATAAAGATAATGTCTCCACAACTTGAGAGCAAAAACTACCGCTGCAAGCTCTAAATCATGAGTACGATAATTCCCCTCGTGCGGCTTTAATTGCTTGGAAGCATAGGTAATAACTCGCTCATGCTGCATCAATACCCCACCTAGACCACGTCTAGAAGCATCACAAAAGACCACATACTCCCCACTATCATCCGGAAGTGCCAAAACAGGAGCACTAATTAAACGATTCTTCAATTCTTGAAAACTTTGCTCACACTCATTAGACCATTTAAATTTAACACTCTTCTTGGTCAACCTTGTAAGAGGAGCAGCAATCCTTGAAAAATCTTGCACAAAGCGTCGATAATAACCTGCTAATCCCAAGAAACTACGGATCTCCGTCACAGTGGTGGGTCTTCTCCAATTTGACACTGCTTCCACCTTTTGGGAATCTACACTAACTTCTTCTGCCGAAACCACATGGCCCAAAAACCCCACTTTATCTAGCCAAAACTCACACTTGCTTAACTTAGCATATAACTGGGAATTCCTCAAAGTCCGCAATATTATTCTTAGATGTTTGGCATGCTCCTTCTCACTTTTTGAGTAAACCAAAATATCATCTATGAATACGATCACGAAATGATCAAGATATGAACTAAACACCCTATTCATGAGATCCATAAAAGCAGCAGGTGCATTAGTAAGTCCAAATGGAATCACCATAAATTCATAATGACCATAACGTGATCGAAATGCAGTCTTGACTATGTCACTCTCCTTGATCCGTAATTGATGATACCCAGATCTCAAGTCAATCTTGGAGAAAACAGAAGCACCCCTCAACTGATCAAACAAATCATTGATCCGAGGCAACGGATATTTATTCTTTACTGTGATCTGATTCAACTTCCTATAGTCAATGCATAGTCTCATGGTGCCATCTTTCTTCTTAACAAACAACACCGGAGCACCCCATGGAGACATGCTAGGCCGAACAAAACCCTTGTCTACCAACTCCTGCAATTGAGTCTTCAACTCTTTCAACTCCGCTGGAGCCATTCTGTAAGGTGCCTGAGAGATAGGCATAGTTCCGAGAAGTAATTCTATAGAGAAGTCTATCTCCCTTGCAGGAAGCAAACCAGGCAACTCCTCAGGAAAAACATCCGGAAACTCTCTTACTATAGGAATATCTTCTACTCCCAAAACTCTCATACTTGTATCCACCACATGAGCTAAATACGCCTGACAGCCTTTATTTAATAATTTCCTTGCAGCAACAGCGAAAATTAGGCAACTCGAAATAACATATCTTTCCCCTTGAAAAGCAACCTCAAATCCACTTGGACTTCGAAGCACCACTACTTTCTGAAAACAATCTATCAAAGCTCTATATGCTTCCAAAAAGTCCATCCCCAAGATCACATCAAACTCCACTATCTCTAAAGGAATTAAATCGGCCTTGAAATTAAATCCCTCAACTAAAACTTCACATCCACTAAATACCCAATTAATTCTCATCACCTCACCAGGGTAGAGACACATGCCACTTGCCTGGAAGAGACGATGATGGCACATTGGCATGGAGAGCAAATCTACTAGACATGAATGAATGCGTGGCTCCAGGATCAATTAAAGTACATGCAGGCTGACCAAAAATTAATAACGTACCAATGATGACATCTGGAGAAGTACGTCCTTCCTACTGGGTCATAGCATGCAATCTAGTGCGAGTCATGGGACGTCCACGCTGACCACTGCCCCGCTGAGAGCCACCTCTGACCGAAACACTGCCCTGGGCACTACTACTAGAACCTCTAGCTGAAGACTGACCAACTGACTAAGTAGGGGTAGAGGTGGTCCTCAGAGCCAACAATGGGCAATCTCTCTTGAAGTGATCCAGACTACCACACTCATAGCACCTAGAAAACTGCTGCTGCCCATAAGAATAAGTCTGGCTACCGGATGATCTACCCTGGAAACTGCCACCAGAACCATACTGCCTAGCCTGCTGCCTACCCAACTGGCTCCGAGAAGAACTTCTGAAACGCCTTTAGATCTACTTCGAACGCCAAAGCTAGATCTACCACTACTGCCACTACCAGCAGAAGACCCAGAAGCGGATGATGAAGCAGCCTTCTTGGATGGACCCTGAGTGGGGCCACTGTAATCACGAGGCCGAACACCATATGTCCCCCTGGACTCAATGGCCATGGCTGCACCAACTGCATCCATAAAAGTCGGGTAAATTACCCCCGTCATCTTGTCTGCATTCACTCCACCAAGTGCTCCAATGAACATCTCAATCCTGGTCTTCTCATCAGGAACCAGATATGACACATGGTAGCTCAGGGAAGTGAATCTTTCTTGGAACTCTATGATCCCCTCATTATCCCTCTTCGTCATATGCAGGAAATCCGACTGAATTCTGCTGCAGTGGGCATGATTGAAATACTACCCCAAGAAGAGAGTCTTAAACTGCTCCCACGACATACTCAGAGCATCCTCAACATTCCTGCTGGCAAGCGACCACCAGTGATGTGCAGAATCATCCAGAAAAGTCACTGCCATCTTCACCTTTCTTTCTTCTGGTAACTTAGTGATCGTAAAAGCATTTTCCTTCTTATCCACCCAATTGTGAGCATCAAGGGGTCCCTTGTCACCCTTGAACTCTCTAGCTCCAGCCTCATAAACTTCTCTCATTTTCACCGCATGAGGTTGTGGAGCTCGATCCATGACATCCCTCAGCCAATTTCCAATATCATCAACCAATCCCCTGACCTCATGGCTCTCATCGGCATTGGTCGAAGTAGTCACACGAGTTTGCTGTGGGCGCCTAGGAGGCATAGTATCTGAGGAAGAAAATATTTAGCAGTCCATAAACAAGACTAACTCAACTATCACACATACCCAATAACACATAGCACCAAAAGCATAAAATGCCAATGAATCCGCCGCGGACTAATCATCACTATATAGACACTACGTGCTACTGAGGCAAATATGATAGTGACAAGGAAGCAGGAAAAGGAACCTAAAGCTCTGAAACCAACTGACACGACCCGCCCCGAATTTCACCCTGAACCCGGAGTAAATCGTGCGGGGCCCACCTCCAAGGAAAGATTTACCGCAAAATTCAGTACAACCTCCCTTGAAAATGGACAACCATTCCAATAGAAACCTGCAAACACGTCTAAAGGTTCCAAATCCAACCTTAACTTCTGGAGCCTTCGTGCTCTCCAAAAACAATCACCACCAACAAGATAATAAACATTATCTAAGATAATATACATCATCCGTCAAATATTCTAAAATATCAACAAGCCTTCACCCACAACCAAAAATATATACATTAAACCCAAGTATTCAGAGCTACTAGACACTAGCGGAAGTAAGAAAACACAGGTAGGTTAAACAGGTAACCTACTGGTGAAAGGTGGTGGAGATACGGGTGACTATGCCTCGTCTCCTACTAGATTCAATCCGAACTCTGCAGACTGTGCATTTTAAAACGAAGGACCCAGGGGAAGACATTTAATAACGTTAGAGTGAGTGGACAAAAATAATTTAATAACAAAATATTTATGCATTCCCATTTTAATTTCATAGAAAAATATACTGCATGCGGCAGCTTAAAAGTGCTCAACTCATAAACTGACAATTTCACGACTAGCACTGGCTAGTCACAAACTCAAATAAAATGGAGCCTCTCTGGCTAAACTATATATAAAAATATTCGTATGTATTTACACTCGTCAGACTCCTTGTATGAATCCTAAAAACAATTTAGAAAAATAGAAATTCATACAAGGCTACAACGCTGGCGTCTAAGGCTCACGTTGCGCCATAATGGTATTTTTCCTCATTATGACCGAAAAGACGGTGTATATATATATACGCGCATATCCCCTATATAAATTATTATATTTATATAGGGCTACGATGATTGCGTCTAACGCTCACGTCGCACCATAATATAATTTTACCTCAGTATGGTGGAAAAACACGTATAGCTAGCTAGCATTTATTTATATACTATATTCATAATATCTAAAATATATATATCCACCGAAAATCTCATTTTCGGGATCTCTCCAAAGGAGGAAAAATTGTTAAATAGGCGAGAAATCAATAAATCTCATCAAAAGAAATAAATGATTAATAAAATCATTCATCGCATGCTTTTTATTTAAAACAAATGTCCACTCACAACTTTAGGCCTAAGCCTGACGTCGATCCGAGGTCTCTCCAATTGAGTCTCCTCACGTCCTGTTCCAAATATATAATTAATTTACCAACTAAAATCCAGTATTGATAAAATAGGCAAAATTAATCGTGAGCCATAAATACGCTCATCATTGCCTAACTTCGATATTCTTAAATCGAAACGATCCAAACTTTAATACCATACTCGGCAGCCGTAAATACAACCTTCCCCAGAAATTGATTTAAATCCTACGGCCGGATTTTACATTATTTAACCGCCAAAATACCAAACTTCGGAAATTCACAAACCTATTCAAAACTCATCCGAAATTCCATAATTCACTCTATTAAATTCCTCTAATTATTACACATTTAAAATTATACAAAACCCCAAAACGGCGGCGGCGGCCGGAGGCCGATTCCGGCGACGTCCAAATTCTACCAAATTTTAACAGTAGCTTCCTCTCAACATCCCAAACAACTTTCATAACTATCACTAAGTCCAATTTCAAGCCTAACTAGGTCAATCGAACGAAAACATCCTAAAAGCCCTAGAATTTCAACTTTGAATTTCTCCTTACCGAGCTCAAGAGGGAGTGAGCCTTTTGGAGGGGTTGTTGCATGGGAGGAGAGCTACAAAACCGTACCAAGCTTGCCCAGATTGGTGGCCGGAGGAGGGAGTTCCGGCGACGGAGGCAACACGACAGCCGAGCCTTTCGGGCAGCACTACTCCTTCACGGCGAAGCTATGGCGGCTGTCACCGGTCTAGAATGGAAGCTGGGTTGATGGCCGACCTTTTGGGACCGGTGCGGCGGTGAACGGTGGCCGGACGGCGGCGGACGGCGGTCGGAAAATCGGGCAGCGGAAAGAGGGAGAGAGCGTCGGGAGAGAAAGAGAGAGAAGAGAGAGAAAGAAAAGAATTTTTTGGGCTCACTCACTCATCCGCCCAACTCTTCTATATACTACCCAAATCCAAAATTTAACACCCTCAAAAATATACCCTAATAAAAATTACCTTTTACTAGCTAAAATTTACCATTTTTACCGTCGTTACATTTTTCTCCTACGAATAACTCTCCGAAATAATCGTCCCTCAAAACCCCTCTAGGGACCAATTAAACTATAACTCAATATCGGAGACGGTAAAAATTCTTATTATAATCAAGCTAGTAAATAAGATAAAATTTTACGGGTCGGGATGTGACAAGTTACATACATGTTCACTACACTTGTGTAACTACATTAACCTGCCTATGTAACTATCCATGGCGCATCATTCTGATGTAACTATTAAATAGATCTGTAACTATCCATGTAACACTAGCACAACATATATAAAAGTTATCACTAGACATCAATCTTGTAAAGAGAAATTTATTTGACTACATCTTGGTCTCTTAAATGTAGACCAAATTATCTAGACAAGAACAACAATTGCACCATATTCTATCTTTGTAGAAGGACAACTTTTGGTGAGTTCTAAACAACACAAATCAGGGCTTGTTCTGAACAACCCAACAAACTTGTTCTAAGCTAACTGATTATATCTCATCGCAGCAACTTGAGTCAAATATGCGTGGAGGGTATAATAGGGATGAGCCTCACCAACTTAACATAGAACAACATACATCAAAATGTGAGCTTCTAGTTGATGGACGACAATACTTCTTGGCCACTTCTCTCGAATTGCAGCTAAGTTAGAACCACTTCCATTACAATATAAGTGATGCAGCAAGTTATCACAATCACACAAATCAAAGGCTTGGTAGTTTATAATGTAGAATTCTGGACACACAAAAAACAGAAACCAAATTCCATGTCAAGCAAGAGGGAATAAAATGTATGGCCAAGAAACAAAGCTGACAAATACTTTCATACACACCCAATGCCTTTCTTCTGGATATAAACCCTAAAGTGTGATATACACCAAATACATATACTCTTTAAAACCCTATCCAAAGCTTCATTTGCTAAATGTCACCAATCTTGTTGTAAATCATAGACCGAATAAGATTTCGACTCTAACATTGTTTCATAGAGCTTCACCTTATATATCAATAGAAACAATGGATTCATACAATTCATTTACAATTTGTTCAAACTTCCCATATGAACGAATATAGAAGTCATCTTCATTTTTAATTAATCTCCCCTAAGCTTCTCTTATTTCCTAAATTTTCAGATATGAACAAATCAATAAAGCAAAAATTCAATCAAACATTAAGAGCTTCATGTCGAAAGTGAAGCTTACCTGACCGATGGGCACCGCTAGTTCCCGCGAAATTAACCTCCAAAATCATCATAAATTGCTAGTTACATGAACACTTGCTTGATAGACTTTTCTATTTCCTTTTCCAGTTTTCGGCAGAATGACCTTCCCTCCTTCCGACGGCCATAACTTCCTCTACAAAATAGATATCAACGATCCGTGAAAAGTTCTGGAAACTATACTCTTCTAGCTTTCCGTTGATATGAGGCAAGGTTCTTGGATCGCTCTGAGCTGCTCGCAATTTTCCATCGAATTTGAATGAAAATCTGGGCAGAATTCTATATTTCGTAAGGTTTCATCTTTAATGCGCATCTCTTTGCAGCGTGTAGCATCTCTTTCCTCACATTCCTTGCTTAAGAACTTGAGAAGGTTAGCCCTCGTTAGCACATCAAGGTCCACTGTGGTCTCATCAAGCAAAAACACAAAATTCATTCATAGACATTTCATCAAGCACCTGGTGTGCATAACCAAATTCAATGTGGTCCTCCTCATAAAACCAATTCATAAGCATCACAGATCAATGTCTATTCATGAAACTTTGAACTGAAACCTATCAAATTTGAAGTGCGCCACAATCTCACAACAAATGTGATATTCCTATACGATTTAAACTTTCAAATTTCAAAGCAATCAAAGAGAACCAAACCTTGAGGCTCATTGTACTCCTGAGCCTCCGCCCGCATCGGAAGCAGCACTTCCTTTAGCACATCGACGTCGTCCTTTGATTTCTTGTCGCCTGCGGCGATATGGTGTAGTCAAAGGGAACCCAGCCCTAGTCGATGTAGTTGGCAAGGTCGAGGACTAGCGTTGGAACGATGAAGGGTTCGTCGCTGGCGGATTGCAGAGAGAGAGATGAGGTGGTGATCTGAAATGGATTTGGGATTTGGAAGAGAGATGGAAGAGAGGGATAAGGATTCGACGGTTTTCTTCAATGGCATAGATCGTAATTTTTTTTATTTTTATGGGCAACGCTTCAAGGGATTTAAATAAGTGTACTGTTTTATCATCAATGAACATTTATTAACAGTTTTATCATTGTTACTTCTAAAAGTATCTTTTTATCATTGGTGCTTAATAAAATTTCTCTTTTATTTTTTATAAAAAAAATATGTATTTAGTAGTTAGAGGTATTAAATAAAATTTATCTACTGTTAAGTCGTCTCCCACTGATAAAAAACAGACGTCTTCATCTTTTTTTTCAGATGATAAACGTCTCAGACGAATCCATTTTGGGTTTTTTCTCCTCTTATCCTCAATTCTCCTCTTGTCATCTCACAAACTAGAATGGATTCGTCGGGGACAGAGACCCAATGCGAAAGCACATGTTATCCTCTTCTACTGTTCTCTCAAGATTACAAAATTTATGGAAAATTCCAGATTCGTTTAGCCAGAGAATCGGCAAACTGGGTTTAAAGAGGAAAAGGGTTAATGCTAAGCTACTAGAGAATTGGGTTTAAAGAGGAGATATTATGGGGTTTTAGAATATATGAAAAGAGATTTACAGAATTTACTTGTGTTTAGAGAGGATGACAAGAGGAGAAGACGAGTGGGAAGATCTCATGCGATTCTATTCTGGGTTTGCAGCAAATTTCATGGATTTTGTGAGAAAATGACAAGAGTAGAAGACATATGTAGTCGAGAAAAAGAAGTAGATCGGGAAAAAAGGAGTAGAAGATGTCTGGGTTTTTTTTGTGGGGAGAAGAAGTCTGTTAATCAATGAAATACTCAATGTTGATTAAAAAAATACAAGATATAAATTTAATTTAATTAAGAGTCATTAAATCCTAACCATCAGATTTAAGTTGGCTTGATCCAAGAACAGTTAACCAAATGTTCCCTAGTCAGTAAGTGACTAAGTGAACAACAACATGCATGGCTGTGATACCTAACGAGATTGTAAATATGGATAGGGGTAACAATAACATACATGGCTGTGATACCTACCCAGAACGGGAAGTCGATCTAGGCAGGCATACGCCGCCACGATCTCCCCTTAAAACCACATTGTTGCTCCATATCCCTACAATAGCGCCGACCGCTGCTCTTGTTCGACAACTCGACCTCACTGCCGATGCAAAACCACACTATATCATAGCCCGCCAAAACATAACTCGGTTCGTTCTATTGACAAGGCCTCCTTTCTTGAACCACCACCACTAGCCGACAAGGAGCAACCAGCATTTGGTCACCCGTAACTCCCGTCCGACGGCAACGTCTGCAGACGCGCCATCGAACAGAGGGGAGGAAAGAACTTTCGAAATCCTAGGAGACTCCGGGTATTACGGAAGGAGGGAGAAACTCTCGTAAATTAACAATATGCCATTTTCAGTTAGCATACTCTCTATTTTGACTCCTAACTATTTTTGAGAGCTTATTTAGCTTTCTTTATTAATATTAGTAGCCACATGAGACTCCTAAATGACTCTTATCTTTTACTAAAAAGAAGAAACTTTTAGTAAACTCGTTCCTACATATAAAAAATAAGGCTCTATAATTTATGATCATGTAAAACATTCATTTTACAATATATTATCTGCTTTATTAATACATTTAAGGTATTAAATCTTTAGATAATGGTTTTTTTGTCAATCTCATTGTGTTTACTCTACGTGTGATTAGTATAAGAGTTGAACTGTTATTAAAAAAAAGAACAATTTTGTCTTCATTTAAAAAGTAATATAAACCTAAAACTAGCTACATTAGAGAGAACTGATACAAAAGTATTTTAAAAGTGGTTATCCAAAATAACTAAAATTTGACTCAATTATAGTTGGCATTGCTAAGATGTTCTAAACAGTCTACTCATCAAGAATTCACTTAAACATTATGTAGAAGTTCCGTCATTCCAATACATACGTTCATCTGTGTCTGAGACTCTGAGGTTGTAGAGGGACTATGCACCGAGTTCCCATTAAGAGCGAAAAAATTAGCTTTTAGTCCAAGTACGGTCCATGAGTCGTTTTTCTTCTCTCTACTTGTGTCGGGTCTTTTGCTATCGGGCCTGGTTCAGTGGTTCTTAGGGAATCGAGCATCCGAATGAAAAAGGGGTGGGCTAGTTGCAAAACGTCCTCAGATGCTCAAGCGGTTGCATCTATGAGGTTGGTTGTTTAACTCATATGTTTGGTTCTCCGGGTATTTATAGTTGAGCTTGAGGGGATATTTTGACTAATGGTGTGTTCAAGACATGCGTGAATAAGAGAGGCTAATTTTGTTGCGGACAGAGTGGCGTCCTTGGGGCTTACTGACCCCTTGAACATATTGCAGCTTGAGCAAAACTAATCCATATCGATGAGATTGCACTTCGAGCACAACCAGTTGCATTTCTTCCACAATAAATTTTCCTCAAACAGATTGCATATCCCATGTATCTCAACCAATTGATACTAATCATTTCTTAGGCTAAATCGATACTAATCAAAGCACTTACCAATTTTCCTATTTTAGGTTCTGACCATGGCCCTATTTACCATATATATATTTTCCGTCCACTGTGCAAACAACTAAAAACAATGTTCACAACACTGTTCTTAATTACTGTTCCTAACACTCTATAACACAGTTGGGCCGGGCCTGCAGAGTTTGGCCTAAACGATCCCAGACAGAAGAGAAGACTCTAGAAAAACCAAGAAGAAGAGAAAGTCTGGAAACCCAGACAGGAGAGTGAGAGAGAAAAGAAGAGAGCGGAAGAAAGAGACCGGAAAGCTCGATTCAGAAACGAGCAGTCCAAACTCAGAGCAGATCATCTTCTCTTCTTCCAGTCAACGCCATCATCTCTTTGGACAACCAATCCAGAAGAAGAGAAAGTCTGGAAACCCAGACAGAAGAGAGTGAGAGAGAAAAGAAGAGAGCAGAAGAAAGAGACCGGAAGAAAGAGACGGAAATATTTAACTAACCTTGCGCCGCCTTACTGTTGTTAAGAATCGAGCTTGGGCTTGCATCTCGCCGTTGGACCTGGATTTCTCAAGCGATCACTCTTCTTCTTCTTCTTCTTCATCGATCAGTTCTCTCTCTTCCTTTTGTTTTTTTAACAGTTCAAGTACTGATCAGTATAGTATTCAAGTTTAGGTTAGTTTTCTACTCATAAATTGTTATCCAAGCCAAATTAAGTATGTATAGTTTGTGTTTTAGAGTACTGATCAATGCCAAAGGAACTAGAGTACTGAGCCAAATCAGTATATTGGGAATTAGAGTAGTGAGCCAAACAACTGTATTAGAAATTAGAGTACTGATCAGAAAACTAACCTAATGTAGTAATTGGTTTTAGATTTGTGTTTTTCGTATTTTGGTTTCTTCCTATCATTTGAAAATTAATTGACTCATTGGTTTTTTTTTTTATGAGTTTCTTCTGATTTCTCATGGATTAGTTTTTTTGTCTTCATGAGTTTGAAGGTTCTGATTATTATTTTCTGGTTGCTATTGCATGCCACCAGATTGAATACAAGATTGGGGAGATAACTACAGCTTGCTGGAAACTAGATATGGTGGATGTAAGTATCAGCCACTGAACTTTGTCATTGATATGGGAAATGAACATGTTTCAGCTATGGGTCGCTTATCAGGTAACAGTCATTAGCGTGCATATGAAAACCTATTCCGTATCATTTCATTAGGTAGTAGTCCTTAAGTAACAGTAATTAACAACATAAAGAACCTTTGCTTTTTCTTAGAAAGGACCTACATATATGAAAGTGTGGTTCATGTTTATAGCTCATAGAACACTGTAAATTTCTTAATTTATAGATGAATTGGTGCAACAATGCTTATGATAGTAATAAGCTAATTGATGTCGAAACCAATTCAGCGAGGACTGCAGTTGAGCAAGATGTGGCAAAGGATAGTGAGGATGCCTTTCAGCATGTTGAAAGTGAGTACTTGCCTTTTATAATTATATTTGAAGTTGTGTGCAGTCTTTGGAAATGTGACTATGAAAAACAATACAATTTGAATGCTATCTTGGAATGTTAATAAAGATCATACAGGTTTAATGCTCTCAAGTTTCTCTCTTTCTATTACACTCTTCTCGGATGCATTTGATTTTTATTTTTTATTTTTTTTACTGGTGAATTTGATTTTGATTCTGGGTTTTCTGCTGGTCATCTTTTTTCAGGTTCAGTTTAGTAATCACTATGGTCTACTGTTGATGCTTGGTTCTGGTTTTTTTTTTTTGGGTGATTTCCAATTCATCAGTTCTCGAGGTAATGGAGGTATGCTTAATGCTCTCGACTTTCAAATATTTTGATCTGTAATTTCAAATTTCTTTTAATAATATAACAGTGATTCAAATATTTCAAATACGTATAGGTCATCTTCAATTAATAGAGTAAATAAAAAGAAGTGAACAAATTCATAGGGGCTATAATGATCTATGTCAATACAGACATGCCCACACATAGCAAGCTAAATGTGTGAGGATGAAGAATAATAACAACTAGGAGAACAAGTAGGAGGATCATGAAAGTCTGTTGAATGCTTATGTATGACAAGTAAGGTGATGTTCTCATTTTTCCAGAGGGTCATCCCATTGCCAGTTCGCCATTGTCCCAAAATAACTACAATGAATGTCAAAGGCAGTAGAAAGATTTGGAGTTAATGGTCAGAAGACGAGAGGAACTTAATTGCAGGTTAGTCAATCATGCTTTAGACAAATGAACTTATTCAAAATTCAAAGCATTGTAATCTCTTAATTATTCTCAATCCTATAAATGAATCAATCTTTATCTATATGTATATACGTATATATAAAGGAATTACTCTTAAACAAAGATTTGATGGTATATATCTGCTTTCTTTAACAATTAATAAATCTTTATTTATTTTTTCAGACACTATAATCGGTTGCTATGTGTATGACCCCTTTTTGGTGCTGCTGGGATTTGTAAATACCTTCAATAGTGATCCAGAGAGGATGACTAGAATATTGGACATATGTTGGACCTTAAGGTGAGTTTAGACACCTATGAATTGTCTCCTTACCAGTTATCGGTTGCAATTGTTTTTGTGTAGTATTTAAGTTCATACCACTCACTACATAATACATAGTCTCTTACAACACACTAAATAGCCACAACTTTATTTCTTGCAACAATGGAGGAGTATGTTGAAAAGTTATGTAAATTGTTGAAAAGTGGTTGGTGAGATAATGTTCCTGGACTGACAATCTTTTTGTTTTGAGGTAGGATAAGAAACCAACTTTAAGTTTTGATAATGCTCTGCAATATGTGAGTACTTTTAGTGCAATTAGTACTTGGAAAGCATTAGTAAACTCTGATATCTGAAACTTACTTAAATACTTATGAAATTAATTATTTGTATTTTATAAGTATTTTCGACAACATCTTTTCCTCTGTTTTTTTCTTAAAGTTTGCTGAGGTCGGTTAGATGCCTTTATGACATTCTTTTTTTGACCTGTCCAATTATTGGATTTATACCTACAGAAGAACATAATGAAGTGTTGTTCATTCTTTTTCAATTAACTGGCTGTATTTTTTATTTTGAATGCAAAGCATTGATCATAATGCACAAAACTCCATTGCTTTACACAATTTGAATACACTATTACATACAAAGAAATATATAAAAGTGCACAAAATTGATACACAACAACACTTTTGCTGAGTTCGGTTAGATGCCTTTATGACATTCTTTTTTTGGCCTTTCTAATTATTGGATTAATACCTACAGAAGAACAGAATGAAGTGTTGTTCATTCTTTTTCAATTAACTGGCTGTATTTTTGATTTTGAATGCAAAACATTGATCATAATGCACAAAATTCCGTTGCTTTACACAATTTGAGTACACTACTACATATAGAGAATATATGGAAGTGAACAAAATTGATACATAACAACACTTTTGCAGGAGATGAGGTGAGCAATCCTCATGTACAACATCAAAACAGAAGCAGAGAAGAGATGATGTCGTGTGCATATCTACTCTAAGTGGCAAGGGCAGAATTGAAGGTACATCTGATTGATTATGAGTCAATGCTTCAACTTTATGATTAGAGTGTGTTTTGTTTAACATGACTATATTTGGACCTGATTCTAACTTGGTTAATCTTAGATGCGCGTATAAGTTGCGTATATGTTATGAGATTTAATTTAGATAGTAATGTTGCTGCAAAATGAAAATGGACAAATCTAAAGAAAACATTGCCAATAATATTTATATTATGATGCTGCCACTATTCAGGGGCCTCGGCAATTGTAACATTTTGTAGTTTCCCTATGCATAGTTAATCAAACATGTCTAACTTCAACTACACTATATGAGGATGCTTCAGCATCATGTGGTATAATTTGAACTTCATTTTTGTGTATCATATTGTGCAGAGATCTTCTTAGGCGTTTCAAAAAAGAAGTTTTATAAGATGGAGAAGAAGCTTCTAACCTAAAAGGGAGGACATTAGTTGATAGAAGAAAATTCAAAACTGCCTCAGGTGAACATCAGTTGATAGAAGAAAATTCAATTCCGAACTGTGTTTTAAGTTTACTAAGTCAACAGTTTGGTATAATGACAACTGAAAAGTTGAATGAACTTGGGTTATGTTTGTGTTAGTCTTTTAATTTGGAGACGTAAGGGGGTCATAAGATGCATAGTGATGTTTCCAGATGCTGATGAAAAGGGTTTGATGCATTAACCAGAGCCATGGAAATGGACTCCAACTTTTAAGGATAGAAGCTAGCTAGAAATAAAGAAGGTAAAGCAGCCAAGGTAAATGATAGCAAAAATATGTTCACTCATCTAAGAGGTTGTGACTATTTTCAAAGAGCCTCATTACCATTCTTTGCTTTTGTTGCTTCTATAGCAGTTTCTCTTCTATAGTAAAATTATTCTGAAGATGATCACCTGAACATATGAATGACTTTGTAATTTACGTGAAAGTTCACTTACACGAGAATATGTGGAAGATATGTGGATTTTATTGAAGATCACGTTAGCAATATGCTTATTTTTATTTTTTAAAAACAAAACCAATTTACACAACCATGAAACCCGCAGCAAAATGCGGGCTCAGTAGCTAGTATATCTCTAACTTTTCAAGGATATTCCTGTTACTAATAGAAATCGTCTCATGTTTTTGTTTGAGGCCTTGTGGCTTTAGAATCCTTCTTTTCTTCCTCTTGTTCGTAAGGTTTGGAGAACCCCTTTGAATGGAAATCCATTTCTTAACTTTGTTTGCTCAGTTTCAACATTTATTAGTTAAGTTTTAGAATCGCAATGAGTTTGGTAATTTATTTACTTCTTTGAGTTATACAGTCAACACTTATATTTATTACGTATTTTTTCAGTAGAAAAATTAAAGTTTAAAGTGGCGTGGTTATTAACTTATTATTTTACCCCAAAAAAAAATAACTTTATTATCACCAATCCATCTAAACTAGCTAAGTGGAGACAAAATCCGTACAAGTAAAAGAAAAAAATAAGAAACAATAAGAAGAAGAGTAGTAACAAAACAATATTGTTGTTACTGCACTCATGCAAGGAAGGTGTTTGGGCCTAATTTTATATTGGTTATTTTACAAGTAAGCTAGCCCATGGACCGATACCAGCGGTCCAAATATCTTTATTTCTTTTCTTGTTACATTGGGTAATTACTGGCAGAAGATTTGTAGGATATTTTGAAGATATGACGTCAGAAGGCTCGGTTAGAAAAGTATCTTTCCTAATTCAAGTAGAAGACGCGATCGCCTTGGTATGCAAGTCATTCACAAACCCTAGCCGCTCAGTTCCCTATATAAGGAGGTTAAAGCGAATGAGAGAGACCCCGAACAATTCAACAAAACTCTGCATCATAGCAAATTGGACGCCTCCCCAGGAGCACTCAATCTACCCAATAAGCCTCTCTAGGGAGCACCACCAAAGCCTCATCGCGAGCAAATCCCGCTTCACTCACCAGCCTCATTGCGAGCAAAAAGTCCACCCCCATTTCATAAAGCCTCATCGCGAGCACCAGTCCATCCCATTGTTAAGGAACAATCCTTAGCAAATATCGTTATTTTATTGTATTTGTCATTGAAGTAAATCCTCAGGATCTATCCTAGGTCATTGTGAAGAACCCAGCAGCAGAACCGACCGTTTCTACTCACATCTGCTTGAAGAGAAGTCAAGAGAAGTGCGCGAACCAGACACAATCAAGACAGGCACACCTCCTCAAGGTGTTGGCACGCTCGCACTAGACGGTTGTTCGAAGGACCTAAAAATTCAACCCGAACATTTTGGCACGCCCGTCAGCGGGACACATCAGTGGAAAAATTGCGACTGATAACATCTATAGTACGCAATATCTTAAGTGTTCCTTGCCGAAACATTCGCACTGCAAACCTCACAATCCTTTGAGGTGCAAAGGGTTGACTATCGTACTAGTTAACCAGTGTTTCGGTATAGAAACGATGACTGGAGGATCTGGAGTTGAGAAGTTCGTTACTCATGATCAGCTTATGGACGCATTGGACAAGATGTCTGCGACCATAACTACAAACATATCTACAAGCATGTCTGCGAGTGTGAAGGCATCGCAAGACTCGATAGAGTCTAAGTTGGCTAAAATGGATGGCCAAATTAACCAGTTGTGGGATAAAGTAGGCGACCACGCCAAACACATTGAGCGCATTGTAGAAACTACTCAGAAGTTGGACACGTTCTTTATAGACAAGTACTTGTGCAAGAAAGACGTTGAGTATGAAGGAGTTAACCCACCAACATAAGGAACTTCAGGTGCTAAAGTTCCTACTATGAAACCAATAGGGACGATAGTCGTCAAAGTGGTTCCACCAAATAACGGAGACGGTGGAAACCAATTCGAGCATATTAATGAACCAATAGCTTAGGCCGGAGCTCAACCGTTGGCCGCAAATGTCGTCGCACAACCTGCAGCTGCGAATGGTTTGGTACGGTTGGAAGACATCCAGGGCATATATGACCGTGCGCTGCAGCAACTTAGGACTGAATTCAGGGAGCACGGGGTAAACCTTACTTACCAAACCCCTTTCCTGGACTACGTGGCAGGTGCTGATTGGCCACTGAATTACAAGAATATCCGTTTTACTCCCTTTTTAGGGGAAGGGTCTGAAGATGCTGCAACACATATTTCGAGGTTCCAAAGTGAATGCGGTCCCTATGGGAACGATCCTTTGCTGAAACTGAGGGTGTTTCGTTCATCTCTGGCAGGTTCAGCTCTTACATGGTATACCAAGTTAGTGCCTGGGTCCATTCCTGATTGGGCCACTATGGAGAGAATGTTTAGAACGACTTTTGGTACGGTCGAGCAGGAGGTCGACCTTTCTTCTTTAACTTCAATGTACCAACAACCTACAGAGTCTCCAGTCAAGTTCCTCAAGAGGTTCAAGGTTCAGCATGCTAAATGCAGGTCTCTGGTCTCGGATGAAGATGTCGTTCGCATTAATTAAGGGTTTGGATCCAAGGTAGAGGCTCAACCATCATGAAGGACACTTTGCCAGCATGGCTGACTTGATGAACAAGGTTGGGAGCTACCAGATAGTTTTGAATGACATGGATGAAAGGCAGAACGCGTCTAGTGGTACATATGTTCCTGGAACGTTGAAACCAAGATTCGGACCTAACCGACATAGAACCGTAGGAGCCATCTATTCGCATGTGGATCCATATTACCCAGCATCAGTTGTTCACCGATACAGTATGGACTATGATGAAGAGGAGGAGGTGGCCGTCTTGGAACTAGTTAGTAAGAAGCTTGCTCGGTCACAGAGTTTGAGGCTTGCCCGGAGTCCGATGAAGATCTCGGCAGCGAAATTCACTAAGCCGCAGTTGTCATCGTATACTTATGATGCGAACAAGGCTCATGACGTGCTGGATGATTTTTTCAGACAGAAGCTGATAAAGCACGACTTTGGTCCACTTCCAACACTAGAACAACTGAAAGGGAAAAAGTACTGCAAATTCCATAACATGTGGAATCACAACACCGCTGACTATGTTAAGTTGAAGGATCAAATCCAGGTCTCGATCAATGAAGGGGTCGTGACTCTGGATGAGGAGAAAACGATGTCATTGGTGGACGAGAATCCTTTCCCTATAGTAGCCATGGTGGGTGTGGTTCCAGCACCGAGAAACAAAGCTAAGTCCAAGTACGAATTCTACACATATAATGCAGACTTGGCTCATGTATTGCTAGATGAATTAATTCAGGCGAACCTACTCAACATTCCTTGGGGGGCATATCCTTCAAAAGAGCAATTGGCAGGTAAAACGTATTGAAAATTTCATAATGCATGGAGCCATGATACTTTCGAATGTGTGCAGCTCAAGGACCAGGTGCAACAATGGCTCAACGAAGGGCGCTTGGTTATAGAGGAGGGCTACACGAAAGGACCACCAGAAGTGAGTTTTCATGTAACAATAGTGGATGTTGTTTGGCAGAAGAAGTCTGATAGGAAAGTAGTAGAGGAATCGCACAAAGACGGCGACGACGGAGAGAAGCCTAAGAAGGGCTAGCAAGAAGCTATTCCTGAAGCTTCGAGAGTGTTATTATGCTTCAGGTGTAAAGTCGAGTGTGGGATTCTGATTTCTTACAGTGAGTTTGAGACAGCGGTCAAGGCAGTCGAGGCGAAGGACACGCGTTCACTGCCAGAACACTATCAGCCCGCCAGCCCTACTGAGTCGTTGAAACAGGCAGAGGTCGGATTCAGGTTCCGCGAATCCAACCTGTACAAAAAAAATGCAAAAGCAGGGACATCAACAGTTAACCTACACTAGAGGTTCAAAAGGATATCTTGACAAAGCCCTATATCCCTTTAGCGTCAAGGAACATAATCAAGGATGACACCTGGTATCAAGGAGAAAGGTAAAACTGTCGAGATCAGGCATACTAAGATCATGAATATGCAGAAGAGGTATGGCAGAGCAAGGAGAAAACCGACAACTCTAGAGCAGGGTTTGATTAAACCAGAAGACCTGAGTCAGACAGCGGAGCAGCTGCGAAGGACAGTCGATAGACTCACTATTAAACCCTATGCATCATTAAAGAGAAATAGGGGGGAAGAGCCGATCATACCTCATAGAGAAGTGCTTTCAAGAGATTGTCTAGTACGCCAGGTTCCCCAAAAAGGAAGTCCGTGCTGGAAAGACTAGGCCCGGTGACTGTAGACAAGTTTACACCCTCTACTTCAGGAACCAAAGTTGATGCTACAGAGCCTGAGGCGAAGCGAATCAAGTCAGATCCTACACCTAAAAAAGGGGTGCAGGAGAAAAGGCTCCAGTGGCGGCCTAAATTGACTCAACCTAGTACTGAGGTTGTTTTAAATCAGCAAGCGCAAGAGCCTATACCTGAGGCTAAAAATGACAACACAATGGATACATTGTTGGTTACAGCCATGGTCCAAACATTCGCCGAGATTGATGCGACACCGGTGGTGCAGATAGCGGCAAGTGAACCAAAGCTGACTATGGACAAAGGCGTTTCCACAGATGAAGAGGAAAGAGAGGTGCAAATGCATTGCAAACATGGTCTATGTCATCTCTTCCAAATATGCTTTGCCAAAGTTAAGAGAAGTGTGTTCTGTCATTGAGTCCCAAGAAGCTATGGACGAGGTAGCATCAAAGCTGGAGAAAGTCACGATAGATTCGACAGCAGATTCGTCAGCGAGTGGTCCTCCAGAGATTACGGACGCCATGCGGGAATGGTACATGATGTTTTTGAGGCCTTTGCCTGCAATTATGGAACACCTTCGCCTCTTTACATTACAACAGACATCGATGGTACGAAGGTCAGCAAGATTTTAGTCGATGCTGGAGCTGTAGTAAGTATCATGACAGTGCGCACAATGACCATGCTCGGTATAAAGAAATCATTTGTGATTGAGACAACTATGACGGTCAAGAACTTCGCTAGTGGAGTTACAAAGACCTTGGGAATTCTGATAGGTAGACTGAAGGTGGGACCTTCAAACATTATACAGGGTTTCTTCATAACTGATTGTACTGCTACATACAGTTGTATTTTGGGCAGAGATTGAATCCACAGATCTGCTTGTGTACCTTCGTCAATGCATCAAGTGTTTCTTATGTGGGATCAGAATACCAGACGTGCAGAGTTGGTTAAAGCTGACCCTAAGTGTTTCTACCTCTCCTGAGATCACGGGACGGGAGGTCGAATCCTTAATTCCGGTTTCCTGCAACTGCACAAGTAACAACGCGTCAGGAGCCGGGACTAGAGTGGCTCAGTCTTCGACTCTCTGATGCTTAAGTCAACGTTTTGATGCTACTTGTATAGTACAGGAGTATGGGAGGAATAGTGAACTTACCTCTTTTGGGAATTCGTTCCTATTTTATAGGCTAGTGTTGAGGGTTTTGTCGTTAACTTTCGATCTGGGACTGTTTTCAGTGTTGTTCAGTCTCTCCCCTTTCGGGGGTGTTTAGTAGTTGTGAAGTGGTTCTAGCAAGTACATTGTTGCTGGACCTTCACTCTTTGAGTGTCTGCGGCTGGCTTGCCGTCGTTGCTTTGTCTGGAATAGTCTTTGGCGACTGGGTGATCATGCCTCATTCTCGGCATTGCCAAGCGTTCTTGGCTATGTATTAATAAGTCCCCAAGTCCCTAGTCCGAGAGAGCTCTTGGGTGGGGAGTTATTCGCAAGTTGTGACGAGAATGTGGCTTACCTGGGAGTTGGAGGCATGGTGTCGAGTCCCCACGCGAGGGTCGTAAGGTGGTTGGGGTTGAGTTCCGAGAACTCGATACAGACCTTTCCGCCATATCTCATGTGTGTCATAAATGGCTAGTTTATGAGGGACACGTGGGCATTTATGTCGAGTTTAAGGTCGTAACGGTTCCTTTGGTTGGGCGTTTTTTGTTTTGTGTGTAACTTGCGCTTAATTGACGCGCGTACATGGGGCGCGTCTTAAATGTCTCACACGGTCATGGTCGACGTGGCTGTTCCCTGACCATTGAGATGGGGAAGATGTGGATGGTCGTGGTTAATTTGGATGTCTATAAATAGACCTGGGGGAAACAGAGGAGGGAGTTTGTATTTTGAATAGAGGGCCTAGCGCTGAAAGAGCGGTTTTCAGGCTGTTGGAGAGGCGTTTTGGGAGAACTGTTAAATCGATCTGGGGAACGTTCAATTCCATCCTCAATCAGTTGGGTGCGAGTGCTTGGCTATTTGCAACCAGCTTCACTACCACTACGCATATCCGCGTTTTCAAGGAGGTATGAACTTGTCGATTCCTATTCTAAGCTCTTTTTTTTTGTTTTGTTTCAGATTGGTAGGGGTGGGGTTTTGTTTATGGTTTTCACATTGTTTGCAGTTTTTGTTGGTTGAATCTAAAGTAAGGGATTGGGTAGTTACTGTTGGGCTAGTTAGAGTTAAGGTAGCAAGAGTCTAACTCGTGAGGATGTAGGGTATGGCAGACCCGGTGTGGGTGTCCAGCGAGGAGATCGTTGTTGTCTCTAGCTCGACTGATCCTGATTTGGACACCTTGCACCGGTGGGAGGAAGAATTGGATTATCTTATGGTGGAGGTGGCACCTGATTTAGGAGAGGGCATTCCTGTTACGGATGCTGGGTCTCACGTGTCCTTGTCTGACCCTCTCTTGCAGGAGGTAGAAGAGTTCAGTATGGCGAAATCTCGGGAGGCTGACGACTCGTTCTGGGATCCTCCTAGCAAGAGTATGACATCGTCAGAGCTAAAGGCACTTAGGCAGAATTGGAGTATTCCCAATGAGGTCTTGTTACGACCCCTTACTAAGGGTATTAATTTTTTGGATCCCCCAGACGACTTTACATTGGTATACGAGTACTAGTTAAGATGCGGGTTGATATTCCCGCTACCCCCTTACGTGCAATACACATTGGCGTGTTTACATGTCGCCCCCGGGCAAGTCACCCCGATCATGTTGAGGCAGATAGTGGAGACGGGGGTGCTATTTCGTTTACTAGGGCAAGAGTTCCCCAATTTTGAGGAGTTCAACGCTTGTTGGCACATGGCGTATTGTGCTAAGAAGGGCAGCCGAGGTTGTGTGACGTTGAAGTCCTGGGGGAAGTTCAAGATTCTTGTAGAAGATCTGCCCACGTCTACTAACGAGAGCTAGCGTCGGAAGTGCTTTCTAATTGGGGGGTAGTGGCAAGAGTGACATGGACATCCATTCTGAGTACCCGGAGCGTTTCAAAAAATAGGTACCGTGTGTTGTGTCTTATGCTTTGTTATTGTTTGTACTGTTCTGCCCCTGCTGACTGCTGACTTTATGTAGTGCCCCAAGAGTATAAGTTAACCGAGCTAATGGAGCGTTGGATACGCAGGGTGCTGTGGGCATTCGAGTCTAGGAGCTCGTACCGGATATGCCTCCTTGGCGTATATAGTCATTTCGGTTATGCCCGAGTCTCGGGTCTGTATTTTACTTTGAATGTGTTTCCATTTTATGCTTTCTAGTCTGTGCTTGACCTTTATCTATTGTTTGTAGTGACGATGCCTCGGGACGGTGGGTCGCGGAAGAAGAAAGGTCCTTACAACAAGGTCTCTGACGAGGATGTACTGGATGGGCTGTGTGCCGAGGCTGATCACGCCAAGCGGTACGACATCGACTTGGAGACTGGCGAAGGGAAAGAGGCAGAGTTTGATGAGGGTGAGGACGATTTTTTGAGGTTGAAACTAGCAGATGAGGACTATGCTTATTTGCCTCCCTTGGTGGCAAGAGCAATGGGATTGGGCGACCAGGAAGTGGAAGACGAAGCTAGGGAGACCGAGGGTGGCGACTATGGCGATAGTCCTAAGCGGGTTCCTGTGGAGGAGGAGCTAGTCTTGGAGCCAGTTGGGGTGGAAAATATGGGTGACCCGCTAACTGGTGATGAGGATTTGTGATTGAGGAGGTGGATCATCTTATGCAGGAGTCTGAGGAGGTTGTTGTCACGAGAGCTAGGAAGAGGAAGGAGAGGGTCAAGTCATCGCGTGAAGGTCAACCGAAGAGGTCTCGTAAGGAAGGGCGTTCTGAGAGCTCCGGGAGTTTGGCAGAGATCACCCAAGCATTAGAGGGGACCAAGGAGGTGCAGCCTTACTTAGCGTAGATGGCTTACGACATGCGTCACCGCTCTCGCGACATCCATGCCTTGGAGGAGGTTGATCCCTTGGCTGGTGTTGCTCTCGCCAAGGAGAAGTGAACTCGGGTAAGTATCCACAATTCTCCATTTGTTCCTTTTCCTTCCATGCTTCTCTGCTTATGGATTAGTGTTGTCTGCAGGCGACGCTATTGATGTATGCTGCAAGTGAGAAGGCTATTACCCACTTGCAAGGTGGGGCGGAAGCTAACTGTCAGCAGCTGAAGGAGGCGGAAGAGAACAATCATGCCCTCTCGCAGCATCTTGAGCAGTTAGAGCAGGATGTTGTTATGTTCTGGGACTAGGCTGCTGTGTCTAGGAAGGAGGTTACCGAGTTGAAGGAGGCTATACTAGAGAAGGACAAGCAGGTGGAAGCTGGGGAGGTAGCTGCTGCTAAGGTGGTGTCTCTGGAAGCTGAGGTGGCGAGGTTGACGCAGGCCTTGGCGGAGCAAGAGAGGGCTTGGAAGCTGAAGTGTGCAAGGCCTGCCGAGGCTTGGAAGCTGAGTGATGCATATAAGCAGCAGCTGAGGAGTGCTTATAACCGGGGACAAGATGAGCTAAACAAAACTGGTTGCCAAGCCGGTTCGATAAATGAGGCGGCAATGCTCAAGTGGTACGCTAAGAGGGATGCTGCAAAGAAGGCTTGGGAGTAGATGACTCCTGAGCAGAGGAATCAGGCCGAGATCTCGCAGTCGCTGGCAAAGCAGCACGAGGCTTGGGGTGCTACATCCTCTGTCGCGCCAAAGGAAGTTCCTACTGTGGGCACGCCTCGGCCACTTACGGTGGTTGTTGCTTCTCCACTAAGGGCTCCGCGTCCCAAGGGTTCCCTTTCCACTCAAGTGGTGGTGTCGCAGGTTGCATCTTTTGTTGTTCAGCCTGTTGACCCTCGAGCACCCGGACTTGCGACGCCCCCGCGTTCTGAAGTGCAAAAGATTCCAGCCAGCAAGTCTCCTGTCACTGAAGTGCAGCAAGTGAGTTCGCTTGTACGCCCTAATGTGTCTGTGAGGCCTCCCCTGGCATCTCGTGAGCGATCTAAGCACGTATATGGCCAAAGGGTGTCAGTGAACATAAGCCAAGGTCGCGGGCGTGACAGTGGTTCAAGGAGTGGCGGTAGCGTGAACAAGTCTAGTGACATATCCTCTGGGGAGAAGTGATTAGCTCAGCTTGTACTTCGTTATTTTTTCTGTTTTTTTGCTTTTGTTTGCTGTTGAAACAATGTTTGTTGGTTGTGGCGTGGATAGCCATTTGAACAATTTGTAGTTTATGAATTTCCTGGGAGTCCAAGCTGGTACTTGGCGTTATTGCTTTTTATTTAAATGAATGTGTTCGTTTGTGGTTCACTTCTTGTTGTTGTTTTGTTTCGTGTTCTTGACATGGTATGTTAAAAAAAAATTGTGGAGAGAAAACATAGCATCTTCATTTAGGATAGGCCGCTACTAGGCAAGGTGTACATTTGATTTGAGCCACTACTGGGCTAAGGTACACAAAATGATGAAGTGCTAGCTATCGTGTTGGCTTTCGAGATTGATAATTTAAACAGGGTAGAAGTGGAGGTGGCGAGCATTCCAGGGGTGGGGTAGTACTCGGCCATCAGTGTCCCCGAGATAGAATGTAGCTGGTCTTGGGGCATTAACTATCTCGAGTGGGCCTTCCCACTTTGCTTTGAGTCCAGTTGGGTGGGGGATGACTTCCTTCATCACCTAATCACCTACTTTCAGGCGGCGGGGGACGACTTTTTTGTTGTAGTGTTGAGCAATCTTCTGCTTGTTGTTGACATTCCTGAGGTGTGCCTTGTCCCGGCGCTCTTTTAGGAGATCCATGTTAAGTCTTATCCCCGTGACGTTCGTCTCGGGATCGTATGTCGTGACACATTCACTCGGGACCTCCATTTCTACAGGAATCACTGCTTCGGTGCCATAGGTCAAGAGGTATGGAAATTCACCTATGGCTATTGTTGGGGTGGTATGAAGTGTCCAAAGGACTTCTGAGAGCTTAGCAGCCCACAACCCTTTGGCATCTTCCAGGCGTTTCCTCAAGTTCTTCATGATGAGCTTGTTTATGGCTTCCACCTGGCCATTGGTTTGAGGGTGTGCTGGGAAGGCATAGAAGATTGTGGTGCCTTGCTCGGAGAGCAATTCTCTGAATGTATCATTGTCAAATTATGTCCCATTATCTGTGATGATGGCATGTGCACTACCAGAAGAAAGACTTTAGCCGACGAAAAAAAAAAAACCAGGCCGACGAAGCATTTTTTCGTCGGCTAAAGTGGACTTTAGCCGACGACATTTTCCTTCGTCGGCTAACTGAAATTTTCGTCGGCTATGGTAAACTTTAGCCGACGAAAAAAAAATTTCGTCCGCTAAAGAATTTATTTCGTCGGCTAAAGTTCACAGACTATGGCCGACGAAATATTTAAAAGTTTAACCGACGAAATTAATATGTCGTCGGCTAAAGTGCTTTATATTTGCGATCTGGACAGCAGCAGCTCATCTGGGAAAAAAAACGGCCGAAGAAAAAACGGGAGAAAACGTTTGGGTGTTGTCGAAATCTGTCCATAATTAGTTTGTGGAGCCATATATAGGTACGTATATGTATATATATGTTGATTAATTGAGTTTTATTTGAGTTTATCGATTTTGATTATGATTGAGTTTATTGATTTTGATTATGATTGAATTGATTAATTTTGAGTACGTTGGATGTATATATATATATATATATATATATATATATATATATATGTGTTGATCGATTTGGTTGATGATTTGAATTGATAATATATATGAATTAATTTGTTGTTAATAAATATTAGTACATATATATATGTTATTAATTAATTTATAATATATTATTGTGTTGATATGGTACGGTATGAAGTTGTTGTTAATTAATTTGTGTTAATATATATTAATTGTGTTAATTATATATATATATATATATTAATATATATTAATTGTGTTAATTTGTGTTAATATATTAATTGTGTTAATTATATATATATATATATATTAATATATATTAATTGTGTTAATTTGTGTTAATATATATTAATTGTATTAATTGTGTATATATTGTTGTTAATTAATTTGTGTTAATATATATATTATTGTGTTAATATGATATGTGTGTGTGTTAATTAATTAGTTATTAATTAGTTGTACGTAGTACGTAGAATATATACTAAATGAATTGAGATTTTATATATGGCATGAAATTTCATTAATAATTAGCTAGCAGCGTTATAAATATATATTTTGTTATATTTTCAGGATATGGATAAGAGTTGGATTTCGCTTCCAAAATGGGACAAAAGATACGGTGCAGGAGTTATGAGTTTTATAGAATATGCGCTGGCTAATGCTAACGGGAATACAATTTTCTATTGCCCGTGCACGAAATGTCAGTGTCGCAACGATATGCATCGATTTCCCATTGACAAAGTATGGCAGCACTGAGGAGTAACGGGTTTTGGGAGAAGTACACATGTTGGTTATATCACGGTGAAACATCATCAGGGGATCCGCATGATCATGGGCAATTTTCTGAGACGGGCAGTACATCCAACGATCCAACAAACGGCATTCATCAACGACATGTTTCCTTATGAGAGCGGTGTATGCGCTCAAGGACAGTATATGCCTGACCCGGTGCAGCCCTTCCCTAGAGCTGTCAACACTGCTGGTATTGAAAAGTACAACAAACTGCTTGCTTTCCAACAGACCCCTGTGTACCCCGGTTGTCAGAAGACCGTTCTTGAAAGTGTGATGGACGTAATGAAGATTAAAGTTGAGACAAAATCGACCGTGAAGGCTGTTGATGATTATCTACAGTACACTGCTTCGATGCTGCCCCACGGTCATCGTCTTCCTACCACTCATCGTAAGGTCCGATGTATCCTGAAAGATCTTGGGCTTTCCTACATCAAGATCCATGCATGCAGATATGACTGCGTTCTCTTCTGGGGTAAAGATCCAGAAGGGAATGACCTTGGTGGGCTTGACGCATGTCCGGTATGTCACACTGACAGGTATAAGCTGACTCCTGCAGGCAATAGGAAACCTGTGAAGGTACTTCGGTATTTCCCGTTGAGGGATAGGCTTGAGCGGTTGTACATGTCTTCACACACGGCCAAAGCTATGAGATGTCACGTTGATAGGGAAATGCATGACGAAGATACCTTATACACCCTGCTGACAGGGAGGCTTGGAAGCATATAGACAGGGAGTTTCCTCATTTTACGTCAGAGGTCCGAAATGTGAGGCTCGGGCTCTCATCCGACGGGTTCAACCCTTTTGGCAACATGAGTCTTCAATACAGTGTATGGCCGGTGATTTTGGTACCGTACAACCTTCCTCCATGGATGTGCATGAAGAAGGAATACAATATGTTGAGTTTGTTGATTCCGGGACCCGGTTATCCAGGGAAGTGTCTCGATGTGTATTTGAGACCTTTGATTGAAGAGCTTCAGTTTTTGTGGGAAGTTGGTCATCCCACTTATGACAAGTACATGCACGAGATGTTCCAGATGCATGTCATGGTTGTTGGTACCATCAGTGATTTTCCTGCCCGTGGGATGTTGTCGGGCAACGTTGTTAGGGATACAAGGCTTGTCCAGAGTGCCTTAGCGATGAGGGGAGCAGCAGTCATTGCAACAAGATATGCAGATTGGGTCACCGTGCTTTCCTTCCATATAATCACGATTGGCGGTTCGATGACAAGGCATTTGATGGGACCGTAGAACACGGTGTGCCTCCCAGAAGATGGACGGGAGAAGAAATTTTAGCAGTGCTTAATGAGTACGATTTTGGGCAGCTCAGCAATCATCCCAATATTGTTGCAGCAATACCTGAAAGACCCGACAGGTACAAATTCTGGACACATAAGGGCATATTCTGGGAACTCCCATACTGGAGTAAGTTGCTGATCAGGCACTACCTAGATGTGATGCACATAGAAAAGAATGTTTGCGACAGTGTGGTGGGCACAGTGTTGAACTTGGAGGGGAAGACGAAAGACGGTCCTAAGGCACGCATTGATCTAAAAAAAATGCAGTTAAGAAGACGTCTGTGGTTGAAAGAAGGGAAGAAAAAAATGCCTCAAGCTCCTTACACCGTGAAACCTGACTAGAAGAACGTAATTTTCAGGTGGATGAGTTGTGTGAAGTATCCTTAATAATTTTAAAGCGGGTCGTTCGGTGCGAATTCGTGATGAAGAGCCAAGGCTTATTGATGTTGATCCAAATCAAGAAACATACGAAGACTCTGGCGATGAGGAAAGACATAGATTACCAGAAATTAATTCTGACACCGAAGAAGACTCATCGGATGATTCCGATTACGAGCCTTAGTTTTAATTTCTTCGGATGTAATACATTAATTTGTAATAAAAAAGATTGTATTACCTTCATTTCTAGTTTACATATATTGAATTCATATTTCTGTTATTTTATATGAATTTTGGTGATATATGAACAGGAAATTTGTATGGTTTAAACCTTCTGTTTTAGGGTTTGTATTTTTTTACTTAAGCCGACGAAATACAACATAAGTCGTTGGCCTAAACCCTCTTAGCCGACGAATTATATTAAAAGTCGTCGGCTAAAACCGTCTAAGCCGACGAAAACTACTAGAAGTCGTCGGCTAATGTATTTTAAAGCCGACGAATTGAAAAGGAAGTCGTCGGCTAAAATAACTTATAACCGACGAATTGAAAAGGAAGTCGTCGGCTAAAATAACTTATAACCGACGAATTGAAAAGGAGACTCGTCGGCTAAAACCATCTTAGCCGACGAAGTATAGTAGAAGTCGTCGGCTAAAACCATCTTAGCCGACGAATACCCTAATATTTCGTCGGCTTTATTAATTTTTATATTTTTTATTACATAGTATAGCCGACGATGATTTAGGGTATTCGTCGGCTAAACCCTAAACTTTTTCTGTTACATACTATAGCCCTATCTTCGGTGGTATTTTACGTAAAATTTTTATACGACTTGTTGTGTCTCATCAATTTGAAAATATTTTCAGTTGAAGGTCCGGCCAAAATACGAAATTTAGACGGTCCAACGACCTTTTCCGTGCATTTAGGGGTTTGACTTATGGGATTGACCGTCCGGATCGAGCACTTAACCTGGTCAGATCAAGTTGAATTTTTTCCCATACATGTATTTTATCATGATGGTCAGATTTGACCGTCAGATTTTATTTTCTCAAGTTTGATCATCACAGTCAGAACTTGCCTACTAATGTTATACAACTTGTTTACTAAGTGTTAGGTAAATGTTCCGTTTCAAAAACAAACTATACGTAGAACCTTCAAACGTGAAAAAGTCGTGAAATAAGACATGACCAGAATGGTGAAATACGTCTACGGTTGAAAAATCAAGGTATTCTAGTCATGTCTCGGTACCGATAGTTGCGGTCAATTCAATTTTCAATTCTTTCTCCCTATGGGTAGCCCTATCTTCGGTGGTTATTTTGCGTAAAATTTTTATACGACTGTTGTGTCTCATCAATTTGAAAATATTTTCAGTTGAAGGTCCGGCCAAAATACGAAATTTAGACGGTCCAACGACCTTTTCCGTGCATTTAGGGGTTTGACTTACGGGATTGACCGTCCGGATCGAGCACTTAACCTGGTTAGATCAAGTTGAATTTTTTCCCATACATGTATTTTATCATGATGGTCAGATCTGACGGTCGGATTTTCGTTCTCAAGTTTGATCATCACGAGCAGCAGTCACAGTTTGATGAATGTATAAAAAGTTATAAAGCCGACGAATTTAAAAGATTATAGCCGACGAATTTGTGTTTAGCCGACGAATTTCAAAGGTTTAGCTGACGAATTTTAAAGGTTTAGCCGACGAATTTTAGCTTAGCCGACGAGATTATTATCTTTAACCGACGAAATATTATTTCGTCGGCTAAAGTGTACGGTAGCCGACGAAATTATTACCTTTAGCCGACGAAATAATAATTTCGTCGGCTAAAGTCTTCAGGTATAACCCAGCTCGACTGGTTGTATGCCCTAGCCTCCATCCTTTTCCTCTCCCTCTCCGAAATTCGCCTCCTCTGCCTCCGCTCCCTCTCCCGGTCGCCGCCCTCTCCCTCTCCCTCTCCCTCTCCCTCGCCCTCGCCCTCGCCCTCGCCCTCGACCTCTCCCGCTCCCTCTCCCTCTCCGGCTGGCCTCCGCTCCCTCTCCCTCCCTCTCCGGCCGGCCTCCGCTCCCTCTCCCTCTCCGGCCGGCCTCCTCCTCTTCCTCCTCTGGCCTCCTCCTCCTCCTCCTCCTCCGGCCGGCCGGCCTCCTCCTCCTGCTGCTCCGACCGAATTCTGCTGCTGCTCCGGTCCTCCCTCCTCCTCCTCGAGTACGTTTTTTGAGCTTCGGTTATTTTTAATGTTGTGGTGTTGTTGTGTATATAATGTTGTGGTGTTGTTGTGTATATTTGTATTTAGGAAGTGTATATTGTTATTTAATAAGTGTATATTTGTATTTAGTATTTAGGAAATGTATATATTTGTTTTGTATTTTGTGTTTGTTTTGATTTTCCGGTCAATTGCAATGTTGTGGTGTTGTTAGGAAGTGTATATTTTTATTTTTGAAGTGTATATTTAGGAAGTGAAAATTAGTATTTAGGAAGTGAAAATTAGTATTTAGGAAGTGAAAAATAGTATTTAGGAAGTGAAAATTAGTATTTAGGAAGTGCATATATTTTTTACATTTTTAAAATGAGTTTGCATTTTTTGATTTTGTGGCCTTGATTCAAATTAATATTTTAAATAGGATGAGCGGTAATATTAGATCGACGAAGGGTTCGAAGGGTCAAAGGTCCGTATCGTCTGAGGGAACCTCTACCAACCCTCAGACGTCGTTTCAGGGCCCTATGACAGCTAGACATGCGAGCCTTCTGCAGACAGTGCAGAGGCAGCCGGAGGTGCCCCCTTCATCGAGGCAGCGGGGCTTCCTTTATTCCGCGAGGCAGTTGTTTGCTCAGCCTCAGACGGAGGTGTCTGCACCCCGTATGCCTGAGATACACCGGGCGCCCACTCCAGCTCCTACTTCTTCGGATAGTGGGTCATCTGGGGTAGAGATGCCGCCGCCTCACCTATTCCTTCCGCGGATGATACCGGCCATACCTGTAGTCGATGACTCAAGGACGCCGATTTATCCACTACCCCCGCCAGTGGCTCCATCAGCGGCGTAACGGTTCGTGCCTTTTGATACGTCTCTTATTTCCGCGAGGGTATCATCATCGGAGGCGGAATCCGTCGCGTCCGCGTCCGATCCCTCAGGTAATGAAAGATGAATGATTTGTTTTGTTATAATTCTCCGATTCCGATTTTAATAATCAATTTGGTTTATCATGTCATAGGCACCGTCGGAGCGAAGCCGGCAAAGAAGAAGAGAGGCCCCGTCATAGGAAAGGCTCTGGAGAAGATCGTCGGTACCTCAGGGAGGATTGTCATCGGTACTGACGGGGATGGCGAAGTAGTATCGGGCGGAAAGTCGAGGACGTACTCCGGCCGCGTGGGAGCGCTCATTAGGGATAGAGTCCCTATGTTGTGGTCAGACTGGGGCGAGGTCCCGCAGGAGGTTAAAGACATGGTCCATAACGCGATGTCGGTGAGTTTACAAAATGCCTGAATAATATTATGTATTACATTGTAGATTTCTGGAAAAACTAAACTAATAAACGGTTAAATGCAGGTGTGGTTTGAGGTTCCCGAACCCTTGAAGAGCAGCTGGGCGGACTTTGTGCATGGGGGAAGGTACGTTGGGAAATTAATGAAAAAACAAAACTGTCTGTCATATTAATAATATTTCTAATATTTTTGTTGTATCTGTAGGTACAAGGAGTGGAAGAACGAGTTGCGGACCCATTGGACTACGCACGGGAACGCACGTTCTGCTACCCCTGCTGAGTTTCAGTACAGAGAGTACGAGTGGCGTTGGCTTCTGACATCAGAATTCAACAACCCTCGTAAACAGGTATTTAAATAAATTAATTAGTTAATTTATCATTAAGTACGTGTGTTTTAAAATATTTTACTAATAGTTTACTTTTTTCTTTGAAGGCGGTTTCCCGGGCGAACGCTCAGAACCGGCAACGCAACACAAGGAACCATCATGCCGGTTCTAGACCGTTCGCTGTCTTCATGGACGAGGCGGCCAGGGAACATCCAGAGGTCAACCAGTACGTCTATACGTACGAGAAGGCATATCCTGACTCCCAGGAGGATATAGTAAGTAATCTTTCATTTTTACGGAATTTTTAATTTTACTAATATATATGTTAAAATGTTAATTAATAATTTTTTTCCTATCCAATTAGGCAAGGGTGAGGGAGGCTAGTGACGAGGTGATGAGTGCTATAGTGAGGGAGACATGGCCGGACACGCAGGAGGAAGAGATGTCCGAAGCCATTTCTCGGATTGACACTTCAGATCCGAGGGTTGGGGCGAGGATCATGGGCACAGCCTTCCCACCGCGAGAAAACAACTTCTACTGCCGGGGTCTAGGAAAGAAGGGCCAGGGGGTCTTGAAGACCACTCCAGGATTTCAACGAAAGGCAGCCTCGACCAGCAGCAGGACGACTCAGCTAGAGTCGGAAGTTGAGAGACTACGGAGAGAGCAAGCCGCTCAGGCTGCTCATGCTGACGCTTAGGCTGCCGCTCATGCCGCCCAGTTCGCCGAATATATAGATCCTATACTAGAGCCCTACATGCCGCCCAGCATGCCCAGCAGAAGCAGATGTACCAGTACTTCTAGGATTTGGCAGCTGCCCAGCTTCAGGGACTTCCACCTCCGCCCATGCCTGCGCCTATAGACATACCTCAGCTGCCGGAATCTCCTCACCAGCAGGCCCCAGATCCGATATTGATTTAGATCATTTAGATTTTGTGTAGTGTTGATACCTTATATAGTTTTATGTGCTTCTTGTTGGTTATATATATGGAATTGTTTTGGTGTATTTTGCAGCTTGCTTGGAATGGTAATTTAAGAATTTTGTGTATTTTTTTATACTGGAATGGAGGTATAGCCGACGAAATACGTCACAATTCGTCGGCTATAGTTTTTTATTTTTATTTTTTTATAGTTTAGCCGACGAATTATGGCATGTTTCGTCGGCTAAACTCTACTATAGCCGACGAAAGAGGCTCTATTTCGTCGGCTATAATTATTTTTTAATTTTTAATTATATACTTTAGCCGACGAATATATTAGCTCCGTCGGCTAAAGCTTGGAGTATAGCCGACGACGTGTTGTGTCGTCGGTTTAAGTCTGGGAGTATAGCCGACGACGTCCTCTGTCGTCGGCTAAAGTCTGGGAGTATAGCCGACGAAAGATAGAGTCTATTTCGTCGGCTTAAATTCATGAACAAAAGCCGACGACAAAATAGTTCGTCGGCTAAAGTCTGGACAATAGCCGACGACGGTCTATGGGTTCGTCGGGTAAAGTCATCGTCGATGACCCTTTCCCGACAACACTATCGCCGTCGGCTAAGACTTTAGCCGACGAGTTAGGATAACAGGCTGACGAAATTAATTCGTCGGCTAACGTACTTCTCCTGGTAGTGGTGGTACCCCAAACCGGCAATATAAATTACGCCATAGGAAGTTTATCACCTTTTCAGTTGTGATTGTGGCAAGGGGTTCTGCCTCTATCCACTCATGTTATAGTCCACAATGAGAATTGTAAATTTGAGTTGTCCCGGGGCTATGGGTAGCCGTCCTATAAAATCGAGTCCCCACTGATTGAAAGGGACTAGGGAGATGATGACAGACAGTGGCACTGGAGGGTGATGGGCAAAATTAGCAAATTTGTGGCATTGAAGGCATGCTTGGACAACTGCATTTGCATCCTGCTCTAATGTTGGCCAATAATATCTAGCTCTAAGTGCCTTGAACATGAGGTTTCGTGCACCCGCAAGGGTTCCACAAACCCTACTATGAAGTGACTTCAACACTTTATGCCCCTCCTCTGTGGGCAAGCACTTTAGGAAGGGACATGACTGACCACAACGGTATAGCTTGTCGTCTCGGAGTAGGTAGAGTGAAGCTTTATGGCGCAACCGCTGTGCTTCTCTTTTGTCCTAGGGCAGGGTGCCATTAAAAAGGAAGGCCACATATGGGTCCATCCATGAGGGCTGGCTAGTTGTCTCGAGGAAAAAGATTTCTGAATAAGCTTTCGAGATGCTGGGCTTATCCAAGATTTCTATGTGCACATCTGGTGGCTTGGACTCGGGAGGAGCTGTGATGAGTCTCACGAGGGTGTCTGTCTTTGAATTCTTAGTCTTGGGGATTTGTGTGAGTTTGAAAGATGTGAAGTGCTGTAAGAAGGCGCCAGCTAGGCTTTTGTAGGGCCCCAAGTTATTCTTGTTGGCTTTGAAGTCTCCTGCCACTTGATTCACTACAAGTTGAGAATCACTGAATATGTGGATGTGTAGAGCTCCGAGTTCCTGATAAAGTTGAATGCCTGCTACGAGGGCCTCGTATTCAGCTATATTGTTGGATGCTTTGAACTCGAACCGGAGAGCATACTCATAAGAATGTCCCTCTGGATCTGTGATGATTATTCCTGCCTCACTTAACCTATTGTTTGAGGATCCATCGACATGGAGTTCCCAGATTGCGTCCTGGGGGGGAGCGTCTGCATTTGGGCTGTCGTGGTCTAGGGGAATAAACTCAGTAATGAAATCTGCCGCCGCCTACCCTTTTATTGTTGTTCTTGGCTTGTATGTATGTCAAATTCACCCAGCTCGATTGCCCATTTTACCAGGCGCCTTGAAGTTTCAGGTTTTTGAAGTATTTGCCGCAAGGGATGATTGGTTAAAATATGAATTGTGTGAGCTTGGAAATATGTGTGAGCTTTATTGCTGCAGTAATGAGGGCTAGAGCCAACTTCTCAATGTCAGGGTAGCGAGTCTTAGGATCAGCAAAACCTCTGCCACAGTAGTATACTAGGAGTTCGCTGGCATGCTCATGTCGTGTGAGAGCGGCACTAATGGCTGTAGCAAAAACAGCCAAATCTATGTAAAGCACTTCTCCCGAGACAGGTTTTGATAAGAGAGGAACTGCGGCGAGGTAAGCTTTGATGTTATTGAAGACATCGTCATGTTCTAGGCCCCATGCCACATTCTCCTTATATTGGGTTTTTAGCAATTGAAAGAATGGGTGGCATTTGTCTATGAGGCGGGAGATGAAACGAGCCAAGGCTACCAAGCATCCCTTGAGGCACTGCACCTCATTCCGAGTAGTCGGAACAGTCATATCGAGTATGACTTGTATCATTTCTGGGTTAGCTTCAATTCCTCTTTCACTGACCATGAAGCCCAAAAACTTTCCTCCCCCAACGGCTAAGATACACTTTTATGGGTTGAGGCGCATCCTGTGAGCCAAGAGCTTAGTGAAGATTTTGTCTAGGTTGGCAATGTGATCATCATTGGTCACACTTTTGCTAGCATGTCATCCACATATACCTCCATGAGCTCCCTAATTTTTTCCTCAAACATGGCATTAACTAGCTGTTGATAGGTTGCCCCTGCGTTCTTGAGTCCAAAAGGCATGACCCCGTAACAGTACAGTCTCTTGTCTGTAACAAAAGTAGTGTGTTCCTGATTTGTGGGGTGCATTTTGATTTGGTTGTATCCTGAGTAAGCATCCAGAAAGCTAAGCATCTTGTAACCAGCTGTGGAGTCAACCAGCTGGTCAATCTGTGGCAAGGGGAAGCTATCCATGTGACATGCTTTGTTGAGAGTAGTGTAGTCAACACACATTCGCCACTTTCCATTGGGCTTGGGAACCATGACAACATTGGAAACCCATACTGGGTAAGAGACCTCTCGAATGAACTTGATCTCTTTTAGCCGTTGGACCTCGGCTTGGATGGCCCGATACTTTTCCGGGTTAAAGGCACGCCTTTTCTGCTTGACAAGGGGATAGTCTTTGAGGATGTTAAGTTTGTGTGTGATGATATCATGGGAGATGCCTGGCATGTCGGCATAGGACCAAGAAAAGACTGCTTGTTTATCCTGGAGGAAGGAAATGAGTTTCTGGCGGAGCTCTGGGTTAAAGTTCGTGCCTATGTGGACCTTTCTCTCAAGGACACTGGGTGTCAAAGAGACCCATTTTGTTTCTTCTGCTGGGTTAGGTCTCGGGACTTGCTTCTTCTTTTCCTTCCCGTCAGGGTCGTCCCTGGGATCATCAATGGGTTCCGAGGGGCTGAGTGGCAACATATCATAGGCACCATGCCCCTGTTGAATGGCATTAAGGTGGCAATGTTCAATGACTGCCCTATCTCCTTGGATTGTGAGTATGCCTCTCGGGGTAGGTACTTTCATGAGTAGCATGTGTCTTGCAATGAAGCATTGTAGTCCCCAGATGATGTCACGACCTAAAATGAGGTTATGAGATGAGAGGCAATCGACTATGAGAAAGCGTGCCATGATGGAAGCACGACAGGGATTGGTTCCCACTGAAACCGTCAAGGCTGTACAATTTCTCTCGAGAAGCTGACAAGAGGATCGTGGTTGTTGTACAACTTAGCTCGGTCACGCCGAGCCCTCTATAGTAATCGGCAAACATTACACTGACTGCCGCTCCTCTGTCCACAAGGGCTCTATGGCACCTGTAGTGATCCACCTAGACATTGATTATGAAGGGTTCATTGTGATGACAACTTATCGTATCTTCCCTCTTATAAAATGGCACTTGGTCCCATGCTGATGGGGTAGTGGTGACACCTCTTTGTATTTCAAGAATTTCCAAAGGGTTTGTACATTGCCTTTTTGCAGAAGGTTGACGAGGGCGGAGTCGCGGGGCTCCACCATGCAGGGTTAGGATCTGGCCATGAACCTCAATGGCGTTAGCTCCTGTTGCGGAAGTGCAATACCGGTGGAGTTGCCCGTTACGGATTAAGTATTCTATTACATTACGGAGGTCATGGCACATCTCAGTGGTGTGGCCTTGTTCCCTGCTGCCCGTCGGGGCTTTTTTGGATACTTGTTCTTAGATGGGGGGGAAATGAGATCTTTGTGCTTGGCCCATATGTCTTTGTATGTAGTGGTCAGGGTAGTGTGGACCTCATAACGAGGTGGTACGGAGGAGCGACATTGCTGCTGCTGGGGGCTCTGCTCTCGGGACCGATAAGGATGGTCCCGTTTCCCGCTGCCCAATGTGGCGACGATTTGAACCATGTCCCTGGTTGTTATCCCGGGAGGTGCCATGTTGTTTGCCCTTGGTTTGCCCTCTATCATAATGCTCATACTTCTGCTGGGGTTGTTGCTTGGGGGTGGAGCTGGGAGCGCTAATGTGGTGGGGTTGGAATGCTCAAATGTGGCGAACTCGGCACGTGCCCAAAGAACAGCAAGGTCCATTAAGCGTCGTATGACCCAGGAGGGTTCCTATTGATCTCCATTAGGAAGTTGCCGGGAAGCAAGGCTTGACTAAAAGCTTGTTCGGTAACTCGGGGCTCCAAATTGTGACAACGTGCCGTGGATGATTGCCATCGAGATAGCAATTTATGGAGTCCTTCACCTTCTTTTGCTTGATGTGAAACAAAGCATCTACACTCCGGTAAATACTAGCATGGAGTATGAAACGGTTGAGAAAGCGTTCCGCGAGTTGATCAAAATTATCAATGGAGTTGGGCAGCAGGTTAAGGGACCAACTAAGTGCTTCATCTGAAAGGGTTTCCTGGAAGGCGTGATAGGCCATGGCATCTATGTACCTAGTGGAGCTGCATAACGACAAGAATGTTTCAAGGTGGAGATGAGGGTCCCCGGCTCCCTTATATTTGTCCACTTTGAAAAGCTTGGCCTCGGGTGGCCTTTTTTCCATTTGCACCCGCGGCATGATGGGACTTGGGCGATGTCCATACCTCGAGAATAGAAGTCGCTGGCTCCCGCAACTCTCAATGCCTTCAATTTGCGAGGCCAACTGAGTGACAAAGTTGCTGAGCTGAAGGAGAAGTGGGGTTTGCATATCGAGAGGTGGGTGCGCAGTGTTAGTATAAGTGGAGGTGGGACTGGGGACTGGTGGATCAGATTGGTCGGGTTGGTTGATTAGGGGGATGGGCTCACTAGCAACTGTGGATGGTTGCGGGGCTGGAAGTGGGAAAGATGGGTGGGTGAGTGGATGAGTTACGTAGATGATTTGGTTGGGGCCTCCTGGGACCATGGAACTATTCTGTCCTTGGTTAGGAAAAAGAGATGTCAAGGTGGGGTCCGGGGTGCTAGTGACCCTTGCTGCTCGTTCCAGGGTGTCATTGTAGACGTTACGATGGTCTAGTGTGGCTCGTAGTAAGAATTGTTCTTTTTCTAGCTCGATAATGTGTACTTGGTACGCTTCGGCCTCTGTTTTATCCTTAGCAGCTTGCTCTGGGAACAAATGGAAGTCTCTTTTCAAAATTTCAAGGGCTGTTGCGGCATCGGGGTGGTTAATAGGGTCGCAGTTGTGGTAGTTTGGTTAAGGGATGTGTCTCCGGATTAGAATAGTTCTTTTTCTATCTGTGACCCGGGGTCATTTGGGTCATCCACAATTTCCACCCTTTTTCCGATTTAAATGGGAGTTCCACAAGAGGGGCCCCTCTTTTTAGCGCCAATTGTTTCTACCTCTCCCGAGATCACGGGACGGGAGGTCGAATCCTTAACTCCGGTTTCGTGCAACTGCACAAGTAACAACGCGTCAAGAGCCAGGACTGGGGTGGCCCAGTCTTCGACTCTCCGGTGCTTAAGTTAGCGTTTGGATGCTACTTGTATAGTACGGGAGTATGGGAGGAATAGTGAACTTACCTCTTTTAGAAATTCATGCCTGTTTTATAGGCTAGTGTTGGGGGTTTTATTGTTAACTTTCGATGTGGGACTTTTTTCAGTGTTGTTCAGTCTCTCCCCTTTCGGGGGTGTTTAGTAGTTGTGAAGTGGTTCCAGCAAGTACATTGTTGCTGGACCTTCACTCTTTGAGTGTCTGTGGCTGGCTTGCCGGCGTTGCTTTGTCCGGAATTGTCTCTGGCGACTGGGTGATAATGCCTCATTCTCGGCATTGCCAAGCGTTCTTGGCTATGTATTAACACTAAGCCATTCTCTGTATCTGCAAATGAGATAGGTGCAGACTATTACAGCAGCGATTTACGTCCTTTGACAGTGGTTGGCATCGACTAAAGTGGAAAACTGATTGGGGTTACGTCCACCGAGTTAACACAATAGGGACTCTCTCAGGTCAAATTCGATACATCTAGACCTGGCCTCATGGTGCTAAACCCAACCAGTGATCAATGTTAACACACTTAGAAGGAGAAGAGTTACAAGCATTCGAGTTAATGCGTCAGCGTTTGGTTGTACATATGGAAGAAAAGGAAGCTTACGAACGGTTACCAACAATTAAATGTGTGCCTAAAGATGTGTTGGAAGTAATTGATGAAGAAGAGGAAGTTATCTTACCAGCTCCGGCTGCATTAGATGACACTCCATCTCAAGTTAAAGATCCAGTAGAGAAAGTCAACCTGGGAACTGAAGAGGAGCCCATGGAGGTTGGACTTAGTAAGTTGTTAGAACCTGAGCAACGACAAGAGCTCATTGCGTAGAGAAATACGAAGATATTCCGGGTTTGTCACCCGAATTGGTTTGTCATGTTTGCCTACCACACCAGGGGAGAAGCCAGTGCAATAGGAACCGCGGCGAATGAAGACTGAAACAGCGAACACCGTGAAAGAGGAAGTGGAGAAGATATTCAAGTCCGATATCATCGTAGTAGCCAAGTATAATGAATGGTTGTCCAACATAGTTCCTGTTCGCAAGAAGAATGGTAAGATTCGGGTCTGTGTGGATTATAGAGATTTGAACAAAGCTACTCCGAAAGATGTGTACCCTATGCCTGTGGTGGATATGCTCATTGATGTTGTCACTGGACACGAAATGCTTTCTTTTATGGACGACACTGCTGGTTATCATCGGATCCCAATTGCGGAAGCAGACAGACACAAAACAGCGTTCCGGTGTCCGGCTTTCATTAGAGCTTTTGAGTACGTGGTAATGCCTTTTGTTTGAAGAATGTCGGAGCCACGTATCAGCGAGCTATGAACCTAATTTTCCATGAAATTCTTGGTAAGATTTTGGAGGTTTACATCGATGACGTGGTAGTCAAGTCAAAAGTCAAACAAGACCACATTGCAGACCTCAGGAAAGTGTTTGAACGTATGCGAGCACACGGACTTTGAATGAACTTCGCCAATTGTGTGTTTGGGTTACAGGCAGGAGAATTTTTGGGTTTTGTCGTCCACCAAAGGGGTATTGAGGTGCTTGGAGATAAAACAAAGCTGTTATTAATGCGCCTGCGCCAAAGACTAAGAAGGAGTTACAGCAGCTATTGGGCAAGATCAACTTCCTTAAGAGATTAATTTCAAATTCAGCTGGAAAGTCAAGCCTTTTTCTTCTCTGCTGAAGCTGCAAGGTGCCAAGGAGTTTGTATGAGAGCTGTGCCACCAAGAAGCTTTCGACAGAATAAAGGAGTATATGGCTAATCCCCCGGTCCTCGTTCCTCCTAAGCCTGGTATGGTATTCCTTAAAGCTCTACATCTCAGCTTCTGAGAGTTCCATTGCATGCCTTTTGGCCCAGGATGATACTAACCAAGACGGTCGGACCGTTGAGCGGGCCATCTACTACTTGAGTACATCCCTTTTGGATGCTGAAACCAGGTATTCGCCTATTGAGAGGTTGTGTTTGGCTTTGTACTTCGCGGGTTGTAAACTCCGGCATTACATGCTTTCTTTTACAATTGTGGTAGTAGCTCAAACCGACCTGGTTAAATATATGTTGACACGGCCTATTCTTCGAGGCCGAATTGGTAAGTGGATGTTCGCTTTGTCAGAATTTTCTTTACAGTATACACCACTTTGAGCACAGACCGGTCAAGCGGTCTCTGACTTTCTACTCCACCATCCTATTGCTGAGGATCATTATTTTCGGGACTTGGAAATTGGGGCTGTCTATCTTCAGCCGTGGACTTTATATTTTGATGGTTCCAACACTGACACACTATCCGAGACGGCATCTCATTGGTCAGTCCGTCTGAAGGTAGATTTCTTATTCATTTCAGCTAGAATGGCGTTGTACGAACAACCAAGCAGAGTACGAAGCTGTCATAATAGGATTGGAGATGTTACTAGACCTTGGCGCCCAGGATGTTGACATACTTGGTGATTCTTTGTTGGTCATCAATCAATTACGAGGTGAATTCCAATGTGTCAGCTTCACTTTAGTTCCCTTCTTGGAAAGAGCTTTGGAGTTGTTTGACAAGTTTGCTACTGTATCTCTTGAACACATATCTCGCGAATGAAATTTTGCGGCCAACAAACTTGCTCAAATTGCAACTGGAGTTAGTTTGGCCGACGGCGTTCGGGAGCGTATATTGAAGGTTGAAAAGCATACCTTACCCTCATTTATGGCACAGAAGGAGAACAATGATGAATAGATAGTCACATCGGTTGATGCACTGGATGTAGATTGGAGACAGCCCATTATGGATTGTTTGATTAACCCATCTATTGTAACCGATAAGCAGATCAGGTTCCTTGTCCTCAATTATGTGTTGAAGGGCGGTGAGTTGTTGCGAAGAGGAGAAAACGGCGTTGAGGCCAAGCAGATTATGCACGAAGTTCACTTGGGAGTATGTGGATCACATCAGGCTGGTCCTAATATGCGTTGGCTCATTCGCCGACATGGTTTTTATTGGCCTACCATCCTCAAAGATTGTATCTGTTTTGCCAGAGGTTGTTTAGAGTGCCAAGCTCACGGTCCAGTTCAGCATATCCCTAACATTCCTATTCAACGTATCATCAAACCTTGGCCAGGTCGCGGTTGGTCTCTTGACTTTGTCAGTGTTATTCATCTATACTATTCCCAGCAACATAAGTTTATTTTAGTGGGAACAGATTTCTTTACCAAATGAGTGGAAGCAGAACCAGTCAAGGAAGCTTCAGCCAAGACTGTTTGCCAGTTTATTTTTTGACATGTCATCAGCCGATATGGTATTCCAGAGTGTTAGTGGCGGACAGGGGGGCAGCTTTCATGGCTGAAGAAACTCAGGAGTTTCTCAGTGATTATGGGATCAAGTTCTTACACTCTACCCATTATTATGCGTAATCCAATGGTCAAGCAGAAGCCAGCAACAAGATTATCTTGTCCATTCTGAAGCGAATGCTGGCAGACAACCCACGCAACTAGCACAATGAGTTAGACAACACACTGTGGGCCTATAGGACTTCCAAGCGGACTCATACTAGAACAACACCCTATACACTAATGTTTGGCCATGATGTTGTGCTGCCACTCGAGATTAATGTGCAATCACTTCGAGTCCGAGAGCAACATCAGTTACTTGGATATGACTATGTGCAAGCAATGTGGCAGGAACATGAGGACTTGGATCTCCAGCAAATGGCTGCCTTAGACCATCTTGTGGTTGAAAAGAAGAAGGTAGCTTGAATTTATGACAAGTGTACTCGAGGTCGAAGTCTTGGAGTTGGCGATTTGGTTTGGAATGTTGTGCTTCCACTCGGTGAAAAGCTGCACGGTCAAGGAAAATGGTCCCCTAAATGGAAGGCCCTTTTGTGAGTGATCAGATTTATGGTGATATGAGCACAAAGTGCTATATTTTTAATGTGTTTCCTACCCTATTTGGTCATGTTATTTCCTTAATAATACCATTTCTGACATGTTTTGTGATTACAGAGGGACAAAGAGCTTAATTGAGAAAAGAATGCCCAAGTAGTCAGAAAGCCCAAAAGAAGGCCCAAGTCCAAGGAAGGAAGAGAAAATGCAGAAAGCCCAAAAGAAGACCTAAGTAGTCTAAGGAAGAAGGCCCAAGTCCAAAAAGGAGGGAGAAAAGTCAAACATTTCACCTAGTCCCACATCATTTTTGAAGAGAAGTTCCACCAAGATTTCCTCTATATAAAGACAGTCTTTGGTACTTCTCAGATCATCATTCATTCACTCAAAAGTCAGGGAAACACTTAAGCTCTACTGAGCAGCCTCTCCCTCTCTTTTATCAAGTTTCTTCCTTCCTTGCCAAAGCCTTGTTGGACGTTTCCACAAGAGCAGCAACTTTGGAGCCTTGAAACTTTGAAGCTGGAGCACTTTTTAGAGGTCTACAAGCTTCTTGAAGACTAATAAAAGTGTAACCATACCTCTGCTTTGTTTAGTTGTTCTTTACAGTTTGCATAAACATGTTTTCAGTTTTCAAATATTGGATTTGGATGCTGTTTCGATTGTTATGTTGTTAGTAAATTCAGAATTTTAGTAAAGCATGTTAAAGTTTCGTTCATGATATTTTAGCAATATGAACTTGTCAATTCATAGGTTAGAAAGTATGCGTTGTTGTTTGATATACCTATGTTAGAATGCATGCTAACTAATGCCATGATTTATGCTAAGCCTCGTAGGTAAGTGTAGATCTCTAGTGGTGGAAGTTGTGTCACAGATATGGCTGAATACATATACTATGTAATTCCCTGTTGTGACGTTCATGATATAATTGTGTTCAATCTCGTTCTATAGATCTTAAGGACTCATGTTAAGTGTAGACAGATACTCATAGTATTGATAGCAACCTTGCATGAGATGTCCTAGTTCTAGACGTTCTGTGCTAGGGATAAGTAAGTAGAACTATAAAATGCGTGACCTCGTAGGCTTGTGTTTTGAGATTGTTTCTAGTTTTCTGAATTTGCATGTTATCAGATTGCTAAGGTTGAAATGTGAACTTTGATGTGTGGTCAGAATCTGAGTTTCTCTTTTATGGATGTGTGGAATGAATCGATCATGCTTGCTAATCCCAAGTGCAGGAATCGCGTAGTAGTAGTATAGACTCGGAAGTACGAGTGTCGTTTCCGCCGAGAGCAGTGAAAAAGTACACAAATGATGAACTGAAAAGAAAACGATTGTGAGTTTAATTGAGAGAGAATACAATAATGAGAAACACTAAGGTTTCGGGGTTCCACCTTATATCACTTATGCAATTATATCAATTCGACTCTTTTCTATGAAACTTATTCAAGAAATCTGACTCTAAAGATGAATTCAGTTAAGTTGTTCAAACACATAAACCCAATAATTTCATGGGAATTTCACAAGCATAACCTGTACCTATGGCAACAACCTATCAAGACTCAATTCCACCGAAATCATCAATCAACATGCTAAATACTTAGTCTCAAAAGCATGGATATTTTTACCAAACAATAGGAAAAGCATGACTGAACCTATGAAATAGATTATCAAATACCCATCAATCGAACTAAAAAGTAAAAGCAGAAATTAAAATTGAACATCCGAAAACTGAATTTGCATTGAAGTTCCAGTCGAATCGAATTAATTAAAACTACATAAGCAATCCAAGGTTTCTCCCCTAGCCTTAGCTAGGAGATTAGTTCTCCATAACAGAAATTAAAAAGCAATAAAATTGAGTTTCTAGAGAGTACAACTGAGGTCGAGGAAAATGGAGGAAAAGGAGGAAGAAGAACCCCTATAATCTGCTCGAGCCCCTTTTATATCCTTCGCAGCCAACCCTTTGTCGAAATCCAACCCGAAGAGACCCCCCTGATTTCACGCAGGCCAAATCTTCCTTTTCATGAAGAGAATCAATTTTAGAAGGACTCTCCTTTTTGATGACTTCACGAAAATTATAAGAGTTGGGTTCTTCATATCTTGACGCCCTTCACTTCTTTCTATTAGAGGGTTGCTGCCTTGAGAGGATTCAGGAAGATCTGAGCTGATTTTTTGGGAAGGTGGCGCACGTCTTCACTTGAGAGTAGAAGTTGTGAGGGCTCAAGGAGATTAACAGAAGGTATCACACGTGAGAGGCATGCTCTCATTATCTCCAATAGTCATATAAATTGCCAATTGATCACATGGGCCAACATATCACCAAGTCCACGTCCAACAACTTCTTTTTGGGCCTCTACATGCTCAAATCCATCATCCAAATATCATACCTATTAAATCAAGAATATGAAATAATTAGATTAATATAGGCCATCAAAATACACAATAGCAATGAAATTATACATATATAACTGCACTTTTGACTACTCATCACACACCCCCCAACCAGCTTATTGCTAGTCTCTAGCAATTGACAGCGACTCAAGACAAATGACACACCTAATGTCTTCCAATCATCTCAGAGAACTTATAACGCCCACACTGCTCTCAACAAAAAATTCAAGTTATCATGTATCAAAACTCTCAATTTCACTTAAGAGTTAATTTATTTTAACAACCATGATGCTCAAATCATTATGCAGGGATGATCAAACTAATACAACAAGTATATGCCTTTTGAATTCATGGGTCAATGAGTACCAACTCAATTCCTCACAAAGATGCACTCAATTTCTTTTCACTCATGATTTTCTGGCTCAGTCTCTCAATTGTATGCAAGAGAAAGTGGCTTACATACTTTTATGAACAAAAAGCACATGACAACATAAATAAACCTCATGAAGGAATCAATTACTCACACAAATGAACCACACCATAGGCTCAACTCTTGGAACAAACTCCACAGATCAAGTTTTACTCATCTTTTAGATCAAAAGGAACTTTACAAGGTAATACTGAGGCTGGGCTAGGGGTATGAGTTGAAGAGTAAGGAATTTGCAATTCCTAAGGACCTAGCAGAGCATTGAAACACGCCTTATGTCGCCAAAGCAAGGGCCAATATCATCATGTTAGGTCCATCATCATTCCAACCTCCTTACAACATTGTGAAAAAGAACAAAGGCCATATATTCAGTTTTTGGGCCTTCAAACATACACAAAACTCCCAATTCACAAACAATGGACTTAATCCAATTTTTTTTTTTTTCTGCCATTTCTTTTGATTTTTTCTTTCGTTATTATATTTTTTTTTTTTTTTTTTGGCATTTTTCTATATTTTTTTTTGGACGAGTCACCTTCCCCACACTTGTTTCTCATCATCATGCCACACAATACATCACAACATCATGCTCTACTAGGCCCAAAGGACAAAGGTAGAGATATCACTACACTAAGCTCAAGGTATGTATTTCATGGGTGAAGAAAGAAAAGGCTTAACGTAGGCTCAAAGAGGTTTAACTAAGGGGTGTGCTGTGCACACAAATAGGGACACATGGCAATCTGGCAATGGTGTTCATCTTAAAAAAAAAATTCCATTTATCCTTTCCAAAATCAGAGCGTTTTATGATAAAAGTTTCGAAAGTCCACAAGAGTGAGTTCTAGTCATCTAGAGTTCATTAAAAGCTATGGTGAGAAATCAACAAACAAGAAGGAATAATGAGGTTTTCGAAAATTTATAGCCAAGAAAACGAATCAGAATATTTTCAATAACCACTCAGAAAGAAAGCACATATATAAAGCTCAAAAGCTCACATAAGGGTCATATGAATCAAGTTGAACTCATCTTAGCATGAATCAATCAATCTCATTCATCACATTAGTCTTACCATCAATGCACACAACTCAAGTAGAATAATCGTTAAAATCTATTAACAATTATTTGAAATCAAGAATCTGACACATGCTTGCAAACCTTTTATGACCATAATATTAATCCGTGAAAAGTTCATGCTCATCATAGAGTTGGAAGACACCTAAAGACTCAACGAAAAACTAAAAAAAAAATGACTTTTTTTTTTTTTTTTTTTTTTAACACTATGTGAACAGTAACCAAAATAAATCAAAAAGACTGACAGACACACTAAAAGACTCACAAATTGCTACTCCCCCCCAACTTGAAATAAACATTGTCCTCGATGTTATAAGCAATAGCAAAAGATAGCAGACAAGTTATGAAAAGTAGAGAGCGAGTGAGAAGGAAGGAATGCACCTGAAAGAAGAGACATTTCCGAGCAAAACTCTGCAACTTGTTAATGACCGAACCAGAAAATAAAATAAAATAAAAACTAACCTGAAAACAATAGTACAATTTACAACAAATGGACTTGGAGTCCAGCACATCAATCTTCATAGACAGGATTTTCTAGAGAGATGGTTTCATCCTCTAGAACAATATTCTCCAAAAATGGTTTCAAACGCTGCCCATTAACTTTAAACACATTACCATTCTTGGGGTCCTCAATTTCAATAGCACCAAAAGAAAAAACTCTTTTAACCACAAAAGGACCAGTCCACCTAGAGCGTAGTTTACCAGGAAACAAATGCAATCTAGAATTATACAAAAGAACCTTTTGACCAGGTGCAAAGGTTTTTCTCAAAATTTTCTTATCATGAAAAACTTTCATTCGTTCCTTGTAAATCCTAGAGTTTTCATATGCTTCATTCCGAATCTCTTCCAGCTCACTGAGCTGAAGTTTCCTAAGAGAGCTTGCATCATTCAGACCAAAATTGAATGTTTTAATAGCCCAGTACGCTTTGTGTTCCAATTCAACAGGTAAGTGACAAGGTTTTCCATATATTAATCTATATGGGGACATACCAATTAGGGTTTTATAGGCTGTACGGTAAGCCCAAAGTGCATCATTTAGTCGCAAGGACCAATCTTTGCGGTTTGGGTTCACAGTTTTTTCAAAAATTGTTTTTAATTCCCTATTAGCAAGTTCAACCTGTCCACTAGTCTGTGGGTGATAAGGGGTAGCTACCTTATGAGTGACTCCATATTTCTTCATTAAAGCCTCGAAAGGCTTATTGCAAAAGTGTTTACCCCCATCACTGATAATAGCCCGAGGTATCCCATGTCTAGAGAAAATGTTTTCTTTCAAAAATTTCAGAACAGTTTTATGATCATTTTTCCGACAAGGAACAGCCTCAATCCATTTAGAAACATAGTCAATGCCTACCAAGATGTACAGATATCCAAATGATGAAGGAAACGGACCCATAAAATCAATGCCCCAACAATCAAATATTTCAATAACTAAAATGGGATTCAAAGGCATCATATTTCTACGAGTTATCGCTCCTAACTTTTGACAACGCTCACATGTTCGACAATATGCATTAGTGTCCTTAAACAAGTTGGCCAATAAAAACCACATTGCAAAATCTTAGCAGCTGTCTTTTTAACAGAAAAATGCCACCACATGATTCATCATGGCAAAAAGAAATCACATCATGTATTTCATTATCAAGGACACATCTCCTATAAATCTGATCAGCACAATACTTAAATAAATAAGGATCGTCCCAGAAGAAATTGCGTACCTCCACCAAGAACTTTTTCCTATCCTGTGCATTCCAATCCGAAGGGATTTTACCTGTGACAAGGTAATTAACAATATTAGCAAACCAGGGTAACTCAGATACAACAAAAAGTTGCTCATCAGGAAAAGAATCATTAATAGGATGTAAGTCTGGATTATCATCAAGAACCAATCGAGATAAGTGGTCTGCCACCACATTCTCTACTCCTTTCTTGTCTTTGATAGTGATGTCAAATTCTTGGAGTAGGAGGATCCACCTAATGAGTCGAGCCTTTGCATCCTTCTTGGTGAGAAGGACTTTAAAGCTGCATGGTCAGTAAAAACAACAATAGGTGATCCAACAAGATAAGCACGAAATTTATCCAAAGCAAATACCACTGCAAGAAGCTCTTTCTCAGTTGTTGAATAATTCATTTGAGCACTATCTAGAGTTTTACTTGCATAGTAAATGACATATGGTTTCTTATCCCTTCTTTGCCCTAAAACAGCCCCTATTGCATAATCACTAGCATCACACATAATCTCAAAAGGCAAATTCCAATCAGGTGGTTGCATAATAGGAGCAGAAGTTAACAACTCAATTAATCTTTCAAATGCAACTTGACAAGCATCAGTCCAAACAAATGGAGTAGCTTTAGACAAGAGATTACACAAAGGTCTAGATATGGCACTGAAATCCTTAATAAATCTCCTGTAGAAACCAGCATGCCCCAAAAATGATCTAACATCTTTCACGCTCTTTGGAACAGGCAATTTAGCAATCAATTCAATTTTGGACTTGTCTACCTCAATTCCCTTAGAAGAAACAATGTGACCAAGAACAATTCCAGACGGGACCATGAGATTACACTTTTCCCAGTTTAACACAAGATTTTTCTCTTCACATCTTATCAGCACTTTTTCAAGATTAGACAAGCATTCATCAAACGAATCACCAAAAACAGTTATATCATCCATGAAAACTTCAAGAAATTGCTCTACCATATCACTGAAAATACTAGTCATGCATCTTTGAAATGTGGCAGGAGCATTACACAAACCAAATGGCATTCTACGAAAAGCAAAAGTACCAAAAGGACATGTAAAAGTAGTTTTTCTTGATCTTCAATGGCAATTTCAATTTGATAATAACCTGAGTAACCATCTAGAAAACAATAAAACTCATGACCTGCAACCCTTTCTAAAATTTGATCAATGAAGGGCAAGGGAAAATGATCTTTCCTAGTTGTAAAATTAAGTTTCCTGTAATCTATGCACATGCGCCAATTAGAAACAACCCTAGTAGGAACCAACTCATTTTTATCATTTTTCACCACAGTTATTCCAGATTTCTTAGGTACAACCTGTGTAGGACTAACCCATTTACTGTCAGAAATTGGGTAAATCATACCCGCATCCCATAACTTCAAAACCTCAGTTTTAACAACTTCTTTCATGGTTGGGTTAAGTCTACGTTGTGGCTCCCTAGACGGTTTAGCATCCTCTTCCAAAAGAATTTTATGTGTACAAACGAGAGGGCTAATTCCCTTAATATCAGCAATTGACCAACCGATGGCAGATCTGTGGGCATTCAAAACATTTAACAACTTACCTTCCTGCTCAAATGTAAGAGAAGAAGATATTACCACGGGAAAGGTGTCGTTCGGGCCTAGAAAGGCATGTTTCAGACCTGCTGGTAGAGGCTTCAGCTCCACCTTTGGTACCTCGACACTTGATGGTTTGCTCTCAATTCGTGGTCGCAGCTCCTCAAACTTTGGTGTCCATCCATTTACCTCCTGAACCTGAAAAGAGTCAAAATATGAACTTATTTCAGCGATTTCGGCAATGTTATGAGAATCTGAATCATATGAATTTGTGAGAAAACTTTCTAATGCATCTACAACACTGCTCCTAACAAATTGTTCATGCGCCAGTGTGCCAATAAAATCAACAAATTCACATTCCCCATCTTCATATGGCTGCCTGAACACGTTAAAAATGTTCACTTCCATTGTCATATTCCCAAAACTCAGTTTCATCACTCCACTCCTGCAATTAATGTTAGCATCACATGTAGCTAAGAATGGACGTCCTAAAATAATAGGAATTTGATTGTCAGAATGTGGAACAGGTTCTGTGTCTAAAACAACGAAGTCAACAGGGTAGTAAAATTTGTCCACTTGGACTAACACATCATCAATCATTCCCCTTGGAATTTTAATAGAACGATCAGCCAACTGCAATTTGAGGCTCGTAGGCCTCAGCTCACCAAGACCTAGCTGCAAATACACTGAATAAGGAAGTAAGTTCACACTAGCACCCAAATCAAGTAAAGCACGATCAATAAAATGTTCTCCAATGACACAAGAAATAGTAGGACTACCAGGATCCTTGTATTTGGGAGGAATCTTATTTTGAAGTACTGAACTAACATGAGCAGCTAAAAATGCAGTTTTCTTCACATTATGCTTCCTCTTTACAGTGCACAAGTCTTTCAAAAATTTAGCATAAGCTGGCACCTGCTTAATTGCATCTAACAAGGGAATGTTTATCTTCACTTGCCTAAAAAGATCAAAAATTTCAGAATTCTGATTCAATTTCTTTGAAGGTAGCAAAGCTTTGGGAAATGGTGCAGGCATATAATGATTTTCAACAACTTCATTCTCTTTAGGCCCATTCAATCCATTATTATCCTTAGGTTTCTCTACCTCTTTCACAGGAGGTACATTATCAACAATTCTTCCATTTCTAAGAGTTATAGACTCAGCATGTTCAAATATTTCAACCGAATTGACACGTTTTGGGTTTGGTTCAGTATTGGAAGGAAACTTCCCTTTTTCATTGAAAGCAAGAGAATTAGTCAATTTAGAAATCTGATTCTTAATTTCCTTATTCTCCTCAACTAGCTGACCAAACATCGCATCATACCTTGGTTTTGTTTCTGCTGCTCTTGCATGAATGCTTGAAGAGTGTCACCTAGAGATGGCTTAGAATTAAATGCATTAGGTGTTGAAAATTGAGGGTTAGGGACACTTACCTGGGGTTGCTGGTCATTCCTCCAACGAAAATTTGGATGATTATGCCTTGTTGCTGGGTTGTAGGCCTCTGAATACGGTGAATGTTGTCGCTGAAAATTTCCCAATGCAGCAACTTGTTGTTCATTCATCACCTGCAAAGAAGGACAATTTTGACCAAAGTGACCAATCTCATAACAATAATCACATACTTGATTACAATTAACATTTTGAGGCACATGAGATTTATTCAAACCAGCGAGTAAAGACTCATATTTCATCTTCCAGTGATCTTCTTCTTTTAATTGATAAATCCCTTTATTAGTAGAAGGCTTAGAGCGATCAGTGCTCTCAAAAGCAGAAGGGTCATTCCATTGGTGGGCTTTCATAGATATTTCATCCAAAAATGCTATGGCTTCATCAGGATCCTTTTTCATGAAATTTCCATTGCACATAGACTCAATAAACTGACGATCACGAGGGAGGAGTCCCTCATAAAAGTAGCTGGCCAACCGCCAATTTTCAAAACCATGATGTGGGCATAAGCTCAAGAGTTCCTTAAATCTTTTCCAAGTCTGATACAATGATTCATTTTCACTTTGAGCAAAAGTGGAAATCTTTCTCTTTAAAGCCATTGTCTTATGATTAGGAAAGTACTCATTGAAAAATGCTTCAGTTATTTCAGCCCAAGAACCTATAGATCTAGCTCTCAAAGAGTATAACCAAGTTTTTGCTTTGTCCCTCAAAGAAAATGGGAAGAATTTTAGCTTGACATAATCAACATCTGCAACTTGATCATAAAATGCAACAACAGCTTCCTCGAATGCCCTAACATGCACATATGGATTTTCATTTTCCAAACCATGAAACACAGGGAGAAGTTGAACAATACCAGGTCTAAAATCAACATTAGGCATGTTAGGTGGTAACATGATGCAAGAGGGTTGAGCATTACGTGCAGGATGCAAGTAAGTTTGCAAAGTCCTAACAGGGGGAGGTGGTGGAGGCAAATTATTGTTCAGAACATTGTTGTTTAAAACATTGTTGTTGTTTAAAACATTATTGTTGTTCAGAACATTGTTGTCCAAAACATTGTTGTCACCCATTTTTACTAATGATTTAGAGGAACTCGAAGACTCAACAAGTTACCCAACAAAGTTTCACACTCAGGCTTCTTCGCAAATCTCCCTAAATGGTCTCTATGACGCATAAGATTAAAGGAAAAAAAAGAAATAGTAATAAAATAAAAACAATAATTAGAAAAGTAAAAATAAAAGTAAAAATAAACTAGACTAACACTACTAACTAAAAAAAATGAAAATAAAATGGAACAAGTGCACCAAATGGAGAGAACAAATTCTGCGTGCTTTGTCAAATGCTCTCCGGCGACGGCGCCAAAAATTGCTTGCTAATCCCAAGTGCAGGAATCGCGTAGTAGTATAGACTCGGAAGTACGAGTGTCGTTTCCGCCGAGAGCAGTGAAAAAGTACACAAATGATGATGAAAAAAAGAAAACGATTGTGAGTTTAATTGAGAGAGAATACAATAATGAGAAACACTAAGGTTTCGGGGTTCCACCTTATATCACTTATGCAATTATATCAATTCGACTCTTTTCTATGAAACTTATTCAAGAAATCTGACTCTAAAGATGAATTCAGTTAAAGTTGTTCAAACACATAAACCCAATAATTTCATGGGAATTTCACAAGCATAACCTGTACCTATGGCAACAACCTATCAAGACTCAATTCCACCGAAATCATCAATCAACATGCTAAATACTTAGTCTCAAAAGCATGGATATTTTTACCAAACAATAGGAAAAGCATGACTGAACCTATGAAATAGATTATCAAATACCCATCAATCGAACTAAAAAGTAAAAGCAGAAATTAAAATTGAACATCCGAAAACTGAATTTGCATTGAAGTTCCAGTCGAATCGAATTAATTAAAACTACATAAGCAATCCAAGTTTCTCCCCTAGCCTTAGCTAGGAGATTAGTTCTCCATAACAGAAATTAAAAAGCAATAAAATTGAGTTTCTAGAGAGTACAACTGAGGTCGAGGAAAATTGGAGGAAAAGGAGGAAGAAGAACCCCTATAATCTGCTCGAGCCCCTTTTATATCCTTCGCAGCCAACCCTTTGTCGAAATCCACCCGAAGAGACCCCCCTGATTTCACGCAGGCCAAATCTTCCTTTTCATGAAGAGAATCAATTTTAGAAGGACTCTCCTTTTTGATGACTTCACGAAAATTATAAGAGTGGGTTCTTCATATCTTGACGCCCTTCACTTCTTTCTATTAGAGGGGGTTGCTGCCTTGAGAGGATTCAGGAAGATCTGAGCTGATTTTCTGGGAAGGTGGCGCACGTCTTCACTTGAGAGTAGAAGTTGTGAGGGCTCAAGGAGATTAACAGAAGGTATCACACGTGAGAGGCATGCTCTCATTATCTCCAATAGTCATATAAATTGCCAATTGATCACATGGGCCAACATATCACCAAGTCCACGTCCAACAACTTCTTTTTGGGCCTCTACATGCTCAAATCCATCATCCAAATATCATACCTATTAAATCAAGAATATGAAATAATTAGATTAATATAGGCCATCAAAATACACAATAGCAATGAAATTATACATATATAACTGCACTTTTGACTACTCATCAGATCACTTGTATATATCTTATTTTTTGTTTTTAGGAACATAAAACAAACTTTCAAAACTCCTCATGTTTACCTTGTACCATATGTATATTTGTGAATGAATGCTTGTAAATACTTATAGTTACTGATTCTTTAGTGTAACTGTGACTGCATGAGTGTCCTTTAAGTCCTCGGATTGATCAAACCTTATTTGCCAATACGACATTCTGATAAAAAAAGGGTTTTTAAATTGAGCCTCCGGTAACGAGCACGTCATATGGCAAAGGCGCTTATAGGCTTAGGGATATTGATGGCGATATTCACCGAAACCCTATCAATGACTGCTACCTTAAGAAGTACTTCTTTAGCGTTTGAGAATTTGATGATCCACTTCCGGCGACCGTGACTGGGAGGCAAGATTCGACAGCATAGAGTTCAACCACTGTTTACTTTTTGAACCATACCCTGGGTTCTACATTCGCCACATGGTTGAACTGGGGGGCAACACTCTACATATATTTTTGTAGCGAATTTTCAAAACTTTTTGGGTTTTGATTTACTTTACTCAATATTTATAAACCGATGCCTGCGGTTTTAATTTTTTATTCTGTTTTCTGGTTTGTGATGAGCATAATAAATAACACAGTTACATATAGGAATTCAGAACAACAAAGTGTTCAAAAATTTTATTATTTGTCTTTATGGCCATAAACTTTACATAATACAAAAGAAGAGCCAGGAAGTGGCTCTGATACCATGGAGTGCCTTATTTTCTAATGCTATTTGGTCTTCTCATCCAGGGTTGTTGCCAGTTTCTTGCTTCCAGCAGGATGACTCCCTAATTCGCCGACGCGGATATCTAGCATCTCCTGCGTCAGGAGGTCATTCCAGAAGAAAACACCATCTCCAATCATTGTGATGGTCAGATTGGTGTTTCCCATGATCCTCCTATGCACTCCCTAACAAGAATGCATCACGACATCTATCTTTCTTGCCAGGTCGTACCAGAAGGACCACCCAAGGTTAAATCTTAAGACTTAACCCGGGTTCAAGGTTAGATCTTGAGAATTAAGGGTTTCTATTGGAAACTAAGGAAATTTGGGAAAAGAATTTCAAGAAAAGGAAGAAGATGAAAGAAGAAGAAGCCATTGCATTTGGTTTTCGCAGAAAGAGCCTAACATTCCTTCCTTTAAATAGAGGGATATGCATGGGTGTACGTGGTTTGAAGCGTTGCGCGATAATTAAGGCTGAGTAAACGTTACAGTTTTCAAAACCGTTATATTGGCCAGTTGTGCAGGTGGGAGAGGATCAAGGTGATATGGTTGCCTTTACAAATCTCAGTCATAACTGTAGAGTTAATGACTTGGGCTTGGGCCTGGATTTGTGGACTGAACCGTTTAGGGTTTGAATAACAGATTGGGTTTTAAAGAAAGAAATTTTCATAAATAGATACAGCCCATTAAAGGCCCATGGTTTATATACATATTCATACAAGTTTGCCCAGAAGATGGATGTCAAGCACGGTGCGCTTCAGGTCGGTCCAACTGGCTTCAATGTCATCCTTAGCCTTTTTGGTTGCTTGAGCAGCAGCAAGAGTCGCTTCTTTGAGTTTCTGGAGCTCTGGGATATTGGCTTTAACAGCTTGAACATGTTGAGTTTTGCTCTACTTAGCAGCTTCAATTTTAGCTTCTATATCTGCTCGCTTTTTTCTAAGGATCTGATCTCAGCATCAATTCTAGTAAGGATGCAACTGTGCTGAGAGCCGAGTTGTTCCATTTCACTCCGAAACTTTTCCTCCAAGGTTGCCTGCTTGTGGAGGCATTCGCGGGTGACTTGTTCTTTCTAATGCAAGGTCTCTTGAAGATCAGGAATCTGCTCAAGGCGAAACTCAAGGTCTTCTAGGTGCTTCATCTCTGACTCGTTCGCTCAGGACCGTAGGGTTGCTATGGCTTTGGAAATATGAGGCATGCATTTTTCATCCGCCAGGTCAATCTGTTCCAAACTTCTCAGTAGATCTTTGGCAACAACCACCTCTGGAGCAAGTGAAGGCATCTCAAGAGCATCCATCAGAGCTGCCTCCATAGAAGTTTGGGGCGATGATACAGTAAGAGGATCTGAACAGGTAGCGTTCGAAAACTCGTTATTAACCAGAACTGCTTCTTCTCTCTCAGATGTTGTTTTTGATACAACATCAGCATCAGATGTTTCCAGATCAATTTCCTGCATATTTCAACAGTCAGTATTATAGTTCATGGATAGAAGTTATGCAGGGAATCTTAAAAGGTACCATAGTAGCTTGTGGGGCAAGGTTTTCTCCCATATCTGTTTCCTCCACAGCAGTTGTAGCCCTTGGTTCATCAGACTCAATTTGAGCAGCTGCGATTTCCTCGAACGTACAGATAGGATTATTTGTTGAAACTAGGGGAACATTGTCAAAGTCGGGAGAAGAGACGTTCGCGAGCAGTATCAACGATCCTCTTTCTTCAACAACAGTTTCACTTTGTTGTTGAGCATCGTTCTCTCCTTCAGGAATATTTGAAGCTTCAGTTCCAAAAACTCCCTCAGTTTCTCCAACAGGGCCAAAGGGAACATGTCTCCCTGAGTCATCCATGGTAGCTATAGGGGTGGCATGGCAAACTGGTAGGATGTCGTGAAGAAGCTCGTTTAAAGTTATGTGATCGTCTTCTTTGGGATCACGATCTAGAACAGTGACCTTTTCATCAGTTGGAGTTGCAGTCCTTCGCCTATGAACCTACAGAGCCCAGAAAGTCATTAAATGTTTAAATGCAGCACATAATAGGGTATAATGTTTTTCAAGGAATGCATACCAATGGAACTTCTGGTTCATCCTCCGAATCCGGGGCTTCCTCTCTTCTTCTTTTCTGAGGAGTTTGTGAAGATGAGGGTGACAGGGTTCTGGAATATCTTCCTCATCCTACACAGTCAAATAGGAAACCAGTTAGTGGTTTTTCAAAAGAAGAACTTTGAGAGTTGGTTCAATAGATCATTCTTACCTCATCATCTTGGACTGGTTCCTGGTTCGTTGTTGGTGTCACCTCCGGTACATGACTCATGGAAGCATCCTCCCCAAAGAGAGCTTGATCTTGTGGGGGCAGCAGGGTCCGACCATTCGCAAAGATTATTCTGAAAAGATGCAGAGGATCCATAGTCCAGAGTTCGCCACAGATCATAGACCGCAAGACATTGTATGTTTAATTGACTTCCTTGCTGGCAAACAGGAGACTAATACTTCTAACTTTCACCTTAAACTAAGTGAAGTTAGGCTAAAAGCAAGGATCGTCAGTCTGCTTCTTCCCTTTCCTTTTCAAGCGCCAAGAAGTATACATGTTCACACTCTCGAAATAAAGGGAAAGGTATCTCCTGCTGAAAACCAAGTTGGCGAGTAAAGTGGTTTGGTGCATATAGTTCAAAACCAGCTTCATCAGGAAGTCTCAAGTCGGCAATGGAGATGGCTTGCTCAAACAGATGCATAGCTTCAGGGGAATGAGTTGTGCACAACATGAATGCTTATGGATACAGTCGGTTGAGCATCAGTTCGCTAGCATCTAGGGCAGAAGCATCCAAGGTGTACAGATGTTGGAAGCAATCAGAATAATCAAGAGGGTCATAGGCTTTAGCTCCGGCGAATGTCATTCCTAGTACTTGATTATCTGGGAAATCTATGATTTGGGGATGCCTGAACTGAACAAAATAGATCTGCAACCAAAGGTCCAATATCCATAGGGGCCCTGATATGGTGCTATAGTTGAACGGATGGAGGGACATATCATAAAGGGCTCGGTACAGCATAGCTAAGGATATTTGTGCTAATCCTAATCTATGACCATTGAACAGAAGTGTAGCCGCGCGCGAACCCAAGCATCAGTTATCTTTTGAGTGCTAGTGCAGATTATGAATTTAGTGAGCCACAATTCTAGAAATGAAATACAATGCTAAGACTTACAGAAATTGCGGTGATTGGGATCTGCTTCAAAGGCTATTTCTTCTCTTTCGAAATCGCTTTCCTGATAGGGCTTGTCAGAGATTGGAAGGCCTGTAATCGCATACAAGTCCAGCAGCGTGATACCCATTTGCCCAAACTTGAAATTGAAGGTGTTACTGGAGGTGTCCTAGAAACAGGTTGTTGCCATCACCGGGGCTCTGTTCGCTCCTGTGCTTTGAAGTTGGAAGCTCAAATCAATTGTGTCTGCAATTCCAGCTTGCTGCCACCTCTCCAAATCCAAGGCTCTACGATTCTAGTACCACAAGAGCATGCGCGCGAAGGGATAGGGGCACACCCCTATTCTCACATATTGATGGCCTATGTGTCATTTTCAGAAGTTTGCTGCAGAATTTCTAAAAGCCAGGACTGGGATTCGGGTTGCATGTTGATAATCCTCGCGAATCGAAGGAGGTACTAGGTCCATCCATGGCCCTAAGCCTGCTGTAGCATCTGTATAAAGTTTGAGACTAGATTTGGTTGCAGAATCATGAGGTTTCAGGCCATGCACTTTTTGCTTTGAATTCTTGAGCTCTCTCAGCGGTCAAGTGTGTTGGAGTCATTTATGGGTTTCTGTGTCTGAACAGTGAAGTGTTCAGGGTTTTATAAAGAACTGAAAGGGTTCTTCGAAACGTTACGTTTTAATTTAGAAGGACACGTTCATGCCTCTTTGCAAGACGAGGTTTTCATTTAACGTCTTTTACGGATATACCCTTTCAGGGTTTAAAGGCACTTTTCGTGGGAGTTGAAGGGTTAGCTCTCTTCGATCACGTCTGGTAAACCAGGCCTAGCTCTCGAGGCCTGGGGGGTAATGTTTGGGCCCAATTTTATATTGATTATCTTACAAGTAAGCTTACCATGGACTGATACCAGCGGTCCAAATATCTTATTTCTTTCCTTGTTACATTGGGTAATTACTGGCAGAAGATTTGCAAGATATTTTGAGGATATGTCGTCAGTAGACTCGGTTAGGAAAGTATCTTTCCTAATTCAAGTAGAAGATGTGATCGCCTTGGTATGCAAGTCATTCGCGAACCCTAGCCGCTTAGTTCCCTATATAAGGAGGTTAAAGTGAATGAGAGAGACCCCAGACAATTCAACAAAACTATGTATCACTGCAAATTGGATGCCTCCCCAGGAGCACCCAATCTACCAAAAAAGCCTCTCCAGGGAGCACCACCAAAGCCTCATCGCGAGCAAATCTTGCTTCACTCACCAGTCTCATCGCGAGCAAAAAGTCCACCCCCACTTTATAAAGTCTCATTGCGAGCACCAGTTCATCCCATTGTTAAGGAACAATCCTTAGAAAATATCTTTATTTTATTGTATTTGTCACTGAAGTAAATCCTCAGGATCTATCCTAGGTCATTGTGAAGAACCCAACAGCAGAACCGACTGTTTCTGCTCACATCTGCTTAAAGAGAAGTCAAAAGAAGTGCGCGAACCAGACAAAATCAAGACAGGCATACTTCCTCAAGGTGTTAGCACGCTCGCACCAGACGGTTGTTCGAAAGACGTAAAAATCCGACCCGAACAGAAAGAATTATTTATTTTCAGTAATTTTGAATTTTTCGTGCAAAACATAAAATGGATTTATTTTGTAGACAAAATACGTCAGCTAGCTGTGTGTAGTCTGGAGAGAGCCTACTGCCAATTAGTATGTAGGTACAAGGGGCGGGAGGAGGCAGACAAAGGCAAAAACGCGTGGGTCCGATTCATGACAAAATCGTCCAGTTCTGGTCCTAAATTGGACTTTTTTCGCTCTCGCTCGGTTCTAGTTGGCTTTCAAGTTTCAATCATTCACTACCGACCCCAAAAACAAACAAAAATATCATTCACTCTCCTCCCTCCCATGTCCCAAGTCCTACCCTCGCCCACCTGAATATGTAGACTCATAGTGTTCGGCGCTTCGGCTATTACCCGCCAAACTTTGACCAACGTGTTTGAAATAGAAAGATACTAGCAAGTGTTTCCTCTCTCTCCAAAAAAAAGCAAGTGTTTCCTAGAGGTTGAAACGCTCGTACATTATCTAGAGGTGGTAAACTTTGAGTCTTTTACATCATCTTCTAATCCGAGCAAGAAATCAGTTTGCAAGGAAGCAATTTAATCCCACTTTTCTTGAAGCGTAATATATCCTTCCTAGCTTCATTTATGGCAAAGACTTGTGAGAGTGCGTACAAAGGCCAAGAGGAGTAGTACCCAATGGCTGCCCCGGTCACAAAGGATGTTATTTCGTCATAGACTAAAAACTTGTGATGTTTTTTTATACTTATATAATCTTCATATTCCTAGTGCTGGTTCCTTCTGTAACAACTATACTGAATCTATTGATCATCTGTTTATACATTGTCTTTACTCTAACCTGCAAATTGGACTCAATCTTTTATTGATTGGTTAAAATCTCTATTTCGTATTCCAGACAAGAACCAATTGGTTTATTTGGAATTCTAGGAATCGTCTTATTTTTCAGTATGTCTTTGCCAACGCAAATCAATGTAACCATCATGCTACTACATTTATTAATAATTATATTTCTTTTATCTCGGTAGGTTCGGTATTGCTGAGCCTACATTAGTTGTTGTAACACTACCGTGCCGAGTGCCTACCTCCAGTACAGTACTACCAGTCTGTCGGCTTTCCGTAGGTCCAGCGTTTTAAGACAACCATTGGGAGCATTGGTGGGCACCGCAACCCATTACTACCGATCACCTCTCATATAGCAAGCTTAAGAAAAACTAAACTAACTTCGCCTCCAAGAACAGACTTGAGCAAAAATATACCAAACCCTATCTCTTCTCCTCCCAAACCCTAGCTGCCATGGCATGAGGACTTTTTCACAGCACTCTCTACCAATACCAAGCCGTGTTCCACCGGCCTCCAACCGTCTCATGGCGGCAATCAAAGACCCGTTAGGGTCGCTGAATTTCCAACCAAGATATCTTTTTACAGAGGATACACATCAGATTCTGTCGTCCATGGTGATTCAATTAGCATCCAAATTTGATGGTTGTTTCGCCGCCGCCGCCGTGTGTGCAATAAGGCTAATGCCTCTTGTTGCTGAAGCTATGCCATTGAGAATGATCATGAGGGTGGATTGGCTTTCTTTTCTATATGAGAAGAGAGGGATAAAGCTAGCCGAGAAGTGTTTCGATGCATCGGCAAAGAGCAACGATGCAAGTTCTCTAGATCTAGTATCCGTCTTGGTGTCACATGTTGCTCTTGGCCGGAAATTGCTGAATATCGCCGGCGATCTGGATCCGGACATATCTGGTGATGAGATGCAAGATGACGTGATGGGCTTGGACTCATCAACCAAAGGTTTTGGCTATGGGATTGGGTTCTACATGGACTCGGCCTTGGAAGTTAGTAGTTTTTAATTTTTAATTTCAGCGTACGATCTATGCTATTGTTTATGGGGGTAGGCTTACTTTTCAATAAGTGAGCCAGAGTCTTCGAATATAGGTGGTTTATCCATCGAGTAAAGTCTTATCATTATGAAGCCTTGTCTATTCATCGAGTGGTAGCGGGTGGATATGTAATTGCCATCTTGGAATGAGTATACCTTATTAAAATGAAATATTATTATTTGATCAAAAAAGGAAAAACTAACTTCGCCTCCTAAGACTAATTACGACATCTATACCTATGGCAGAAGTGAAACATAAATTTTATCAAAAAGATTCATACAACCTACCCTAGCATGTACCAGACATGGAAATAAACACAACAAAATAAAAAAAGTCTGATTAAAATATAGACACCTCCTCACTCTTTGAGTTTGGAGCTGCTAAGCCCATCATTCCATCCACCTGCCCATGCTCAATTTGGTTCAGAGCCAAAAGCCCCAATCTTTAGCCCAAAATCAGGGCTAAAGAGCCGAGCCTAATCCTTGACGTGTGCAGCTCGAACCCAAACAAACCCTTGCCTCTGTCGAGCCAATGATCCCACATCTTCTTCGGAAGCCATTTTTTTCGACAGTCAAAATCAGAACATAAACTCGATCTATGGTCAATCTGATCCTCCTACTCCCTACCCAGCACCATAACACCTACATCTCTCTCCGCCGAAAGTCCACCAAAAGTGTCGGTGTCCAATTATGTCGTATTCGATGCCAGTCGTAGCTTGAACTCTCTCAATCGAAAGTCCACCAAGAATATGCTAGTGCTACATTTAACAAATCATCTTCTGTTAATAATAGTATAAATATAAGACATGGTCATTTAAGATCCAGTTTCTAAATGATAATTGTGAGGGACATGTGAATTTGATACATAGTTTTAAGTTGTTATCACTTATATTTTTAACTTAATACATCTATGTAGTAGTTTAAAGAAATTTTGGTAGCATCGGTACCCTAACTCTTGTGGCACGGTCAAAGTGGTACCCAGACTTTAAAAACTATCAATGTGATACCCCAAACTTTGTTTTTGCTACCAAGGAAAGGCCTGAGGCGAATTTTCGTCACGGTGTCATTTGTTTGCTAACGTGGCCAGCATCGGGTCTACCAAAAATGGACAAAAACTATATTTTACACAGATGGCACCCTAATCAAGTCAAAACTTGACTTCCCTCGCCCCCCTTCCCCCCTCTTGAACTCCCTTTTCTCTGAAAACCTAATCTAAATTGCACTTGTTCCTCACTTTTTTCTCAGAAATATTCGATTGAAAGGAGGGGAATCAGAGATTCGCTACTTTGAAGAGATTCGATTGAAGAGAGTCATGGAGAGTAGAAAGATGTTTGGGATTTTCAGGGAATCTGGTCCCCCAATACAAGACCATAAGTTTCTTCTCTCTTTTGTATTCTTTCTTATCTTATTCTTCGTCGTGTATTGTTCCTCTTGTCATAATCAAAAGGTTCATCGAATTTGGGGTTAAAAATTGGTTAACTTCAAATTAGGGATTTATTTATTTAGTTTAGGGATTTTCGGGTTAGTGGTTAATAAAGAATGGATTCAAGGTAATCGATCATTGTGTTCTGGGTTTTTAAATGGTTTTATTCTTGGGCTGTTGTTGAAGATGTTAGACTTTGAATTAGGGTTTTTTTTTTCAATTTTTTTTTTATCTAGAAAACCAATTCAAAAAGTCGATGCTTACAATACTTGGCTTTGTTTGAATTTCAGTTCCAGTACACCTGTATATCATGGAGATTTTCCATGGAGGTTATTTCAACAAGTAATTAGATGGCACGAAGAAGTACAAGGTGTCCAGGTTCAACAAGACAGGGGGAAAAATTTATTTAGATGGGTTGGATCCAGAGAAAATTTCATAGGTGGAGATGAACAACATCGCATATGCATTAGGGTACATGGAGCAGCCAATCTCCTATCACTTCAAAGTTCCAAAACCCCTTGTGAATATGGGGTTTATTCAAATAAAAAGTGATGGTGATGCTATAGAGATGGTGAATGTGATACCAAAGAAGAAGAGGCAGATTACTGTGTACATCATAGGTGGAGGGAAAAGGAAGTATTATGAAGCTCTTGCTGATTTTGATAAGCCTGAGAACCCGGATTGAGAGAATCCATTGAATAGCCAAATTGCTAGAGTGAGGGAGAGAGTTGATTTTGAAGCTAATTTGATGGCAAGTCAGTTATATAGCAGTGAGGAGGGAATGACTCCAAGATTTCAAAATGTTGATGTGGTTGAAGATGTTGTGCCACTAAAAGAAATTGTAAGGCCAACAATTGAGTTAGATGATGTTGTAGATGTTGTAGACTTAGATGGGGATGATCAGGATGTAAATAGAGCTGGTGAAGAGGTATATGGGGCTGGTGAGGAATTAAATGGGCTTGTTAAAGATGTAAATAGGGCTGGTAAGGAAGTAAATGGGCCTGGACCAAGTCAAGGAACCCTTGCAGGTTTGTCTGATCTTGTGAGTGATTTGCACATGGGTGAAGAAACAAGTCGAAAGCATTCCAGTGAGAAAGTAACTAAGAAAAGAGAAATAAGGCAGAAACATTGTGTCAAAAGACCTTGGCCTCTTGGTTTTAAAGATGACTTGGCAAGGGAACTACAAGAGCTAAGACAGAAAGAGAAAGATGAAGTTGATAGGAGAGAAAGAGAAGAGTTGGATGACTTAGCTAGAGTAGAGACCGAGTTGAGAGAAAGCCAAGCTTCAGCTGGACTTAGCAGAGAAGAAATTGAGAGAAGGGCAAGAGAAGCAGAAGAGAAGAAGAAAAGATAAGAGAGAGAGAAGGCAGTTAGAGAAGAGGCTGGAGAGAGAGAGAGAGAGAGAGAGAGAGAAGCTGCTGAAAAGAGGGCATATGAGGCATTCAAAGTGAGGCAGCAGTTGGAGGAGATCGGTTGAAGGAGAAAAAGAAAGGGAAATAGCCTGCTGTTGAAAAAAATCAAAGAAGAGTGGATATGGGAGGAAGACTCAAGCTGCAAGGTACAACACAAGGAATAAGGGAAAAAAACACTTTCAACCTATAGAGGAAGAAGAAACTGATGATTCAGAGCTAAGTGACTAGTATACTGATTCATACTATGATTTGGAGCATGATGAGTTTAATGATGCAGAGTTTGCTAAAAATGTTGCAGAGCCATATGCTGTTCAAAAATTTGAAGAAATGGGATATGCAGGTTATTGTTCAGATGAGGTTTGTAATTTAGATGAGTTGGAGAGCTTAGATGGCAGTGAGACTGAAGAAGATGAGGAAGGGTGACACGACCCACCCTGAATTTCACCCTAAACCCGGAGTAAATCATGCGAGGACCACCTCCAAGGAAAGATTTACCGCTAACTTCGGTACAACCTCCCTTGAAAATGGACAAGTCTTCTAATAGAAACCTGCAAACACGTCTAAAAGTTCCAAATCCAACCTTATAGAATCCTGGAGCCTTCGTGCTCCCCACAAATCACAACATCTCCCAATATAGATTTACTAATCTAACAAGTATCATATACGACAACCACATAATCAGAGCAACTTTATTTGAGAGGAAATGAATTATAAATAAATAAAAAAGAGCGGAAGCTATACTATTGACTATGCCTCTTCTCCATGTACGCCCGATCTCAACTATGCAATCCTGCAGACTGGGCATTTTAAAACGAAGGGCCCAGGGGAAGACATTTAATAACGTTAGAGTGAGTGGACATAAATAATTTAATAATAAAATATTTATGCATTCCCATTTTAATTTCATAGAAAATATACTGCATGCGGCAGCTCAAAAGCGCTCAATTCATAATCTGACAATTTCACGACTAGCAGTGGCTAGTCACAAACTCAAATAAAATGGAGCCTCTCAGGCTAAACAATATATAATCATATATTCGTATGTATCTACACTCATCAGACTCCTTGTATGAATCCTAGAAACAATTCAGAAAAATAGAAATTCATACAAGGCTACAACGCTGGCGTCTAACGCTCACGTTGCGCCATAATGGTATTTTTCCTCATTATGACCGAAAAGGGACGGTGTACATATACGTGTGGACTCCCTATATGAAAACCTAAATAAACTGAAAAAGAAAGAAGTTTTCATATAGGGCTATGACGCTTGTGTCTAACACGCACGACACGCCATAATGGTATTTTACCTCATTATGACGGACCAAGAACGTATGGCTAGCTAGCATTTATATACATACTAAATTCATAATATCCAAAATATATATATCCATCGAAAATCTCATTTTCGGGATCTCTCCAAAGGAGGAAAAATTGTCAAATAAGCGAGAACTCAATAAATCTCATCAGAAGAAATAAATGATTAATAAAATCATTCATCGCATGCTTTTTATTTAAAACAAAGGTCCACTCACAACTTTAGGCCTACGCCTGATGTCGATCCGAGGTCTCTCCAATTTGAGTCTCCTCACGTCTTGTTCCAAATGTATAAATAATTTCCCACTAAAAATCCAATATTGATAAAATAGGCAAGATTAATCGAGAGCCATAAATACGCTCATCATTGCCTAAGTTCGATATTCTTAAATCGAAACGATCCAAACTTTTATATCATACTCGGCAGTCGTAAATACAACCTTCCCCAGAAATTGATTTAAATCCTACAATCGGATTTTACATTATTTAACCGCTTAAATACCAAACTTCGGAAATTCACAAACATATTCAAAACTCGTCCGAAAATTCCACAATTCACTTCATTAAATTCCTCTAATTATTACACATTTAAAATTATACAAAACCACAAAACGGCGGCGGCGGCTCCACCGGTAGCGGCGGCCGGAGGCCGATTCCGGCAACGTCCAAATTCTACCAAATTTTAACAGAATCTTCCTCTCATCATCCCAAACAACTTTCATACCTATCACTAAGTCCAATTTCAAGCCTAACTAGGTCAATCGAACGAAAACATCCTAAAAGCCCTAGAATTTCAACTTTGAATTTCTCCTTACCGAGTTCGAGAGGGATCGAGCCTTTTGGAGGGGTTGTTGCACGGGATGAGAGCTTCAAAACGAGCCAAAGATCACCGGCTTTGGTGGCCGGAGGAGGGAGCTCCGGCGAAAAGGGCAATCGGCTGCTAGGGGAGTTTCCTCCCCGTTCGGCGGCGCAACCGGCCGGTCACCGGCCCAGAAAGAGAGAGGGAACGGCGGGGGTCCAAACGGGACCAGTCCGGCGGCCTGGCTTGGCCGGACGGCGGCGAACGGCGGAGAAAGAATCCGGCAGCGGGACGAAGAGAGGGAGAGCGCGGGAGAGAAAAGAGAGAGAAGAGAGGAAGGGAGAAGAGAAAAGAGAGAAAAAAAAATGGGTTTGGGCTTCACACCAACCCGGCCCAACATAAAAAAATACCCAACTTCACCAATTTAACACCCCAAAATAAAATACCCTATTAAAAATTACCTTTTACTAGCTAAAATTTACTATTTTTACCGTCGACATATTTTTCTCCTACGAATAACTCTCTGAAATAATCGTCCCTCAAAACCCCTCTAGGGACCAATTAAACTATATCTCAATTTCAGAGACGGTAAAAATTCTTATTATAACCACGCTAGTAAATAAGATAAAAAATTTCGGGTCGGGATGTGACAATTCTCCCCTCCTTATAAAAATTTCGTCCTCGAAATTTACATACCTGACAATCAAAGAGATAGGGATACTGCTGCATCAGTTGCTCCTCTGATTCCCAAGTAGATTCCTCTACTTGGTGTCTCATCCACAGAACTTATCAAGAGGAAAAATGATTTGCTTTTAAACACTTGCTCATTTCGGTAGGGAATCTGTACCGGCTCCTCTTCATAGGACAAATCTCTCGTCAAACTGAGCGGCTGCTCTTGCAGCACAAAAGAGAGATAGGCAATAGACTTACGAAATATGGATACATAAAACACATTATGTATCTTGGATCATTCCGGAGGCAAAACTAACCGAAACGCAAGAGAGCCAACTTGATCTAAAAACCCATAAGAACCAATAAATCTCGGACCAAGCTTCCACGTTACCAAAACGTATCACCTCTTTCCAAGGAGACAATTTCGAAAACACCCAAACATTGACTTGAAACTCATGGTCCTTCCTGCGAACATCTTCATAACTCTTCTGACCACTTGTGCTGCTTTATGTCTAACTCTGACTCCTTTAACCTTTTCATTTAAATTTTAAATTATTCTAAAACTTCTTAAAGATTCTAAATCCTTCGTTGAACTGCCACTAACGTTTACACGTAAGTGAGTTCAGTGATACATGTTCCAGAGTACGAGTACCTGTAGGTATGTACACTCTTTCCTAAGCAATGAAAAATTGCTATCACCATCGGCTCAAATCTCCTAACGTCATGCAACAACCTCGTCAATGCACTGCTCACAATTTGACAATGAAGCCCACTTGCTAGGAAACTAGAGTTCACGCATTCCCACATGCTCATAGGGGTTAAAAATAAGACCCGCTAATTGAACAGATTTAAGGATGGACACACTGCATAACTGCAACAATCACTTCTAGTACCGAGACACTTTGCAGAGTCTTTCGCGAAGTCAAAGCTCTCGCAAGTCCACAAGAAAATCTTGCTCTGCCTAAGTGACCAGTCCGCTAACATATGATAATCTTGATTCTCGAAACGACATTATGAAGAGATCAAAACCACGTCACTTAGGTCTCTCCGCCAAAACTATTACATTACCATTTTGAGTACTCAAACTAGCAGCTTGATCTGAAACATGATTATCATGCGAATGGAACATTTCGGTTATATAAAGCTGCAACATAAACAACTTATATATCGCCAAAACATGTTCCATATAAAATCCAATTTACCAAGTCACTAACATGGAAGATGAACAAATCCCCAAGCAGAGTATGCTAAAGAAACTCCAACTGCAAACGAAGTGACATTAGCAAATAGACTTCGTTCACACTTAGCACTAATATTATGTCATTGAAGACTTGTATCGACTAACTCAATACAACACCGACTGAAAGCACTATGAACACCCATCCACGCTTCTCCAATAAATCATTTTATCTACAGCTATTCCAGATAACATAATCTTCAACTCCAATAACCATGCACTTTAAGATATAATACTTTTCTCTAGACATTCACGCCACACCAACATTCCACACTTTTCCATCCTAGCGACCAAGGTCGCTAAAAATTAGCATTTCCAAGAACTTCCAAAGATTTCAACATATTTAATCCATTCCCGACTGTTGTCGTAAAGTCAAAGTGACCTCAACTCTTCTGCATCTACTTTATTATTATACTTTCAAGGTCAAATACACTTACCATCTTTATAAAACACTCAACAAATTCGAAGATCGAACTTCAACACCTAGAATTCTGAAAGAATCCATAATGGCTCCACGATTAAAATGAAATAACCGACATTTGCTACTCAACGCTTCAGAGCTTGCTAGCAATTCAAAATATTTAGATATACCATTCACTTTCTTCAATTCTCTTGCTATGACACAACAACATGTCTTTCACAACGCTATGCTCAATGACTCTTGCAAGGCCAACAATCCAAGGAAAATAATCTTGAATTCTTATATTTAACGCTTTAGCCGGCTTCAACTAAACCACAATATAGACGAAAGTCACCCAAAAATCTTACTATTCATCGACTGCTATTAACCTCATTCTCCAAAATGTTCTGATTATACTCTTTAATATGAAGATTCCAAGAATAAGAAACATATCCTTGATTAGAGCTGTATGGCCAAAACATGCGCCACCATACCATAACAAGCATTAATCAAAATAATCCCAACTGAGTTTCTCTACGGAAAAGGCAGTTGAAAATTTGGTCATCAATCAAGACTTCTCTAAATTGATAGCCTTTTTATTAGCCACAAATCCCTCGTGACTAATTAACCCAAAAATTAGAGTCCTCAACAACTCGCATAGGTACCTCTTTGAATTACCTAAGGGTACCTCCCACATCACTTCAACCAACCCTTACCTCAAAATAATACACCACTATTTCGAACTTCCTTTCCAACTATTTGCTCCCAGAAGTCACGATCTCGATACCAAGATTTTTCCATCGGACTACTACAACTTCAAATTTGCCCACCATAAATAGGAAATTCCAAGACATTATTCGAATCAAATATTTCACCTACTGCAGATTCGCACAAGATGTTCACCTTAACATCTTAATCAAAACCCAATCAATCATTGATCAAATGAAAGGAATGCTATCACGCACATGAGTTCCCCACTGGAGTTTCCAACTCGCAATTGAACTCTAACAATTATCATATCAACTCAATAACCCTTGAAAAAGGCATAATCCATACACTTTTTCATTACTCAAAGCATAATGATTACTTAAGAGGTCGGCATTGAGAGGCATAGTCTTGAAGATATGAACATTTATGGCACAACAATGTCCATAAATAAGATAAGAACAACTACATCACAAACTTAATTAACACATAGTGTCTAAAGCATATAATGCTAATAGATCCGTCGCGATCGGACCATCACTCTATAGACACTAAGTATGACCAAGAATATGAGGTAGTATTAAAACAAGAAAGGAATCGAATAACCTAGTGCTCTGATACCAAGCTGACACGACCCACCCCGAATTTCACCCTAAACTCGGAGTAAATCGTGCGGGGACCACCTCCAAGGAAAGATTTACCGCTAACTTCGGTACAACCTCCCTTGAAAATGGACAACCCTTCTAATAGAAACCTGCAAACACGTCTAAAGGTTCCAAATCCAACCTTATAGACTCCTGGAGCCTTCGTGCTCCCCACAAATCACAACCTCTCCCAATATAGATTTACTAATCTAACAAGTATCATATACGACAACCACATAATCAGAGCAACTCTATTTGAGAGGAAATGAACTATAAATAAATAGAAAAGAGCGGAAGCTATACTATTGACTATGCCTCTTCTCCATGTACGCCCGATCTCAACTATGCAATCCTGCAGACTGGGCATTTTAAAACGAAGGGCCCAGGGGAAGACATTTAATAACGTTAGAGTGAGTGGACATAAATAATTTAATAATAAAATATTTATGCATTCCCATTTTAATTTCATAGAAAATATACTGCATGCGGCAGCTCAAAAGCGCTCAATTCATAATCTGACAATTTCACGACTAGCACTGGCTAGTCACAAACTCAAATAAAATGGAGCCTCTCAGGCTAAACCATATATAATCATATATTCGTATGTATCTACACTCGTCAGACTCCTTGTATGAATCCTAGAAACAATTCAGAAAAATAGAAATTCATACAAGGCTACAACGTTGGCGTCTAACGCTCACGTTGTGCCATAATGGTATTTTTCCTCATTATGACCGAAAAGGACGGTGTACATATACGTGTGGACTCCCTATATGAAAACCTAAATAAACTGAAAAAGAAAAAAGTTTTCATATAGGGCTATGACGCTTGTGTCTAACACGCACGACACGCCATAATGGTATTTTACCTCATTATGACGGACCAAGAACGTATGGCTAGCTAGCATTTATATACATACTAAATTCATAATATCCAAAATATATATATCCACCGAAAATCTCATTTTCGGGATCTCTCCAAAGGAGGAAAAATTGTCAAATAAGCGAGAAATCAATAAATCTCATCAGAAGAAATAAATGATTAATAAAATCATTCATCGCATGCTTTTTATTTAAAACAAAGGTCCACTCACAACTTTAGGCCTAAGCCTGACGTCGATCCGAGGTCTCTCCAATTTGAGTCTCCTCACGTCCTATTCCAAATGTATAATTAATTTCCCACTAAAAATCCAATATTGATAAAATAGGCAAAATTAATCGAGAGCCATAAATATGCTCATCATTGCTTAAGTTCGATATTCTTAAATCGAAACGATTCAAACTTTTATATCATACTCGGCAGTCGTAAATACAACCTTCCCCAGAAATTGATTTAAATCCTACGATCGGATTTTACATTATTTAACCGCTTAAATATCAAACTTCGGAAATTCACAAACCTATTCAAAACTCGTCCGAAAATTCCACAATTCACTTCATTAAATTCCTCAAATTATTACACATTTAAAATTATACAAAACCCCGAAACGGCGGCGGCGGCCGGAGGCCGATTCCGGCAACGTCCAAATTCTACCAAATTTTAACAAAATCTTCCTCTCATCATCCCAAACAACTTTCATACCTATCACTAAGTCCAATTTCAAGCCTAACTAGGTCAATCGAACGAAAACATCCTAAAAGCCCTAGAATTTCAACTTTGAATTTCTCTTACCGAGCTCAAGAGGGATCGAGCCTTTTGGAGGGGTTGTTGCACGGGATGAGAGCTTCAAAATGAGCCAAAGATCACCGGCTTTGGTGGCTGGAGGAGGGAGCTCCGGCGAAAAGGGCAATCGGCTGCTAGGGGAGTTTCCTCCCCGTTCGGCGGCGCAACGGCCGGTCAACGGCCCAGAAAGAGAGAGGGAACAGCGGGGGTCCGAACAGGACCAGTCTGGCGGCCTGGCTTGGCCGGACGGCGGCGAACGGCGGAGAAAGAATCGGGCAGCGGGAAGAAGAGAGGGAGAGCGCGGGAGAGAAAAGAGAGAGAAGAGAGGAAGGGAGAAGAGAAAAGAGAGAAAAAAAATGGGTTTGGGCTTCACACCAACCCGGCCCAACATAAAAAAATATCCAACTTCACCAATTTAACACCCCAAAATAAAATACCCTATTAAAAATTACCTTTTACTAGCTAAAATTTACTATTTTTACCGTCGACATATTTTTCTCTTACGAATAACTCTCCGAAATAATCGTTCCTCAAAACCCCTCTAGGGACCAATTAAACTATATCTCAATTTCGGAGACGGTAAAAATTCTTATTATAACCACGCTAGTAAATAAGATAAAATTTTTCGGGTCGGGATATGACAAAGGGAACCCAATCAAGATGCTTACAAGGTTGGGTAAGATGAAACTCTACCCTTATATTAGATATGTTGGAATTAGAAATCCAAGTTTTAGGCTAGAGCTTTTATTTCCTAATGTTGAGCAACTAAGAGAAGCTGTGAGGGAGTGTGCAATTAGAAATCAGATAATCATGTGATTTGAGAAAAATACCAAGAAGAAGATGCATGTGAGATGTCAATGGGGCTGCCCTTTTTACATGTATGCAAGTAATGTCAAAAAGCTTGGTCCAAATAACATGGTTGTGAAGACATTGATACCTCATCACCTTTGCTCTCCTATGGAAACCAGTCATTTCTTGACTTATAGAAAGGTAGCTCAGGAGGTAAAAGACAAATTGTTGGTGGATGCGAACTTGTCTAGGAAGGGTATACACAAGCATATAGAGGACACCTATAACATGGATGTTCCTATGCAAACCGTCACAAGGGGTAAGAGGGCAGCAAGGAAGATGATTGAAGGTCATTACATAGAGCAATACAACAAGTTAGTTGCATACAGAAAAGAGCTTTTGAGATAGATCCACTATGGAGATTATGACAGAGATGGATGGGATCAGTGAGAAGATTCAAAAGGATGTACATATGCTTCAAGCTTGCAAAGAGGGGTGGATGAAGGGATGCAGGCCTCTTATAGGGCTAGATAGATGTCACATCAAAGGGCACCATCTTGGACAGTTTTTGACAACAATTGCATAGATGCAAACAACGAGATCTTTCCAATATCATATGTCGTGGTTGAGAGAGAGAGAGAGAGAGAGAGAGAGGAAACCTGGACATGGTTCCTTAAATATTTGCAGCAAGATGTAAACATTGAGAGAGATAGCAGCTATGTGTTTATGACTGACAAACAAAAGGGATTGGATAATGCACTCAAAGGTAACTGTTTTGTTCCTTGAATTTTTCGTTAACTATTTTGTTGCTTGAAAAGCATTTGTCATTGTCTGACCATGTAATACCCCAAATTTCCATATCAATTTTCTTGTATTATTTTTAAAATTAATGAAGGATTATTGGTGGAAATTCTTATTCGTTTGTGCAAAGTTGAAGTTTTGGGAGTCAATTTTTTAAGGTGCTTTGACTTTTAAGAGGCTAAAAGTTGACTTTTTTATCCGTAAGTTATTTTCAAAAACTTCCTTCATGAAAGTTGTAGAGTTTGACGATACAAGTTCGTAGACATGTGGCACTCGTAAAACAGACGTCGTATGAAAAAGTTATGGTCAGAGGAAGTTAGTTTCTGATTTTAAAAAGGTGTATAAATAGAAAATGTGTGGGTTATTTTCAGAAACCCTAAAATTGCATAAAAACCCTGCAATTTCTCTCTCTCCCGTCTCCATTTTCACCCTCAAACTTCTTCCGGCCATAACTCGGCCATTCGGCGACGGATTTGGGCGTGATTGGTATCATTGGAAAGCTCTCACTCCCCTCTTTCTATTCATACCAGCCTCACACCCTATGGAGCACTATGCACGGCGCAGCAAGGCCCGCAAGTTACTGCTACCGCCGGTGGTGAAGCTCCGACCGATTCCAGCGACATCGAGGTCTGAGGCTACCCATTTTTGAAAGTTCTTGTCCTTCTGAGCATGATGATACCAGCCTTGAAGCCCAATTCGAAGCGTGGAGCTTTTGAGTTTGAAGTGCTCCTTGTTTCTTTTCGATGACGTTTCTGGCCTCTTTCTGACCGAATTGGCTTCGGCCATAGGTATGAAAAATGTTCCATTTGATGTGACCTACAAATTTGCTGTTGGAAGCTTGCTCAGATTTTGAAGTTGATCGGGTGGCGCGTGGGGCCCACTCGCCGCCGCCTATGGTGGCGCATGGCAGCGCTATAGCTTTAGTTTCTTTGGTTAGCTAACTCTTGTTGTTGTGAGCATGTTGAGTTGTGGAAATTCTAGGTTATGAGTAAGGATTGCATGCTAGGTTCTATGTTATTCATAGGTGTTTTGGGAGGTTGTGAACTTTGGAAGTTTGAGAATTAGAAGCAGCAGTTTTGGGTCGTTAAATTCGACGACCTTGGAAGGTTGTCCTTCTTTGGGCAAACCCTCGATTTAAGTTTTGGGTTAAAAGGGCAAGTGTTACTTTTTAGTTTGAATGGTTATTAAGGTTATTAATTGTGTTAATTAGGTAGCTTGCGGAGTTGTTAGTGAGCTTGTTCCTTGTGTTTTTGTGAAGACGTAGCGGAAGTATTTATGTGAGTAAATCTCACCAATGTTCACATTTGAACCAAATTATTATGGTTATTTTGATGATGATGTCGAATTTAAGAATATGCTATTGTTTGTTTTTAAATAAATGAGCTTGATCGCTAACGGCTCATAGGTAAGATAAAACAAGTTTTCCTATTATATGATTATTTTTAATGTTCATGTGATCATAATATTGTTGGTTCTTGATAGATTATTCTTGTGGGAATATCTATGTTTGTTCATATAAATATATCTATGTGGAAAGATATAATTTTTATGATATGCTCTTTGTGTTGTTGATGGTGTTGATTTAAAGAATATGCTATTGTTTGTTTTTAATTATATGAGCTTGATCGCCAACGGCTCATAGGTAAGATAAAACAAGTTTTTTCTATTATATTATATATTGTGATTCGTTGTTTAGATAGTCAAACTAGGTTTCAAGCCTTTAATCGGGTGATTGGTTACGGTTATGATGATTCTACTCTATTGTGAATTGTTATGTAGATAGTCAAACTGGGTTCCAAGCTTTTAAACGGGTGATTGGTTACGATTATGATGATTCTACTCTATTGTGAATTGTTGTGTAGATAGTCAAACTGGGTTCCAAGCCTTTCATCGGATGATTGGTTACGGTTATGATGCTATTATTATTTTGTGATTTGATATTAAACAATCAAACTGGGTTCCAAGCCTTTGGTCGGGTGATTGGTTACGGTTAGGAATAGAGCTCTAGTCTGTCTGTCGATATAGGTCATGGGAGGTACCTTCAGGTATCTGGGACCTATGGGTACATAAATTGTTGTTGTAGGCCATGAGAGGTACTTATTAGTATCTGGGACTCATGGGTACATGTGTTTGTTGTAGGTCATGGGAGATACCTTATTGGTATCTGGGACTCATGGGTACATGTATATTTTTAAAAGTGTTGGTTATGTGGTTTCGTCGGCCTGTTAGCTTAATTCATCGGCTAAGATCTTAGCCGACGAAGGCTCGTCGGCTATAGTTTCGTCTGGAAAGGGTCGTCGGCGATGACTTTAGCCGACGAAACTAGAAACCGTCGTCGGCTATTGGCCACTATTTAGCCGACGACATCTTCTGTCGTCGGCTATTATCTGGGACAATAGCCGACGAATATCTTAAATGTTTCGTCGACCATAGTCTGAGACTTTAGTCGACGAAACAGATATTCGTCGGCTAAAGTATGTATAAAAAATTAAAAAAAATAACTATAGCCGACGAAATATAGTAATAATTTGTCGGCTAAAGTATTTAAATATCGTCGACTTAAGTATTTAAATATCGTCGGCTAAAGTTGCTGGTTTTTGAAAAAAAAACTGCAGAAACTTTCGGCCACCTCTAATTGACGAAAAAATTTGACAAAATCTTCCTCTCAACATTTCGAACAACTTTCTAGAAGAAGTCTAAGCCTAATTCTAAGCCTAAACATGTTAATTGAATCAAAATATATAAATCCCCAATTTTAAACCCTTAAAACTTCAAATCTTCGATTCTCCTCACACACACCGAATCGAGCTACCAAATTCTAGGGTAACGTAGTATTAATCAAACTCAACTTATCCATATATATAACTCACCAAATGGTGACCTAAGGAAGGAGAAATTCGATCGACACCGAATCCGAACCGGCGGAGATTTGGAGCTCGATTTATCCCTCACGGCGGCTCCACTCGATGCACCACCTATCCAGCAATGAAGTAGAGACGACGGCGAAGCTTTTGGGACAAGTGTGGCGGTCTCCGGTGGCTTGAAGGCGGAGCTAGGCCGAGAAGAAAATCCGGCAGGCGAAACAGTAACTTTTTCTGATTTTCTGACTTCTTACCATCCACCTCCGGTAAAACTTCTATATAAATAACTTTACCCGACGAAATTCTTAATTTTCGTCCGCTAAACTCCTTTGAAAATTTTGGTTGACCGCCAAAAAGTTTTGACAATAGCCGACGAAATCATATATTTTCGTCGGTTTAAGTCCTTTGAAAATTTCCCTCAAACTTGGTTTGCCGCCAAATTTTTTTTCGACTTTAGCCGACGACTGTTCATATATTTTCGTCGGCTAAAGTCATTTTTCCTCCAAATTTGGTTTACCGTCAAACAATTTTGACCTTAGCTGACGACTTTTTTAATATCTCTTCGGCTAAAGTATATAAATTCACAAAAACGCTCATATCTCCCTCTATATTACGTAGTTTGGTCAAACCTTCCACACGAAAAACTTTCACGTAGATGAGACGCAACTGCCTATATAAAAATTTTGAGACATTTACCTTCCGACGATAAGGCTCCCCATAGGGAATAATAACGGTAAACATGGTTCACCGCTACTATCGGTACCGAGATATTACCCGATTTACGTGATTTTTAAACCATAACCATATTTCATCATTCTGAACACATTTTATTTCACGAGATTTTTGATAATTTTGCTTCCTATGTAGAGTTGGTTCACAAAGTTGTTTAACCTACTAAACAAGTTATACAACATTAGTAGACATGTTATGATTCCGAGGACTAAAATTCACAAACCAAAATTTCACCGTCAGATATGAACATTATGACGAAAGATGTCTATGGTAAAAAATTCAACTGGATCCGACAACGTTAAGGGCTCGATCGAAACGGTCAATTCTAATCCATCGTCACTTATCACACGAAAACGCTCATATCTCCCTCTATATTACATAGTTTGGTCAAACCTTCCACACGAAAAACTCTCAGGTAGATGAGACGCAATGGCCCATATAAAAATTTTGAGACATTTACCTTCCGACGATAAAGCTCCCCATAGGGAATAATAACGGTAAACAAGGTTGACCGCTACTATCGGCACCGAGACGTTACCCGGTTTATGTGATTTTTGAACCATAGTCATATTTCACCATTCTGAACACATCTTATTTTACAAGATTTTTGATAATTTTGCTTCCTATGTAGAGTTGGTTCACAAAGTTGTATAACCTACTAAACAAGTTATACAACATTAGTAGACAAGTTATGATTCCGATGACTAAAATTTACAAACTAAAATTTGACCGTCAGATATGATCATTATGACGAAAGATGCCTATGGTAAAAAATTCAACTGGATTCGACAACATTAAGGGCTCGATCGAAACGGTCAACTCTAATCAGAAATAAGAAAACTGCATTTTGAAGCCCTAAACGGACTCGGATGGCCAAAAAGGCCCATATGTCATGGTATAGCAATGAGTTTGACTCGTAGGGCCGTTACGCTTTCGGAAAGGTATCACAATAGTTAATCGGACACCGAACGCCAAATCTGCAGCATACCGGGTTTCGACTGTTCTACATCAGATACATTACTCGATTTACGTTATTTTTGAACCACAGCCGTATTTCATCATTATGAACACATCTTATTTCACGAGATTTTTGATAATTTTGCTTCTATGTAGAGTTGGTTCACAAAGTTATACAACATTTTATTGTTTTTCTTTTAGCTGACGAAATAATAGACGACGACTTTTTTTCGATAATAGCCGACGAGATTCTTTTTCGTCTACTAAGAAAAACTTTGGCCGACGAAAAAAAATTTCGTCAGCTAAAGTATAGTATAGCCAACGAAAAAAATTCTTTAGCCGACGAAATTAAAAGTTTATCGGCTAAAGTTGATCATAATCGACGAAAATTTAAATTAGCAAATGAAGGAAAATTTTGTCGGCTAACGTGGACTTTAGCCGACTAAAAAATAATTCGTCGGCCTGATTTTTTTATTTTCGTCGGCTAAAGCCTTTCTTCTGGTAGTGTCATATTGTTTCATGTGTTTTTATTGGTTGTTGGAAATATTGAGTAATTTTTTGGAGTTACTTATACGGGATTTTTAGCTTACCGGGTTTGTTATTTTACAACTCAGTGCACCAATTCATGGTGTAGGGGTTAGACATGCAGGTGATGATCAGCAAAGTTGAGGCAGAGGCATAGTGGCTGAGATTTAGATGACGTATATTTTATTTGTATATTTTGGCAATTTTTTTTAAGCTCATGTGAGCGTCTTCATTTTTACTAGATTTTTCAAATTGTTGTAATTAAGGAGATGTAATGTTTAAATCAGTTGTTGAGTTTTGCTGACATTTACATTTCCAGGATTTGGGTTTAGTTTGGAATTTTGTTGAGCAAGTATAGGAGTCTTATTTTTGAGATATATCATGCCTAAATTTTTTAAAATTATCCTTCCAAAATTGGGGTGTGACAGACCAACATTTAAATATTTGTTATTGCACAGTTTTATTTCCCAATGCAGAGCATTAACACTGTGTGCGGCATCTCCACAACAATTTCAAGCAAAAACACCTAAGAGAGGTTTTAAAACAGTTGATGTGAAATGCAGCAAGGAGCACTACTGCCCTTTGGTTCAACAAGCACATGGATGAATGAAGATGATAAAAGATAAAGCAAGAATCCAAGTCATTGGAGCAGAGCATTCTTTAAGGAGGAAACCAAGTGTAACATACTTCTCATAATTTGTGTGAGTCTTTCAACTCCTCCATTGTACCTGCTAAGGATAAGCCTATTTTGGCTATGTTAGAGAGGATTAGGATGGATATGATGGTTAGGATTGCAAATCGAAATGTAGCTTGTGAGAAGTGGAAGGACGTGGTTGGTCCAAGGATTAAGAAGATGTTGGATAAGGTTGGACAAAGACCAACACAATATAGAGCACATATAGGTGGTGAGTTTGTATTCCAAGTCACTAGTTTTGGTGAGAATAGCAGCCAACATGCAGTGGATTTGGGTCTCCATGCACTTGCAAGAGGTGGCAGCTCAGTGACATACCTTGTGTACATGTCATTTGCTGCATAAGATTCAAGAAATAAGAAGCTACCTTGTATTGTCATGATTACCTCATGTGTACCACCTATATGCAAGTCTATACCCCAGTTATAAATCTCATTGTCGGGGAGGATGATTGGGAACCAGTTGACTACCCAATTGCACCTCCTTCATTTAACAAGTTGCTTGGAAGGCCCAAGAAAAAGAGGATCCCATCATAAGGAGAAACTGGTAACGTAACCCAGCATCACCAGCTCTAACTGAGGGGAAATTGCCTAAAACTGGTGTTCCATGACTTGCAAACTTTGTGGCCAAGAAGGACACAACAGGTTTGGATGTTCTATAACAAAAGCCAAGAAAGCAGCTGAAGCAGTAAGTGTCTAGTAAAGTCTCAACTTGTTTATGAACCTACATAATTCTTAACTTGTTTTTTTTTTGTTGAAACAAGGAGAAGGAACATCTGGTGGTGGAGCAAGCACTAAGAAAAGACTGAGAGCAAAGATTAGTATCTGGTGGTGATTGTTTATTGTTGTTCTTGTTGTGAAGCCAAATATTACTGAAATGCTTTGTTAACTATTGGAAATAATGTTGTTGTTGAATTATGTTGGAAATGTCTTGTTGAATTGTGAAGCCAAATGTGGTTGTTGAATTGTGTTGGAAATGTCTTGTTTGTGTTCCACAGGTCCAATGGGCACTAGCCCCACCTAAGAAATCAACACATATCAAGGACCAGGTCATAAAGTCTAGAAATGGATGGAAGAAAATGAAGTTGACAATAGAGGGTAGTTTTGCTAGAAATAGTAGTGCATCAGCCTCAACACAGCCTCTTACTCAAAGCAGCGAAAAGTGAATATGCTGGCTTTTAAATTAGAGAAACATAATATGTACTTCATCATGTTTTGGAATCAATTTTTGCAAACAATATGGTTCCTTGAGTTTTTAGAAACCAATTAAGCTTGAATTCTAATACATAGTATGTTTCTCATGTTGAACTGATGTTGGTTTTATTTAATGATATTGGCAGTCCTTTTTGGTTCTATGTTTGAATTTTTATGTTACATTTCCAACTATTGCATAATATTTCTTGTTAGCAAATAAACACAGCAACAATGCCTAAACTTTATTGAACTGATCAATGTGATACCTAGGATGAAAACCCAAGATTCAATTTTAGAGATTTTGAAGGGAAAATGGTTTTGGTGAGACTTAGAAGGTTATTTTTGTCATTGCACTTTTTTTGGTGGGCCCACATCAGCAAACAGACGACATCGTGATAGAAATAGGTCTCCGACCTTTCTTTGGTAGCGAAATCGAAGTTTGAATATCACACTAGTAGTTTTTAAAATTTGGATATCATTTTGACTGTGGTACACAAGTTGAGGTCCTGGCGCTGCATTTTACTGTAGGTTAAATCCTTTGTTCCTTATGATCCCTTGATAATTAAAATCTTATAGAATTGTAGGACGGACTTGCTATTTTCGCATCATGGGTACAGTTTTCAACTGTGGTTGGAAAAATGATTTCATCTCGGGTTGCATTAACAACTTCAATCTTTCTCTCTCTGGTTGGATATTAGCTGTCAAATAACCTCAAAATAAAGTACAATAAAGTAAACGAAAGGGATTAGTTTTTATTTTATTTTTATTTCAAAAACGTTTTCTTTCCACTTTATAAACTTTGAAATGTATAATTTTCCCTTCTCCCCCTCTCTCCCAGCTTTCATTTTCAGACTCTCTCTTCCGAAATCCCAAGCTCCCTTCTCTTCTTCTCTCTCTGTTCGTTCAATTTCATTCCTTTAAGCAAAGCCCCATGTTTCTCTGTAATTTTGTGTAAAGTTTCATACTTTACAAAGTAAACATCTAAGTGAGTGAGCCAAAAAGTTTCAGTCTTGAAGGAGAAGAGAAGAAACTGAAAGAGCTACAGAGAAGAGGAGTACCTGGGTTGTCTCTGCTCAGTTTTTAGGGTTTTCAGGGACTCTCACTGCCTTATGCTCTGAACCCAATATGATTGTCGGCTCTCTGTGCAATGCAAGCGCCAGGTTCTCAGTGAGTTTCACACATCTTTCTTTCCAACTTCTTAATTTTGGGAAAAAGAAAAAAAAAACTACTTGTTTAGCATGGAATTTGTTGTATGTGTGTGTATCAATTAATTTCTGCAAATAATGGAAAAGTTTCTGCATCAATAAGCTTGGGTTTTTTCTTTTATTGTTATTTTAAAATTTCATTTTTTCTGCAATATGGGTGTATTTGGTATTAGATTAGATACCCTTCATATTAAAAAGGTGGGAAGATTGTGTACGCCAATTAAAACTATGTTCATCGTTCAATTCATGCACAGTATATAAATTTGTTGTCTGGACCCACACGGCCACACCAGATATATGATTTGATTATTTCAGTTTGCTTTCAATAATCCAATTCCACTCACAGAAGCTTATCTATGATTTGAGCTTATGTCTTTTTAGTGTATTATATACTAAAATCCAATCAATTTAGCGTTTGGTTGGTTAATGTCTGTGAATTAATGAAATCATGGACCTCTGTTCCATTCTGAAAGACTTTAGAGTTTTCATTTATAAAATAGCCTGCATTATTCTTCACCTAAAAAAGCATGGATTATTAGTTTATTTTGAGTAGGTGATTGTGTTTTTTATTCTACCATGGAGCTGTTGTCTGTTTGTGAGTCTACTAGTTTTTATAAAGGTCTATGCATTTTTTATTCTATTACATCCGAGTATTGAATAGACTCAATAGAGGGTAAACCTCTGACCAAAATAGTGAATGTCTTGTTTATAATAAAAACATTAATAATGGAGTGATAGATTTGCATGCTTGTCGTGTACAGTTTGTATAAAACTTTTCTTTCTTTGTTTTTTAGAGAAGATTGAATTTGATTAATTTAACTTAAGCTTAATAATAGACTAATTACGGTATTCCTGGATTCTTCGTTTATCAAGATCAAACTTACCAGAGGGCAGAGGGGTCAGCTGTTATCTTGTATTCCTCTAGGCAATGCCACAAGGGTGCCTTCCTGCAGATTGGACCCATCTGCGAGACGATTTTCCTGTGTTATGTGTGACTTTTATTGAACCTTTTGTATTAATGAGCCACATTGGATGTGAAGGATGAACCATTACGCAGAAGAGCCTAGTGCATATCCTGCTGAGCGAACAGAAACTGTGAAACGTGATGACAAGAAAGTTAGATGCTTATATACGATATGACAGAAATTATGGACTACTTTGCTACGCTCGTCAGTATTTTACTAGAATCATAACGACCTTGATAACTTGTTTTGTCTGGAGACTGTCATGTTGTACTGGAACTGGGAAATGTTTCAGGTTAACAGTGATTGTGTTGATGTGAGCTCTTGTTTATACTATACTATTAGGCATAGTGATTTATTTTTCTTCTGTTGAACTAGGGAGAAGAAGGGATCGATGTAAGAAAGATGACAGAACACAAAAGAAGCCCCTGCTCTGTTGAGCAAAGCAGTCGCACTGCTCTTACATCTAAGCGACATAAGACTGATTTATCCATGTCAACAAAGGTTTCTGTTCCTTCCTTTCCCTCCTTTACTTTCTGTTCTTGAGCTGTGGACATCGTAAATTTATTTGGTATCTGTGTTTTATGTCAAGAAATACAATTGTCATACAATTTTAGTGGTGTGTAAAACTTTGGTTACACTTTCCTGTTTTTTTATTTATTTATTTATTATTATTATTATTTTTATGTAATGGGTATTTGCGAGCCATATGGTTTCAGATAGCATCTGGTTTATGCTTTTGAGCTTGACGGTTTCACCTTGAGGCATCAGCATTGTCTTTGATATTTCGAATACAATTTAAATTACCACATTTGATTTTGATTTAGATCCATGATAAGTTGCTTATCATTGCTGTGCTTTATTTTTGTAACCTGTTGATTAGTGTCTCCTCTACTTTTTATCATTTCTTAGATGCTTGAGATGTTATTTGAAACTGCAATAGCAAAGAAAAGTGGACAACTTTTAGCAACCATTGTAGTGAGTTAGTTTTAAAGAGAATATGTCAAGGCAATAATCCCAATGCTGATCTAAAACTACTTCGATGTAGATCAATGTGGCGGAAAAAAAAAGAACTTTAGAATGTCACTTCTTTATCACTTGAGTACTGTTCTACCTAGGTATGAGCATTTATCCACACGCTGGTGTCTTTTGATTCTTTTGTCTTTTTTTGTTTTTTTTTTTTGTTTTGCTTTTAGGAGAGAAAAGAGAAGCTTGGTGAACGAATTGTGGCTCTACAGCAGCTTGTTTCTCCATATGGAAAGGTACATAGATTACATGAGTCATTCTCATTAATGCTTGAAACTGTTGAACCATAATTCAGAATTGTGGCATCACGGCATTAATTGTTTCCAATCAACTCATCTCTTGGAATTAGTATTTCAGATTTCCTTGGTCCATGAGATTCTGATACGATTACAAAGTGATACTGAATGTTCATGCTATATCTCTTCTCATTTAGTTTCCGAAATGTTATTTTATATATTTGTGCCTAAGCTCCGTTGTTCCCTTCATTTTATTGCAGACAGATACAGCTTCTGTCTTGCTGGAGGCAATGGATTATATCCGCTTCCTTCATGAACAAGTCAAGGTTAGCTCGTTATTTTTATTTGAACATCAACCTCAGTTCCTAACTTCCTAACTGGTATAAACATGTGTAAACACATGCTGGTGTTTTTTGATAGTTTGTGTCAACTTTTGATGGTATAAGAATCAACTTTATATGCTTTTCTTTATCCAAAGAAAAATGCAAGGGATCTCACCTACAAATATCAGATTTTGTTTAGTTAATTAAATTGGGTTTTCCTTAGTTTCTAATGCATAACGCCATATCATGAGTCCAAAATTTTGGGATTGACTGCTGCTATAGACAATATTGCATTATATTTGCCAGAAATTAACAATGAATGATTTTTACACTGTCTTTTACTTGGGCTGATATTTCTGCACAGTGCGAACAGATAGATATGGCTGATTACATGGTGGTATATATGGCTGAGACATGTCCATTTTTATTTACATTGCTTAATGCATAAGTCAAAGTAAAGCCGATCAAGATAAGAGTGACTTCAATGTTCTTTTATTTGCAATGTTTTGGCCTTTTGGGTCTGTGACTATATGTCTTCAATAGCTACTGTGTGAAATGGTAACAGATTTGACTTTCTTCTTGTTAACGGTTTTAGGTGTTAAGTGCTCCATACCTCCAAAGCACGCCAACAGCTAAGATGCAGGTGAGCTTGAGCTGGACATAATTGCAACATTGTCAATTTTTTTATTTTTTATGGAAATTTTCTTTCTGTTATATATAACATTCATCAAATGCAATATGCTGTGATTATGAAACTTCCTAATCATCGGTGATGACTGAAAGTCGTATGAAGCACATGGATCAGGCATGCTGCTCTGTTCTTCTCACCATTGTACTTATATTATGATTTTCATTTATCAGGAATTACAGTCATTCAGCTTGAGAAGCAGAGGTCTCTGTCTCGTTCCAATTGATTGCACAGTTGGAGTTGCTCAAAGTAATGGTGCAGACATCTGGGCTCCCATAAAGACTACTTCCGCCAAGTTTGAGAACGTGAACTCAAATTCCTATTGATAGATATCCTCAACCATTAAAAAATGCAAAGGATATTGAAGATGCTAAATTGAGGCAGTGTAAAGGGTAACCAATCGTTTCTAAAGAACAATTACTAATTTGCTGAAGCAGAAGAGGATTCATAACTGAAACTTTTAGCAGGATGCCCTTCATGCGGGAACTTCATCTAATGCTTTCCCAAACCATTCTAGTTTTATGATTGGTGGTGGGATGAGCTTCTGCTACTCCTAGGTTTATTGTTTACCTGAAAATCTGCAAAATGTATATCTATAAACCTCTGGTTCTTATAAAAGTATTTAAAACCTTGGTTTACCAATTCTAATTTCTGGGGTTCGACCCTCCCCTTATCTTTTGCTCAGCTTTTGGGCTTGACGTAACTAATGATTAGTCATTAGTTCAGTATGGCAAATGCATGGGCTGGAGACAGAAGAGTAGTCATTTAACTTTGGAGATGAATAATACCGAAGCTATCTTTTGTTTTTAAGTATCTCGAAATCAACTTGAGCCAGCGTCTCGCATGTATAGACCACACACAATTTTTACTAAAGGCACGTTTACTTGGAATGAAATTAATAAGAAATGAGAGACGGAAGAAATGAGACACGATATGTGGAGATTTTGATTCAACTGAGTTGCTTACTTACAATATAAAATCATAATATAAATAAAACTTATCACGATTGATGTTGTTTACTTAGTATATCGAATTAGAATCAAAACTAATTTGAGTACTAATATACCCTTAGAGAAAGTTAGGCAAATTAACTTGAGATGACTGAAAACCAAGAAGCTACCATGGTGGAAGTATGACTTCAATAATTTTTTTTTTGTTAAATACACCCACTCTATAGAAACAACCTTCCAATAAAGTTTGAGTCTAAAATTTATATTTATTCTTATATCGTAAGGACTCCTGATATTATTTTAGATATTTGTAATAAGATGTTTAGGCTTAACTCTCCCCTCCCCCACACTTGTATTTAACAGTTTCATCAATCAAGATTTCATGGTAACGACCCCAGCACCTTTATGAAAAAAAAAGTTATCTAATCAAATGCAAAAAATATCACTTTGTGGTATTGTTTTTGATGAAGTATAAAGTGTAGAGACAAAGATAGTAAGAGAATCATCATCTTATTCATTGATAGGAGCCCTTTATATAGGGAATTACAAAGTACCAATATAGTAATGATGAAGAATACATAGTCTTATTCTAACTACATATCTTGATGGCATAAGGCCAAGACACACATACTGGTCACCAGGATGGTAAATGATGGCCTAATTCACTTTTTCTTTTCAGGTACACTTTAGGAGACCAAAATGTTGACTTTTTTTACCCGTATACTTTTTGAGAAATTTCCTTTCATGAATATTGTAGAGCTTGTTAAACTGAACTTGTAAACATATGGTACGCTTAAATCAAAATGTGTTTTCAAATGAAAACTATTAACATAAACGTTTTTAAAGCTCAACATGGTTCAGTTGCCTCTCAATGCATAGAGGGCATATGTGACGTTGATCATAGTGCCATAAGGCATCAAGATGCAAGCTAAACTGCATCCCTAAATGACCAGTATGATTCAATTATTGTAGTCACAGAAGATTTACATAGGTACAAAATCTAAAGATAGTTGCTGGTTCCTTAGAGTGTTGTAGATAGTTCCACTATCTGAGGCACTCAATAAAAAAAGTAGATAGGCGAGTAAATAGTTCCACTTGAATCATTTAGAAGGATTGAAAGAAGCTACGAAAAGCTGCAATCCCGAGAATGCATAAAAATTTTGGCGTAGAATGACTTTTGCACACTAAAACAACTATAACTTCTTTATTAAAATAGATATGGATGAACTGCAAAAAATTTTGAAAACTAGACTCCTAGAGCTTTCCAATGATATAAAGCTCGCTATCTGGTTCGTCCGGAGCTGTTCACAAAGCTCAAATGAAGTTGACTGTCCAGAAGGGACAAATTGCTGTTTTTCGCAGATTTGGGATTAGCAAAGCTTTGAAGCTTGCGGATGACGTATGGGCATAAGCCGAAGCCAAAATGACATGTATATGATTAGAATCAAGTTCTTTTGGTCTTTTCAAGGTTGTAAACTCTATGATTAGTTAGCGAAAACTAACTCAGAGGACCTAGAGGATTCGATCATGATGATAATTGTCCGGTTTTGATAAGTCTTCAACGTCTTTTACAAAACGGAAATTGGTTTAATAGCGTATGGGGATCCAAAATCAAAATTTTTCGGTAACTCTAAGTCAGTATGACCAGGCATGTCTGTGGAGGGTCGGTAGTGCGAGACACTTGAAACCACTATCTCCTTAATTTCAGACAATTCTAAGACATCACACTGAGCTTAGATGAGCCTAGTTGAACAATTGATGATGGAAAATCCGTTATAGGGTAGAAGACTTAACCAAAAACACGTTGGCGATCCTCCTTGAGGATGCAAGGCCGTGTGTCATCTTCACTTGGAAGAGACCAAAACAGCACAATCTAACCATGTAGATTGTAAATATGCCATTCTTTTTAGGATGATGTAAAAATGTACATCTTGTTTGTAAATCAATACAAACCATAAGAGGAGAATAGTTTCATAACTTCGAAAAAAATTCTCAAGACATTCATTATTGCTAATGTGAGTATATATCAAGGTCTCGAATAAACAAAAGGACATCGATACGATGTCTTATTACATATAGCTTGGAAAGAAAATCAATGTGTAGCCAATGACGTCAAAGTCAGGGGTCGCTAGAGCTGGATCCGAATATTTGAAATCCGCGATCATGAGAATGACGTTATTGTCCTCATATTGATTTTCCGTACCTTTTTGTATGCATTCATGATTTGAGGATAAGCTCAACAACTCCTCAACCAGTGATCTGGAGATCCAAACGATTGCATTGTTTGGAGATGGCATGAGTAATTTTGACAGATTAGTGTCTAGACCGGGAGTGTCACCATTATGCGGCACCTCCCCCTCTTTTCTAGACTTCGGTGCGGCTTCTTTACCGTTGCCGTGACCCACATTGTCTTTACCACACTAGGGGTTAATCCCACGTTGAAAATATATTGGCCTCCATGAGTTGATGGAGTTCAAAGATTTCCAAATTTGTGACAAAGGGAAGATCCGGCCGGTTTAAATTGAAGAAATTGAAGTTTCCTAGTCCGACTAGGAAAGCTTCATGACGGAAGGTCTCTTGCCATGTAGGTTGGGATTTCCTTCTATATTTCTCATCTTTTATATGGTTAGATCTAGATATATTTGGAAGGGTGTTTTCAAATATATTTTCAGTTTATTAGGAGATAAAGGCTGTTTAAAGTTTGTTATAGAAAGAGAGTGTGTGGTTCGTGATTAAGGGGATAGAGATGAGTTGTTCTATTCCTTAATTATTTAAGAGTTGTATTTCAATAAGGTTAGTTCTTTTTCTAGATAATTTAGATTTAGAAAGTTGTTATGGGGCTAGTTGTCATCCGGATCTAGAGGTGAGAAAAGGAGGCACGGCTTATTTAAAAGAAAGAGGTGCTAGGGTTTTGACACCCGATTCGAGACAGTGAGAAAAGAAGGAAAAAAAAACAGGTTCGGTGAGGGTTTTGCTCTAGATGTGTATTGAGTGAACATATATTCAGATCATAGAATAGTCATGTGTGACAAGAGACCTTCGTGGCTCCATTGAAGACCTTCGTGGCTTCAAGTCCTTCGTGGCATTTCAAGACCTTCGTGGCTTCAACGACCTCCGTGGCGTTATCGTCCTTCGTGGCAACAAAGACCTTCGTGGCTTTGTATTACACTTGACCGTGTTCTTCAAGTGTGAAGTAATTTTTACTTTTGAGAATATGTTATTTTTGATCATGTGTTGTCAAGTAATTGTATTCAATAGTAAAGTAAAGTTCTTCGATATATTCCGCTGCTTATCTCTTAATCATTCTATCTAGTATTTTCATTTGGCATCAGAGCAGATGCTGGAGGTGTTCGGTAGATCTAGCTAAAGATGGAACGAAATGGGTTGAATCAACCGCCCATGCTCAAAGGAATGTATTTTGCTCGATGGAAACTTTAAATGAGATCATTCATTTATGGCATTGATTTTCATGCATGGAGAAGTGTGGAACGTGGCTGGAAAGCTCCTGAGATTTCTACTGATGGAAAAGCTCCAGAAGGGTCTTCATCTAAATTAAAGGACGAAGATGATTGGGATGAAAAAGAGATCAAACTAAGTGAAGCTAATCACAAAGCCTTAAATGCTCTCTATGCTGCTCTAAGCAGAGATGAAAAAAAGAAGGTTCAGAATTGTGTTACCGCCAAACAGGTTTGAGATAAATTATGTGTTCTTCATGAAGGTAATGATGTTGTAAAAGAACAAAGGTTACAACAATACTATTCTGAAATTGATGCTTTAAAAATGAAAGATGATGAATCTATTGATGATTTCTATGCTCGTTTTACTGATCTTTCTAGTTTGTGTGAAAGCTTGGGACGTCCTTTAAAAGAATCTGATATTGTCAGAAAATTTTTGAGATCTCTCCCAAAGAAGTACAGGATAAAAAAGACGACGATTCAGGAGCAATACAACTTGAATGAATATTCAGTAGATTTGTTGATCGGAAATCTGAAGGCTTGGGAAATGGAACTTGAAGATGACGAAAAACCTAAAGGTTCAAGTTCAAAAAATATTGCTTTAAATGCCTCTAAGAAGTCTAAAGAGTCTGAGCATAACGAGTTGTTATTTTTGACTAAAGAATTTAAACGCATTCTGAATCAAAGAAATTCAAAACCTAATGTGCGAAACAATTTCAATTCTAAAAAGAGGTTTAATGGAAATAATAAAAGTTTTGAAAAACAAGGTGATAATTCGTTTCAAAAGAAAAATAAAACTGGTAATAGTAGTAATGGAAATTATCGGGGTCAAAAGGGTCATTGTTATGACTGTGGTGGCTATGGCCACATTGCTACTGACTATGCAAATAGAAGGTCTGATACAGGGAAAAAGGCGTATAGATCCTCATGGAATGATGAGGAAGAAGATGATTCCTCGAAAGGAAACAAAACTTTTGCACTTGTGTCTTCTTTTTCTCTTGATTATTCAGATTCTAATGATGAGTTTGAGGAAGATGATGAACTAATGGTACATCATAAGAAGGTTCTAAAGGCTGCAAAACTGGTATCTGAAAAAAATGAGGCTTTGAAGTTTCAAGTAGGAATGCTACAGGAAGAAAAACAAAAATGGGAACTTGAGAAACTTGAGTTAATGAGAAAATGTGAGGAGGGAAATCATAACATGAGTAGTGAAGATTGGAAAGTGGAAAGAAAACGCCTTCTTGCAAAGATTCAGATACTCCAAGAAGAGGTAATTGAAAAAGATAAATTTATTTTGCAACTAAATTATAAAGTTGATGAATTACAGGAATCTCTTGAAAAGGCGGAAGACAAGTTCGGCAAGTTCAAAATGAGCTCTCAATCACTGTTTGAAATCCTAAGTTCGGGAAAATCTTTTAATGATAGATCTGGTCTTGGCTATTCTAGTGAGTCCCATATTAACAATCTTAGTAATATGAGTTCTAATTCTATGAATGTTGAATCTGATTTTTGGACATCAAAAGGAAACAAACAAAAAGAAGAAAAAATTACAAGATTTCGAACCTCCTCGGAATCAAAAATAGATGATTCAAATTCAACGGTTGAAAATGAAATTAGAGATATTCATATTAAATTAGAACAACATAGCAAATTTTTGCAAGATATTTCTCACTTTGTTGGTCTTTCAAAAGCTTTTAAAAAAAATAGAGAACGATGCGTTTGGAAAACAAGAAGTATCAGGTAAAAAGGTAAATCAGAATTTTTCAAATGTTTCTTGCAATTTCTCTTTTGTAGAGATTGATTATGAAACTAATGAAATTGAGGCTACCTGTAACGTAGCGTTAACTGCTTTGTCTGCTAGAAAAGAAGATACATGGTATATTGACAGTGGTTGTTCACACCACATGTGTGGAAATAAACATTGGTTTTCAAATGTTAATGAATCAGGTGTTTCAGGTGCAGTTACTTTTGGGGATGAAAGAAAAGCAAGTATAAAAGGAAAATGCTCAATAAAATCCCAAGATCTTGCTTGTCTTAATAATGTACTTTTTGTTGAAGGATTATCGACTAATCTTATTAGTGTTAGTCAGCTGGCAGATGATTATGAGGACATATGGTTTAATAAACGTCGTTGTGTTATTTTTGATCAGGATGGTAAAATTGTAATGGGAGGAAAGAGATCAGGAGATAATTGTTATCATGTTTCATCTGATTTTAAGTCTAATAGATCTCAATCTCGTTTCAGGACAAGTTCTGTTGAAGAAACAATGGAATTATGGCACAAACGACTCGGTCACCTAAATTTTCAGGACTTGCTTAAACTGTCAACCCAAAAATTGGTAAGAGGTTTACCTAACTTAAGTGGTCGTACTAATATTGTTTGTGGAGGTTGCAAAACGGGTAAACAAACCCAAGCTAGTCATAAAGTGGTGAATGCTTCACATGGATTTGATGGGACCTTCAGCGACATCAAGTATGGCAGGTAAAGAATACATTTTTGTTATTGTTGATGATCATTCTCGTTTTTCCTGGGTTGATTTCTTAAAAGATAAAAGTCAGACATTTAGTTCTTTTTCCACCTTATAGCACAGGCTAATTAATACGTTTATCTCATTAGCATTTATGCAATCCCGTTAAAGATTATGGATTAGGATGTCACGGAATATAATCGACGATATGTAGTCAAATAAGGTGATAAGCAATCCACTTGACTTGATAAAAAAACAAGTAGAGTTATATAAACCTTTCAAGAAACGCTCCATAAGTGCATTCCACAGTACTTTATGGTCATTACTTTTTACATAGATTGTCATTTAAGGTTTTTGTCGATATGGCGCTTCAAAATTTTGACCGTGTGAGATGTGAAGTCTCGGCATCTAGGCTTACTAGTCTTGGAGTCAAAATATATGGTTTAATCCTTTCCAATGAAAGGTTCCACAAATACCTAATGAAGATTCGCCTTAGGCATCGAGTATGTCAAATGCTCAAAGAAGCAGAATGTTATATTGCTCTTGCATACAAAACCAAGCAGTTATAAAGCTCGATATATGTCACAAACGATGCTTTTAATGGTTTGTCTTTTGGATTGATCACACACAATTTTAAAAAGCCACAAATTGATCAAACACAATTCGGAAAAAGGCCGCGAATTGATCAAACACAATCCGGAGAAAGGTCGGGGTTGATCACACACAACCCGGAAAAGGAAACAAGAGTGATCAAACACACTCTTGACCCGCGAATAAAATTTGGGATTTTTACCTGCACGTACAAAATCTCAAGCATAAAATGAAGATGAGAAGGGAGAAAATGATTTTATCCTCCCCGAGTTATTGAACTTGGAAAAGTTTAGGGTTTCAAAACATACATTTCGAAACTTCAAACACTTGAAGAAGTTGAAAATTGTAGTCGGAGGAAACCAAGAATCGTCGGCGGGTGGTGGCTAAGGGATTGGCAGCCGGTGATGTCGAACATCGGTCGAGAAAACGGGCGACGGCGGCGGTTGGACAAAGGAGCCGAAAAACGCTTTTTAGGGTTTTGAAAAACAAATGGTGGGCTATTAGCTTTAGAGTTAGAACAAAATGCATGATAACGTGATGAAGTATAAAGTGTAGAGACAAAGATAACAAGAGAATTATCATCTTATTCATTGATATGAGTCATTTATATAGGGAATTACAAAATAGCAATATGGTAATGATGAGGAATACATAGTCATATTCTAACTACATATTCTGATGACATATGGTCAAGGCACACATATGAAATATCTTAGAACAGTTTTTTTTTTTTTTTTTTTTTTTTCTCAATTCTTAAGCGGATTAATATTAGTTCGATCTCATTAAGTGATTAAATATGTTCGTACTAGGCGTTTATAGTGTGCTTATGTTTGTAAGTCGCTTGCGAAGTTTTGGTTAGACGTAACAAAACAATTAGTCTGGCCGAAACGATACTCATAGTGACCTATTTTGCTAGCAAAGAAGTGTAGAATGCCCCGAATTTGTGGATGTTCTCATATTAGGCTTACGCTTCGCGCATGCCAATTTTGTTTTTTTTTTTTTTTTCTTTTTTTTTGAAAGAAGGTAACCATTTTTTTTTGCTTAAATAAAAATCATTTTAAATTAATTTTGTTGAATTTTTTTTTACCATTGCAGTTATAAAAGTAGTTACTGCAGAAGATATGATTGCTTGGATCTGGGCCATAATAATAACATTGTTCTTGTTTTTTTTTTCCAATGCTGCAAAACATTCTCAGAGGAAGTGGAAAAGAAAAAAGAACACAGGATCCATGAGTATCTTGGATGACAAATAAAAAAGTAATAAATATTCCCTTGATGAGCAAAACCTCTCTCTGGAAATGATCAACTTCTGCAGAGATACATCTTCTTTCCTATTTCACGTCTAACATTTCTACATTCCAGTGTGAGCTAGAGTAATAGGATCAGTGGCGTAGCCAGACATCTCACTTAGAAAAGTCAAATTTGATTAATTAAAAAAATTAATTTATTTTCAGTCACTCTTTAGCAACAATACAAATTTACTTAAAAGAATGACGCAAATTTAATTTCAACAATATTTTTGTTCTATCATTATCATCTCTAGTAAACTTTGGATTAGAATTTCATGCACGATAAATATTGGAAAAAAATAAGATACTTTTTCTTTTGTTTGAGAGATAATGCATGTTGATGTATGGTAAACATTAATGTGTTGTTTCCATTTAGTAAGGTAAACAACCCTTAACACGATTTGTATTAATTGGATTAAGTATCTGAATAGTATAAATTTTTATTTCATTTCATTATTGTTGAAGAATATTTAAGACTAATTAAGTATTTATTAGAGAAGAAGAGTCAATTTATGTTTATTTCCACTGATATCCAATACAAATGAAGGCTAATTACTCTTTTTGAAAATTTGAGAGGGTTCAATTGAACCCCTTGCCCCCTAGCTAGCTACGCCATTGAATAGGATGACCCTCCTAAAAAAAACAAGAGTAATATGATGACAGGGGAGGGGATTTGAATCCTAGGGATGTTAGAAATTAAACCAAACCGATTATCTACTTATTATTTCAAATTGTCTGGAGCCTGCTGGCGAAACCGGTTATATCCCAATTTAGTTAGTGATTGTGGAATATGAGAGTTTGTCTTGTTGAAGTAGAACCGTCGAGTTAACATTCAACATACAGCGTTATCTCCTTCCTTATAATTTCGAAACATCATTGGGCTAGTGTTGCTAAGATACGAATACAGACACGGCGCGACACGCTAACACGACAAAACTGAAAAACTGAATATCCGACATGATTTGGACACGGTAAATAAAATTATACATTTATTATTTTTAATAAATAAAAATATACTAAAATATAAAATAAATTCATTACATTACTAAAATAATGTTCTAAATTCAATTCATTGCATAACCATAAGAAATAACATTAAAGAGAGTCAAATACAAATGATAGAAGTGCATAATTAATAATATTATAAGTAACAGACCTCTAACTTAAAACATAACATTAAAGAAAATCAAATTTGCAGTAAGTTACTGACAAAACTGGACAGTTGTTTGCTTTAAAAAATAGACAATAACTTTATTTAGATTTTGGTTCCCTTTCTCTTTTTTTTTCAATTAAAAAAATTGATAAATGATAATGTGACGTGTTGGAGATGATGTAACGAGTCGGTCAACGTGTCCGAAAGATGTCGGAAAAGTCAACATTTTCGGACATGCCACGGACACGTATTTTGCCGTGTCGGGCGCCATGTCGGCGTGTCCGTGCAACATAGGGCTAGATTGAAGACTGAAGAGTGATATCAAATGACTTAAGAAAGAACGAAGAAAAGAACAAGGAAGAAAATTAGAGAAAATCAATCACCCTGATATCACAGTTTTCTGTTCCCCGAGAGATCTGAAGACACATAATAGTTAAGATATGATAGTTAAGAGATCTTCAGGTCACAGGAGTTATATAACAAGCATATTCAGATTGCTGATGTAGGCTTCACTTTCCCTTGCAGAAACTGAAGTATATGTTCCCGCTTCCAGTTGTCAATTCTGTTACAGAAAAAAATTGTATTCAAAAAGTGTGTATAGATAACTTTTATCATATTAATGGTTATCAAAGTGCTAGGCAATCTGGGATTACAGTTTCTCAATGCAACCAGTATTGTCTTACAGATGCACATGGACAACTTCAGGGAACCTTATTATTGGATAAGGTGAGAAATATAAAATGAAAAAAGAGGAGGGGGGTGGTTGAGAAAAAAATGCTCACCTTATTGTTTCCTTATGTTCGCCTGCATCATCTAGCATGATCAACTTGGGAGGAGAATTGAAACTGTATTGAACTTTAACCGATGGAAACCGATCCTTCTCTTCTTCAATGAAGGCAACAATTTCTGGATAGAATACCAGTTTCCTCATGCAGACCTCGAGTATTGCACCAGAATAAGTAATCTGCAGTCACAGAATTAAGCATGTCCTTTTGCGTTTAGAGGCTAGTATATTGAACTTTCAGTTAAAGAGTAACTCCAAATGGACTCCTATTTTCATCTCTGAATTTAAAAAAAAAAAAAATTTAAATTTGTAGAGATCAGTAGGGAGCCATGAACACTGAAAATAACATATACAGGCACCAAACAAACACAACAAGAAGAGTTTGATTCCCAGCCACTGAAGCTATCCTATAAATCTGTGCACAATAAAAAATTTAGGCTAAAGTGAAGTTTATTCAGCAAAGAATTGGCCAGGGTAATATCTTGCAAAAAGCTTTCAAATACAGCAAGAGAAGCGGCAGGCCAAGAGGTGCATCCCAACACAAAGTTTCAATCGGTTTTCTTTCATGCAATCCGTATCCTGACTTAAGAAGGGGCACTCAGTAAAACATAGTTTTTGATACTAAAAGACAATGGATTTTTGGAAATTATTAAGATTTGCCAAAATGGTGCTGTTAATAATCCCGGGAGTACAGAAACCATTGAAATAATAACTTATTTGGCACAGTACAAAGATTTTAAATCAGGGAAAGAAATATCATTGAGGCAATATTTTCAAAAGGAGTTGCAAATGGATCAACAGGCTCACCAATGGTTGATGGTTCTAAAACCAGTAAGCCTATGTCATAGATTAACTTTGCATGTGTAGAAATTCTTTAGCACACAAGATATGAGGATAAATTCTACATATTGCAACAGTGATGTGAAGTTTGACTATCCCTATTCTGTTTAGACTCTAATTGTGAGACTTCGAATCTTACTCTTTATTTGTTGCGCCAGTGATATGATTTTACTATTGATGGTTATTAAAATGGTCATAGAAGAATGGATCACATATGGAATTTATAAGTTATTCGAAATAACAAGAGTAACCATCTTTTTAAAGAATGATAGCGTAAATAAAACACTAATGGCAGGAACTTGATCAAGAACATAGGTGGAAGGGCCACTAGGGTTTATCACAGGGAAAAAAGTATCCATGGCTCTGATTTGGCATTCTCTTGAGGATGATGGGATTTGGCATTCTCTTGAGGATGATGGGATTTGGCATTCTCTTGAGGATGATGGGCTTGCTGGGATCTTGATTGATTGGTTTGGGAGAATTTTAAATGAGTACAGACTAATAATATTCTGATTTACTATTAGGATTTCTGGATTTATAATTCAAAGGTTTTGCTTTCCAGGTTTGTGTGGTGTCACTGGTGAAATACAAATGTATTGAGTCTGCACCTGAATCGATGAGGTGGAGCAGATGAGAAAGCGTTAGGCGTCTGTGATTCCTAGAACTTACTAGCGTGATGCAAGTAGTTTCTCCAATTAATATTTTAGTTTCCCATCTTGTTTTCATATAATTTATTTTATCCTAAACAAACAGAATTTTCGATAGAACACATCACATCACATCATCAGAGTTTATTTAGATAATAAATGAAAATGCGTGTTGACAGAAAACTTACTGAGGTAAAAAAAAAAAAGGTCTGGTTAGTAGTTAGGGTTCAAAATTACGGATATGGGAATATGGAGCACTATTCCATGCGAGTAATGTGGTAATGAATATATGGAACTTTATAAAATAAACACTAAAATTCAAAAACATACAAAGGAGAAGCCGCCAAGAGTTTCTACATAATGACCAAGTCTTTTTAGTATTTTATGTAATCCAATTACTGTAGTTTTCCCTTACCCATATGGCCATGTATTAATCATGCCCACATTGCAACATCAAAGTTATTTAGGAGAACCAAATCTCAGATCAGAACTTTCTAATACATTTCTAAACAGCAGCATATGAGTAGACTAAAACCTGATTTCAACTTGCATAAATGAACAATATAACTTCATTGGTACCTTCGTCATGGAATCATTGGAATCCTCAGTGCAACACTTTTTACAGTCTGATACCAATTCTGCTATCAAAAATATGACGTCAGTATATTTTTTAATCAAACCAGAAGTCACAGAAACAGAATGATAGTTAGCAATCAAAATCTCAAGCTGTCATAACAAAAACGCTCATGATACAGATATCATGTGTTATCAAGCCTTCAAGTCTAGTTTTTTTGTTAACATTGCACTAATTTTCTCTCGTACTTTCTGCACTTTGCTTCCACAGCGTTTTAATTGATGTTTTCTTTCTTGAAAATATAGTTCAGTTTCTCACGCACTTTCTGCACTTTGCTTCTGCAGTGTTGTAAATAGTGTTGGGATACTTAGTTATATAACTTAGTATACTTAGTTATACTTAGTTTAATACGGTTTCCTGATCTATATGACAACTGCTACGGATGATACTTGTCAGTGCCAAAGAATGCCGACTTCAAGAAATGAATACCTCTGTAGATCTCAAATTTTTAAAAAAGTAATTATGTATTTGTTCGATAAATTCAAAACCATTTTTCTTTCTTTCTGGAACCACACAGAAACTTAGTATGTCTAAGGAAACAAATTCACACTGCTAGGCATTTTCGAAAGAAGATCATTCGGATATCCAGTCCATCATTTTCCAATCAATACTGATCTTAAACACCCAAAGCTCCAATCTAAATAAACTAGACCAGATACTGTAATCACCAAATCAGACGAAGCACAACGTTCACAAATTTTTTTAAGGACTAGCCCAACAATGTAAAAATCAAAGCTGAGAGAGAGAGAGAGAGAGAGAGGAGAAAGGACCTTGGTCTTTGACGTAGTCAGCCAAACTGTTGCAATCAGAGCACAAAGCAAGCCCAGTGAAACCAAGATTCTCACATTCCCTAGTGCTCAGCTGCTCTACCGATGCTGATGATAAACCTACCCAATACACCACCACAACCAAAGCCGTTGCGATCCACGCTTCCCCCATCTCTCTCTCGATCTCTCTGACTCTAAAGGAAGGCAACAGGTCGTGTAAGTTTAGAAAGGAGAGGCAGGTATAAGTATAACGACGTCGTTTCACCCAAAGTAAATAAAATTTATAAAAAATAAAAAATAAAAAATAAAAAATAAAAAATAGAAAAACCGAAAAAGAACCAGAGTTCCAAAAACCCTCTTCTTCTCCTTCTTCTTCTCCTTCTTCTTCTTGGCTTGGCTCTCTCCCTTTCTCCTTCTCCTGATGAGCGAGGAACAAGTGTAAACCCTGAAGCTTCTTCTTCTTCTTCTTTTTCTTTTTTTCCTTTTTTTTTTTGTTTTTTTGTTTTTTTTTTGTTTCTACGAGGATCAAGTATTCTGTTTGGTTTGCCCTATAATCGTGGCTGTTTCACATCCTCTAAAACCCTCTCTCTATCTCCCTCAAATCCATGGCTGCACTTTGATAACAAACCCAAACTCTCCTTCCTTCCTTGTCAATGGAGCTGAGAAGGCTTTCCATCTCCAAGCCTTGCTCCTTCATAATCAAACGCCCGTTAAGCTGCGTCCCGCGTCCTCAGCCACCGCCGCCGCCTCCGCCTCCGAGCAACTATCGATTACTGGACCGGGTATCCTCTATTCTCTCAAACTCATCTTTCAAGTATCCTCAATGTAGATCTCTCATCTCCCTCTTGTCCCCTCATGATTTCGATACCATGTTCTACTCCCTCGCCACTTCCCCCTCCTCCAATCTCAACCCCAAAACTGCTCTCCGCTTCTTCCATTTCGCCTCCAGAGCTTTTAACTTCCAGTTTACGCTTCGCTCTTATTGCCTTTTGGTTCGTTTACTTCTTCTCTCCAATCTCAACTCCCCCGCTCGATTGCTTCTGATTCGCTTGATAGATGGCAATGTGCATGCTCTCTATGCTCTCCCACCCACGAACAGGCATGTTGAGATAGCCATGGCTATGTCCGAGTTCTCAACTGCTTCTGAAAGAGCTGCTGTTCTTCAGGCATTGGATATTTTGGTTCATCTCTACTGTACCCAGTTCAAGGATTCTGGTTTTTGTTCTGCTATTGATGTTTTTGAGTTTTTCTCTAATAAGGCCATGTTTCCGTCCCTCAAGACTTGCCATTTTTTGTTGAATTCTTTAGTCAAGGCTGACCAACTTGATAAGAGCTACCGTTTATTTGAACTTCTGTCTCGTGGTGTTTCTCCGGACGTTTACTTGTTTACTACTACCATTCAGGCATTCTGTAAGGGAGGCAAGGTTGATGATGCAATTGGTTTGTTCTCTAGAATGGAGGCACTAGGCATTGCTCCAAATGTTGTTACTTACAACAATGTTATTCATGGGCTGTGTAAGAGCAGACGATTAGAGGAGGCTTTCCGATTCAAGGACAAGATGGTAGAAAACAATGTGAATCCCAGTCTTACGACCTATGGTGCGCTCCTTAATGGTTTGATTAAGCTGGACAAGTTTGAAGATGCTAATTGTGTTTTGAAGGAAATGTATAGTAAGGGATTCGTCCCCAACCAGGTTATCTATAACATACTGATTGACGGCTATTGTAAAACGGGAAGTCTTAGTGTGGCACTGAACTTATGGGATGATATGTTATCCAATGGGGCAACTCCAAATTCTGTTACCATTAACTCTCTACTGCAGGGACTTTGTAAAAGCAATCACTTTGAGCATGCTGAGCAGGTCTTAGATAAGATGCTATCCAGTGGTTCAACTGTAGACCATGTTGTTTGTTTCTCAGTCATTCACTCATTATGCAAGAACTCTAGGTTTGATTCTGCACTGAACTTCACAATTGAAATGCTTTCAAGAAACTTCAGGCCCAGTGATAACTTGATTACGACATTGGTTGTTGGGCTCTGTAAAGATGGAAAGCATTCTGAGGCAACTCGTCTGTGGTTTAGGCTATGGGAGAAAGGGTTTGCAGCCAACACAATGACTTCAAATGCTCTGATTCATGGAGTTTGTGAATCCTGTAACATGCAAGAGGTTGCTAAGCTACTCAAGGAAATGGTAGAGAGAGGCTTGTTACTGGATAGGATCTCATGCAATACACTCATCTTCAGCTGGTGCAAGGAGGGAAAAGTGGAGGAAGCTTTCAAGCTTAGGGACTGGATGGGTAAGAAAGGAATTTTGCCAGACACATATACTTACAATTTGCTAATGCATGGTCTATGTCGTTTGGGGAAAGTGGATGATGCTGTTAAACTTTTGGAGGAGTGCAGAAAATATGGTCTTGCAGATGTCTATACATATGGGGTGATGATAGATGGGTACTGTAAAGCTAACAGAACCAAAGAGGGTGAACACCTATTTATTGAGTTGGTGACTAAGAAACTACAGCTAAATTTCATTGTTTATAATACACTTATCAGAGCATACTGTACAAATGCAAACATGATAGGAGCCCTTGGTCTCTGCTGTGACATGACAAAGAAGGGTATTCAACCAACTTGTACCACGTATTCTTCTCTTATACATGGGATGTGCAATATTGGCCATGTTGAAGATGCAAAAGACCTTCTTGATCAAATGAGGATGGAAGGTTTGTTGCCTGATGTTGTTTGCTACACTGCACTAATTCATGGTTATTGTAAGCTAGGCCAAATGGATAAAGTAGGGAGTGTTCTTGGAGAGATGTCTTCATATAACATACAACCTAATGTGATTACGTACACTGTCATGATTGATGGGTATTGTAAACTAGGTAATATGGAAGAAGCAACTAAACTTATATGCGAGATGGAAAGAAAGGGAATTGTCCCGGATGCTGTCACTTACAATGCCTTAACAAATGGATTTTGCAAGGACAGGAAGGTGGAAGAAGCTTTTGAAGTTTGTGATCAGATGTTCAGTAAGAGTCTAACTTTAGATGAAATTACCTATACAACATTGGTTTGTGGGCTGCATCAAGCTACTACATGTGCAAACGAGGAATGATGTGGACAACTTTAAATGGTGAGCTGTTAACTTTTCGAAGACAAATTTATCATACATTTTAACTAGTTTATCATCTTTACTTGATTCACTGATAAAATGAACGCTCATTAATTTTTATATGCTAATACAGGATCCATACTCACTCTGTTGTAAGCACTGGTTGTTGCTGATGATGGACTACATCTGCTTACCATCTCTAAATTGATAATTGAGCTTGAGAGGTTGGTCAATCTTTGCATGGCCCATTTCTTTCTTTTTTATATACATAAAGCCTGTTCTGTATGATTTGACATAATGTCTATATGTGTTTTCTGCATCTTTTTACTAAATGTGAGGTATGCCCGGTAATATTTATAGCTCTCACTGCTCCTGGCGGAAATGGAGCTTTATAACTTGGATGTGATTATAAGTAGTAAGATTGGAACATGCTTGTGGCTCATGCTTATGCCTTTCGGATATGACACATGTTATAGTAGAAAGTAAACAAAAAAGTACAATATGACGAATCATGTGTTGCATAACAAAGGCAAATGGATTTTTGATATGATAACCTTGGCAGGAGAGTGGCCTTAGAATTTATTCCCCAAAAGCCATTCTTTTGATAGCTCACATGGTGAGTTTAGAGAACATCAGCTGTGCAATTATTTTAAGTGGATTTCTTTTTTACATCTTGTTTTTTTTTTCCCTTTTTCTTTCAAGTGATTTACATGGACTCTTTGAGTCCAATCCTATGGCATGGCACTGTATTTTAATTCTGTTCATCTAACATTTCCTTCGGACCATACTCAGCAATGCCTACGTAAGTTAGAGGTTTCGAGCTAGTGTTGGTATTTTCACACCATAGCATATTATCCTAAGCTAGATCTGATGGGTGAATCAGTATTGATTGTGCATGGATGTGTATAAAAGACACATCTCATAGTACTTTTTCTTTTGTCTGAATACAATGAGGTATCTATACTACGTCAAACCTTCGTTTTTACCTAGATGACTTCATCCTTTCTGAGATTTTATTTATGAAAAGATATTTGGGGGGTCATTCTCTCTTCAAACAGTCATTTTCTTATCATTTTTAGCTTGAAGGTTTCACATTGTGGCAACAGAGCTATCTTACATAGATATGCCCGGTGAAAACTGAATTTTTTTTTTTTCATAGCAATACCGTATAACAGCAGTCAGAGTTTAGTTTAATTTTTATATATGAGTTATTGATGGAGCAGCCATAAGCTGGCTGGAAAATAAATATCCTGTTTGGAAGTAGGTACTGAATTAGTTCAAGTGATAATCTGATGGCAAAATCTCAATGCCATTCTACAATTCACTGGAACTAAGTTTTTAGTGTCTCATGTTATTTCCAATAGAAACTCAAGTTTTCACTTCATCCGCTCTCAAAGTTACATTACAGTCGCTCGCTAGAGATATCTCCTTGTGCGCTACTGAAACTTTGTAAAATTTTGTTCTGTTCATAGGAGAGGTATTAGCAGCTTGCTGGACGAATGACAGCTATGCAACAGCTTGTTTCTCCACGTGGAAAGGTACATAATATGAATGCATCCCACCTTTAAAGGCTGAAACCTTCAAAATGTAATTTATAATGTAGCATTGTGCATTGGTTGTTACTTGTACTTGTAGTCTGTTGTATTTAGTCATCATATAACTTTTGGGTGTATCCCATCATATAATTTAAGGCACAAGTCCTTTCTGCAAAGTGAATGTCATCTGATGCAGAGTGCACATATTCATCGTCTCTTAGTTGCCAATACTATCAGTTGTTCATATCATCATATGTGTTGTCTGTCTTACTTATTTCATATGAATGTAAACTGTAATGTCTTCATAACTTTACTGCAGATAAATACAGCTACTGCCCTCAATGTAACGGATCACCAACTCTTCTTCCATGAACATGCTAAGGTTAGCCTCTTCCCTTATATTTAGGGTTTAGGGTTTAGGGAACTGGTATTACGCAAGTCTATGAAACAGATATCCAGTTTTTTGTAATGTCACTTCAAGGTGAAAAAATCTGCACACCAGCTACTCTTGGTGAGATTGGTTTTAGGTTGCCGGAACCTAGTTTGTGAGACTAATGTGCAGGATGTATACTATTTCGGTTTTTGAGGAAAACAATAAAAAAGAGAGAAAAGTAAAGACTCGGGAGATGTCCACTGGTAGATTACAGTAAGCAGATGTGGGTTCTCACTCATAAGTATCCAAGTCTCAACCTATATAATTCACCCTTGTACCTTTTATTATCAGAAGATAATTTTTATATTGCTGAAGGCTGCATAATTATTTCAGATTAGAAGTTATGATCTTTTATTTCAATTTAGCCTTAGTTTCTCATGTTGGTCTGCTGGCACCACCAGAGTCCAAACTTTGCAGCATTATGATATCTAGCTATACTAGGAATTACAACAGTTTTAGATGATAAATTTGAACGTTTCCCAAGTTATGTGAACAGATACAGAAGTACATAGTTACCTATCTTATTGATCATAGTGTTAATGGCATTACTTCCATTGCAAGGAGTGAAATGCCACTTATTTGCAGAGTTTGTTTTAGAACTCATCAATGGTGTTGAGTGGAACCAGTTGTATTGATGAAGAAATTTGGAAATTTAGGGGATAGCTTGTAAGACTTGTTTAACATTCCACTGAAACATTTAATTGCTATAGTCTATTCTACTTCACGGGTACTGTAATGTGGTTGAATTGTTATTTTCTGTTCGTCAGGAACCAAGGCCATAGAGCTAGAAAAGCAGAGGTCTTTGCCTTGCCGGGCTCCTATACTGTTGGCGTTGCTCAAATTAATTGTTTCCGGGCTCCATCTCTCTCCTAATTGGACTACTGCCCCCCTCCCTCCCAAGTGACCAAAAGTGACCAAAAGGGCATCAACTGATACCAAGACTGAAACGTTTCTGAAAAAAAGGAAATGTTTCCAGCTAAGGGGATATTGTATATGAATTTATACGACTGACTTTTCAAAAAGATTATACACATCTACTGAATTATTATTATTATTATTATTATTATTATTATTATTATTTTGAAAAAAAATGTTAGTGCGGATGTCTTTAAGTCTATTAATAAAACTGTTAAATACAAGAAGAATATAGAACCACTACTAGAAAATTCCATTTAGGAGAAAGTTTTTTGTCATTTAGGTGGTTATTTGGTCGCGTAAGTACTTAAGCAACCAAATAATCTATTTAGGCAACGAAATGTTAATCCGCTCAAGTGTTTAAAATATTTAGAAAAAAATGATTTGAACTTTATGTCTAAATTTAGATCGAGTAGCTCTGGCAATACCGCAATAAGAAAAATAAAAATGTTATAATAACTAAACAACGTTGAGAGCTTATAACTTGATTGTTATTGCATGAATATTACACGTGTGTGTCTTGGTCTAATGTATAGGGCTCATGTCATGAATAAGATGATGATTCTTTATTTTTTTTGCTCTCTATTATTCTCTCAATAATTCTCACTAAACACATTATCATGCTCTCTATTATTCTCTCAATAATTCTCTTTACAACACGTTATTATGCACTTTGCTCTAACCCGAGTTGATAACCGAGAGAAGAAAAAACCCTAACATCTGAGACTATTCTCTTTGCTCTATTATTCTCTCTACAACACGTTATCATGCACTTTACTCTAACCCGAGCTGATAACCGAGAGAAAGAAAAAACTCTAACATCTGAAAAAAAAAGGACAAAAAAACCCATCGATTTTAATCTGGGCACCCACCTTCCCTAAGACTTGAATGCATCTACATGCCGTCCACCGGTCAGCTAGCCCAGACCTGTGCACTTCCGGGGCCGCTCATCTAAGCGTCGCCTCTGCACCTCCACAAGCCTAGATCGGCAACTCTGTCCCGAGCTCCGCCGCTTTTGCCATTGCCTAGCCTCCAAACCCGACGTGCTCGGCACCCACAGTCCCATCGAATTCGATCTCTGGCACGAACCCAGCCTGTCGCCTACCCGGCCAGCCTTGTGCCCAGTTCCGTTCACAGCCGCCATGGACGAGATCGATGCACCTTCAATTGGGATTTCTGCTATGGAAATTGAAATTATTTTATTCAAACATAACGTAGAGGTAGGCCTCATCATTTGGCCCTTCGTCCCTAGCCCGCCCTAAAACCCGCCCTACCCTCTAGGGCTGAAGCCCTACCCAACCCTCCATTAGGACGGGCCGGCCCTAGCCCTTCTCAAATAGGGTAGGGCAAGAATCAAGCAAATGAAACCTGGTCCTACCCTATTGAGCCTTTTAGGGCCAAGCCTGACCCGGCCTTAAAAACCCGCCCTTTAGGCCCTAAAAAATTCTTATTTTTTCTATTGTTTTAATGTCTCTTATTTTTTTAGATATAATACAACTAATCTTCTTTTTTATAATTGATTTTCTAGCTTATTTCTTTGATTTTCTTTTGCTTCGTTGAATAACAATTGTATTTTGATGATTTAGATTTTAGAGAGATAATTCATGAGATATGAGAATAACCTCTTAGATTAATATTTATATATAGATGTCCGAAGTTAAGTATAATGTATATGCATGTATGTTAAATAACAAAATAATGTGTATTACATATAAGTAATATAATCATTGAGGATTGAGTTAAATTATAAGAAAAAAAAAATGACTTAGCCTATCTCGGCCCTATTTAACTCTATTTAAAAGGCCGGGTTTTAACCCTAACAAAATGGGCCGCTAGGACGGGTAAAGGCTTACATATTCAAGCCTCGGTCCTACCCTACCCGGCCCTAAATTTTGTTGACTTTGACCGAGCCATACCTGAATCTACCCTAAGCCCTATATTTTAGGGTAGGGCCGGCCCTAGCCCGGCCCATGATAACCCCTACTTAGAGGAAAACTCAACCAGTAGCATATTTCATTACACTAGAGGCCTAAAAGATCGCAATTTCATACTGATTCCGCTCATCAAGTACCGTCATCAATTCAGTTGCAGTACACTGCATTGAGTACCAAGTGTTTTACTCACTTGTGGAAGCATAAAAGTGCTTTACACTCTACCTATGATATATTAGAACAACGACACTAAAAGAATTAACCAGAAAGAGCTTGATAGTCCAGTTACACAACATCAGTTCACTTGTATATTATAATTTTTTTTCTTTTCTTTTAAGTAACAAAATCTGATACTATCGATTATGGATTATGGATGCTTATCGGTGTTAAAAGTTTACAAAAGTTTACAAATGGTAGTTTAGAAACAGGCGGTCGAAAGGTTTAGAAGCTATGGTAAAAAGGTTTAGTAAGCTATAGCATGGCTCAGAGCATTAATTCTATGAACTTTATATCAAATTGATGCTTAGGACCTCTACTTTTAATCTACAGAACGTAAACTAAACACTTACATATCAATGGTTACTATAAAGAATATCGGTTTTCTGCACTGATATTGTCATGAACACCATTTCTGGACTCTATCATTTGGAACAGGATTACTTGACCTATTCCATTGGATTCCATTGTCATGAACTCCTCACTTGCCTAATTCGGACATAAATTGAATGAGTTGTGAAAATAAAAAATTGACTGTTATTATCAAAAATCTTGCACATGGGGAATTCATGCTCTCAGTTCAAAGGCCAAAATTTTCCACATAAGAGCATAGAGTTGGGCAGACCCTCTGCAGATTTCAGCTTCAAATGCTTGGAAAAGCCTTCTTCTCTCCTCTAAAATAAGAGGGACAGAAATCTATCAACCTCTATTCTTAGACAACAAATTCATTAGGCAATGCAAAGCACATGAAGCACCATTTTTGATCTGAAGAAGGTGAAACCCAACCCCCATGTCTCAATTCAGTGTGGTTAAAGCAAATTGAATCATCATTGAGCAAGAAAGTTTAAGAACGTAAACAAATGAGGGAGAAAAATAGCTAATTTCCTCTGAATTCAAATTGTTTTTTGGTGAATAGTTGGGATCAGACTGACGTGCAAATCAATAGAATACTCAGCACATTATAAGTCTATGTCAAACAGTTTTGATCATCATTTCCCAAATACAACAAATCATAACGTAATCCTTATCTTATGATGGTAAACTACCAAACCTCATCGACAACTATGATTAAATCCAACAAAACATAATTGGAAAATTGGGAATTTGAAAGCTAATTCACACATCCGCTGAGGTACAACAGTTATTCTAACATTGACACTAAAGGGTATGGCGGAACCAAGTGAGGCAGCAGTTCAAAACAAAAAAAATTGATGAACATTTGGGATCCGACTGTCGTGCAAATCAAAAGAATACTCAGCACAGCATAAGCCTATGTTGAAACAATTTTGATCATCATTTCCCAGACACAACTAAAGCATAAACTAGTCTATCCTAATCAGAGCTTCTGAGCTAACTCACACATTATCAACTAAAACGAATCATCATTCCAAACTCATATTGAAACCAAAGATTATGCCCAAAAAGTGGATCTATGGATCGATGCTCTCAGATCAAAGGCCAAAGTTTTCCACATAAGAGAGCAAAAGGAGTCGAGCGAACCCTCTAAAGATTTAAGCCAAGACAATTTCAAGAGCTTCAAATGCTTTACAAATCCTTATTCTCTCTCCTAAAATTAGAGGGACAAAGAAAACTATCGACCCTCTAGTCCTAGAGAAGAGATTCATCAGGTAACGCAAAGCACATGAAGCACCGAATTCGAACCATGTCATAATTCCACAGAGAGTAAAACCCAACATCCCAAGTCTCAATTCGGTGTGGTTAAAGCAAATTGAATCATCATGGAGCAAAACAAGAATATGGAACTTACGAGAAAAAGTCAGAACCCATGAGAATATGCGAGTCTGCCAGTCCAAAAGTGCTACCCATTTTGGGTTTTATATCGCATCTCTTCGTAGTCTCTGTGCCATTGATATAAGCAGAGAGATTCATAGTTCGATGCATTTCTATACAATTCTGATTTGAAACAAACAAACAACAATACCACATTCAAGCAGTCGAACAAAGAGACCATTTCAGGGTAGTGCGCAACGTATTCAAGATCGAATGCGTATAAGGGGTTCTCATCACAGTTCGGCTGAGCGTAGCAGTTTGTGCTAAATTTATACAACACCACAAAATTAGGGTTTGTTGACGGATGCATCACAAATTCACAATGGGCCGAGTTTGCGGGAAAAAAAAAAAAAAACTTGTTTTTGTTAAAGGAGAAAAGATAACGAGAATAACGGTATACTCATTTATTGATAGAAATGTCTATTTATAGGCATTACATAAAGTCTCTCGAATGATCTAGAGCATCTATCAACTGTAATCTATTCTAATGAGGAAACTGGATTAACCAATCTTACGTGTATTAGGACAAGACACATAACAGAAGGACGGAAACATAATTTCCTTAAACACTCCCTCTTATGTCGTGTCCCTAATATGTCATGGTGCTTATGGTGTTGCCTCGGTAAAAACCTTGTCAAGTAAAACAAAAACCTCGTGGGTAAAACAAAAGACTTGGACGAAGGGAAAAAGAGCACAACGCATCAACTACAATTGAAGATAACATGTGATGCATGTAGACCCCCCTGATGTCTACACAACGACTCTCCCTGATTAGTAACTCAATCTCGGAGTACAAATAAACGACGCAAGTCAATGCACTTCACATACTTCAAAAGTAGACTTGGGCAACGATTTGTCATTAAATCCAGCCACAACATCCTCAGATCAGACTTGCTATGCTTAGCATTTATTTGATCTTTAAGGAGAAGGTTGCATAACAACTCAAAACATGAGTTCGCACTGAAAAACAGATTCACACGTGACATGACTTTCGTATACTTAAACAGTCATAACGTCTTCGATACAATAGGTATGGATGAGCCGTATAAAGTTCTGGAAACTAGACACATGTAGCTTTCCAACCATACAAGGTCCATAACCTAGTTCATCTTGAGCTGATCATAAAGCTCTGTCGAAGTTGACTGTTCTGCCAAAGCAGATTCTCAAACAGATCCGTCCTACTATACGAAAATAGCCATAACTCACTCAATATGATAGGTGTGATCAAATGGTTGGTGTCCCTAGAAAATAGACACATAGACCTTTCCAATGGTACCAATTTCACCATTTTCTAACTAGTGGGCTATCATGTGGGTCCCGTGGAAGTTGACCTACGAAACTGGGCAGATTCTGATTTCGCATTTGATGTGTCTTTCTGTAGGGTTGAATAAGCCTGAACCTTTCATAAAAGAAATCACTGCCATTACATTGGCGTTGCGTGGACACATCCGGCTATTACCTTGATGTTCCTTCACACTCATCTAAGAGGGAGCTAAGATGCTCGACCGCTAGGAAGAGAGTTGAAAGACTAAGGAGAACTTGGCCTTACAAGTTTATAGTGAATGTGATGTCGAGTTGAGCATATTGTAACAAGTACATGAATGTGCTACCATACTTAGATGTAGGATTTCTCCTAAGACTTCTTCGTCATATGGATGAAACAGGTCTTCTCAACACTTCGACCGATCAAGGGATACATATAGGCATAACTTCATCGTCTTTTAGATTGCCTAAAGCCGACTGATGAATAAGCATCATCAATAACGGTCCTCACTTTCGAGACCAAGTATTCCTAAGATCCTTTCATTCTTAATTTTAGATCAGTGGCATCTCTTTGTTTAACAAGAGTTCATAACAATTCATCCATAATTTACACGCAAATAGGCATAATTCTTCATATCCCTTCCCTAATCAAGTAGATACTTAGCAAATATCTTGCAAATGCGCTCTGTGGTCATGAGCCACTTGATTTGGGTGAAAATCGATTTATTCAAGATCTTCATGTACATCTCTTAGTTCCCAACAGAGATAAATTGTGACCACAAGCTGCTTGTTCAGTTTTTCAGAAACTACCAAACTGACAAGGTAGTGGAGTGCAATGACATCCATTACGAGAGTATATCTCATCGTAGTCGATTCCAGTGCGTTTGTGAGAGACCTTGTGCCAGAAGGTGAGTCTAAACTCTTTTTCTCACTACGCTTTCTAACAAAGACATAACTTATAGAGTTTACACTGGGGTGTCGGTGTCACCTAACCAAAGCACTATCTCTTTGTTTAAACTGGATCGCATCTTTCCATTTAGGCCAATCTACAACGTTGGTATTTTCTCAACAAAGTATGGTTCGATATCAAACTCATTAAATCACGTCATGATGTACACCGGTGTAATTTCTAAGTGTAGAGATCTCTATATGGATTGGTATTGACATTGAGGCGTCCCCCAATGATGACCATAATCCAGAAATAACAGACGATTGAGTATCATTGATCAAATGATCAAGTTGTGCCAAACTCGCATTCTTCCTTGGCAAGTATGTATCGAACCAAGTGGCATTCCCCTAAACCATGGGAGCCACGGCCTAGTGACACCATCTACCACATTTGTGGTGTCACCATGCCACCATATATCTATGGGTGACGACATGTCCTCTTATCCGGACATCAACATGTCCTTATCCAGACATCAATCCTTGCAGGCATGTTTGCAGGATGTATATGTGATCTCGTCACTTTAAGGAACTTGATGAGACACAGTAGGGACAAACCACGACAATTCTAAGTCGTTCTACTTGAACATTCTTGTTCTTATATCCCCCTAACGACGGGAAGACTGGCTCATCAAAGTGACATAAAAGAGATCGTCTGTCAAGGTCCTTATATAAGCGAACGATAGTCGGAAGCTCATGTCTTATTCAAAGACAATATTCATCAAATAGCCCATCATTATGCGCTTGTGGAGGCGTAATTTGGCACATACAACATGTGGACGATATAGATTATAGAACGTTAACTCAATCCGTTAACAAATATGTATACCGTTACAACCGTAACATAAAGATTTGAATGATGGTGGGCAAAGATGAATAAGTAAAACTATGACCCTGCTACAACCCGTAGTCGTTGGTCTTATAAGTCCAAAAAAAAAACTGCTGGCCTCACCGCCGAGACCGGTCAAAAAGAAACCAGTTGAACCGACCGCCAGCATGATCGGAACTTTGTTTTATACTTCCTTTAACGGTTCACTATTCTCTAAAGCTCCAAACGCTACCAAATTTTGTAAGCAGGTAGACATGGGAGATAGAATTCGGAAACCCTAGCCTCGACGACAGAACCGGCCGTCGGAGTCGCCGGACATTCGTGAACACTTATATTGAGCGGTTCACCACCTTCCAGATCTCTAAATGCCACCAAATTTTGTGAATAGGTAGGCTTGGATGTTAGGAATCAGTGGCCGTAAACAGAATCTTAAGAACCGGTATAAAAGTTGGTGAACCGGTCCTCACAATGACTGGTTCGCAGGCTGAAAAACTAGAAATTCTAGGTTTTTTCAACTTTTCAATCATTGTTAAGGTTCCCCATAACATCTAATTGTTATGGCTTGAGTTAAACCATTGTGAACATCACCATAGCATTATTATGTCTCAAAGTGAATAATGAGAAGCCATCTAAGCCAACATCTTATGTATCATTCTTGTATAATCACTCACAGACATTGCAATTAATGTCTTACTTAGTGAACAACGACTGAGCATCTTGTGTATGCTAATCTCTTTATTTCATTGTCTTTAGTGTAGAAGAGTGTCGTTCCTAATCTTTGCTAAAGAATAGGCTTTACAAAACAAGTAACGAGCATAGCCAATGTGAGTTCATAGGGGGTTCTTTTGCGTCATATTTGCTTATGAAAGTATGAGTAGTGCCTCCATTGTATAAGAGGATGACGCGAATGGCTTTAATGCCATCCATAGGCCGTGAGTATTGCTCATAGCTCCACCAAGTTGTTTTTTGGTGATCTTTGATCTCAATGGTTACTTTGCTAAAAAGAAAGGATGTCCGTGAGAGTCTTTACTCTTTAGTATACGGATCATCAAAAAACGTTCAAAATTGTCCCAGACGATTTATGTTAAAGTCTACATGAGTCGATGTCTCCATTTTCATCATTGGTGACAATAACCGATTCAATTAACCGAATCTTAGTGACTCATGAATGTTGCGCAATCATTATAGTGATACATAAGAAATTCTCATCAATTCTCACAATGTGTTTACAGGTGATAAACGTTGGCGTGAATATCATTAAGTCATAGCATGATTCGATTGCTTCCTTATGCATAAAGAGCATGTGTGACTTGAATCATAACGCCATTAGGCATTGAAACTTGACCATTAATCTGCTCTGATTATTTGTGATGATCTAGTCATCATAGTCACAACGGATTTATAAAACACAAAATCCATGAATAGTTGTCTATTCCTTGCAATAAGCTAAGCACTCAATCTCTCTACAACACATTCATATGCAAGAATGTAGAGACACCAGTCTTATGTCAAGACATAGAAACCGAAATATGTTAACAATTTCGATGGAGATTGAAACAAAAGGTATTAGAATCCTTTAGAGTGCATTACATGACGTGTAATACTACATAGATGGACAAAACAAGGCTTAAAACATACCAAAACTTGGCAAAATTGGTCGTGAGCACCTACAGCCCACTGTTGGATCTTGTAGAGAAAGAAAATGATTTTTCAACATCCAATTTTGGATGACATTTAGCGTAACGCAATTTTCTTTTTACAATTATGAATCCGCTCAAGAGTGTAGAAAATTACTCTTGTTTGTAATGTCTTTGCAATTGTATAAGTGTGCATTGTGCCACACTTGACATTACAAATCCTCTTTTGATCCAAAACCGATGTGCATTGTGCAACATCATGATATGCCAAGTGTGCATTGCGCCACACTTGGTTTAATTATGACGCCCAAGTATGCATTGCGCCATACTTGGTGCGATGTCAGCCTTTATAAACGCCACCTTATAGTCACTGGTGGTCTTTTGTAGTCCAATGTAGTGTCATGTTGTAATACGATATGTTACATTAACATATAGCTTATGTAGATCGAACCATATGTGCCAGAAAAAATATGAATATATATGCTAACAATTATAACGAGGTCTTGACCATGAATTTAATTCAAAACATAACGACTAAGTAACTTTAGTCAAATATGTGAGGTGTATGCCTTCACAAAAACTTGTAAAAATAAACGGATTTGTAGTCACTTAGACTATTAAACCGAAGTCATGCGCTTCATATTTTCAGACACGACTCACTCCGAATTTCACCTTGAACCCGGAGTAAATCGTGCGGGGACCACCTCCAAGGAAAGATTTACCGCAAAATTCGGTACAACCTCCCTTGGAAATGGACAACCCTTCCAAACCAAAACCTGCAAACACTCCTAAAGATTCCAACTCCAACCTTATAGACTCCTAGAGCCTTCGTTCTCCCCACAAATCACAACATCTCCCAATATAGATTTACTAATCTAACAAATATCCTATAACTAACAACCACATATTCAGAGTAACTCTATTTGAGAGGAAATGGACTATAAATAAATAAAAAATAGCGGAAGCTATACTATTATTATACCTCTTCTCCATGTACGCCCGACCTCAACTATGCAATCCTGCAGACTGGGCATTTTAAAACGAAGAGCCCAGGAGAAAACATTTAATAACGTTAGAGTGAGTGGACAAAAATAATTTAATAACAAAATATATATGCATTCCCATTTTAATTTCATAGAAAATATACTGCATGCGGCAGCTCAAAAGCGCTCAACTCATAAACTGGCAATTTCACGAATAGCTCCGGCTAGTCACTAACTCAAATAAAATGAAGCCTCTCAGGCTAAACTATATATAAACATATATTCGTATGTATTTACACTCGTCAGACTCTTTGTATGAATCCTAGAAACAATTTAGAAAAATAGAAATTCATACAAGGCTACAACGCTGGCGTCTAACGCTCACGTTGCGCCATAATGGTATTTTTCCTCATTATGACCGAAGAGGACGGTGTATTTACGTGTGGACTCCCTATATGAAAACCTAAATAAACCGAAAAAAAAATAGTTTTCATATAGGGCTATGACGCTTGTGTCTAACACTCACGCCACGCCATAATGGTATTTTACCTCATTATGACGGACCAAGCACGTATGGCTAGCTAGCATTTATATACATACTATACTCATAAAATCCAAAATATATATATATCCACCGAAAATCTCATTTTCGGGATCTCTCCAAAAGAGGAAAAATTGTCAATTTGCCGAGAAATCAATAAGTCTCATCAAAAGAAATAAATGATCAACAAAATCATTCATCGCATGCTTTTCAATTAAAAACAAAGATCCACTTACAACTTTAGGCCTAAGCCTGACGTCGATCCGAGGTCTCTCCAATTCGAGTCTCCTCACGTCTTGTTCCAAATATATAATTAATTTCCCACTAAAAATCCAATATTTATTTAAAATAGGCAAAATTAACCGAGAGCCATAACCACGCTCATCATTGCCTAACTTCGATATTCTTAAATCGAAACGACCCAAACTTTAATACCATACTCGGCAGCCGTAAATACAACATTTCCCAAAAATTAACTTAAATCCTACGGCCGGATTTTACATTATTTAACCGCCAAAATACCAAACTTCGGAAATTCACAAACCTATTCAAAACTTCTCCGAAAATTCCACAATTCACTCCATTAAATTCCTCTAATTATTATAGATTTAAAACTTTAAAAATCTCCAAAACAGCGGCGGCGGCCGGACCAATTCCAGCGACCTCCAATTCCTATGAAATTTTGACAGCATATTCCTCTCAACATCCCAAACAACTTTCATAACTATCACTAAGTCCAATTTCAAGCCTAACTAGGTCAATCGAACGAAAACATCTTAAAATCCCTAGAATTTCAACTTCGAATTTCTCCTTACCGAGCTCAAGAGGGAGTGAGCCCTTTGGAGGGGTTGCTGCACGGGATGAGGGCTACAAAATCGTACCAAGCTTGCCCGGATTCGTGGCCGGAGGAGGGAGCTCCGGCGAATTGCTATCCGACGTCTCCGGCGGTTTTCTCCTCTAAGACGACACTACCGGCTCGGACACTAGGCCGGGGAGAGAGAGGAGGTGGCAGGGGTCCGAACTAGAGTGGAGAGGTGGCCGGTTGCTGGCCGGATGGCGGCGGGCCACGATGGGAAAGTTCCGGCAGAAAAAGAGAGAGCTCGGGAGGGGAAGAATCGGGAGGAAGAGAGAAGAAAAAGAGAAGAAAAGAAAAAGAGAGGAGATGGTTTGGGCCTCACACCAACCTGCCCCAACACCACAAAAATACCCAACTCTACCAATTTAACACCCCAAAATAAAATACCCTATTAAAAATTACCTTTTACTAGCTAAAGTTCATCATTTTTACCGTCGACACATTTTTCTCTTACGAATAACTCTCCGAAATAATCGTCCCCCAAAACCCTTCTAAGGACCAATTAAACTATATCTCAATGCCGGAGACGGTAAAAATTCTTATTATAACCAAGCTAGTAAATAAGGTAAAAATTTAAGGGTCGGGATGTGACAATTCTCCCCTCCTTATAAAAATTTCGTCCTCGAAATTTACATACCTGTCATTCGAAGAGATAGGGATACTGCTGCATCATTTGCTCCTCTGATTCCCAAGTAGCTTCTTCTACTTGATGACTTCTCCAGAGCACCTTGACAAGTGGGATTATCTTGTTCCTAAGCACTTGCTCCTTTCGGTCGAGAATCTGAACCGATTCCTCTTCATAGGACAAATCTCTCATCAAACTGATCGGCTGCTCATGCAGCACATGAGAGAGATCGACAATAGACTTACGAAGCATGGATACATGAAACACATTATGTATCCTGGCTAAATCTGAAGGCAAAGCTAACCGATACGCAAGAAAGCCAACTTGATCTAAAAACCTGTAAGGACCAAAAAAATCTCGGACCAAGCTTCCACGTTACCAAAATGTACCACCCATTTCCAAGGAGACAATTTCAAAAACACCCAAACCTTCACTCGAAACTCATGGTCCTTCATGCAGACATCTTATAATTCTTCTGGCTACTAAGAGCTGTTTTTTTTAGTCTAACTCTGACTCCTTAACCTTTTCATTTGAATCCTAAATTATTCTAAATCTTCACAAAGACTCTAAATCCTTCGTTGAACTCTCACTAACGTTTACATGTAAGTGAGTTCAGAGATACTTGTTCCAGAGTACGAGTACCCATAGGTATGCACACTCTTTCCTGAGCCATGGAAATAGTTAACCCAAATAAAGCGCATACATTTGTTATCACCATCAGGCTCAAATCTCCTCACGCACGCAACAACCTCGTCATTACGCTGCTCATAATTTGACAATGAAGCCCACTTACTAGGAAACTAGAGTTCACGTATTCTCACATGCTCATAGGGGTCAAAAATAAGACCCGCTAATTGAACAGATTTAAGGATGCACACACTGCAGAACTGCAACAATCACTTCTAATACCGATACACTTTGCAGAGTCTTTCGCGGAGTCAAAGCTCTCGCAAGTCCACAAGAAAATCTTGCTCTGCCTAAGTGACCAGTCCACTAACATATGATAACCTCGATTCTCGAAACGACATTATGAAGAGATCAAAACCACGTCACTTAGGTCTCTTCACCAAAACTATTACATTACTATTTTGAGTACCCAAACTAGCAGCTTATGGGAATACCAGTTCTCTCATAATTCTGTTATACCCAATATTCTCTTCACCCCAGACCAGAAGATGATCTGAAACATGATTATCATGCGAATAGAACATTTCGGTTACATAAAGCTGTAACAAAAACAACTTATATATCTCCAAAACATGTTCCATATAAAATCCAATTTACCAAGTCACTAGCATGGAAGATGAACAAATCCCAAAGCGGAGTATGCCAAAGAAACTCCAACTGCAAACGAAGTGACATTAGCAAATAGACTTCGTTCATACTTAACACTAATATTATGTCATTGAAGACTTGTATCGACTAACTCAATACAACGCCGACTGAAAGCACTATGAACACCCATCCACACTTCTCCAATAAATCTTTTTGTCTACAGTTATTCCAGATAACATAATATTCAACTCCAATAGCCACGCACTTTAAGATATAATAATTTCCTTTGGACATTCACGCCACACCAACATTCCTCACTTTTCCATCCTAGCGACCAAGGTCGCTAAAAATTAGCATTACTAAGAACTTCCAAAGATCTCAACATATTTAATCAATTCCCGACTGTTGTCGTAAAGTCAAAGTGACCTCAACTCTTCTGCATCTACTTTATTATTATAATTTCAAGGTCAAATACACTTACCATCTTTATAAAACACTCAACAAATCTGAAGATCGAACTTCAACACCTAGAATTCTGAAAGAATCCATAATGGCCCCACGATTAAAATAATATAACCGACAAATGCTACTCAACGCTTCAGAACTTGCTAGCAATTAGAAACATTTAGATATATCATTCACTTTCTTCAATTCTCTTGCTATAACACAACAACATGCTTTTCACAACACCATGCTCAATGACTCTTGCAAGGCCAACAATCCAAGGAAAATAATCTTGGACTCTTATATTTAACGCCTTAGTCGGCTTCAGCTAAACCACAATATAGACGAAAGTCACCCAAAAATCTTACTATTCATCAACTGCTATTAACCTCCTTCTCCAAAATGCTCTGAGTATACTCTTTAATATGAAGATTCCAAGGATAAGAAACATATCATTGATTAGAGCTCTATGGCCAAAACATGCGCCACCATACCATAACAAACATTAACCAAAATAATCCCAACTGACTTTCTCTACGGACAAGGCAGTTGGAAATTTGGTCATCAATCAAGACTTCTCTAAATTGATAGCCTTTTTATTAGCCACAAATCCCCCGTGACTAATTAGCCCAAAATTGAGTCCTCAACAACTCACATAGGTACCTCTTTGAATGACTAAGGGTACCTCCCGCATCACTTCAACCAACCCTTACCTCAAAATAATACACCATTATTTTGAACTTTCTTTCCAACTATTTTCTCCATAAATCACGTAATTCGACACCACGATTTTTCCATCGGACTACTACAACTTCAAACTTGCCCACCATAAATAGGAAACTCCAAGACTTCAATTAAAATTTTCACCTTCTACAAAATTCGCACAAGATGTTCACCCCAACATCTTAATCAAAACCCAATCAATCATTTGTCAAATAAAAGGAATGCCACTACGCATATGAGTTCTCGTCTGGAGTTCTCAACTTGCAATTGAACACTTAACAAAATTAAGATATCAACTCGATAACCCTTGGAAAAGGCATAAATCAAATACCTCATTCCCTAATCAAAGCATGATGATCACTTAAGAGGTCGGCGTACGGAGGCATAGTCTTGAAGATATAAACATTTATGGCACAAGACTGTCCATAAAAAAGACAAAATTAACTACATCACAAACTTAATCAACACATAATGTCTAAAGCATATAATGCTAATAGATCCGCCGCGGTTGGACCATCACTCTATAGACACTAAGTATGACCAAGAATATGAGGTAGTACTAAAAAGAGACAGGAATCGAATAACCTAATGCTCTGATACCAACAGACACGACCCACCCCGAATTTCACCCTGAACCCGGAGTAAATCGTGCGGAGACCACCTCCAAGAAAGATTTACCGTAAAATTCGGTACAACCTCCCTTGAAAATAGACAACCCTTCCAAACCAAAACCTGCAAACACTCCTAAAGGTTCCAACTCCAATCTTATAGACTCCTGGAGCCTTCGTGCTCCCCACAAATCACAACATCTCCCAATATAGATTTAGTAATCTAACAAAGATCCTATAACAAACAACCACATATTCAGAGCAACTCTAATTGAGAGGAAATGAACTATAAATAAATAGAAAAGAGCGGAAGCTATACTATTGACTATGCCTCTTCTCCATGTACGCCCGACCTCAACTATGCAATCCTGCAGACTGGACATTTTAAAACGAATGGCCCATGGGAAAACATTTAATAACGTTAGAGTGAGTGGACAAAAATAATTTAATAACAAAATATATATGCATTCTCATTTTAATTTCATAGAAAATATACTGCATGCAGCAGCTCAAAAGCACTCAACTCATAAACTGGCAATTTCACGAATAGCTCCGTAGTCACTAACTCAAATAAAATGAAGCCTCTCAGGCTAAACTATATATAAACATATATTCGTATGTATTTACACTCGTCAGACTCTTTGTATGAATCCTAGAAACAATTTAGAAAAATAGCAATTCATACAAGGCCACAACGCTGGCGTCTAACGCTCACGTTGCGCCATAATGATATTTTTCCTCATTATGACCGAAGAGGACGGTGTATTTTTACGTGTGGACTCCCTATATGAAAACCTAAATAAACCGAAAAAAAAGTAGTTTTCATATAAGGCTATGACGCTTGTGTCTAACACTCACGCCACGCCATAATGGTATTTTACCTCATTATGACGGACCAAGCACGTATGGCTAGCTAGCATTTATATACATACTATACTCATAAAATCCAAAATATATATATATCCACCGAAAATCTCATTTTCGGGATCTCTTCAAAAGAGGTAAAATTGTTAAATAGCCGAAAATCAATAAGTCTCATCAGAAGAAATAAATGATCAACAAAATCATTCATCGCATGCTTTTCAATTAAAAACAAAGGTCCGCTCACAACTTTAGGCCTAAGCCTGACGTCTATCTGAGGTCTCTCCAATTCGAGTCTCCTCACATCCTGTTCCAAATATATAATTAATTTCCCACTAAAAATCTAATATTTATTCAAAATAGGCAAAATTAACCTAGAGCCATAACCACGCTCATTATTGTCTAACTTCGATATTCTTAAATCGAAACGACCCAAACTTTAATACCATACTCGGCAGCCGTAAATACAACATTTCCCAGAAATTAACTTAAATCCTACAGCCGGATTTTACATTATTTAACCGCCAAAATACCAAACTTCAGAAATTCACAAACCTATTCAAAACTCATCCGAAAATTCCACAATTCACTCCATTAAATTCCTCTAATTATTACAGATTTAAAACTTTAAAAATCTCCAAAACAGCGGCGGCGGCCGAGACCAATTTCGGCGACCTCCAATTCTTATGAAATTTTGACAGTATCTTCCTCTCAACATCCCAAACAACTTTCATAACTATCACTAAGTCCAATTTCAAGCCTAACTAGGTCAATCGAATGAAAACATCTTAAAATCCCTAGAATTTCAACTTCGAATTTCTCCTTACCGAGCTCAAGAGGGAGGGGGCCATTTGGAGGGGTTGCTGCACGGGAGGAGAGCTACAAAACTGTACCAAGCTTGCCCGGATTGGTGGCCGGAGGAGGGAGCTCCGGCGAATTGCTATCCGGCATCTCCGGCGGGTTTTCTCCTCTCCGACGACACTACCGGCTCGGACACTAGGCCGGGGAGAGAGAGGAGGTGGTAGGTGTCCGAACTGGAGTGGAGAGGTGGCCGGTTGCTGGCCGGACGGTGGCGGGCCACGATGGGAAAGTTCCGGCAGAAAAAGAGAGAGCTCGGGAGGGGAAGAACCGGAGGAAGAGAGAAGAAAAAGAGAAGAGAAAGAAAAAGGGAGGAGATGGGTTTGGGCCTCACACCAACCCGCCCTAACACCACAAAAATACCCAACTCCACCAATTTAACACCCCAAAAAATACCTTATTAAAAATTACCTTTTACTAGCTAAAATTCACTATTTTTACCGTCGACATATTTTTCTCTTACGAATAACTCTCCGAAATAATCGTCCCCCAAAACCCCTCTAGGGACCAATTAAACTATATCTCAATGCCGGAGACGGTAAAAATTCTTATTATAACTAAGCTAGTAAATAAGGTAAAAATTTAAGGGTCGGGATGTGACATTTTCCGCAATGTACCTTTTCCTCTTAAATTCGTAACTGTGAGAATAATATTCTCTCTTCTTTCATATAGTGAGTTTCTTGCTTCAACTCCATATATTTCATGTATACATTGACCATAATATTGCTTTCATTGCAATTAGTAAACTGATGTAGAACCGCATCAATAACATGATTTTTCTTTCTTTTACTGGCCCAATTTTTTTATGATATGGGGTTCGAGGCATTACCTCTCTCTCTTTTCAGAACTCGTGACATGAAATTTGTCACTTTTTTTTTTATGTCAAATTCGGGGCTCATATTTCGGTCAATTATTTCAAACAACAAGATGAAAGATTGACTATTATCGATATACGATAATTAATTCCAAGTATTAAATTAGGTCAAGACCAAGGTATATGGTAACTCAATTCGATGTAAACCGTGACAAATTCCGTCACAAATTGATATTAACCGTGACAATTTTAGTCACAAATCGATGTTAACCACGACAATTTTCGTCGCAAATCGATGTTTGTCCATTTATTAACCACGACAATATTTCGTTGTAATACTGTTACTTGTCAAACCGTCACAAATTTCAACTTTGATATGAGAGGTCTCAATCCCTCAATATCGTCCCACGTTATAAAGAAGCCCGGCTATAAAATTAAAAACTCGAAAGCAGCAACTTTTAGAAAAGATTACCTCGGTTTGATTACCGGAGAATTCGTTTTCGGAGACGGGTGTTAATGTGCTTGGAACCTTGGGGATTTGTTGTTGACAAGATGTAGCAGAAGACCACCTAACACGGCGTGTACGGAGGCGCGTAGTTGTGGCGTTGCGATGTTAGGGTTTTGAGAACTTTTTTCTTCTTCTTCTAATGCGTTACCGTCGGTCTGTTGAGCGGTTCACCTACTTTTCGACCGGTTCTTGCAGTGAAATTTTGATACAAGAACCCTGACAATGACACGCTACTGGTGACAAATTTGAAGGCGATCGGACTCCGGAAAGGGCGTGAACCAGCGGCGTTAGTGAGACAGACGGTTCGGGTATTTCGATGACCGGTTTGGTACTCTTACGGCTGGTTCTTGGGGTGAGGCCAGCGGCTTTGGAATCCTGGGAACAAGGGCTATATGATGGGTTTCAGGTCCGGCCAAGTATTGAAAGTTTTGTCGGCCGATATTGGGTTTTGGTTTTCTAGGGTTAGAGTTTGCTTTTGGCTATGATCTCAGGGCTTGAACCATGTGCTGATAACGTGTTGAAGGAGAAAACATAACGAGAATAACGGTCTACTCATTCATTGATAGAAAGACCTATTGACGTGCTCGTTTCCGGGCGCGTAATTTAAAAACCCTTTTTTATCAGAATGTAGTATTGGCAAATAGGGTTCGATCAATCCGGGGACCTAAAGGCGCTCCTGCAGTCATGGTTACACTTAAGAATCAGTAACTATAAGTATTTACAAGTATTCAATTACAAATATACACATGGTACAATAGATAAAAGGGGAGGGTTTTGAAGGTTTGTTCTATGTTCCTACTAAAACAGAAAATAAAAGCTAAACTATATATACAAGTGATCGATTCATTCAACATATCCATCAGAGAAGACTCAGATTCTGACCAGACATCAAAGTTCACGTTTCAACCTTAGCAATCCGATAACATGCCAATTCAAAGAACTAGAAACAATCTCAAAATACAAGCCTACGAGGTCATGCATTTTATAGTTCTACTACTTGTCCCTAGCACAGAACGTCTAGAACTAGGACATCTCATGCAAGGTTGCTATCAATACTTAGTGTATCTGTCTACACTTAACATGAGTCCTTAGAATCTATAGAACGAGATTGAACACAATTATTTATGAACGTCACAACAGGGAACTGCATAGTATACGTTTTCAGCCATTTTGACATAGCTTCCACCACTGGAGATCCATACTTACCTACGAGGCTTAGTATAAATCATGGCACTAGTTAGCATGCATTCTAACATAGTAATAAAACAAAAACTCATACTTCCTAAACAATGAATTAACAAGATCAGATTGCCAAGAATATCATGAACGAAACTTCAACATGCTTTACTAAAATTTTGAATCTATTGAATACAAGAACAAGCAAAACATGCTTACAAATCCAGAGTTTAACATTCGAAACATGCTTTCAAATTGTAAAGAAAATCAAAACAAAGTAAAGGCAGTGTTTACACTTTTTCAGTTTCCAAGGAAGCTTGGCAACGTCAAAAGGATGTTTGGCTTCGTCCTTCAAGTCTCCAACTCTGCTACCTTCGTGGAGAAGTCCTTCAAGGTCTGGCAAGAGAGGATGAACTCGGCAGGGGAGGAAAAGAAGGTCTGCTGCTGCTTTCGTATTTCTCTGGTTTTTACGTGAATGAATGATTCATGAAAATTGTGAAACATAGAGTCTCTATTTATAGTGAACGACCCAGCCCTAGGTCTTCTCCAAGCCCTTGATCAACTTCTGATCCAATGGTCTGGAATAATTGCGTTAATATCTTGAATTAAAAGTCTGGCGCAATAATTCCTTGAATGTAGCTTGAATAGCAACCAGGTGCATGTCTTAATCAGCAAGAAAATCTCCTCCTTATTTTCTTCTGCGTCAATCATATCCTTGAGGAAGATTTTCGATCTTTTCCTTTCCTGCTGCACACAATTAGTCCTGCAATTTATGGAAATCAGATTAGGGCATAATTATGTACCAATCAGGAATCTTAATAAAAGGAATAACAAATAACTCCCTTATTTTCTGATTCTCAATCAATTAAGGATTCCATGATTTGAGGAAGATTCCTATCAATTTGCTGTAGTCATAAAATCCATGTTTGGGCTCCTAAATTTCGTCCAGAAATCTCTAGATATTTCTGGTTTCCTTCTTTGCCTCTGACACCTCCAGCAAATCAACTCTTTAATTTCCTTTCCTTCTTTTACTCAATTTCTTGTCTCACCAAAATAGAAGGTTTCTCAAAAATGATTAAGGAAAGTCCGAATAGGAAAGTTCACATATAATAAGTTTCCTAAATCAAAATAAGAAAGTTTATTAAATGAAATAGGCAAGTTTCCATTTTGAAATAGGAAAGTTTCCTAAATGACTTATCCTTTGATTTACCCATTTCTGCACCTAGTGAGATTCCTTGCTTGAGTCGGAATTGTTTCCTAGTTTGACTAGGATTTCTCTTTAATTGCTGAATTTAGCATCCTTTTCTGCTTTTATGCTCTTTTGCCTTCACAGTAACAAAACATGTTAGAAATGGCTTTATTATGAAAATATCATAGCTAAATAGGGAAGGAAATACATTATAAATATAGCACTTTGTGCTCGTATCACCTATTTATAGACATTACATAGAGTCTCCCGAATGATCTAGAACATCAATCAACTGTAATCTATTCTAATAAGGAACTAGATTAACCAATCATATGTGTATTAGGGCAAGACACATAACAGAAGGACATAAACATATTTTCCTTAAACAGTTTTAATTAATTTTTAGGGAGCTTTCTACTTTCTTTTTTTTTAATAGAAGTTTCTATTCATACCCCCAATTGCATTTGGACCTCTCTTTTTTTAGGATTTTTTGCACCAACACTTGCATAATTGACAATATGGAACCTGAACTTACAAAATGACTCTATTTTTTGTATCTCCATGGTACCTACCGTCTATATCCGTCACCTCTCTATCAATTTATCATGTGTCATGCACGAGACTCAATACATTAGAGTAAAAAGTCTGATTTAACCTCAATTTGTTTTATGACAAGAGAACCGTAACTTTTTTCCTCAAAACCTGATTTTCAGACTAAGCCCTGGCTTTTTTTCTCTCCAAAACCTGACATTATGACTAAGACTTGGCTTCTTTTTGCCTCCAATTTTTCTCTTTTTCTAATCTTTGAACTCTTCCCTCCCAAAATATCTGAAATATGAACTATTCCCTCCAATTTTGAACAATACATGTTTAGGTACCATATCAAAGACAAATGTAACTGTTCTCATTCATGAATGTAAAACTCAGAAATTGACAATATCAAACTGAATTAACTGTTCAAACATTGTTGGTGCAAAAAATCCTTGTTTTTATTGAGTGATGGTTCACTTTGTCAACTCATGGTAAATTACCAATAGAGACACTTACATTTTGAGAGAAAAATTAGATAGGAAAGTCTACCATGGTGGAGTACCGAAGGAAAGCTAGTGGTTCCTCTTCGTGGACACAACCGTATACTCGTTGAAATGAGACTAGATCGACCTAAATTGTGCCTGATTCCCTTGTATATTTCTCTCCTTTTTTCCTTTTTTTTTTGCATAATGAAGATTGTAATATCTCGGAATTTCAGTTTTCTATTTTTAAAAGAAAAATTATTTTTCGAGCTATTTTATTTCGATTTCTATTATTCTTTCTAATTCTTTGTACTTTCAAAAATTATTTAAATTTTGTCTTTTGAGTCCATAGGATTAACCTAGACGTTGTTACGAGTTCGTGAGATTTTTCAAAACATCGTTTAGACATCAGAACTATTTTTAATAATTTTTAAAAATTAATATTATCCAGAAATTTATTAAAAATAGTATTTTTAAGTCGGTTTGAATTTTGATCGTTGATCGCATTATATATATCAAGGTTGGATTAGTTTGAGCTGCGTCAGAACTCAGCGCATAACAATCTTATCGGGTTTCGGGTTTGGAAACCATGAGTATAACAAGATGACTAACAAAAGAGGTACAGGTGATGAGATATTACTGATTGCTTGGTCGTATATTCGAGGCATCTACACAATATAGGACGTGTAGGCTCATATGCCTTTAACGTATGGACTGACCAGTAATTGAGGAAAACATTTATTAGTATACATGCATTTTGTTGTTATATATGACATTGTTTGTTAACTTGTTTGGGCAACGTAATTAAATATAACTTAAAAAGGTTTGGTCCTACTGAGCGTAAGTTCACCCCTATAGAGTTTTGTTCAGGTTTGTACGAGGACACATGTTTCTAGAAGATTAGCTAACGTGTACAAGAGTAGAAAAAAGTTACCGAAGATTTGAAGCCATATAGATCTCAAGACCTATTTTGTTTTTGTAATTGGTTTTGTTATTTGTAATCGTTTTATTTTCTTTTATTTCGAGAAAAATATTTGAAATTGTTTTAGTTTCTTTTACTTTTCCCGCTCACGCCTCGGGTTCGGCGTCAGGTGCCTGGAAACCACCGACACCAGGTCCGGGGTGTGACAAAGATTGTTTTACATATTGATAGTGCGTGCAATAAGGAATACGTATACTCGTGAGCCACTACTGAAGCTAATATTTGCATGCATTTCAATAGATACACACATAAAGATATGGCTTCCTATTTGCAACTGAGTACTAGAAAGTGGAAACCTTCTAGAGAGTAGAGACATACATGGATGAGTGATGCACTGAAACTGGATACGCAGAGTGTGCAGTGGCCATTTTATCTTTGAGAACTATCCTCTAACACTTCTACTAAAAGCCTCTTAACAAAATTAATTCGGACTCAATTTTTTTTTTTGGACAGAGGATCAGCCAAAACGGCTCACCCTTTAATGAATTTTATTTCAAATAAAAAAATAAGACACAATAGCAGGGAGAGAACATAAAACCAAACTCCTCAAAAGAACCACATGAAAGAACAACAATGAAAACAATAAAAAAGTAAACCTTAGCGAAAATGAAAATTAGGCAGGCCCAAATAATCCCTTCTGCAATGAGAATGAATAAGATCTGGGGGCATGTCCCACCACATCAAATCATCTGAATTGATACCTAAGTTAGCTAGCGTATCAACAGCTTGGTTCCCTTCTCGATAAATGTGTGAAGAACGAAATTGCATCTGGGATATACGATACAAACAATTGTGCCACTCAATTCGAAGTTGTCAGGGTACCAAATGAGGAGAATGAATAAATTAAGCAAACCCAGATATCGTTTCTATATCTCATAATAGAAAATTTCTTGACGAATTGGGATTGTGAATTTTGTTATGTTATTTGAGGCTTTTAAGATTAACAAATCTAATTGTTTTTATGGATTGTTGCTTTTTATTTAGATATAATGATATAGAATAATAGAAATGAATTGAGCATGGTTCTGGATAGGGTTTACAAAGCTAAATTGAATTTGGATTATAGGAGGTATGGTTAATGTCGAATTGTTTATAGGATTGCTTCTACAGTTCTAATTGTTTATAAGATGTTTGTCGAATTGGGCAAGATTGTTGGTTTGTTGTTATTGCTCTTGCAGTTTTGCTTTTGTTTGCTTTTATTTATAGAAATAAATAGGGCCATGTTTAGGTTCAATGACATATCAATCCCAAAATCCTAAGCCACAGAAAGTTCAAAAGAAAGTGAATTCATATTTTTAGAAAAATTATGTTCTCATATTCCAAATTTAGATAAGGAAGAGCCTTTTGTTTCTACAAGAGTTGAGTTATGCAGGTGAGATATTCCTTAAAAACAAAACAGATTCCACCAATTTTTTTTATAAATAATTTTTGTTCACTACATAAGGCAAATGCAGCCCACCTCGGTTTTCATTCCTGGTTCCGTCTCTGCTCATAAATAGTCATAAGTTACTATGTCTATCATCTTTCTGGCTATGATGCCACTGGAAATAACTAGTGACCCTAAGTTTCATCTTGCCCTTAGGAGACTGCGATAATTTGACAAAGTAAGGAACTTGCCGTCTCATTAGAGCAAACATGGCACTCTGCGTGTAACGTCTCGTGTCTAACTTTTCCAATTTACCTGTCATTCAGACGATGAATGACGACTTAAATTCACTTTACATTGTTTTGACACATTAGAAATGTAAAACGTGGACGATTATCTGAAGACTTCTTTGGATGTCGAGACTAGCATTTGGGCCTGCGTTCATCTCTTTGAGCCTTTTTAATTTTAGTTGGGTTTAATTTGTAGACGAGAAGCGATTAAGGATGTCTCCACGAAAAACTATGCTAGTAAATTTAAAACTTAAAGAAAATTTCTAGTTAAGTCTTGAAAAGTGGTCACAAGGACAAAATAAACATTGCACGTGTTTGAGCATAAATAGTTAGTGGAAGACCTAGAACCCTCTTGTTCTCTCTGGTTCCCTCTCTTGGCCGAGTAGCCTCTTTCTTCTTCTTTCCTTCCTCTTCTCACTGTCACCACCATAAACCATAGCTCCGGCCATCACCTCCTCTCACCGCCACCACCTCTCCACTCACCAAACAATAAGGAGCAAAACCTAAGAGGCTTTTCGCTTGCTAGAGCCAAATGAAGCCGCAGGCTCCTCCGCCGGCAGATTGGGTTCTACAAGAAGCATGGATTAACCCAGCTTCGCTGATCTCCTATTGTCATACCCTCAGTCTATTTGATGTGGTAATCGTTGTGCCCTTTTCTCTCTTACAACCTCCATTTCTGATTTGAACTCTACTCTAATCCGTTACTTTACTCTGCATTGTGTGATGTCCTGGAATTTCCTTTCAACAATTGGGGATTATGGATTTGGGGGATTATGGAGTATTTGGAAACTATGAGGTCTTGGAGAAGAGAGAGAGCGCTGGTTCAGTTTTAAAGTAAAGTGGGAAAAGGTGATTGCATGATTGTAGTTGAAGGATTGTTCAATCGGCGCTAGGAGTGGAAAAAGAAGCTTCTTGGTCATTTCGGTTGAATTGGAAAATAGGGACATGGTAAGGAGCTTGACTTGGGAAGTGTCAGCTTGGCAACTGAGTTTACCAAATCACTCACACGTTTGTTTTAAATTAAATGGGTTTTATATTTAATGATTGATTTTATTTTATTGAATTATTAATTTGTGGACTTGGTTTTTCTCTCGGGACTTTTATTATGCGAAGTTATTTTTGAAAGTAAATATCTTATTTTATTTGTTAACTTCACTACTTGGAAAATTATCGAAAATGAGATTTTCGGTGGAGTCGTATGCCTATTGTTTTCTTTTATAATTGACAATTTTCTTTATTTTAGAGAGTTTCCGAAAATGGGATTTTCAGTGAATATATATATATATATAGATATTTATGAGGAAAATATGTATATAAATGCTAGCTAGTCATACGTGTCTGTCCGCCTTAATGGTGCAGTAATTAGCCGCTATTATGGTATGACGTGAGCGTGAGACGCAAACGTTGTAGTCCTATATGAGTGTTTTAATTCATATAGGGGGTATAGACATGTATATATACACCATTCTCTCCACCTTAATGGCGCAATGAATAACCGTATTATGGTGTGACGTGAGCGTTAGACGCGAGCGTAGTAACCTTATATAAATTTTTTAAATCCATAAAATTTATATAGAGTATAAACGTGTGTAAATACATATTGATTTTTACTAGATCTTGAGAGGCTCGATATTTTAAAGTATTGAAGATTAGGGGTTAGTCGCGTATTTCAGATTTTGTCAATTTTCTGAGTTATGAGTTTTATTATTTATTGCATGCAGCGCAGTTTTCCTGAAGAGATAAATTTGGGAAAGCATAAAGACTTGTTTCTTTTAAACTTTATTTTTGTCCACTCACTCTAACGTTTTCAAAATGCTTCTCCCCTGGGTCCTTCTGTTTTAAATGCCCAGTTTACAGGTTAACATAGTTGAGATCGGGCGTACATGAGAACGAGACATAGTCAATAGTATAACTTCCACTCATTTATATTTATGTTTCTTTTTCTTCACTATTATAGTCGCTCTGAACTTATGAATGTTGGTTGTGAGATTAATTATTTAGATTAGTGAATAATTTGGGAGGTGTTGTGAATTTGGGGAGCACGAAAGCTCTAGATGTTTAAGGTTGGATTTGAAATTTTAGAAGTGTTTGCAGGGCTTTTAGGAAATGTTGTCTATTTTCAATATAGGTTATATCGAATTTTTAATAAATTTTCTTTGAATGTAGACCCCGCAGAATTTACTTCGGGTTTCAAGATGAAATTCAAGATAGGGCATGACACTGCGTGCACTCACCAGGACATAGCTCACTAGTATCCAAAATCACTAAAAAAACGATAAAACAAAAAAACCAAAAAAAGCATCTACGACGTAACCCTCTGTCAGTCATAAGAAAATGCTGACTTATTTCAACACCTAATAACATAAAAGAAAACAGCTAATAAAATATAACCAGCCCAGATTGGGCCCAACAATAACGCCCAGGCCCAAGCCTTGGATAAGGGAATAGAGAAAACCCTAGCCGTCGGCCAAGGAGAACCAGCCCGCCCTGCAAAAGTTGTCGGACCACCATCACCCTCGTCCAGCCCCCACAACAACCCCACATCCAATCCAGATCGTTCCATGTTCTTCCCCTGGTCGGATTGGGTACGAAGAATCCGATCTACATCACACGGGAACCACCATATCTCAGTCCAGATCAGATGCATCTCCAGATCAGAATCAATTGACCTTTCCTGAATCCACAAACACTATATCACCAGGCTTGAGAACCCCAGATCAGAGTAATACGCTTAGTCATTAATCTGCCGTCCTCCGTTCCACAATGGCATAGCCGCCACGCTCGACAGCCGCTCCGATCTCTCCCAATCCTCACCTCATACCCCAACACTGCAATCCCCCAAACGATCGAGGAATCCGACCTCATCTAGCTCCACACAGAGGCAACCAGTCCCGTCCGACGACGGCGAATCGCTCACCGCCGGACAAGGGTATCTCTCTCGACTTTTCTCTCAGTTGCGTCTCTCTCGACTTTTCTCTCTGACGTAAAAATCATTCCATGTTCTTGTTGTTTTGTTTTGTTTGCAATCTCACATTTCAGTCACTTGAGTGACTCAAGTTACTTCAGCAATCTAACCCTCTAAATATGTACTTTAGTGTTTTATATTTTATTACGGTTTGTTTTCTTTATAAATAAGCTAAATAGAAACAATACCGTATCCGCATTATCTCAAAAAAAAAAAAAAAAACACATTTCTTTCTATATTTATAGTTCATGAAATCAAAGTGAGCAATGTTAATTTATAAATTGGAAGTTGTGAAGCAGGTACTTGCTATCATGCTCTCTTATTCTCACTCTCGAGAAACCCTTCGAATGCAGCCGGCTCTTGACAGCGGCGGCTCGGTAAAGTTCCTGCCTCTTGGCTGTGCAGATGGGATCGGGAAACGGGGAAATACCTTCCTTCCTCTTTCCCTCCCTGGTGGTAACGACGATGGTTTTCGTTGGAGAGATTTGATCTACCGTTTTGGTGATCAGATGGACATCTGGTCGGAGTCTGATCTGATCTGAATGTTTCGGTTGCCCTCCATGATGTATGGAGGCGTGGAAACGAAGTCGCTATGTTGGAAATTGGAGACGGGACATCCGTCTAAGGTCGCAGTGGTAGAGCGGTGTGAAATCTGTCAGATTGGTTATGGCGTCTCTGATTTTGGCATTGTCACCCATTGCTCTGACCTGTCTGGATTGACTATGATGAAAGGAGCTGTGAAGTTCGTCGGAGGGGGAGACCAGATCAACCTTGTCTAGGGGTGACGGCGTCAATTGGCTTGGTTTGAAGGTTACATGTATTAAGGCACCTTGGGATCCTGCGGCAGCGAGGCCGACGACGACGAAAGGATGGTGGTTGCCGGCGACGACGCATCAACCCTTTAAGAGGCTTTCTGCTATGGTTGAATCTGGTGGGCCTGGGCTTGGTCCTTTTGCTGGGTTGGTTAGAGCTCACAAGAATTTGATGATCTGGTCCTTATAAATTGGACTAGAGAGTCAACTGAACTGGGCTTTCTTGCTGGTGTGGGCTTGGCTGGACTGGATATATATTGCCCAAAAAGGACTTGATTTGAGTCGGTCGCAGACTCATATTGGTGTGGTTGGTACCATTTATCTTTTCTTCTACACTATTTAGGAGTTTGTTAAATAAAGGGGCTAGAAATCGTAACCAAAAGATGGGTGTATTTTGGCTTTTGAGGTTAGTTAAGAGGTAGCTCTATATGTCGGATGATGGGTGTGTTATTTTGATACTACTTGCTGAATATATGAATTGGTTGACTTTCGACTCAAAATAATATATTATAAATTGGTTTATAGGGCAAAAATATTGGTGAAATTAAGTTTGTCATTTTTATGAGCAAAATTGTGTCATTGCTAGCTAGAGAGTGACTGAAAATAAATTCAATTTTTTAGTTAATAAAACTTGACCCTGATTTCTTGTTACACCACTGGATTTGATCCTTTAGCATCTTCATCTTTTGTTCTTTCAATCGTAAGAACTCTCATTGTTTTCTTTTCTTTTGTTATGTTTATTTAGTTTTGATTTGTGTCTAAAATCCCTTGTCTTAGTTCTCTGGTTAAGAACGATCCCTTTCTTATGTCTCTCTTAGAGCTTGTCATATTAAGACTCTTGAAATAGTTTGATCTTGTATAGCCTAAGGAAGGGACAACTTCTGCAGTTAGAATGGCTCATCCTCTTTGTAACTGTTTTGTTGCATATTGATTAGGCTTTTCAAATAACTGATAGGGATCTGCATGTCATAACGTGGTTAACTAGTTTATAAATATAGACATATAGTGCGTAATTTAAATGATGAAACAATATGCTCACACAGTCCTTGCATTTCCACCCTGCATATCAAATTATAACATGAGGAGGTAAAACACGATCGAGCGACGTTGAGAATTATTGTTGAATTCGGATCCTCTCATATTTCCTCATGAGTCAATCTCAGCCTTTTATTTTCAATCAATGGTTAAAATCTTTCTAGTTAATATTAAACCCTATTTCACATCTATCCAAACTTACCTCTCTCTCTTCTCCTCAAAATATCATATCGGGCTATTAAAAACCAAATAACGCTCTCTCTCTGCCAACGTCGTCGCTCGCTCTCTCTCTCTCTCTTCCGTCGTCGCTTTCTCTGCCTCCCTCCGCCGGCGACGATCTAACATCGCTCTCTCTCTCTCTCTCTCTCTCTCTCTCTCTGCCGTTGTCGCTCGCTCGCTCTCTCTTCTATCGTCGCATCACTCTGCCTCCTTCCACCGGCGACGATCTCTTCCGTTGGCGACGTCCTCCACGTCCTCCGGTTACGCCGGCACGTCCTCTCTCTCTCCACGACGTCCTCCACCATATCCCAAGCTTCCAACTTTTCACTACTGGGTTTGAGGTTCAATCTCCACCTTGGGTTTTAGTTTGGCTTGTTTTTCTTCCATTTGAATTATGGTTTATGTGATTTCTGCTACTGGGTTTTCTTCCATTTGAATTATAGGGATTGAAGTTGGATTGTTTCTGGTGCATTGTAAATTGGATTGGCTGCTGCTTTCTCTGTGGTAACGTCTTATGATCAATCTTGTGGAGAAATGCATTCCTTGTGGTAATGCATGTATAACCCCGAGCCCTCCTGTTATATAGTCTTGTTGGCAAGACATTGCTTGTAGTCAAAACAAGCCAATTTTCCCAACAGCTATACAAATGCATTCCCTGGTGCAAATTGATTGAACAAAATGAACCTATCAGCTGTACAAAACAAGCCAATTTTCCCAACAGCTATACAAAATGACTACAAGCAAGCGATGACGGAAGAGATTGTCGCCGGCAGAAGAGGTCGTCGCCGGCGAAGGGAGGCAGAGCGAGCGATGATGGAAGAGAGAGAGAGAGAGCGAGCGACGACGTCGGCAGAGAGAGAGAGCACTGTTTGGTTTTTAATTAACAACCCGATATGATATTTTAAGGAGAAGAGGGAGAGGTAAGTTTGGGTACATGTGAAATAGGGTTTAATATTAACTAGAAAGATCTTAGCCATTGGTTGAAAATAAAAGACTGAGATTGATTCATGAGGAAATATGAGGAGCCTCTCATGAGAAGAAGATCCGGATTCGGAGGGAGGGGGTTTCGCTATGCGAATTCAGAGTGGTGGAGTAATCAAGGTGACGCGACTCGACTCTGATCAGATTGTTTGATCTTGGTTAGACCTCTTAGATGGGGACAAAACTGATTGGCAAAAGTAGCGTCCCATGGTGCGAGTTGGGGGAGACAGGCAAATTGAGAGTGGCGGTCCGACGATTAGGACAAGTGGCATGGGTGGTGATCCGTCGACAACGGCCGACATCGGAACCACCAAGCTTGGAAGGAAACATGTTATCTTTTATTATCCTATGTGGCGGCATGGGTCTCAACTTTTGGGCCTAACATTAGTTGTGTTGTTTTTTATTTTCAGCTTTTTTATTTTTCTCAAGTGCAGTTTATTTTAGGTTTTCACAAAATCCTAACCACTATTTGGTTTTGAATTGTGGGATTTGTGCCCACTTGTGTATGTGCATACCGTGCTTGCTCTAGATAGGTAGCGAGTTTTGTGCTTTTTTAAATAACCACATGTATTTAATGACGGAATGAAACTTAGTATCTCTTGTTATATTTCTAGAGACAACATACTGTGAAAACTACTAGCATTAGTAACTTGTGGCATCACACATTATCTTTCCAGTTTATCACCATATATGTAAAGCGAATTATTAGTGAATTATTATCATATTCATAAAACGAATAAAGTAACCTATGACACACTTTTCGTTAAATGTGCGATATTGGATGCACATTGTTAGATGATATACCTGTAATTATTTTAGGTCGTTCACTTGCTAATTTGAGGTTAAAGTATGGCTTCCCTCTCCCACGTATTCCAGTTTCATCAATATATACGGATACGGCGTAATGTCAGCCTCACCAAACCCTTCTTTTAAAAACAAAACAAAAGGTTATCCTTGCATTTCTGATTTTTTATTTTTTTTATAACCCATGGTATGTAGCCAGTAGACTCGTTCTAGAATGTGGCAAATCCCAGTACGTATATGGATGATTAAGCTAAGAGCATCCAAATGGCCTGGGTCAAATCCCAATCCAACATCCTGAATAATAATGTCTTTTTTATCTATGCATGCAGCAGCTTTAACTTTTTTGGGGTTCGGACATACACCACCACAAATCACAATGATGGAGGCACGTACCGGCATCCATTGGCTAATTATTATCAAACACAGTGGATTTTAGCTAATATATGCCCCGCCACATTTCGACCATAATCTCTCAAACCTATAAATTAAGTTTCCGATAAGTAAAAACTCACGAAATGTGATAATAATTATTGTCCTAATTTTTCTTTCATTGCGCTCTGTTAATTTAGCTTAACCAACGTTAGTCATCTGACAACCGTTTTGAAAGTATTAAGAAAGAATCATCTATATTCAAAGAAAGATAAATGCTTCGTTTTGATGAGTTATGTGTCTATGACTCTTCTTGATTCGTAGGAGAAAGAAAGTCCAAAGAATAACCTCGTTCTATATATATTATATATAGGACTATAGAAGAAGCCAGTGACATAGAAGTCTAATGTGCTCCTAACTTTAGCAACGTTGATTTGATATGAACAAGTGATTTTTGGTAGCAAGGTTGAGACTTGAGAACATGCATTGGTGCATATGCAAACCCAAAAGAGGTACGTACTAAACGTACTGATTATTTAAGTGATCGAGACGAGCGATATATGATATATATGAAGTCTAAACTGAGTGACAAAGGGCGCAGGCCATGTTTAAACACTTTAGTGCTCTTACTATCCTCTGTGCTTACAATCATATATATCAGCAGATAACCATCATTACAAGCAAACCCTAAATAGAAATAAATAAGATACAAAGTGATGGAGGAAGTGATAAGATTTATTTTCTAATTTGTTTAGAATATAATTGATCAATGGTAGCTAGATTGGTAAAGTTATGATATATAAAGCAACGAGTACTTTGCCTTTTGTATTCTTAAAGCTCTCTCTCTCTCTCTCTAAGAAAACAAAGAGGAATCATGCCTGCCAGCCAAAGAAAAAGAAAAGAAGATGAAGAAGATGATTTTTCCAATAGTAAATAACTAAGATGGAAAAAGAAGCACAGTTAGCACACACCGGCATTGCCAAGTGAATCATGTACGTAGCTCATATATCTCATCATCCCCAACTTAGTTTGAGTTGAGTGGTCGACTGGTCGGCCATGCTAATTGTAGCCAAAGCAATAGAGAAAAGGCTCCTCCGGATCCTCTCCTAGGTTGAGTGTTATAGCTCTCTCAAACCCAGAAATCAATTGAACCCAAATGAAACTAATTCCTCCTTGTTCTCTTTCCTCTTACTCTTCATCACCTCTCTCATATATTTTCTCCTTGACCTAGATTTGTTCATGCACGATCCAAAGAACTCACAACCAGCGAGGTATGCCAAAGTAACTCTCTCTCTCTCTCTCTCTCTCTCTCTCTCTCTCTCTCTCTCTCTCTCTCTCTCTCTCTCGTCTCTCTCTCTCTCTCTCTCTCTCTCATATTACGTCATATTACGGTATAGATATATCAACTAGTTCTCAACTTGGTTCATTTGTTCCACTGAAAATCTCAGAGAGAGAGAGATCCATTAATTATCTTTAATTTTAGTTGCACAGTTAATAATTTTATTTCATATCTGATATATCAAGTCCTAATATACGATATTCGTGTCGAGTTTAGATTTGTAAGAGTTTTTTCTTTTTTTTTTTTCTTCGTGGAAGGTCAGAATTAATTGGAATCTATGTTCTCATTAAGTAAAGGTCCGAATTTGTTTCTAGAGACTATCAGACTCATGCTTAATTTCTTGTATAGTCCTACACTCCTCAAACCCAGCTTATTTTATAGTAGTCATAACTCATGTTTGGTGTTTCTGTGAAGTCTGGACTAATGACAGACTCACTGAATCTTGAAGAGGTTAGTTCCCCGATTAAGAAATTAAGAATGTGCGAGGCACAAAACCATGATCATATGTTGAAGACATGGTAAACTAGAGTTTGCGTACTTTCACCAGCTGGTCAGTAATTTTTCACCAGCTGATCAGTAATTAACTAAAATATTTATGGTCAGTCATTATAAGATGTAAATCCAATGCTAGAGAGAATTATTTTTAAACAGAGTTGTTTTGTTTTCAGCCTTTAGATATAAATCTAACGGTGATTGACTATGATTACTGACCAGATAAGTACGTACTACTGCCGTAAGACCTTCTCTTTTTATAGTAGTTGGGATTCAGATCTGCAAGGCAGCAAAAAAATCTGTCCAAATTAGAGAACAAAATTGATAGATATGAAAATTATATGAACCCATCATCACAATTATTTGCTTTCATTCAACGAATGCCAACAAAAGATAGAACACCAAACCCATAATTCTAAACCCAAACACCAGCTGTGAAAATTGCTTCGCAAACCAAGCTACCCAGACCAGAAATCTTTAGAATAATTGTTGACAACCCTTAAACAAATCTTCTGTAATAATTAAATTACAGTGGACATGGAAAGAAAAAAGTAGGGTTTAAAGAGGAGAGTGAAGAAAGATGATGTTGGACCTGAAGAAGAGTTTTTGGAAGCTGGATCAAAGAAACGGCAAGGGGAGAGATAATTCATAATTATGATGTTGACGCGAAGAGCCAGCAAGAATTGGGTCTTGCATAATCCCATGGTTTTTGGCCGCTCTCCATAAGAAGGTGTTGACTGTGATTTGGGGACTGCAGAGTCATTTAATTTAGTCCTCTTTTTCAAAAAAAAAAAATTAATTTAGTCCTCGTAGCTGCCAAACACCGGGCTTGTTATTATGTAACACATAATCCTGTCCTGCCGCGTGTAATCCCGAGTACCCAGTCAAGTCAATTGCTTTCCACACCCCACATACTCTCCTTTTACATTTCTGATTCTGATCGAGTATAATAAACAATAAACGTTTTTCATGTTCCACATTTGAACTATATGACGTAGAATTTGGTGTGGCAGTCAACATTTGATTATGGTAAATTGTCGAAGTGACAAAGTCTAACGTTTAGCTGTACCTTTATCTTTGTTAAAATATAGTTTATCTAACATTATTTAATTTTACGCTTAAAATTATTCAAGTTCCTCACATAGTCCGACTTGATGTTATAGTGACACTCCGGTCTAAGAATTTATCTAAAAACACGATTTTTGTTTTAAGCTTATAATATTAGTTCTCGGTATGTGTAAATCAAAACCATGTTTGAAATTATAATTGAGATCGATACCATGCAAGTTCTTCGTCCCTTCTGTAATCCTAGCTTTTATAGGAATAAAGTAAAGGAATAAGGTAACAAAAAGATGTTAACACTTTGAAAACAAAACCTTACTGCATACTTGCATATGTTTTGCAGTAAGGTTTTGCATGACATAGTTCACTTTAGTGACTATTGCTACTAAAAACAAACATTTCGGTGAACTGTGGCTTGATTGGTTAAGATATTTAACTGACAACTTTGAGGTCACGGGTTCAAATCTAACCTACATATGTAGGGTGTGTGAGTTATTAATAAAATATTTTTTAAAAAAACATTTCGTCCATCTAGTTAGTTTTGAATTAATATCATGGTGATTTAGGCATTAATTTGAGCTGTTGTCATTAATTGACACATCCCGATTATCAGTTTTCATACTTCTTCACTCCTTGGTTGATCTTTATTAAATAAGCTGCTCATAGAAGAACATGCATCATTTATAATTCATATGATAATTTGACAGTAATGTATGAACACACATTAAAAAACAGTGTACAATTTGATAGTAACTTTGGAGTGTGCAACGGCGGACCTAGGATTTTAGAGTGGGGTGGGCTAAATTTTTTTTTTAGATCAATGTATGTGACACTCAGATTTGTTGTTATTATGGTATTTGATTCATTTTAGGTAATTTTTTTCATGTAGTTAATTGATATCCCTTAAAAAAACCACATTTAGTTCGATAACCAAGATTCTAAGACAAAATTACACCCCGCTTTTAAATAAAAGCAAAACCTTCAATTACTAAAAAGAGAAACGACAAGTCAACAAGAGAAAAAAGAGAAACAAAGAGAAAAAAGTGAGAAAAAATAAAAACGTTAAGCTAATTTATTTTTAAAAAAAAAACATGCATGCGTTTTAGACGACCGTGCCTAATGCCTTTAAGCAAAATGAAAAATAAATTCAAAAAAAAATGTATCAAAAAAAGGAAAATTTATATCTAATGAAAAAAAAAGATAACATGTAAACTAAAATTTAACAACATAAAAGTTAAGTATATAAATTTGGGGTGTGTTAGTTTTAAATGATTAATATTTTAAATTAAAATTAAGCCACAAAATAAGATTTCTTCAAAATTTGGGGTGAGCTGTAGCACACCATAACACGTGTGTAGGTACGCGTTTGAGAGTGTGTATGTGCTGCTGCTCATGAGATTGACATGCACTTGTTTTTGAACAGGAAGCCTTGGTATCAGAGAGCAATAGAGATGGGCACTCTATGGAGATCAAGCATCAGCAGTCCCAAGCTTCCAACAGATCAAGTTACAACACCAAATGCCACAACCTTGTGGAAAACCATTACCAAATCCACAAACAACAACATTCCTAATTCTTCGAATTCCAATAGACACAAGCTGAGAAAATGTGCCTCCTTAAAGGTTGCGACTTCATTTACTAGGGTTTGTCTTTGTGCACCCATCTCTTCCTACAATGAGGTTTTTAGGTCTGAACTCCCACCAAGAAGAAGCAACAGTTACCCGAGATCGAAGCCATTGGGGACGACAACGACGACGCAAGATCAAAGAATAAGCAATATTACGACTATGATGAGCACAAGGCTTAGCACTTCCGAGAGAAGAGTGTTTCGTGGGAAATCACTGACGGACGACGTTTTGATGAGGAGGTTTGTCGTGGAAGAAGAAGCAATGATGCACGTCAGAAGGAGAAATCAAATGGAAGTAATAAGGAGAAAAAGTAAAATGAGGAGGAAGAATCTTGGGCCTAGTCGTCTAAGTAGAATGGTCATGGCTGGAGAGGAGGATAATTCATAAGTTTAATTTAATTTTAATTAAACATTGCTTAATCAATTGTTTCAATCTGCTCGATGGTGAATTTGAGCTTCTTTTTTTTCTACGTTCATGTGGCTCGATTTTTAGTCTCCAATATTTTCAAGAAGATCGATTCATTTTCTTCATCAATTCTATAGGCATGCAATGTTTCCATTCATATCCTATATATACAATGGATTATTGATTATTTTCTAATCTTCCTAAATTTAACTACTCGTTCCAACATGTTTCAAATAGTCTTGTGTGTCTCTGCTATTGCTATGAGATCAAGTCATCAAACAACATGTTCTTAATTTTAATTTGAGAGTATATTTCTGAAAAAAATAGTTATACCAGCCAATATACTGTAAATTTAACAATAAAAACAGATATATCATCGTAACGATTTGTCTCACACCAATCATGACATACACTTGTATCAATATGTTCCACAGTTCACACACTAACTAACAAAGTAGCTCACCAAAAAACCAAAACTAGTTAATTAGGTTGTATTTATAATGGAGTAACTATTAATGAAAATATATAATTGAAATGGTCGGACACGACGACAAAACCAGATCATATACTCCTTAAAAAGAGAATCAACCAAACCAAGATTCACCAAACTAATACCGGCTTGATCATACCAAAACCCTCATCCAATCAACATTCAAGCACATAATATATGGTTTTCATGCCGAGAGGCATAATTGTTCTTCTCTATGCATTAAAAGTTTAAAACAAAGAACAACTTTTATTCTCAATTTTTCACTTCGTACGTATTATATGTTACCATCTATGATCTATCTACCTTTAAAGTTTTGTTATTCACGACGTTCGTTATTTCAGAATTCAAATAATTAACATGTATACTTACTAACAAGTAACAACAAAGCTCACGAACCTTAACATTATATTACGTTGACAACATTATTGATAAGCAGCTCATTATGCTATTTGGCTAGCCAACTTTACGGCTATATGTCAGAAATGAAAAATCAATGGTTTGCTTAAAAGCCACTCATATGAATCGAAAGAAATTGATTAAATATTAATTAAACTACCTCTTGAATACCAATTCCAAAGCAATGTTCAAGGGTGGTTATCTAATCTGCATCCATCTCAATCACTTTCCTCAATTAGGTATACTTGTGTGGCTACTACTTAGTTAATTGTGGTGAACTCGTGTATACCCACGTATCCTTTATTTTATTTTTTTGGTTACCACGTATCCTTTATTTTGCAAACTCATCATTTCAATTATCAATTATCGGCTATCCGTTAAATAATCATGTTTCTTTCTTCACCAATCATTCCGAAAAAAATTTGCATCGACCCAGTTTGAATGCACTTATTTACATGTTTTTGCTATTGTAAATTATAATCTTAACTGTTCAAAAATTGATTTAACTAATAAAAATCACATTTGTAAAAAAATCAATGTAAATAAAATTCATTTGCTCAGCTGATTGCATTAAACAACTTGACAGTTATGGTGAAAATTAACAGTCTCATGATCAACCGTCTATTTGTTTGATACATTCGGCTTATTAAACGAATGTGGTACACATTGATTTTTTGCAGAGATGATCTGTATTGGTTAATTTAATTTCTAAACGATTAAGATTATAATTTACATTAGAAAACGTATGCAAATAAGAAAGAGTCCGGATGAGTGTGTCCAAACTGTCAAAACTCACCTTGAATTTCACCTTGAAACCTGAAATAAATCCTCCGGGGACCACATTCAAGGAAAATTTACCGAAAATTCGGCATAACCTCCCTTGATGATAGATAACCCTTCCTAGACATACCTACATACACTTCAAAAGAATCCATCTATAACCCTCTACTCCTAGAGTCTTCGTGCTTCCCAAATCACAACATCTCCTAATTATTTACTAACTTTATTAAGAAAAATCTCAACTAACAATCACAGGTTCAGAGCAACTATATTAGAGGATAAAAGAACTAGAAATACAGAAATGAGCGGAAGCTATACTATTAACTATGTCTCTTCTTCATGTATGCCCGACTTCAACTATGCTAACTTGCAAACTGGGTATTTTTAAAACGAAGGACCTAGAGAAAAACATTTGCAAACGTTAGAATGAGTGGACAAAAATAAATTCAATAAAAATATTTATGCATTCCCATTTTAATTTCCATATAAATTATGCTCATGCGACAGCTCAAAAGCTCTCAACTCATAAACTGGCAATTTCATGGCTAGCTCCGGCTAGTCTCCAAAACTTTATAAAATAGAGCCTCTCAGGCTAAAATATAAATATAAATGTATGTATCTACACACGTCCATACTCCTTGTATAAATTCTTATGAAAATATAAAAAAATAGAAATTCATACAAGGCTACTACGCTTGCGTCTAACGCTCACGTCACTCCTTAATGCGGTGATACACTACGCCATTAAGGTGGACGGACGGGTGTATAAATATGTGCTCATAACCCCTATATGAATTAGACACTCATATAGGGCTACTACGCTCGCGTTTAATGCTCACGTCACACCATAATGCGGTTATATACTACGCCATTAAGGTGGACAGACAAATATGGCTAGCTAGCAATTATAGACATACTCTCCTCATAAATATCCACATACATATCCACCGAAAATCTCATTTTCAGTAACTCTCCAAAATAATGAAAATTACCAATTACAAAAGAAGCTATAAACGTATGGCTCACCGAAAAATCTCATTTTTGGTAACTTTTCAAATAGCGAAGTTAACAAATAAAATATGAATAATCACTTCCGAAAATACTTCGCAGAAATCAATCGTAAAAATAAATTATTCCACAAATTAAGAATCAATAATATAAAAATCAACCATCATTGAATATGAGACCATCACATGCATTTAATTTAAAAACAACGTCCACTCACATAATTAGGCCTAAGCCTTTCAATGCTCGGAATACTCCTCGAGTGCTGCCTCCAACTATTCACACACTCTAGCAAATCCCATGTCTGACGATAAACAGAAGAACAAATCGGTTAAGCCAGACTCTGAAATAATCATTGACTTGACTTCTTCTTAGTTTGATTAGGATTCTCCTAGGTTGACCAGAATTGACTAATTGACTTAAATATTATTTTTGACCAATTTAACAACCCGAACTCATTTTGCTCAAGTTCCGTAACTTCAACTTGAAATCAAGTTCTCATTGAATTTCCATGCCTATAGCGTATCATCCAAACTATTTCACCATTCCGTCAAGTAACAAATTTAACACAAGACTACTATAGACACCCATAGTATAATTTAAACAATTTCATAAACAAACTAGAGTCATGCTCATTGTCTTTTTAATACCTTTAGACAAGCTACTGATACTAACAACTTCACTCTTTCCCTACTATCCAACTTCACATTATGCCCAGACTTCAAGACCACAATTTTAAACTCTAACATCAATTCCTCTAAAGGAATCAATGTCATTTATCAGTCTCATTTCAAACATTATTCCAGCCACATAATTCTTATAATAGAAAGCAACATGGCACTAATTTCGAGAAACAAATTACAAGAGCCACATCCAATAATAATAATATATATACAAACCGCACCCAGCTCCCCCTTGTGATCAAAATGTGTGAATCCAACTCAAAAACCTAAAGAGTAGCTCAGCATCAATCAAGTCTCCTCATAGCTCCAACTCACCGAGTTCTCGACAAGCAAGACCAAAGAGGCAAGATTAATCACCAATCAAACAAAATACAAAAACAGTGGCATCTCCATCCCAAGACGAGCACAAACAGAGGGATTCCTCACCTTGCCATAAGCCCTCACCGCTGCCAGCCCAAACCGCAGTTGCAACACACACACAAGCCACCAACCAAGCTCACACACGCCTTCAATACAACAGCTGCTCCAAAAACTCTTCCTTGCCGAAGCTCAACCCCAGCAGAACTCTTAAGCCTCCTCTTTGAACCCCGATCGGTGCAGCTTCAAAACTCCAACAAGAGGCGTCTGAGTTCCACCTGAGGTTAGCAGGACTCACCGGAGCTCAAGAAGCTCACCGGAAGATCAAGAACACGTCGACGGAGGAGATAACCCGAAACCCAGAAAAATACAGAAAAGTGGCTTTCAAAAATAGGATTTAATTCAAAAGTTGAAGACATGGAATTGAAGATGAAAGAAGGAGGAGAAGAACCCTACCCCTCGTTGTCACCATCGCCGCCGGAGCTCGCCGGAAAAATGACGAACACAGTCGGCCTTCAATTTGTTCGATCTCCCTCTACGATGTTTGAATGACAAAACAAAGAGTAGAAGAACGTAGGGGAGAGAGAGATGAGCTGATTGAAGGTGGTTGCTCGCCCAGCGACGGTCGGACGGCGTCACTCCGTCGAGGGTCGCCGGAGACCACGAGAGAGAGACTGCTCGGGTCAACGCCCGTGTGGGTTTCTTTGACTGAGTCAACCCCCTCTTTACCTTTTTAAACTTGATCCAACGGTCAAGATCAAAACCGTAATGATCTGACAGCCTAGATTAATCCATAACTTTCTAATTTTAGAACATTAATTTTTTTTTCCCAACCTTCAATAAATCGTAGAGAATACCTCAAAACTCTAAAAATAAACCAAAAACACCGGAGAACTAGTGTCGACGCGTACTACGACCTCGGAGCCTTAAAAGAATAACCTGACATTCTGAGTAAAATTCGAAAATAAACTTAAGCGATAACTTATTAGATTACCGAGTACGGTTAAATTCCTCAGTAACTCACAGGATACCCAGTAAATAGGTAAAATTGGGTACGGGGCGTTACACAAACCGGGTCGGACGCAACTATTTTCCATCATTCCATTAAACAGTTGAATATTTCTATCCACACAAGATAACAATTTTCCTTTTAATCGAAAAAAAAGGTAACATTTTTCCTTTGTGCTTTTCAGGTGGTGTATTACGTTCACTTAAATTAGTAAGAAATTTACACAAAGACCAGAAAAAAAAACTTTAGATTTTATCTTTCGAGCATTAGATATACAACCAAGACTGTTGAAACATAATTTTCTTGGTAATCTATTGATCGTTCATGTGAAAGTTTCTATTTTTATTTAAAAAATAGACAAATTTTTCTTGGTGAAGAAGCAAATTTTTACTTTCTATGTTCTTATTGGCAGGGGAGCGGCCTTTGGGTGCAGGTGCCCTATGCCTGCATATCTAAGGGCTATATGCTTTCCAATGTTACATAGTAGTGATAGAGACAAGTCAGACAACGACTGTAATTTTCATTCATATGGCAATACATGTATCCGTTGAGGGTTGCTCTCGTGTTTATTGAGTGGGACTATTCTTTATATTGTTTTTTTTTTTGACAAGACTATTGTTTACATTTTGCATTGTTACTAAACCGATGATCAATCGTAATGTGGTTTGTTCGAGGTGGCTGCAATTGTAATGGGGATGTTTGGATAAAGATATGATCCAAACAAGCTAAATATAGACAGTATGAGATAGTTGGAACCTTGCACTTAAAGTTTTAGACTCATGACCCTTACACTACTTTTGTTGCGTTATTAAGGGTTATGTGATAGGGAGATTGTGTTACCTCGTCTTAATTTATTCAAGGATCGTGTACTCCTCAATCAATCTTGACTTATGTTATAGAATCCCATGACCCATGTTTGGTGCCAACATAATTATGATTAAAATTAACACCATAAACATCACCAACCTACAAACCATTATAGCTCCAAAGCACTCACGTTTAGGCCATCTCTAACCATTGTCCTAAAATCTATAATAGGTTTAGGTTTTTCAATTTTACTTCTCCAACCCAAATACAACTTGAGCCAAAAATAGGTTTAAACCTAAAAGAGGTCCTATTTTGACTCAACTATTTAGGAGGAATCCTAAATTTCACACTCATTAACTGAGTGGTCCTCACATGTTATAGGTTTAGGTTTTGACAATAAGAGTTGCAGATGCAAAACTCATATGAAAAAATAGGTGTGGGTGAGTCAAATTTTAAATTTGGGAATAAGTTATAGGACAATAGTTGGAGATACCCTTAGAAGACAAACCCATACATGACTCCTGCCTCCACCTCTCACCTTCATTCCGCTTAGTAGCACGTCCCTTTGTGCCGAGTTAGACTCAATCTTGGTCTGAACGCCGTCGCAATGTAGTCCGGCATCGGCAACCTCAAATCTGCATACTTCTCATCAAAGCCAAACTTGGCCGCATTCAAGCCCAAATCTTGCTGGGAAAGCCTTCGGCAACAACAGTGGGTTGGTTTTGGACTGTGATGACAAGTTGAGGGAGGGGAAGACAGGTTGTATGTGACGAGCATTTAGTAACCGAAGGCAGTCACGGCGTTGCAAAAATTTGGTGAAGGTGCCTGACTATTTTAAAGCAAAGTGTACTGTGAGACGAGGCTTACACAATCCCATCAATTTTGGTGTCTCTATGGAAGAAGGTGTTGGATGGTTTTTGGGAATCTAGAGTCTCATAGAAATAGTCCTTGTTGTTCCCAGACATGGGATTTGTGAGTTTATACTAGATAAGACAGTCTAGTCCCCCTAGTCTCTTGTAATAAACGTGTCCTCACAGTCTTCGTGGTTTCAAGCCAAATATATTTTTCCTTTGCAACTCCATCTTCCTTAAATTTTTTAGGCCTTTTTTTCCTCTCAGAATACCGCACTTAGAGCATCTTTAGCAATGCTAGCTATTTTTAAGTTAAATTTTAGTCAAATTAGCTAAAATGTCATTTTGGCTAACTACTTTAGAAATGTGGTTGCATCAATGCTCTCTATTTTAGCTAGCATTACATCAACATTATTCTTCAAATAAAAATTAAATAGTTTAAATATATATATATCACATAAAATATCTTACGAGGAATGTATTAAATTATAGCTAGCCTCATCTGAGTCATCTTGTTAGCTAAATATAGTTAACGAGATAGCTAAAAGTCATAATAGCTCAAGTTTGGTTAGTCTGCTGAAGCTCCTAAAACATCCAAAAAAGCTAAACACGCTCTCTAAAATAGTTAAAGTAGAGAGTCTGTTAAAGATGCTCTTACATATTTTGTCACATCCCGACCCTTAAATTTTTACCTTATTTACTAGCTTGGTAATAATAAATGTTTTACCGTCTTCGTCAATGAGTTTATAGTTTAATTGGTCCCTAGAGGGGTTTTGAGGGATGATTTTTCAGAGGAATTATTAGTAGGAGGAAAATGTGATGACGATAAAAATTGTAAATTTTAGCTAGAAAAATGTAATTTTTATTAGGGTATTTTTATTGGGGTGTTTTATGTTATGGAGTGTGGGTATTAAGTGCTGGACCGGTTTGGGGATTAGAGGCCCAAACCATTTCTCTCCTTTTCCTTCTCTTCTTCTCCCCGACCCTTTCTCTTTCTCTCGGACTGCCGGAAGCTTCCCTGAGCCCCATCGCCGTCGTCCGCCCAAGCAGAGACGCCGTACCACTCCAGCTCAGTTCGCCGTCTTCCTAGGCTGGTCAGCGGCGCTGCAACGCCGCCGAGCGAAGGAAGTCCTCCTTGGAAGCCCGGCTGTCTTCTCGCCGAAACTCTCTCCTCCGGCTGCCGTAGCTGGAGCTGGTAGGCTCAAAAGGAAGCCCTTCTTCCGTGCTTCAATCCCTCCAAAGGTTTCTCTCCCTCTTGAGCTAGGTAAGGAGAAATGTGGAGTTGAAATTCTAGGGCTCATTTGATGTTTTTGTTCGATTACCCTAGTTAGGCTTAGAATTGGGTGTTGTGCTAGTTAAGAAAGTTGTAGAGTGAGTTGAGAGGAAGATACTGTTAAAATTTGGTAGACATTAGAGGTCGCGCGGCCGCCGTTGTTAGGGGGATTTTCTTGGTTTTAAATATGTGATATTAAGGGGAGTTTAATGATGTGAATTTTGGAATTTTTGGAGGAGTTTTGGATAGGTTTGAGATTTTTCAAACTTTGGTATTTTGGTGGTGAATTAGGATAGAACCCGGCAGTTAGATTAAAGTTGTTTAATCTGTGGAAGGATGTAAATAAGGTTGCCGATTATGGTATTGAAGTTTGGAACGTTTTGAATTAGGAATTTTGAACTTAGGCGATGATGAGCGTGGTTAAGGCTCACATTTATTTTTGCCTATTTTGTGTAAATATTGGAATTTCGGTTGGGAACTTAATTATACATTTGGAACAGAACGTGAGGAGGCTCGAGCAGAAGAAGCCTCGGATCGACATCAGGCTTTGGCCTATTTTGTGAATGGACTTTGTTTAATTTAAAAGCATGCGATGCATTATACTGTGATCAGTTATTTTTCTGCTGAAATTTATTGCTTTCTCGGTTATTTGGCAATTTTTATCTTTTGGAGAGTTACCGAAAATGAGATTTTCGGTGGATATGTATATTGAATGTTGATGAGTATAGTATGTATATAAATGCTAGCTAACCATACGTGCTTGGTCCGTCATAATGAGGTAAAATTCCATTATGGCGTGACGTGAGTGTTGGACACAAGCGTCGTACCCCTATATGAAAACTATTTTCTTATTTTGTTCATATAGGTTTTCATATAGGGAGTCCACACGTATATACACCCGTCCTCTTCGGTCATAATGAGGAAAAATTCCATTATGACGCGTCGTGAGCATTAGACGCAAGCGTCGTAGCCTTGTTTGAATTGCTATTTTTCTAATTTGTTCATAAAATTCGTATAAGTAGTCTGACGAGTGTAAATACATACACATATATATTTATATAATTTAGCCTGAGAGGCTCCATTTTATTAAGTTTTGGAGACTAGCCGCTAGTCATGAAATTGCCAATTTATGAGATGAGCGCTTTTGGAGCCGTCGCATGCAGCATTTCTTCTTTAGAAATTAAATTGGGAATGCATAATTATTATTGTTAAATTTATTTTTGTCCACTCACTTTAACGTTTCCGAATGTTTTTCCCCTGGGCTCTTCGGTTTTATATGCCCAGTTTGCAGGTTAGTGTAATTGAGGTCGGGCGTACATGGAGTCGAGGCATAGTCCATCATATAGCTTCCGTTGCTTTATATTTTTTGTTTCCTTTCTTCCCTATTAGAGTTGCTCTAAACCTATAAACGGTTGGATTTGGGATTTGTTTAGATTAGTTAATAAATTGGGTGGTGTTGTAATTTTTGGGGAGCACGAAAGCTTCAGGTGTTTAAGATTGGATTTGAAATTTTTAGAAGTGTTTGCAGGTGTTTTAGAAAGGGTTGTCAATTTTCAAAGGAGGTTATGCCGAATTTTTGGTAAATTTTCCTTAGAGGTGGTCTTCGCAAGATTTACCTCGAATTTGAAGGTGAAATTCAGGGTGGGTCTTGACACATTTCCCCATAAGAAGTTGAAAGTTTCACTAGAATAAAGATTTAAAAGGCATATACCACGACTCCACGAGGAGAGTGACTATCCTGGAAAAGCAATTTCCCTCTCTCATGAATGCCTAAGTGCTCGCTGAGAAGAAGGCACAAAAATTAGAGACCAAGGTCGTCAACTTGCAAGAGTGCTGCCTTGAGACTGATGCAACTGAATGAGAAGCAACGTTAGTAGAAATTTACAATTAGGGTTTGAGGAATGCTCTTCAAGCGACCGAAGTTGAACTCTAGTCGGAAGAGCGTAAGGTTGAATCGTTAAAACATTAGCGCAATGAGATCAATGCAATCGGATTTTGTGAGACAACTATACCTTCATCCTGATCGTCCACAAATTGGTCCTTTGGCTCCAGTGCTCCAAAGGGTTTGTCATGCGACTAGCTAGACAAAGGCAGTACCAATTTTTTTATATTTATTTTTATCAAGAATGGACTTATTTCTGATAATGCTCTTAATATATGTCGAGCACAAAACACGAATTAAGGGAGTGAAATGAAGTTATAACTCAGGAAGCAAAACATGAGTCTTCTTGAGTTATAACTTCATGAGGAATTAATGATGGAGCTTCAGAGCTTGTGAATGAAGAGAATCAGTGATTGAGCAGCTCCGGTTTTGAGGATGATGGGAGCTCAAGTTCAGTGAGACGTGGCAGCTCTGTTTCCAGTGTTTAGGTTTGATTTATTATAACTTATGTATTTCTCTGTTTTTTCATGTTTACCTCCGTGTGCTTTTGTGGTCTGATTGCCATTTACATGGTATATACTGTCGGTGTTTTCTGTGTATTGATATTCCTGTTATCAAGTAAATAAATTAAATATCAAAGGAAATAAGATTGTTATACGTGATCTTTCATCACATGAAAGAAAACAATTGTCTGAATAACACTTCATTTCTATTCATTTACTTTAAAAATCAAAATACAAAAGTCGCTCTGAATAGCTTATGAGGAAAATTAGTAAAGTTTGGCTGAGAACATTAATCCCTGTGAGGGTCGTTATACTGTTATTGCTACTGTAATCAAAAGGAAGATGGGTGTGTGCGAGTGACTATTCAATTGATGTGGCCGCATGTGCCTGGTACTACTCTGGGCGGGGCAGATCGATGTATTGCTGAAATTTTCCTTGTTGGATAAGGTCTTTGATCTTATTTTTAAGTGTCTTACAGTCGTTGGTGGTATGACCATCATCTCGATGGTACGTGCACCATTGGCCAGTTTTGCAACCGAACTTCTTCTTCGGGGATTTGCTTTAAGGTGGTGGGGGAATGAGATCCGATCCTTTTACTCATCCCAAATTTAAGCATATGAAGAAGTAACAACTGTGAATACTTCATTGGGTTGTGGGTGTCTAAAACTTCCAGTGTTCCTGTTGCTATTGTCCCAACTGGAACATAACACATTGTTCTTATGTTCGTCATGGTGTTTATTCTTTTTTAACTGAGGTCTCGGTGATCGCAAGCGAGAACAGGATCGGGAGCGGCTGTGTTTCTTTAAGTTATCGTGTGCGTTTGAGGTTGATGCTAGGTTTGGAGCATGTATGTTTCCAGTCCATGTGAGTGGAGGAGAATCACCGTACATTTTGTATTTAGCTTTGGCATGGACGATGACATATTCCATCATTTCATCGTACCCTATGTAGGTGTAGCCACTATTATGGCTAATACACTACACCACCAAGCATAAGTAACATAAGTAACACCCTTGTCGTGGGCCCACGAGCCATAACGAGACCTGACCGCGACATACATCTTAAAGCCTGACATACAAGCTACGCAACGGTACCCGAACGCGGCCAAGACCTTACCGGGAACCTTCCCGGCCTCACCAACATGCCTCCACAAGCACACTTTGAAGACTAGAATATGACTTTTTGTCCTACATTGGAAAACATATAAATGAATGAGCCTCATTCTCCTATAAAAGGAGACTCATTCCCAATTACTTAGACCACTATTACTACTAGTAATACTATGGGACCACTTAGGCTCCAATCCATAATAGAATCTTAAGTGGATGTAGTCTTCCCCAAAGAGTGAGGATGAACACTATAAACCTTGTGTCTCTCATTATCTTTTTCCACCTCTCTCTTAATATTATGACATGAGATTATCTTGCATAATCCACTGCATCAAAACCCTGGCTTTAGGATGAGTGTTCAAGAAGTACTTGAAATCACCTTTGAGAAGTCCTCCAAGAAATGCATGGGCTTCAACCTCCTTGTACAATGACATGTATCGAGATGTAGCAGTACGCGAACAATTGACGTACAAGCGTAAGCTTTTGTCGTCACGCCGGCTTACGAATAAGAGCTTACTAAAGTTTGTGTCTAGCTGTCTGCCATAAGTTCAATTCTCTTAAGGAATGCATCTTGCAATGCCTTGAACAAGTCTATGGAATTAACAGGTGATTCATATAACCATGTCATTGCGTCTTTGTTTAGAGTTTCCTAAAATAGATGGCACAAAATGACATCTTCGTGGTATTTTCCTTTAACGACTGACTCAAAATACTTCAAGTGAATATAGGTGTCAAGACCCACCCCGAATTTTACCCTAAAATCCGGAGCAAGTCCTGCGGGGACCACCTCCAAAGAAGATATTACTGAAAATTTGGTATAACCTCCTTTGAAAGTGGACAACCCTTCCTAAAGAAAACTTGCAAACACTTCTAAAATTCCCAATCCAACCTTAACTTCTGGAGCCTACATGCTCCCCAAACACAACACCACCAATAACAATAATAAAATCAACTTCCAGATCAACACATAATTATCCAACTAAGATAACATACATCTTCCTTTAAGTATTCTAAAACGTAACTAAGCCTTCGCCCACAGCCGAAATAATATTATACAATATTCCCAAGGGAAAATCAGAGCTACTAGACACTAGAGGAAGCAAGAAGAACACTGATAGGTTAAATAGGTAACCTACTGATAAAATGTGGTGGAAATACGGGTGACTATACCTCGCCTCCTACTAGATCCAACCCGAACTCTGTAGACTGGGCATTTTAAAAAGAAGGGCCCAGGGGAAGACATTTGAAACCGTTAGAGTGAGTGGACAAAAATAAATTTAAAAAGAAAATAAATCTTTATGCTTTCCCGATTTAACTTCTGTGGAAAAACAATTAACGGTATGCAACAAGCTCAAAAGCTTTTATTAATTTACCGAATTTACCGAAATGTGACTAGCCGCGCTAGTCACCAACACTTAAAAAAAAAAAGAGCCTCTCAGGCTAAAATAAAATATGTATGTATTACACTCGTCATATCCCTTGTATGAATTTTATGAAGGAATAAGAGAAATAGAAATTCACACAAGGCTACGACGCTTGCGTCTAACGCTCACGTCGCGCCATAATGGAATTTTACCTCATTATGACGAAAAAGCACCAGTGTATATATATATATATATATATATATACGTGCATATTCCCTATATAAACTAATAAATTTATATAGGGCTACGACGATTGCGTCTAACGCTCACGTTGCGCCATAATAAATTTTTTACCTCATTATGACGGAAAAGCACGTATAGCTAGCTAGCATTTATTTATATACATACTATTCTCATAATCATCCAAATATGGATATATATATATATATATATATATATACTCACCGAAATTCTCAATTTCGATTATTCTCTAACAACACAAATTATTTGGCATGCACATTATTTAAAACAAAAGTCCACTCATAAAATAGGCCTAAGCCTGATGTCGATCCGAGGCCTCTTCTGCTCGAGCCTCCTCACGTCCTGTTCTAAATATACAATTTAATTACCAGCCAAAAAATCCATTACTTACTCAAAAATAGGCAAATTAAACATGAGCCGTAACCACGCTCATTCTCGCATAATTTCGATATTCCTAAATCGAAACGATCCAAACTTTAATACCATAATCGGCAGCCGTAAATACAACCTCCCCCATAATAACGACTTAAATCTTATGGCCGGATTTTACATTAACTAACCGCCAAAAATACCAAACTTCGGAAATTCACAAACCTATCCAAAACTCATCCAAAAATTCCATAATTCACATCAATAAACACCCTTAATATTCCACATTTAAAACCATAAAAATCTCCCAACCAACGGCGGTGCCGCCGTTTGCTCCGCCGACAGCGGTGGCCGGCGACCGGCTCCGGTGACCTCGAATGTCTACCAAATTTTAACAGCAGCTTTCTCTCAACCCCCTCTACAACTTTCCTAACTAGCACAAACACCAATTCCAAGCTTAACTAGGTCAATCGAATGAAAACACATAAAAAGCTCTAGAATTTCAACTCCACATTTCTCCTTACTTAGCTCAAGAAAGGGTGAGACATTTGGAGGGATGAATCCTCGGGAAGAGGGCTTTCTTTTGAGCCAAGTAGCTCCGGCTGTGGCAGCCGGAGGAGGAAGTTCCGGCGACCGGACCTCCACAGCAGGCGGAGCTTTCGGGCGGCACAAGGGCGGCTCCCACCGGTCCAAGAGGAGAGCTGGGTCGGAGGCTGACCGATCGGGACCGGTGCGGCGGTCTCAGGCGGCCGGACGACGGCGGACGGGCTCCGGCAAGGAGAGAGAGAAAGAGGAAAATCGGGAGGGAGGAGAGAGAAGAGAGAGAGACAGAGAGAGTGGGCTTTGGCCCAAAAAATGGCCCGGTCCAAACATTAATACCCACACTCCATAACATAAAACACCCCAATAAAAATACCCTAATAAAAATTACCTTTTACTAGCTAAAATTTACCATTTTTACCGTCGTCAAATTTTCTCCTACGAAAAATCCCTCCGAAGTTATCGTTCCTCAAAACCCCTCTAGGGATCAAATAAACTATAAAATCCTTGACAGAGATGGTAAAATTCTTATTAACACCAAGCTAGTAAATAAGGTAAAAAAAATTTAGAGTCGGGATGTGACAATAGGGGTCGTTGTTGTCTCCAAAATACTGAAACTTGAGAGGTATGGGGGCTGGTGTACAGACGGATACAAGCAGTGAAAGCCCGGATGTCGGATGAAAAAGGGCCGAGTTTGATGGATTAGAGGGGAGGCTTCTGCCTTCCCAATGTGTCGCTTCATTTCCTCCAACCGACGTAGCAAGATTGTTGCGGGATTGCCGAATGTATGCTTCTTAGAGGGACACTGAATAACCTGAAGATTATCCCATGTTCAAGCAGGCTCTTCACGGTTGCGGTCGACTTGATAATCGTTTGCGGCTCTAGAAGAAGTGTGGGAGTGGGCCCTATGACCCACATTTGCCTCCTCAATTTTCTTCTTTTCCAACTGATTAACAGCTTTCTAATAAGCTATCATCAAATTGTTGTAACGCTCCTAAGCATGCTCCTTCTTAGTTAAGGCTTGACCGTTGGTATCGGTCGTTGAGGTTGCGGTTAGATGATCCATCTGATTCGGAGTCGGTGTGAACAGACCCTTCTCGTGAGATCTCTTTGCTCGGTCCCTTTTGAGCATTGGCTATCTATTGATCCACTATGTGATGAGCGACACGACGAGCGTTCGCAACTTAATGCGTCCTTTCATTGTGCGGGGAAGATTCTAGGTTGGGAATTGTTATCAAGGAAACTGATTTACTTAGTTTGTAAGAAATGTCATAGAAGGAAATGAAGAAATGGTCGCCGCTCTAAGCAGAACATGGCTTATGTGTGGGGTCTTATCCAAATGTGGTTTCGTCGTGCAAACACGCCAAATGTTGGTACACAGATTTGATCTTAAGGATATTAGGCAAAGTAGAAGATGATTTCCCTATCATTCCTTTCAGATCTTGCGTGATACGTGTGTATTATACTTTCCAAGAGCTTAGCTAGATTCCTTTTCCAACTTAGTTAGGGAAACAATTTCTTTCTTAGATAGGGACATAGTTTCCAGTTTAGTTAGGATTCTAAAGTCTATAAATAGAGATGTTTAGTTTAGATATAAATAGAGAGTGAAACAGAAACATAAATCTGTTTAGTGATATTGTGAGGGAAAGATTAAATATTTGTATCTTTTGCACAATATAGAAAAGAAGATAGTTTTCTTCAAAAATTTTGTTCTTGTTTGTTATCCTTTCTAATTGCTATTGATAATTCCGCGATCAATAATACTTGTTTGGTGATTTGTATCAAGTTGGTATCAAGAGCGCATCAAAATTTTGCGGGGGGTTCCTGTGGTTTATGGTCCTTACTCGATCGCAATATAGAAAGCTAGGCAAGGTTCTTGTTTCTTGAGAGAAAACCAGGAGGACAAGAGAAAAGAAGATGGGTGACGAAAGAACAAAGAAAGATAGATTGATGCGTTAGAGAAGCAAGATGGCGTCGATAAGTTATACTCTTACGGAACTGTTCAATTTCATCAAACAAGAGAAGGAAGTCAAACCTTTGGAGAAGCCGAAGAACACGACTTTCAATTTACATGATGAAGGGGATGAAACAGATTCAGATGAGGAAACAGATGACACCAGCAAAACCTCGCAGTAAGGAGGCAAGGGTTCTTTTCAGAATCTGAAGATAGATTTCAAAGTTGAAATCCCTATGTATGATGGGAGCGTCAATGTAGAGAAACTGGACAATGGAGTTTGTATGAAGAAGTTATGGTCTAAAAACCGAAGTTACTATTTCGGGAAAGTGGGTATAAAAAGGTCTTAAGGTAAAAAGTCAAAAGTAGAAATTAGAAAGTTATATTTTTCCTCCTCCCTCCTCTCCCGAGCGCGTTTCAACCTGGCGACTTTGCTGTCTTCGTTCGCCGCTGTCCGGTGGATTTAGGTCGCCATACCGGTCAGGATTTGAAGCTCAGCTCCCCCTCCATCGATCTGGGTACCTTGCCAGGATGGTATCGCCGCCGTTTGAAAGAAATCTGGGCTTGAAACCGTGACTGCACAATAGATTTCCCTTCACCGGAACTATCTCCTCCGGCCAACTCAGGCGGCGCCACCACCTACATCTTGAAGGTCTTCCCTTGCATAACAAACCCTCAAAAGGATTCAACCTGATTCGAGCTAGGTAAGGAGAATTGAAGGTTTGAAGTTCACTACAGGAAATATCAACTTAGCCGACGAAATTCTTTTAATTTCGTCGGCTAAGTGGCTCTTCGTCGACGAAAATAGAACCGTCGTATAAGATACCACATCCGTCGCCTAAGATATTTTAGGCAACGGAAAATGACTGTCGACGACTTCCGTCGACTAAGATATTCATATTCGACGAAACAGTATTCGTCGTCCTAGTTCCGTCGGCTTAGTAAACCATAGCCGACGAATGTCTTCCGTCGGTATTATTTCGTCGGCTTAGATATTCTTAGACGACAGAAATTGACTTTAAACATAGTCTGTCGCCTAAGATTTTCGTCGCCTAAGATCGTCCTAGGCGACAATAGGTTTCCGTCGGTATATCTGGTCTTCGATGACGAACCATGTTCCGTCGTCTTAAATTTTCTTGGGCGACGAACACTATTTTGTCGGTTAAGTAAGACTTGGGCGACGAATACTCCTTTCTTAGCCGATGAACTGTTCTGTCGACTAAGAATTTATATTATTGCCTGACATAAAGCAGAACAAATATAGTTTTCCGACGCCTTTTGTCTTAAGCGACGGAATATTCCGTCGGCTAAGTTTACGCATCATTCATTCATACACCTTCTGCCCAGAGGAGAACGCAGAAGAAAGGCATGGTCTAGCTCCCCCCCTTCACATAATTCATCCGATCCAAATCTAGTTTTGGAAGCTTTTCTTCATGAATATGTTTGATCTTTAAGAGCTGCTTCGATCTCCTGATTGGTATATATGTAACTACTTTAATTAATCTACTTTCTTCATTTAGGCATATTTTCCTGCGAACTTTCCGGCGACTTGCCGGTCCCTTTTTGAAGAAATGTTGCTTACTTGTATGCTTAATATAGTTACTGGATATGTGTGTATAATATGTTTGTACGTATAATATTATATATGCATGTGTATATATATCTAAATTTTGTGTGTATAATTTTTAGAGTATATATATATCTTTAACTTTTGTATGTATGATTAATAATTATGTGAATAAAATTGTATGTATAATTGTATGTATGATTAATAACTGTCCAATTTATCAAATTTTTGTTTTCGTTCAAATCATTTGTGTATTCAAATCATAAAAAATAAAATATGAATTATGTAATTAAGAATTATAATATTCTTATACATTCATCAATATATATTGTTACCCTTAGAAATCCCGTTCGAGAACCATTATGTTACGACTGTGTCTAACAAAATGGTTTTCGAATTGTCCCATATTTGGACAGTTTGGGAGCATATAACATTGAGATTCCGTTTGTTGTTGGTGCGTTTCGTTTTCGGTTGTGGGTATATATATTTCGATAAGATCTTCCTTTATTGTTCCTCGAGTGCGTACCAGGTATAGATATTCGTGCACTTGGGGAACTATAGGGAGATGCTGCTGAAATTTTCTCACATATGCGAATTCGAAACGCCCCAACAACAAACGAAATCACAATGTCATGTGCTCTCAAACGGAATTAGGGCCCTAACCGGAGGTATAAGGTGATGATTATTGGGGTAGTAAACTCTCAAGTATGGAAAATTATTGAAAATTATGCTCATATATATGTTAAGTGTGAAAAATTATTGGGGGTCAGTAATTTTCTGTATTACTTGATACAACACATCCGCTTTCCTTGATTTTCTTCCAGTTTGATACTTGGATGTTTGTTTTACTCTTTTCCAGGTATTTTCTTTACTCTGGAACGCTTCCAGTTTTTGTTATAGTCATATATGTTCAAGTGTGAAAAATTATTAGGGGTCAGTAATTTTCCTTACTAGAGCAACCAAAGTTTCTGGATGATTGTTATTACTTAAATACCTTTTAAGCATCCTCTAATGACATAATGGGTAGTAAACTCTCAAGTATGGAAAATTATTGGAGGTCAGAAATTTTTCTGAACAGAGCAACCAAAGTTTACTGACCCCTAGTAACCACCTTGTAACAAGAAAAAACAGAAACTGACAACCAAAGATAACTGAAACTGATAGAAAGATCAAAGGAATAGACCAAAATTACTAAAAGAACAAGTTCTGGCACTGAAATTCAAGATCATTCATATGTTCTTGCAACACTACCAAAATACTACTTATTTTCACATTTTGAAGATCCTACATCTAAAGTGGCACTAATCTTTTTTCTATATTTATGTTCATGAACTTTAGCAGCATCTTCTTCCTCATTTCATTACCACTATCTTTTGTCGGTTTTTTCCTATGAGATAGGCTCTCTATAAAGTGGAGCAAAAAGGGTCCATAGTCTGACCTACAATGTATTAAGAAACACTGTTACTAAATTTTTCACCCCAATGAAACAGACAAGTAATTTCTGACCCCAATAAAACTCTTTAAAGGAAGTTTAAAAGTACTTACGATGTTTTCTTTTGCTGCGGGCAGGATAAAATATCAATCAGCTGGTATCTTGCTTGATAAACGTTTTGGTCCAGCATCCATCTTCTTGTTCTTTTCTCTTCAGCACTCATCATCATGTAACCGTCAACCCCTATTCCTTGGCTGTCCTGTTTGTCATAGTTTTCCCTCCATTCCTCAGGGTCCAAGCCTTTGCTGAGAGGGTATATGGGGGAATCATATACGCGTTGATGAACAACATAATGTGCTTCACCTGTTGGTTCCAACACACACGCAAATTACAACTCAAACAAACTAAGAGAACAAACAACAAACAAAAACCAGTAGAAGTTTATTGCCCCCTAGTAAACTTCTTACCCTAATAAATCAGTTACAACTCACCACTGCCATTGCATTCTGAAAGTGGTTTTTGTTGTCGGCAGAGTAATCTTTCTTGGCGGTAGCATTGAGTTCAGGTGATAGAAGCATCGATCTTTGTTGTCAATCAAGAACAAGGTATAGTGGTGCCTGACCCCGTGATGTACCGGAATGAAAACCAGGTCCTTACTGAAGATGGACCACAGAGGATTAATAATGGAAAGCTCTATATCCAATTCATTACATTTGAATTCTCCCTGTTTTCCTCCTCCAGCTAGGAACTCCTTCAGTTTTTGTTCATGTACCACCGCCGCGCGCTGTATTTATAAAAGTAAGTAGTAAGATTGTGTTAACTGAAAAAAAGTAACGGAGGAGACCGCGATGCTGCGGCACGCTGCTATTTCAAATTAGACTACTTACCGCTGCCTCTATGTCTAAGAATCTGACCGAGACCTTCTTCTTTTCCACTTCCTCTTTCAACATTTGGAGGTACACCCTGATGGTCTGCATGTACAACATATATAAGTCACAAATTACAACAAATAATACATCTTAGGTTACTCAAACATCAACTTTATTGGGGTTAGTAAGACCAGTAATTTTTTCTCACATTAGATGTAATTTCTCCTTCTTGAATTATTCTCTTCAAGTCATCTTTGGTAATGTCAATGATACCATCACAACACTCCCAATACTGAAAACTGTGCAGACACAAATAAGTCATAAGCAAGTCAAACCAGGGAACTAATTGTAATGTTACATATATATATATATATATATATATATATAAACTAGGGAATAATAAACTTACTCATCATTCTTGTCCTTGTTCAAATCAAACCAGTTCTTATAGTGATTCGCCACCTTTTCATCCAAGAGCTTCCATGTATCAGTGTTGCAGTTCACTCTATCAATAACAATACCATTTTGGACTTTATGCTCCTCCTCTTTTGTTCTTTTTGCTGGCTTTAGCCCTTCAGGGGTGTCATACTCCCATTCTTCTTCTTTCCTCTTTTTGCCCCACGCTTCTTCAGGTTGACATTTCTTTCAATCGAACTAGTCTCCTTGGTTTGTTTTGAGCCCTTCTGCTTGCTGTCCTTTATTCTTGAAGCTGGTTTCTTCATTCATTTTTTTTCGGCCATTTCCACAGCTTGAGCAACAAGTTTGTCTAGTTTAGACATGTTGGCATCGGTCGTCACAGGTTCATCGACTTCTGAAAATATCTTTTGCAACGAAACTGGTTCTGCTGCTTGTTCAAAAAACTACACAAAAGAAAACACACAAGTTATCCTAAAAAACAAAAGAAAACACAATATTTATTGGGGGTCAGTAAACTGATTTCTACTGATTTCTACTCTTACCTCTTCAGTTCCTGGTTGCTCCTCTCTGTAGCTATGATCTTCCATTTTGTCTCTGCAGTTATATTCTTCCTCTTCAACCGGCTTTGATCTATCCTCCTCCTCCTCCTCCTCCTCAGTTACACATATTATCTGCTTTGTCTGAGCATGTTTTGCCGCCTTGTGCAACTGTTTCTTGAGAGCGTTGATTTGATTTTTGTCTGCCCTCCTTTGTTTCTCTAGCTCAATGATTTGGCTGTCCGCTTTCTTTAACTTGCCGACCAATTCAGTGTTTTTTTTCACCAGTTCTTCATTTGCTTTGGCAAGTTCTGTCAACTTCTTCTTCATATCTTCCATCGGCAGCTCCTGTACACGTTATAACAACGACATCGTTACTGTTAAACAATTATATCCAAATAAACAAGTTTACTGCCCCTCAGTAAACTTCTACTAGGGGTCAGTAAACAACAATACATTATCTCCCTTTCAATTTCATGACAATTACACACAACATATACCCTAATAAACAACTTTATTGCCCTATAGTAAACCCAGTTGAAGTTTACTACCCCCCAGTAAACTTCTACTAGGGGTCAGTAAATTTGCAATTCATTATCTCCCTTTCAATTTCATGGCCACAACACACAAAAGATACCCTAATAAACAACTTTATTGCCCCATAGTAAACCCAGTAGAAGTTACTGCCCCCCTAGTAAACTTCTACTGGGGCAGTAAACTTCTACTGGAGGTCAGTAAACTTGCAATTCAGGTTTCATTTTCATTGCCAATAGTTTTACTGGGTGTTAGTAACCATTCAAACTTACCCAATCAATTGTCCTTCGTGTTCCATTGTCATCTTGTTGCCGGTCATCATTGCTGGAACTTGTTTCCTCCTCATCCATCCATGGACTTTCTATTATGAGTTCCTGTTTTTACATTTATAAGACACAAATCAGTTTAATTTAGTTTTTCGAAAAACAAAAAATACAATGCAATATTTTTTTTTAAAAAATGGCTATATAAATAAAATACGATTACCTCTAATAATTCAGGTCTTCTCAAATACTCATTTTCTTTGATGATCTCTTGTATTGACCATCTTATAAATCTGGGAGTCTCCTTCCCTTTCCTGATAATCTGCTTCTTTATTTTTGTTTTCTCAAGGAACCAGTATAGAACCAGAAGGAGGCATCCGTTCAAAACTCTTGGCTCCCCCTTTATGTGCTTGTGAAGTTCTTGGTGCAAGAATTCTAATACTTTATGTGACCAGTTGTATTTGTCGATGCCTTCAAGGTCTTCACACTTGAGTATCAGTTTCCATTCAATGTGGTTCCCGCTTCTGCTGAAAAATAAAGCTGCCATAAGGTACATTATAACCAAAGAAGCTATCTTCCTTGGATCCCCCTTCTTCTTCTGAATCTTCCTAAGCTCTTCCATTAATGTGTCATCAATAACCTTTATGGTGATTGTTCTTCTTGTTTGCTTTCCAAAGACAGCAGAATCTGCCACATTCTTCGTATTCCCCTTGCAGTATTTATGTTCTATTGTGATATCCACATCCGAGCCTTTTTTAGTTATTCCAAAAATTGAATGCACATCATGCTCTGTAATTTCAATCTCCTTGTTCTCAAATATGAATTTTTTCTTGTCACTGTTGTAGTGCCTCATTAGGATCTCAAAATCAGATTCAAGCTTCTTCACCTGATCCTCATCAATCTTGCCCAATCTGAATGCTTCAATTATTCCCCGAAAACAAGTGTTGTTTATCAATTCCCATGATTCTTCTAGGATGCTCTCCTTGTATCTATACATCAACATATAAAATGATGTTAGTGAGCACTTTTGTTGCACGTGTTTGATCTTGGTCAAGTCACCTTCTCCTCTTTTTTCCTTCTTTTTTCTTCCCTTTTCTTCCTCCTCCTCCTCCTCCCCTTGAATCTGTCTCCGCTCCTTTTTCCCTCTTCATCTTCAGTGTAATCATCATCATCTTCTTCTACCAGTACTGCTTCTTCTTCTTCTTCAGCAACGGCACCCTTCTGGACCTCTTTTCTCTTTTTCTTCGACTTTATCTTCTGTATAACTTCTCCTATATTTTGTTCTATCCCATAGAAGCTACAGATTCTTGAACCGAATCCTCTTCGGTATCAAAAGTCATAACTAAATGTCTTGAACTTCTTCTCATCGTGTGTATAAGTAGTAAAAACTTACATTTATAAACTGCATATGCAAAAAATAAAATTTACTGCCCCCCCATTAAACTTCTACTGGGGGTCAGTAAACTTGCAAAAAATAACTCCCTTTCAATTTCAGGGGCACAACACACAACAGATACCCATTCTTACCCTAATAAACAACTTTATTGCTCCCTAGTGAACCTAATTTCATAATTGGCATGATTAAGAAAGGGAGATATTGTATTGAAGTTTACTGACCCCCAGTAAAAGTTTACTAGGGGCAGTAAACTTCAATACAATATCTCCCTTTCATAATCATGCCAATTATACACAACAAATACTTATTCTTACCCTAATAAACAACTTATTGCCCCCTAGTAAACCCAGTGGAAGTTTACTGCCCCCCAGTAAACTTCTACTGGGAGTCAGTAAACTTCAATATAGTTTCTCCCTTTCAATTTCATGTCGATTATACACAACAGATACCCATTATTACCTTAATAAACAACTTCATTGCCCCCTAGTAAACCCAGTGGAAGTTTACTGCCCCCCTAGTAAACTTCTATTGGGGGTCAGTAAATTTCAATACAGTTTCTCCCTTTCAATTTTATGCCATTATACACAACAGATACCCATTTTTACCCTAATAAACAACTTTATTGCCCCCTAGTAAACCCAGTAGAAATTTACTGCCTCCTAGTAAACTTCTACTTGACAAGAATAAACAACAATACAATATCTCCCTTTCATTGTCATATCAATTATACATAATAAATCTTACAAAAATCAACTTTAACAACATTAATCTCAATCTGTAACAGTTATGACCAGAGAAACCCTATAATTTTCATGTTTTCATATTCATGGCCTTTAATCGCTTTAAATCAGAGAATCAAGCTTCAATATTGTTAGAGAAGTCCAAAATAAGCCTAAATTCAATAAAATTCATAATGAACCTGTTTTTATGGTTTTCTCGAGCGAGGTCGAGTGAGAGCGATTGAAGTAGATATCGAAGCCGATATTCAACCAGAGAGTGACGCCGAGCGTGAGCGATTGAACGTGACAGCGACACCGAGATTGAACCACATATCGACTTCAATCGACTGAGATTAGGGCAAAGAGCGATTTCCTGCTCAACTAGGATTTATCAGCGGATAGCCACAAAGTCGACAGATATTTAACGAGAGCGTGACACGACCCGCACCGAATTTCACCCTGAACCCGGAGTAAATTGTGCGGGGACCACCTCCAATGAGAGATTTACCGCAAAATTCGGTACAACCTCCCTTGGAAATGGACAACCCTTCCAATAGAAACCTGTAAACACTTCTAGAGGTTCCAAATCCAACCTTAACTTCTGGAGCCTTCGTGCTCCCCAAAAACAATCACCACCAACAGGATAATAAACATTATCTAAGATAATATACATCCTCCGTCAAATATTCTAAAATATCAACAAGCCTTCACCCACAACCAAAAATATATACATTAAACCCAAGTATTCAGAGCTACTAGACACTAGCGGAAGTAAGAAAACACAGGTAGGTTAAACAGGTAACCTACTGGTGAAAGGTGGTGGAAATACGGGTGACTATGCCTCGTCTCCTACTAGATCTAATCCGAACTCTGCAGACTGGGCATTTTAAAACGAAGGGCCCAGGGGAAGACATTTAATAACGTTAGAGTGAGTGGACAAAAATAATTTAATAACAAAACATTTATGTATTCCCATTTTAATTTCATAGAAAATATACTGCATGTGGCAGCTCAAAAGTGCTCAACTCAAAAAATGGCAATTTCACGACTAGCACTAGCTAGTCACAAACTCAAATAAAATGGAGCCTCCTGGCTAAACTATATATAAACATATATTCGTATGTATTTACACTCGTCAGACTCCTTGTATGAATCCTAGAAACAATTTAGAAAAAGAGAAATTCACACAAGGCTACAACGTTGGAGTCTAACGCTCACGTTGCGCCATAATGGTATTTTTCCTCATTATGACCGAAGACGACGGTGTATTTACGTGTGGACTCCCTATATGAAAACCTAAACAAACCGAAAAAGAAAGTAGTTTTCATATAGGGCTATGACGCTTGTGTCTAACACTCACGCCACGCCATAATGGTATTTTACCTCCTTATGACGGACCAAGCACGTATGGCTAGCTAGCATTTATATACATACTATACTCATAAAATCCAAAATATATATATATCCACCGAAAATCTCATTTTCGGGATCTCTCCCAAAGGAGGAAAAATTGTCAAATAGCCGAGAAATCAATAAGTCTCATCATAAGAAATAAATGATCAATAAAATCATTCATCGCATGCTTTTCAATTAAAAACAAAGGTCCACTCACAAATTAGGCCTAAGCCTGATGACGCTCCGAGGCTTCTTCTGCTCGGGCCTCCTCACGTCCTGTTGCAAATATATAATTAATTTCCCACTAAAAATCCAATATTTATACAAAATAGGCAAAATTAACCGAGAGCCATAACCACGCTCATCATTGCCTAACTTCGATATTCTTAAATCGGAATGACCCAAACTTTAATATCATACTCGGCAGCCATAAATACAACCTTTCCCAGAAATTGACTTAAATCCTACGACCAGATTTTACATTATTTAACCGCCAAAATACCAAACTTCGGAAATTCACAAACCTATTCAAAACTCATCCGAAAATTCCACAATTCACTTCATTAAACTCCTCTAATTAATACACATTTAAAATTATACAAAACCCCAAAACGGCGGCGGCTCCGCCGGCAGCTGCAGCCGGAGGCCGATTCCGGCGAGCTCCAAATCCTATGAAATTTTAACAGCATCTTCCTCTCAACATCCCAAACAACTTTCCTAACTAGCACAATCACCAATTCCAAGCCTAACTAGGTCAATCGAACGAAAACATCCTAAAAGCCCTAGAATTTCAACTTCGAATTTCTCCTTACCGAGCTCGAGAGGGAGTGAGCCTTTTTGAGGGGTTGCTGCACGAGAGGAGAGCTACAAAACCGTACCAAGCTTACCTGGATTGGTGGCCGGAGGAGGGAGTTCCAGCGACGGAAGGCTTTAGGCAGCCGAGCCTTTCGGACGAGACTACTCCTTCATGGCGGAGCTAGGGCGGCTGTCACCGGTCTAGAATGGAAGCTGGGTTGGAGACCGAGCGAACGGGATCTGTTTGGCGGCGAGCGGTGGACGGACGGCGGCGGACGGGCGGCCGGAAGTCCGGTGGGTCGGCTGCTCGGGAGGGAAGTCGGGCGACAGAGAGAGAGAAGAGAGAGAGAGAGAAAATAGTTTTGGGCCTCACCCATCCGGCCCAACTCTTATATACAACCCAATTCCAAAATTTAACACCCCCAAAAAATAATACCCTAATAAAAATTACTTTTTACTAGCTAAAATTTACCATTTTTACCGTCGTTACATTTTTCTTCTACGAATAACTCTCCGAAATAATCGTCCCTCAAAACCCCTCTAGGGACCAATTAAACTATATCTCAATGTCGGAGACGGTAAAATTCTGATTACAATCAAGCTTGTAAATAAGATAAAATTTTACGGGTCGGGATGTGACAGATCAACGTGGTCTGGTCAATGGAATCACGGAGATCATGAAGAACCCTAAACTAGAGATCGTTATCAAGTGTTAGAGACAGAGGGAGAGAGAGATAGAGAGAGTGGGAGAGCTGAGAGTTCGGTTGATCGTGGAGAGTGGAAGTCTGGGAGAACGTGTTAGAACTTAATTTTTATTTTTTTAACATAAGAGAGAAAACGTTGTAATTAATTAATGCAATAAGGGTATAATTGTTAGAAGTGTTAAAACATTAATAGGGGTTACTCAACAGTTTTTTCATTGAAATGAGCTTTAAAATCCCTGTTTGAGAGTAAATGGTCATTTTCCCAAAAAAGTATATATATCTATTTCCCGTTTATTAATAACGATTTTTTGATTATATATTTTTATTTCCTGTTATTACAGTGTAAAATATGGACAAGTCCTGGATGAAATTAGGGAGGGGGTCCCCTCTTTATATGAGAGGCATTTTTGATTTTCTTGAGTTCGTGCCTCTACATAGTCCTCCAGACAAAGTTATTCACATATGTCCGTGCAACAAATACCTCAATCGGAAACCAGTAACATATGAAGACATGTATTCTCACTTGGCACTAAACTGTATTTGTCCTAGTTATACCACATGGACATGGCACTGTGAAAATCAAGTTCAAATGCCTACACTTGCAGAAATTCAAACACAACATAATCAACAGGCAGGATCTTTCAATGCTAGTTACGGGGACCCTACTGTGATGAACATCTTAAACGATGCCTTCCGTTCGCCGCCTCAGGATATCAGGAAAATGATGTTTATGACAACACCCCTGACACCTTCCCTAATGTCTCCCACATGGACTACAACATTGATTATGATAAGTACAACAGGCTTCTACGGGAAGTACAAACCCCATTGTATCCTGGCAGTGAGCATACTATGTTGGGTACCGTCATGGAGAAAATGAAGATTAAAAACAAGCGGAGAAAGAGTAACGTATGTTTTGATGAGGATATTGCACTTATGAAGAAAGTGCTTCCCAAAGGTAACAGTTGTCCGGAAAATTTCGACCAGGTAAAAAACATGTTGGCTGACCTCGGTCTTGATCACCAGAAGATAAACGCTTGCGTCAATAACTGCATCTTGTATTACAAAGAAAACAAGGATGAAGTTGAGTGCCCACACTGCTACGAGCAAAGGTATAAAGCTTCCACTTCATCTAAACAGAAAAACCCGCCCATTCCTAGGAAGGTTCTTCGTTACTTCCCATTGGGTCCTCGTCTACAGCGTCTGTACATATCTTCACATACGGCCAAGCATATGAGATGGCACCAGGCAAGGCACCAGGGAGAGCAGAGGATAGATCCGGATAATCTCACACACCCCGCAGACGGGGAGGCTTGGAAGCACTTTGATCGTTCTTTTCCCGAATTTGTTGGAGACTGTCGAAATGTCAGACTCGGACTTGCAAAGACAGATTCAATTCTACTGGAAACATGAATTTATCTTACAGCATTTGACCTGTGATAGTATTTCCGTACAATCTACCTCCCAATATGTGTATGAGGAAGGAGTACAATTTTCTTACGCTTACGGTTCCAGGGCCGAATTCTCCAGGAAAGTGCTTGGATGTATACATGAGACCATTAATTGACGAGCTACAGGAGTTATGGGAAAATGGACTCCCTACTTTTGACAGGCATGGTCAAACTTCATTCATGATGAAAGCAGCCGTTATTTGGACCATCAGTGATTTTTCAGCTTGCGGGATGTTGTCTGGCCAACAAACTAAGGGGTAGAAGGCTTGCCCGATATGTTTAGATGACGTAAATTCTAGTCGCCACGCCGATAAAATTTGATGGCATCTCGTAGACATCTTGACGAGGATCACGAGTGGCGGTGGGATGTTGAGGCATTTGATGGGACTGAGGAGCATAATCTGAAACCCCCAGGGAGGTTTGGTGAGTGGATTTTGGAGAGGCTTAACCAACACTGGTTCGGATATTTGAGCACCAGTAAAGAAGTAACCAACTTGAATCCTCCCACGCCTGATGAGTTTAAGTATTGGACGCACAAAAGTGTATTCTTTGAATTGTCTTACTGGTCGACTTTGAAAATCAAACACAACTTGGACGTCATGCACATAGAGAAGAATGTTTGTGACAACGTTCTTGGAACAATTCTGAATCTCAAAGATAAGAACAAGGACACGCCCAAATCCCGTGTTGATCTTAAGAAAATGAGTATACTCCCTAAGCTATGGCTAGTAGAGACCAAAAAAACAAAAACAACCATAATGCCTCAAGCAGGCTACACAGTCCATCCTCACAAGAAGGCGGAAGTGTTTCAGTGGCTTCGTAACATTAAGTATCTTTATGGGTATGCAGGGAATATCGCTCGATGTGTTAAAATGGGGAAAAATAAGATTACTGGGTTGAAGACTCATGACTGTCATGATTTGCTGCAACGTCTTCTTCCCGTGGTAATTAGATCGTATTTGCAGAGTGATGTGGTTGACACGTTAGTGGCTTTGTCCAAGTTCTTTCAGAGTATATGCACTAAAGTGCTTAAAAAGTCTGATGTTCGGTCATTGCAAGAAGACATTGTATACATCATGTGCAAGCTGGAGAGGATCTTTCCCCCAACTTTCTTTGACATCATGATTCACCTCATGATCCATCTTTCCGAACAAGTATTGCTTACTAGTCCGGTACAGTATACCTGGTGCTATCCAAATGAGAGGTATGCACTCATTTTCTAATTACTCATCCTTTCAAATTAAGATAAATAGTATTTTAAATATTTATTGTAAGAGAATAAATATATGTTTTGCAGGCAATTGGGGGATTTCAAGGAAGAACAAAAACAAACGTTTCCATGAAGGGTCGATCATGGCGGCATACATTCAGGTTAAGTGGGTAACTTACTGCAGCATATATCTCAATGATGAAAACACATTGGGAGAATCATCTAGAGCGGGTAGTAGCCATCAATTCAATCTATCAGTTGTTTCCAACGATGTTGAACCGTACGGCAGGTTAAGTAATTCTGAAAGATTAAGTGATGTTAAGATCAAAGAGGCTCATTGGTCTGTCCTTCAACATTGCGAAGAAGCCGAGCGATAATTGAAGTCCCATTTGGAAAGGCAGTATTGTCACATCCCGGTTCTTAAATTAAATTACGGTTATTTATTTTTGGTATTACTTTGGTTTTTACCGTTTTGAGTAACCGTTTACTATTTAAGGACCCTGGAGTTGACTTTTTGTAGGAAAACTATTTTGGGAAAACTTTCTTCATGAAAGTCGTGGAGGACGTTAAGCAGAGTTTGTAGGCACGTGGCACGCTTAAATCGGAGATAGCATGTAAAAGTTGTTAGATAAAAGAGTAAGCATTATTTAGTAAGAGGAAAAATTGTTGTTGGTTTTATTTTTGGGGTATTAATTTCTGGATCGGGCCAAGAGGAGGGAAAAGCCCACCTCATTTCTCTCTCTATCCCTTCCCTCTTCTCTCCCCCAAGCCCTTCTCCTGCCGGAAGTTCCTCAGCGTCGTTCGCCACTGTCCGGCTACCATCGACCACCGCACCGGTCTCAAACGGTCGGCCGTCGACCCAGCTCTCTTCTTGGATAAGTGAGAGCTGCCCTAGCGCCGCCGTGAGGGAGAGAGATCGCCCGGAAGCTCCGACTGCGTTGTGGAGTCCCGTCGCCTGAACTCGCTTCTCCGACTGCCGTCACCGATGATTCGAATTCGGGTCTCATTTGGAAGTGCTCTCCGTGTGTAACAATCCCCTAGAAGGTAATTAGCCAATTCGAAGTGTGTAGGAGGATTTTCGGGCTAGGGTTTGAATTGGAGATTTTTGGATGTTTTGGTTCGATTACCCTAGTTAGCCTTAGAATTGGACTAAGTGCTAGTTATGAAAGTTGTTGTGCTTGATGAGAGGATTATTATGTTAAAATTTGAGAGGCATTGGACGTCGTCGGAGTTCCGCTGCCGGCGGAGCAGGCGGCGGCGCTGCCCCTTAGGGGTAGCTTTTCATGTTTTTGAGTTTGTTTTTATGAGAGGAGTTTAATGAAATAAAGTTTGGAATTTTTGGAGGAGTTTTGATAAGGTTTGAGATTTTTCTAAGATTAAGGATTTTGCCGGTTGTTCGAATGAAAATCCGGCCGTTGAATTTCCTTGATATTTATTCTAGAATGTTAGAATTGATGAATTAAGGTTGTGGTGGAGTTTGATGTGAATTCGGTAAACTTAACCCTAGTAAGGGTAGTGGGTTAAGTGGAAGAGTTTTGGGTGTTTAAATTGAAGTATTTATTTTCCGGAATTGAAGTGTGGTCCTAAGCATGGTTGTTGTGCTAGGATTCGAGGAGACCTCACTTGGGTGGCGATTCGTAATTCGTCAGGCTTAGGCCTAAATTTGTGAGTGGACATTTTGGTTTTTAATTAATATGCATGCATGATTTTATAAGTTACCAGTTATATTTTCCAAGCTTAAATTGTGATTTCGGCTTATGAAATGGTCTTTGAATTTATTTGATTTTGATGCATTGATTAATCTTTGCCATGATTTATGGAATTCATTTGAGATTGGCATATTGGTTATGGAATTTTTTTGAGATTGACATATTGGTTATGTTTTCAATAATAAACTTATGGATTTGAGCTTGGGTTAGAGATTTGGTATTTGAGTTTTGATATTCTTTATCATTTCCGGATTTGAGATTATATCTGGATTTGCATATTGCTTGGTTTTCAAAAGATGATAATTAATTAAGTTCATTATTTCATTGAACATTTTAACGTGTGAGACACGTTGTTGAATTTAATTAATTTCTTTGCTCTTTGAATTCGTTGAGTACGGTTGGGAATCGTACTTATGCTTTAATTATGAGTTTCGGGGAAACTCATATGGATTTATGTTTATTTATTTATGCCATACTTGTCGAATAATATACTACTAATGCTAGCATGTTGTTCCGCCTTTCGAGGCAATGTGGCTCCCACATTTTAAGTGGGGTTACTCAAGCCCTTTCCGCCTTCGGGTGATGTGATGTAGTCGACGATATCACGCAAGCCATGCACCCTCTCTGTTATCATAATGTGAAGGTGTAGTGAGTATGAGAGTACTTTTGTTTGGGAGGCACCCGAGCCTGGGAAGCTCACTTGTATGGCTATAGCTGCTTATTATTTAATAATTTTTTTATCTTGACTAGCGGGGCTAGTCAATTGTTTCGATATTTCATTTTACAAAGGTTCTTATGTACCTTTAATGTTGTTTTTGACTAGCGGAGCTAGTCCGTTGTTTTGGTACTTTCTTTTACGAAGGTTATTATTTATTTTTGTTGTTAATTTGACTAGCCGGGATGAGATTTTTCTTTATGAAAGTTTTATCAACACTTGCATGCAACGGATTTCTTGATTATTGGAAAATGGGAAAGTAATTAAGTTTGGTTAGTTATGTTGCGATCAGTTACTTGATTATTTTTCGTCCACTCACTCTAACGTTTTTAAATTACTTTCTCCTGGGCCTTTTTGTTTTAAATGCCCAGTTTGCAGGCTAAGTCTAAGTGAGGTCGAGCGTACATGGAGTCGAGGCATAGTTAGAGGCTGCTTCCGCTTACTCTTTATTCATTGTTTTTCTTTCATTATAGATACTCTGGTGACCATTAGAGATTGTCAGTAGTTGAGTATGGTTGGAAGTATATTGGGAGATGTGATGAACTTGGGGAGCAAGAAGGCTCCAGGTGTTGAGGATGGATGTTTGGTTATAGAAGTGTTAAGTTAGATTTTTCAGGTAAGGGTTGTCCATTCTCAAGGAAGGTTATGCCGAATTTTCGGTAAATTTTCCTTGAAGGTGGACCCCACAGGATTTACCTCGGATTTCAGGGTGGGTCCTGTCAAGTATAGTAACGAAGTCATACACAAGAGAAATTTTCCTGATTACTTCCCTATACCCACCTTTCTATCGATCTTTATATATGAATTAAATATATGTTGTTTTTTTATGTTACATAATGTAATAACGTTTCTCATAAAATTAATTGTTACAGATGATGCAACTTCAACAGCAGTTTCCTGCTTCTTACGACTCGGAGTTGCACTTGTTGGCTGGAGGACCCCAAAGCCACAGAGTTCGTGCTGGATGTTTTGTGAACGGTGTTAAGTTTGTGACGTCAGAACGAGATGAAGGCCATGTCACCCAAAACAATGGAGTCATGGTTGAGGGTCTGGGTTTCAACTACTACGGGGTTCTTGTTAGTGTCATCGAACTAATCTACGGCAACAGTATGCCAGTTGTGTTATTCAAGTGCAAATGGTTCAATACTGACCCAACTAGACGGAGGAGTACAATTTTAGATCGTGGCTTGTTATCAGTGGACTCAAACAATGTATGGTATGAGAATGAGCCGTTTATTCTTGCCACCACGGCGAAACAAGTGTTTTATCTTGATGATCCGGCTATGGGTGAGGGTTGGAATGTGGTGCAGGTGATGTCACACATGAATATTTGGAGTGCAGCTACACTGGGAGGGGATGATGAGAGTGGGCCCAGTGAACCAATAACAACTGATCAACCGAATGAACCATATCAAGAGGAATCTCCACATGTAGTCCCCGATACTAAGGATATTCGTGTCAACAACCAACACGTTACGGCTATCATAGGTTACCTTCCAATTACACCATCTGAACTGAACTCGCTATAACGTCGCAACCCTAATCATGATGACGACGACTTCATAGATGACGAATACATAGAGGATGATGAGTATTCTGACCAAACTGAGAAGGATGATGATTCAGACGACTCAGATTATCATGAGTACGATTAGTATATATTACGATTATTGTACGATTAATATATATTTCGTACGATTACTCATACGACTATGATTATCATATGCATTTTTAAATTTATAATTAACCACGTACGTACGTACGTCAAATAATTAATATTATATAATATTCATGCAAATTTGCATTGTAATTTTTAAAATGCATATATATGTATGCTTTTTTAAGTATGAATACTTACGTAGAATTACAGTTGTGTTTAGTTTGAAAAGTTACACGAAAATGCTCGGATGCAAATGTAATAAAATCCTCAAAATTTTTAAAAATATACTTAGTTGACGAAATTTGAATGATTCGTCGCCCTAAGGCGACGGAAAGTGGACGTTCCGTCGCTTAGGATACCCGAAATATTAGTCATATTTATAACATTTTATGTTACTTAGGCGACGGAAATTGTATAAGTCGTCGTTTTCCGTCGTCTAGGAGCCCGAAATATTAGGCGGGTGAATTTTACGCCTTTTTTTTGCCGGAAATTTTGTATTACTTAGGAGACGAATATTGCTCTTATTCGTCGGCTCATATAAAACATATACTAACTCCCCCGTGTAATCCAGAATCCCTAAATTCACACCCACAATTCCAAATCCCACCAGAGTCGCGCCACCAGAGTTGCGCCACCAGACCCCGTCCACGCATCGGCAACCGATGCAAGTGCGAGCATCCACCCACCTCCTCCACTCATCGCCATCGCGCGCGCATCCACCCGCTGCTCCGATCTCTCTGCTCTCACCTTCTCACCGCCGCTATGATCTCTCTGCTCTCACCTTCTCACCGCCGCTTCTTTTGCAAGTCCGTATTCTCTCTCTTCTCAGAATTTTCATTATTTTGGAGAGTTACAGAAAATGAGATTTTCGGTGGATATGTATGTGGATATTTATGAGGAGAGTATGTATATAATTGCTAGCTAGCCATTGTGTCTGTCCACCTTAATGGTGTAGTATATGACCGCATTATGGTGTGACGTGAGCGTTAGACGCGAGCGTAGTAGCCCTATATGAGTGTCTAATTCATATAGGGGGTATGAGCACATATTTATACACCCATCCGTCCACCTTAATGGCGTAATGTATCACCGCATTAAGGCGTGACGTGAGCGTTAGACGCAAGCGTAGTAGCCTTGTATGAATTTCTATTTTCTTATATTTTTATAAGAATTTATACAAGGAGTATGGACGTGTGTAGATACATACATATATATTTATATTTTAGCCTGAGAGGCTCTATTTTATAAAGTTTTGGAGACTAGCCGGAGCTAGTCATGTTTTTACAGTTTATGAGTTGAGAGCTTTTGAGCTGTCGCATGCAGCATAATTTCTATGGAAATTAAAATGAGAATGCATAAATATTTTTATTGAATTCATTTTTGTCCACTCACTCTAACGTTTGCAAATGTTTTCCCCTGGGTCCTTCGTTTTAAAAATGCCCAGTTTGCAGGTTAACATAGTTGAGGTCGGGCGTACATGGAGAAGAGATATAGTCAATAGTATAGCTTCCGCTTATTTCTATATTTCTAATTCTTTTATCCTCTAATAGAGTTGCTCTGAACCTGTGATTGTTGGTTTGAGATTTTTTCTTACTAAAGTTAGTAAATAAATTGGGATATGTTGTGATTTGGGGAGCACGAAGGCTCTAGGAGTAGAGGGTTATAGATTGATTCTTTTGAAGTGTATGCAGGTATTTCTAGGAAGGGTTGTCCATTTTCAAAAGAGGTTATACCGAATTTTCGGTAAATTTTCCTTGGAGGTAGTCCCTACAGGATTTACTACGGGTTTCAGGGTGAAATTTGGGGTGGGTCTTGATAAGTTGTTTCCTTCGGCTAAGTCGATATTTCCTGTAGTGGTTTTAGGGTTTTGAATTTGAGATTTTTCTGTTTTTGCTTCGATTGACATGTTTAGGCTTAAAATTGATCTTCAGGCTAGTTATGAAAGTTGTTTATAATGTTGAGATGATGATTGTGTCACAATTTGGTAGTCATCGGAGGTGGTCGGAGATTGGCGGTGGCCGGCCGCCACTGCCGGCAGTGCCGTCACTTTTGGGTGATTTTTCGAGCTGCTTAATTTTTTTGATGATTTATGGATTTGAGCTTGGGTTATTAATTTGGTATTTGAGTTTTGTTATTCTTATGATTTCCGGATTTAATTTTATCGATTTTGAGATATTTAAAAGAGTACCGAAAATGGGATTTTTAGGAGTTCTATTTATAATTTTCTCGTTTATTTGTGGATTATCGATCTTGATATTGAGAATATTTTTAGCAAGTATTTCCAGATTGAGAAATTATATATAATTTATACTTGATAATTAAATCTTGCTTATAACTATAGATTTGAGAATATTTTGACGTGTGGGACACGTCATTGAGTTTTATTGTATTTTCTTATGATAATTTCCATGTTCGGTTGAGAACCGTACTTGTATATGCATTTGCATGAACTTGGGGAAGCTTTTTGGATTTAGATGTTTCCGTATGATTTTAGTCACCATACTAGGGTCGCTATTATTCATTTCTAGCTAGCTTTTATTAGTGGTCCTCACCATAGGTGAGTCGAGCGCTTAGCGTGGGACGCTACTACAGCCTAGGAGGCTCTGATCGGTTTTATTCATTGCTAGTTAGCCTTTATTAGCGATCCTCACCATAGGTAGTCGAGCGCTTAGTGTGGGACACTACTAGAGCCTAGGAGGCTCCGACCCGAGTCTGGGAGGCTCATCTTACATGGTGATATCTCTTTCTCTTGTTTTATTTTTCTCAGTTATATATTTGATTAACCAGCGGGGCTGGTTTATGTCTTCTCACGAGATTTCTGTATTTTGTTTAACCAGCGGGGCTGGTTTGTTCATTCTTACATGATTCTGGTTATAAGGTTAATTGTTATATCAAAGTTGCAAGCATTGAGGTTTCTTTTAAAAGTTTAAATGTGGGAAAGTAAATTACGTTTTTGTTAAATTATTTAATATATTTTTGTTCACTCACTCTAACGTTTTTCAATTATTTTCCCCTGGGCCCTTCGGTTTTAAATGCCCAGATTACAGGTTAGCTTAGAAGAGGTCGGGCGTACACGGAGTTGAGGCATAGTCAATATCATAGTTTTTGCTAGCTCTCTTATCTATGTTTTCCTTTCTTATTAGAATTGCTTTGATAACCTTTGAGATTGTTGTAAATTAGCTCAAGCATGTGGTGTTCTGGGTGTTGAGATAGAGCTGGGTGCATGGTGGCTTCAGGTGTTAAGGATGGTTTGTTTTGGTTATAGAAGTGTATATTTGGATTTGATAGGTAGGGTAGTCCATTTTCAAGGGAGGTTATGCCGATTTTTTTGGTAAAATCTCTCTTGATGTGGACCCCGCAGGGTTTACTTCGGATTTCAAGGTGAAATCCGAGATGGGTCTTAACAACGACATGTCGTGGGGAACGAACAGTGTTCCGCATTGGGCGTGCAGGTTAGGTTCCAAGCAAAGCTAAGTGGTTCAGCAAAGAAAAGGGAACTCTCGAGTTTCCTCTTCTCCGTTTTTAACTTAAAATAGGATCGAGTTTAAGTTCGTAAAAGGGGAGCCATGATACATGTGTATCATACTCTCTAGGAGCTTAGCTAGATTCCTTTTCCAACTTAGTTAGGGAAACAGTTTCTTTCTTAGATAGGGAAATAGTTTCCAGGTTAGTTAAGGATTCTAAGGTCTATAAATAGAGACGTTTAGTTTAGATCTAAACAGAGAGTGAAACAAAAACATAAGTTTGTTTAGTGATATTGTGAGAGAAAGATTTAGAGATTTGTATCTTTTGCACAATATAGAAAAGAAGATAGTTTTCTTCAAACGTTTTGTTCTTGTTTGTTTTTATTTTTAATTGCTATTGATAATTTTGCGGTCAATAGTACTTACTTGGTGATTTGTATCACTGCGAGATAGAAACAAGCGGTCAGAAGGGCGCCTAGGGTGATCTGGGCGTTACCTCTCTGATGCTTATATCAGGATTCATAGCGAAAGAAATTGATGTTCTAGTGAAGACTAGAGGTTGGCGGATACCTGAGCATGTAACTAAGAGTTCCTTTTATAGGTAGTGAGACGCCCATCTGGAGTTGACAGCTGCTGGAGTGTACTCGTTCCAGAAGGTTCTCACACATGCATCACATGCGAGCCCTACGAGCACGCCCTCGAGGTAGTAGCTTGTTAGTGAGACACACACTCCAAGTGAGATGTACTTATTTTGCCTTTTTGATCTAAATGTTGGCTTCTAGCTGAAACTAATATTCATAATTTCCATTCTCTTAATGATGAGTGTTATTCGATTTGGTTCAGACTAGAAACTCAAAATATCAATACATAAAACCTCATCATCCTCTACTGGATAATTTGGGTGGAAGAAATAATCTCATCTTTAGAAACACTCAATCCCTAATTCGATTGTTTATGTTGCTGCCTCCATTGGTAACAACTACAAAAGGTACAATCCAATCATATCTCAATGCCCTTTTGCTACTTAAGCTAATTCAGACTTCTCATGTGTTAGAGATGACTCTCTCCTCCTTGCCAGTTTGCCAACCTAAATTTTGATGGCTCAGTTATAAACAACAAGAAGTCTGTTGCAGGTTTTGTCATCAGAAATCATGAGGGCTTACCTAGCATTGGTGGAGCTCGCAATTTTGGTCACACTACTGCCAGTTGCAAAGTGCATTGCTGCACGAGATGGCCACTATCACGCGACCGGAGAATTTAGGCTTGAAGGAGATTTCAAGCTAATCATAGATTCAATCAATCAAATCCCCCTTGGAGAATTTGATCCCTTATTAGAGACATTCAAAATTTGGAATCCAATTTTAAAGAGTTAAGATTCAAGCATGTTCCCATGAAGCTAACTACTTGGATCACTAATTTTGTCACATCCCGACCCTTAAATTTTTACCTTATTTACCAGTTTGGTTATAATAAGAATTTTACCGCTCCCGTCAATGAAGTTATAGTTTAATTGGTCTCTAGAGGGGTTTTGAGGGACGTTTATTTTAGAGAATTATACGTAGGAGAAAATGTGACGACGGTAAAAATGGTAAATTTTATCCGGTAAAAAGGTAAGTTTTATTAGGGTATTATTTTAGGGTGTAAATTTTGGAGATGGGTTTTTGTTGATATTGGGTTGGATTGGTTTGGAGAGGCCCAAACCCATCTCCCCCTCTTTCTTTTCTCTCTCTTCCTCCTGAGCCCTCTCCTGAGCTCTCTCTCCCCGGCGAACTTCCGGCCGCCGTACGCCGCCTTCCGGCCACCATCCGTCGCCGCACCGGTCCCGTTCGGTTTGTCTCCATCCCAGCTTCCATTCTAGACCGGTGAGAGTCGCCCTAGCTCCGCCGTGAAGGAGTTCTCACCCCGTAAAGGTTCGGCTGTCGTGGTGAAGTTTTCGCCGGAACTCCCTCCTCCTCCGGCCACCAAAGCCGGTGATCTTTGGCTCGTTTTGTAGCCTTCCTCCCGTGCAGCAACCCCTCCAAGGGCTCACTCCCTCTTGAGCTAGGTAAGGAGAAATTCGAAGTTGAAATCCTAGGGCTCTTTAGGTGTTTGCGTTCGATTGACCTAGTTAGGCTTGGAATTTGTGATTATGCTAGTTAAGAAAGTTGTAGAGCATGATGAGAAGATTATTCTGTTAAAATTTCATAGGATTTGGAAGTCGCCGGAATTGGCCTCTGGCCGCCGCTGCCGGCGGAGCCACCGCTGTTTTGGAGTTTTGGATAGTTTTAAGTGTGGAATATTAAGAGGAGTATATTGATATGAAATATGGAATTTTTGGATGAGATTTGGATAGGTTTGGAATTTCTGAAGTTTGGTATTTTTGACGGTTGAATAATGTAGAATCCGGCCGTAGGATTTAAGTCAATTTCTGGGAAGGTTGTATTTACGGCTGCCGAGTATGGTATTAAAGTTTGGGTCGTTTCGATTTAAGAGTATCGAAGTTAGGCAATGATGAGCGTGTTTATGGCTCTCGGTTAATTTTGCCTATTTTGTATAAATATTGGATTTTTAGTTAGGAAATTAATTATATATTTGGAACAGGACGTGAGGAGGCCCGAGTAGAAGAAGTCTCGGAGTGACATCAGGCTTAGGCCTAATTTGTGAGTGGACTTTTGTTTTAATTGAAAAGCATGCGATGAATGATTTTGTTGATCATTTATTTCTTCTGATGAGACTTATTGATTTCTTGGCTATTTGGCAATTTTTCCTCCTTTGGAGAGTTCCCGAAAATCTCATTTTCGGTGGATATATATATTTTGGATATTATGAGAATAGTATGTATATAAATGCTAGCTAGCCATACGTGCTTGGTCCGTCATAATGAGGTAAAATACCATTATGACGTGACATGAGTGTTAGACACAAGCGTCATAGCCCTATGTGAAAACTATTTTCTTATTTTGTTCATATAGGTTTTCATATAGGGAGTCCACACGTATATATACACCGCCCTCTTCGGTCATAATGAGGAAAAATTCTATTATGGCGCAACGTGAGCGTTAGACGCAAGTGTTGTAGCCTTGTATGAATTTCTATTTTTCTAAATTGTTTCTAGGATTCATACAAGGAGTCTGAGGAGTGTAAATACATACGAATATATGTTTTTATATAGTTTAGCCTAAGAGGCTCCATTTTTTTTTCTAAATTGGTGACTAGCCGGAGCTAGTCGTGAAATTGCCAGTTTATGAGTTTAGCGCTTTTGAGCTGCCGCATGCAGTATATTTTCTATGAAATTAAAATGGGAATGCATAAATATTTTTATTAATTTTTTTTTGTCCACTCACTCTAACGTTATTAAATGTCTTCCTCTGGGTCTTTCATTTTAAAATGCCCAGTTTGCAGAGTTCGGATTGGATCTAGTAGGAGACGAGGCATAATAACCCGTATTTCCACCACCTTTCACCAGTAGGTTACTTGTTTAACCTACTTGTGTTTTCTTACTTCCGCTAGTGTCTAATAGCTCTGAATACTTGGGTTTAATGTATATATTTTTGGTTGTGGGTAAAGACATGTTGACTTTTTAGATTACATGACGGAGAATTTATGTTATCTTTTTGAATAATTATGTATTGATTTGGAAGATGTTTTATTATTTTGTGGTGGTTGTGTTTGGGGAGCATGTAGGTTCCAGAAGTTAAGGGTGGATTGAGAATTTTAGAAGTGTTTGCAGGTTTTCGTTAGGAAGGGTTGTCCATTTCCAGGGGAGGTTATATCGAAGTTTGCGGTAAATCTTTCCTTGGAGGTGGTCCCCGCACGATTTACTCCGGTTCAGGGTGAAATTCGGGTTCCGGGTAAATTAAGATGACGGGGGTAATTTACCCGACTTTTATGGATGCAGTTGGTGCAGCCATGGCCATTGAGTCCAGGGGGACATATGGTGTTCGGCCCCATGATTACGGTGGCCCCAGTCAGGGTCCATCCAAGAAGGCTGCTTCATCATCCGCTTCTGGGTCTTCTGCTGGTAGTGGCAGTAGTGGGGGATCGAGCTCTGGTGCTCGGAACAGAAATAGATGACGTTTCAGGACACCTTCTCGGAGTTATTTGGGTAGGCAGCAGTCTAGACGGTATGGTTCTAGTGGCAGTTTCCAGGGTGGGTCATCCGGTAGCCAGACGTATTCTTATGAGCAGCAGCAGTTTTTTAGGTGCTATGAGTGTGGTAGTCTGGATCACTTCAGGAAAGATTGCCCATTGTTGGCTCAGAGGACCACCCCTACCCCTACGCAGTCAGTTGGTCAGTCTTCAACTAGAGGCTCTAGTAGTAGTGCCCATGCAGTGCTTCAGTCAGAGGTGGCTCTCAGCGGGGCAGTGGTCAGCGTGGACGTCCCATGACTCGCGCTAGACTGCATGCTATGACCTAGCAGGAAGGTCGTACTTCTCCAGATGTCATCATTGGTACGTTATTAATTTTTGGTCAGCCTGCATTTACTTTAATTGACCCTGGAGCCACGGATTCATTCATGTCTAGTAGATTTGCCCTCCATGCCAATGTGCCATCATCATCTCTTCCAGGCGAGTGGCATGTGTCTCTACCTTCCGGTGAGGTGATGAGAATTAATTGGGTGTTTAATGGTTGTGAAGTTTTAGTAGAGGGATTTAATTTCAAGGCCGATTTAATTCCTTTAGAGATAGTGGAGTTTGATGTGATCTTGGGGATGGACTTTTTGGAAGCATATAAAGCTTTGGTAGATTGTTTTCGGAAAGTAGTGGTGCTTCAAAGTCCAAGTGGATTTGAGGTTGCTTTTCAAGGGGAAAGAGGTGTTATTTCGAGTTGCCTAATTTCCGCTGTTGCTGCAAGGAAATTATTAAATAAAGGCTGTCAGGCGTATTTAGCTCATGTGGTGGATACAAGTATGGGAGTTTTGGGAGTAGAAGATATTCCAGTAGTAAGGGAGTTTCTGGATGTTTTTCCTGAGGAGTTGCCTGGTTTGCCTCCTGCAAGGGAGATAGACTTCTCTATAGAATTACTTTCCGGAACTATGCCTATTTCTTAGGCACCTTATAGAATGGCTCCAGCGAATTGAAAGAGTTGAAGACTCAATTGCAGGAGTTAGTAGACAAGGGTTTTGTTCGGCCTAGCATGTCTCCATGGGGTGCTCCGGCATTGTTTGTTAAGAAGAAAGATAGCACCATGAGACTATGTATTGATTATAGGATGTTGAATTAGGTTACGGTGAAGAATAAATATTCGTTGCCCCACATTGATGATTTATTTGATCAGTTGAGGGGTGCTTCTGTTTTCTCCAAGATTGATTTGAGATCTGGGTATCATCAATTACGGATCAGGGAGAGTGACATAGCCAAGACTGCCCTTCGATCAAGTTATGGTCATTATGAATTTATGGTGATGCCATTTGGACTTACCAACGCACCCGTTACTTTTATGGATCTCATGAATAGGGTGTTTAGTTCATATCTTGATCGTTTCGTGATCGTATTCATAGATGATATTTTGGTTTACTCAAAAAGTGAGAAGGAGTATGCCAAACATCTAAGAATAATATTGCGGACTTTGAGGAATTCACAGTTATATGCTAAGTTAAGCAAGTGTGAGTTTTGGCTAGATAAAGTGAGGTTCTTGGGCCATGTGGTTTCGGCAGAAGGAGTTAGTGTAGATTCCCAAGAGGTGGAAGCAGTGTCAAATTGGAGAAGACCCACCACTGTGACGGAGATCCGTAGTTTCTTGGGATTAGCAGGTTATTATCGGCGCTTTGTGCAAGATTTTTCAAGGATTGCTGCTCCTCTTACAAGGTTGACCAAGAAGAGTGTTAAATTTGAATGGTCAAATGAGTGTGAGCAAAGTTTTAAAGAATTGAAGAATCGTTTGACTAGTGCCCCTGCTTGGGCACTTCCGGATGATAGTGGGGAGTATGTGGTCTTCTGGACGTGGTCTGGGGTATTGATGCAACAAGAGCGAGTTATTGCCTATGCTTCCAGGCAATTAAAGCCGCACGAGGGGAATTATCCTACTCATGATTTGGAGCTTACAGCAGTAGTTTTCCTCTCAAGTTGTGGAGACATTATCTTTATGGAGCTAAGTGTCAGATTTTTACCGATCACAAGAGTCTTCGGTATGTGTTCACTCAAAGAGAGCTAAACTTGAGACAGAGAAGGTGGATGGAGTTGATTAATGATTATGATTGCACTATCGAGTATCATCCTGGAAAAGCTAATGTGGTAGCTGATGCTCTGAGTCGAAATCCCTCCATATCTTTATCTTATATAAAGATGGTTCGAGTTCCACTTCTTTTTGAGTTGCGAGCTTCAGGGGTGGATTTATCGGTGGATGAAGTGGATGCCTTAGTAGCTAGTTTTCATGTGAGGCCAGTTTTGGTGGATAGAGTGCGGGAAGCACAGAATAATGATCCTTCCATTGTTCGATTGATAGAAAGAGCTTTGAGCGAAGCCGCAGCCGATTATTTTTCAGTTAAAAGGGATGGGACTTTATTGTTTAAGAATCGGCTTTGTGTTCGAAAAAGAAATGAAGAGTTGAAGAGTGAGATTTTAGAGGAAGCTCATAGTTCCGCTTATGCAGCTCATCCAGGTAGCACGAAAATGTATCGGATTTTGGAAGATTATTATTGGTGGCCAAACATGAAGAGGGAAATTACAGTTTTTGTAAGTAGGTGTCTGATTTGTCAGCAAGTAAAGGCTGAAAGGCAGAAGTCATCTAGATTGCTTGAGCCGTTGCCTATTCCAGTGTGGAAGTGGGACCACATCACCATGGATTTTGTTTTCAGTTTACCTCGTACCCGTGAAGGGCATGATGGTATTTGGGTGATTGTGGATAGACTCACCAAGTCTGCACATTTCTTGCTAGTGGGAAAGAAGTATAAATTGGATAAATTGTGAGGCTTCATGGTGTGCCTGAATCAATAGTGTCAGATCGGGATCCTAGATTTGCTTCTAAATTCTGGGGAGCTCTTCAAGCAGTTGTTGGTACCCGATTACACTTCAGCACTGCTTTTCATCCTCAGACTGATGGGCAGTCCGAGAGGACTATTCAGACTTTGGAGGATATGTTGAGGGCTTGTGCCTTGCAGTTCAAAGGGAGTTGGGATAAAAATCTATCTTTGATGGAATTTGCTTATAATAATAGCTATCATTCTAGCATTGGTATGGCTCCCTTTGAGGCGCTTTATGGGAAGCAGTGTCGTACGCCTTTATGTTGGAATGAAGTGGGGGAAAAAGAGCTTTGTGGCCTAGAGTTAATCCATGAGACAAATTAGAAGATTAAAGTGGTTAGAGATAGACTCAAGGCCGCTCAAAGTAGGCTGAAGAGTTATGCAGATGTCCGTAGGAAAGATCTTGAGTTTCAAGTCGGTGATTGGGTGTTCTTGAAATTATCTCCTTGGAAAGAGGTTGTACGTTTCGGTAAGCGTGGAAAGCTTAGTCCGAGGTATATTGGCCCTTATGAGATTATAGAGCGAGTTGGCTCACTTGCTTATCGGTTAGCTTTGCCTCCAGAATTAGCCAGGATACATAATGTGTTTCATGTATCTATGCTTTGCAAGTATATTGTCGATCTCTCTCATGTGCTGCAAGAGCAGCCGATCAGTTTGACCAGAGATTTGTCATATGAAGAGGAACCGGTTCAGATTCTCGACCGAAAGGAGCAAGTGCTTAGGAACAAGACATCCCACTTGTCAAGGTGCTCTGGAGAAGTCATCAAGTAGAAGAAGCTACTTAAGAATCAGAGGAGCAAATGATGCAGCAATATCCCTATCTCTTCGAATGACAGGTATGTAAATTTCGAGGACGAAATTTTTATAAGGAGGGGAGAATTGTCACATCCCGACCCTTAAATTTTTACCTTATTTAACAGTTTGGTTATAATAAGAATTTTACCGTCCCCGTCAATGAAGTTATAGTTTAATTGGTCTCTAAAGAGGTTTTGAGGGACGTTTATTTTAGAGGAATTACGTAGGAGAAAATGTGATGATGGTAAAAATAGTAAATTTTATCCGGTAAAAAGGTAAGTTTTAGTAGGGTATTATTTTTGGGGTGTAAATTTTGGAGATGGGTTTTTGTTGATATTGGGTTGGACCGGTTTGGAGAGGCCCAAACCCATCTCCCCCTCTTTCTTTCTCTCTCTTCCTCCTGAGCCCTCTCCCGAGCTCTCTCTCCCCGGCGAACTTCTGGCCGCCGTACGCCGCCGTCCGGCCACCATCTGCCGCCGCACCGGTCCCGTTTGGTCCGTCTCCATCCCAGCTTCCATTCTAGACCGGTGAGAGCCGCCCTAGCTCCGCCGTGAAGGAGTTCTCACCCCGTAAAAGTTCGGCGGTCGTGGTGAAGTTTTCGCCGGAACTCCCTCCTCCAGTCACCAAAGCCGGTGATCTTTCGCTCGTTTTGTAGCCTTCCTTCCGTGCAGTAACCCCTCCAAAGGGCGCACTCCCTCTTGAGCTAGGTAAGGAGAAATTCGAAGTTGAAATCCTAGGGCTCTTTAGGTGTCTGCATTCGATTGACCTAGTTAGGCTCGGAATTTGTGATTATGCTAGTTAAGAAAGTTGTAGAGCATGATGAGAAGATTATTCTGTTAAAATTTCATAGGATTTGGAGGTCGTCGGAATCGGCCTCCGGCCGCCGCTGCCGGCGGAGCCGCCGCTGTTTTGGAGTTTTGGAAGTGTGGAATATTAAGAGGAGTATATTGATATGAAATATGGAATTTTTGGATGAGATTTGGATAGGTTTGGGAATTTCCGAAGTTTGGTATTTTTGACGGTTGAATAATGTAGAATCCGGCCGTAGGATTTAAGTCAATTTCTGGGGAAGGTTGTATTTACGGCTGCCGAGTATGGTATTAAAGTTTGGGTCGTTTCGATTTAAGAGTATCGAAGTTAGGCAATGATGAGCGTGTTTATGGCTCTCGGTTAATTTTGCCTATTTTGTATAAATATTGGATTTTTAGTTGGGAATTATTATATATTTGGAACAGGACGTGAGGAGGCCCGAGTAGAAAAAGCCTCGGAGCGACATCAGGCTTAGGCCTAATTTGTGAGTGGACCTTTGTTTTAATTGAAAAGCATGCGATGAATGATTTTGTTGATCATTTATTTCTTCTGATGAGACTTATTGATTTCTCGGCTATTTGGCAATTTTTCCTCCTTTGGAGAGTTCCCGAAAATCTCATTTTCGGTGAATATATATATTTTGGATATTATGAGAATAGTATGTATATAAATGCTAGCTAGCCATACGTGCTTGGTCGGTCATAATGAGGTAAAATATCATTATGGCCTGACGTGAGTGTTAGACACAAGCGTCATAGCCCTATGTGAAAACTATTTTCTTATTTTGTTCATATAGGTTTTCATATAGGGAGTCCACACGTATATATACACCGCCCTCTTCGGTCATAATGAGGAAAAATTTCATTATGGCGCAACGTGAGCGTTAGACGCAAGCGTTGTAGCCTTGTATGAATTTCTATTTTTCTAAATTGTTTCTAGGATTCATACAAGGAGTCTGACGTGTATAAATACATACGAATATATGTTTTTATATAGTTTAGCCTGAGAGGCTCCATTTTTTTAAGTTGGTAACTAGCCGGAGCTAGTCGTGAAATTGTCAGTTTATGAGTTGAGCGCTTTTGAGCTGCTGCATGCAGTATATTTTCTATGAAATTAAAATGGGAATGCATAAATATTTTTATTAATTTATTTTTTTCTACTCACTCCAACGTTATTAAATGTCTTCCCCTGGCCCTTCGTTTTAAAATGCCCAGTCTGTAGAGTTCGGATTGGATCTAGTAGGAGACGAGGCATAGTCACCCGTATTTCCACCACATTTCACCAGTAGGTTACCTGTTTAACCTACTTGTGTTTTCTTACTTCCGCTAGTGTTCAAAGCTCTACAGACTGGGCTACTTGTGTTTTCTTACTTGTGTTTTCTTACTTCCGCTAGTGTCTAGTAGCTCTGAATACTTGGGTTTAATGTATATATTTTTGGCTGTGGGTAAATGCATGTTGACTTTTTAGATTACTTGACGGAGGATTTATGTTATCTTTTTGGATAATTATTTATTGATTTGGAAGATGTTTTATTATTTTGTGATGCTTGTGTTTGGGGAGCATGTAGGCTCCAGAAGTTAAGGGTGGATTGAGAATTTTAGAAGTGTTTGCAGGTTTTCGTTAGGAAGGGTTGTCCATTTCCAGGGGAGGTTATGTCGAAGTTTGCGGTAAATCTTTCCTTAGAGGTGGTCCCCGCACGATTTATTCTGGGTTCAAGGTGAAATTCGGGGTAGGTCGTGTCAAATTTAAAACACAATGTTCACAACCTAACTACTCTGATCAAGAAACTTCTCGTGCATGTGCTGACCGCTTTTAATTTCGATACATTTAGTTTTGGTTATTTAAGTGTTTCGGTCGTAATTTTATTTTTTTAAGAGATAAATGGTAAGGGTAAGGATTACATGGTTCTTGAAATTGGTCCACATCCACCAAAGGCTTACACCCTCTCCTCGATCCTCTCTTATTGATCGCTAATTATTCTAAGGATTAAATTCAGTTTGCCCCCTTATGCTTTAGGTCAATAATCAGTTTGGTCCCATATCTTTTTTTTTAATAACGTTGGTCCTTGTACTCTCAAATGACATCATCTAAGTCCAAAATTTGAATTTTAGTGCAAAAATGGGTGAGTTTGGTCCTTGAAAAATGACTTTTTTCATCGTTAGTTATTTGCCTTATTTGTAGGTTAAAAAGCTCAAATGTGGATCCCCATGTCAGTTTCAAGTCAGCAAATAATATTATTTTTGAAGGCATATTAAAATTTTGGACTTAGTTGATGATGTTTGAAAGTACAAGGACCAACGTTATTAAAAAAAAAGATATGGGACCAAACTGATTATTGACCTAAAGTATGAGGGGGCAAACTGAATTTAATCATTATTCTAATCATCAATAGGTGATAACTATCATCAAGTAAATTAAAGGGAAAATTCTCATTAGCTTTAAATTCAGAGAAATTATTCTCACTAACAAAATAAGATTTTAAAATGCTCATCAACCCAATAGACTCTTAGGATCTATTCCCACTAACAAAATTTTTAACTTTTTGTGATTTTTCTCTGACAAAATTACCCCTCTCTTATCTCTCCTATCCTCTCTTTCTGATCTCTCTCTCTCTCTCTCTCTCTCTCTCTCTCTCTCTCTCTCTCTCTCTCTCTCTCTCTTCCTGATGGCGTCTAAGACCTCGCCTGGTCTGAATCTCACGACTCCCTCCTCGTCGCCGCCATCGCCGACGACTCTGTCAAGCTTTACGACCTCACCCTCCCGCCGGCCTCCAACCTCCTCCGCTCTCACCGCCTCCTGGGACGACACCGTCAAGCTTTACGATCGTCGATCGCCCCGCCTCTCTCTGGACCTTCAAGGAGCATGGCTATTGTGTCTACTCTGCCGTCTGGAACCCTCGCCACGCAACCATCTTCGCCTCCTCCTCCGACGACTGCACCGCACGCGTCTGGGACGTGTGTGAGCCTGTATCCACCATGATCATCCCAGCGCATGAGTTCGAGATCCTCTTTTGCGACTGAAACAAGTACGACTACTACGTCATCGCCACCGCCTCCATCGACAAGTCGATCAAGGTGATTCGTCCAATTGTGAAATGCGAGTCCCTTTGTGAAATGTGAGTCTCTAGCCTTGAAAACCAGAAGTTAGTCCCTTTTTCCTTTTCTTCTTATACTAGTTTTCCAATTGTGAAATGTGATTGCTCCAATGCTTAGTTTACTGAATAATGATCATATCGATGAACTTGTATAGCGAATTGAATCAACACTAAGCTTTTAGCTCTTTAATTAGAAATGAGATTGCTTCTTTGGTCATATTTGATGTGCTATATGTTTGTTCTCTGTATTTGCTTGATGATGTCAAATCTATCTTGTAATGTTGGGTCTGTGTTAAGATTGATACTTTGATAGTTAGCTGCAATTAGTTTTTCGTTGCATTTCCTTTGCAAATTCTTATAATGCCAATTGAGTTATACTTCCTAATAGGAATTTGGTAGAATTGATGTATTCGGGGAAGTGAAAAATCTGATTGGGACTGAAGGCGTATAGTCGGCACTAAGTGTGTGTATTACTTGGAGTTGAGGTGTTCATTTTCAGTAGATGTGCAGAGGCGGGTGAAGTGTAGGTTACTAGGTTTTGAAAGTCTTTTGAGAGTCTCAGTAACAGGAAGTAAGAAACTTGCTCTTGCTGCACTTGAAGCCCTGCATACTTACAACTTTGATTTCGGTCAAAATCTAGAAAAACACAGGAAAATTAGGAAGTTTTGATTACCCTGGTTTGTTCACCATTTTCTCCTTGCTGAGTGATTATAACCTTCCCAATTTTCTCTTTGGTTAATTTACACCAGTTTCTACTGTAACAAAATACCGAGTACACTCGAGTGTAAAAGAGTCATAAAGAGTTCCTTGTCGTATTGGTTTATATTATAATTGTTGAATGGAAAAATTAGAATTTCTTCCTTGATATTTCTACTGATCTAAGATTTTTATTGTCTATGTTTTGCTTAATCTTTATCTTGATATTTCGGGTTGGTGATTTGTTTGGATGAATGGATTATGAATCTGTGATTATGGATTAACGGTTCATTCCCTTGATTTGATTGCTGATTATTGAATTTGGATTTGGATTCAGGGTCGTAATGAAAGCTATCTGATTTGGTCAGTTAGATATAAGGGCAGCCATGTATACTCTCACCCTTGATTATTACTTACATGTACTGCGCTATGTATAATGCTAGATAAGGATGTGCCTCCAAATTCCGGTCTATGAAATAAGATATAGCAATATACAAATACTGCTAGCTATTTGTTTTTTCTTTCCTTCTTCTTTCATTTGGAATTAGGTAGTTGGAATTACATATATATCATGGTACTAATCAGTGTAATAATTGTTTGTCTTCCTCATTTCAATTTTATATTCTGATGGTCATTAGTAATCTTATCAAAGCATATACATACTGGATTCCTAATTGTGCACCTACCGATTTTATCTTTCATAAGTGCACATACTGGAAATTGTCAAAGGAGAAATGGATGGAAATGTACAAGCATGTTAAGAGCATCTCCCATCTTTCATGCATACTGACCTCAATAGGAGGTCCTACTGACCTCAGTAGGAGATCATACTACCCCCAGTAGGAGGTCCTACTGACCCTAGTAGGTAGTCATACTGCCTCCAGTAGGAGGTCCTACTGCCCCTAGTAGGTGATCCTACTGCCCCCAGTAGGGACATGTTATAGGTAACAGAAGCACACAGTTAAGTTCAATGTCATACTGCCCCCAATAGACCTCCCGACACACCCCCTACTGCCCCCAATATATCTCTTGACAAACTCCTATTACCCTAAATAGACCCCCTACCGCTCCCAATAGACCCCCAACGAACCCCCTACTGCCCCCAATAGACCCCTAACGAACCCCTTAATGCTCTCAATAGATCCTTACTGCCTCAATAGACCTCCCGACGAAACCCCTACTGCCCCCAATAGACCCCCAGACGAACCTCCTACTACCCCCAATAGGAGGTCCTACTGCCCCTAGTAGGTGGTCCTACTGCCTCTAGTAGGAGGTCCTAATGGAGGAATATTATGCTCTTTATGTATGTCCTATTGTCCTTCAATTAGGGCGTCAAGAGTCACTTGCTTTCATTCTTTTGGTGTAGATTTGGATAGAAGTTATCTTCTCAGTCGTACATCTTATAGAATATTATAGAGACTCCACTTCTTCTATTTCAAAACTTTTCTTGATACATGTATACCTTATATCTTATGTTCAAGGGTCCTACTGCCCCCAGTAGGAGGTCATGCTGCCCCCAGTAGAAGGTCCTCCTGACCCTAGTAGGGGGGCAGTTACTTCTTCAATTTCAAAACTTTTCTTGATACGTGTATACCTTACATCTTAAGTTCAAGGGTCTTACTGCCCCTAGTAGGAGGTCCTGCTGACTCTAGCTAGTAGGAGGTCCTACTGCCCCTAGTAGGAGGTCCTACTGCCCCTAGTAGGTGATCCTACTGCCCCCAGTAGGAGGTCATACTGACCCCAATAGGTGGGTATATTGCCCCTAATAGAAACCTGTTATAAGTGACTAAAGCACAACGTCCCTCGGAGTGCGGTCAACGGTCGCCGGAGCCCGGTCAATAATCGCTGGAGTTCGGTCAACGACCCCCGGAGTGGGTCAACAGTCCCAGGAGCCCGGTCAACGGTCCCTGGAGCCCGGTCAAAGGTTGCCGAAGTCTAGTCAACGTCATTGGTCGTGGAAATCCGGTTATAAAAACTTTATTTTATAATAGACTTTTATAATGGTCTATTGTAGTTTATTTAATTTATTAAGGGTATAATTGTCTTTCTGCTCTTATAATGGTCTATTATAGTTTATTTAATTCATTAAGGATATAATTGTTTTTCTACTGTTTAAATTGGCTCTTGAGAATTTTAAAATCTAATTTTGTTAATGAGAATAAAATTCTTAAAATTAGGACTACTGGGCGTCCCTAAATTAAACATTTGATATTGTTGTTAATTAATATAGAAGAATGTTGTTTTGCTACTAACTCGTTTAAGACAAGAGGTGGCTTAAGAATGGTCAAGCAATCTAGCTAGACCATAGTTGAAGTCATTTGCTCCTTTTGGCCGTAAAAGACCAAAGTTTAGACTTGATTCTCTTTGAATGGAGTTTGGTTAAAACACCAGCTCTCTTTCCACATCTCTATCGAAAAAAACTCTCTTTCCACATATAATAATAAATATTCATATTTCCAAGTGTAATTGGTAAAATGTTGAAATTTTAGCACATATGCTGGGAAAACGGCATATTCAAAGTTCAAGATGTGAGTTAAGATTAGGAGTAAATACTTGTGACATCCTGTAGTTTACACTTAAAATCAGTTTTGTCCCTCACTTTTTTTTTTAAACTGGTATACTCCCATACTTTGAATTCTCGACTGATTTGCCGTTGTCGTCAATTGAACCCGTTTTGTAAGACTGTTAAGTTGCTGAGATGACCGGTCCTGTCATCAATTATGTCGATGTGGCAGGTTTCTGGCTGAGTTGGAATCGCAGGACCGGTCATCTCAGCAACTTAACAGTCTTACATAACGGGTTCAATTGACGACAAGGGCTAATCAGTTGAGAATTCAAAGTATGGGGGTATACCAGTTTAAAAACAAAAGTGAGGGACAAAACTGATTTTAGGTGTAAACTACAGGGTGTCACAAACATTTACTCATTAAGATTATGTCAAATCGTTTTATCGCCAAAGCAAAATCCAATATATTTATATCATTCTTTGTCAAACTACTTTCGTGACGGTAAAAAAAAAAGATTTAGTCAAGTAATTGGCAAATAAATCTTAGTTTTTATTTTTATTTTGGGAAAGAGAGAAATTAATATATTAAACCAATAAAAGAAAAGACAACATGAGCAAGAAAACATAGAATCTCAACTCACTAGTGTCGGTGAGCCGTGGTATAGTTGGTTAAAGAGGTGAACTGACAATTTCGAGGTCATAAGTTCAAACATTATTGATATATAAGGGTTATTATTATTTTGTTTATCATGTAAACAACTAACTCACAACATCTCATTTATTAAATGGAAACTATATGCCGTTAGACTAAATGATACTAGGCATATATAGGGTTATTTAGGGTCATGTTTTTTCTTTGTGTTGAGTTATTTTATAAATAAATTAAAAATACTCAACACAGTGGCTAAAACAAAAACAAATTAATTAGGCTTAAATCAGGCAAGCCAAAGATAAAATGACCAAGATGCAAATAATAAACGAGAGCTTCGTACACCTGCATGGATCTTAGTTGTTCTAAATTAGTTTACAATTTCGGCTTCATATCATTAATAGGTGGACTCATTCATTTATTACTATTTGGGATGGTGTAACAATATGCTCTTTATTTATTAATGAAGATAAATGAGCTCTTACATAATACTATTTTTATTTTTATCTAGGCAAAATATCACAAATTGTTACTGAATTTTAACTCATTAATCACTTTACTCACTCACATTTTAAAAATATCACTTAACTTACTCATTTTTGAATCCGTCTCTCATTTAACTCACTACCATTATGAACCGTTAACATCGAGAGTATATTTGTCAAAACACCAAAAAAGAATTCCAATTATTTTTTTTTAGGAAAAAAAAAAATTTATTTTATTCTCATCAAATTTTAATTCTAAAACATTTTTTTGTATTAGAAATTCCAGATTGTTTTTTTTTAAGTTGAAAATAATTTAATAACTTTCAAATAAGAAAAAAATGTGTTTCTAAGTTAATAATGTATCGCGAAAAAAATAACTACAAATAGTTTTTTTTTGAAAATAATTTCAGATTTTATAATGTCACGCTTTTTCATAAAATAAAAAGGGAAATGATTTAATAACTTTAGAAATCAAATAAAAAAAGTTAGAAATGCATTTTATGTGGTTAGACAAATATACCCTCAATTTTAACGGTTTCTAACGGTAGGTTTAACGACAGTGAGTTAAGTGAGAGACAGAATAAAAAATGAGTGAGTTAAGTGATATTTTTAAAATGTGACTGAATAAAGTGATTAATGGGTCAAAGTCAGTGATCATTTGTGATTTTTTGTCTTTTATCTAAATAACTTACGTTACATAGTCTTACATAACAGATAAATACTATCCTAAAGCAACGCGACAAAAAAACACCTGGTGTGGTAATGTTGGTTGAGTGGGATGGAAACTCAATATGCTAACTTCTACTACTTAATGGCAAACAACATTGAAGGGTCTTTTGGCGCGCGCCTCTACGAAGAGATTAACTTAATTTTTCTTAGATTCTTTACTTGATTTTCAATATTATAACTCGTTCAACAATATTATAACTCGTTCAATATTGATTTTCAATATTATAACTCGTTCAACACTATCAAAATTAGAAAAAAAAATATATATATAAAAATATAACACGATGATGATGATGATGATGTACCAAAATCTTAAATCTTGGTGGTAATAAATTTTTGGGTAGTGTTAGAGGGCCTTAATTTTTGGGTAAGGCTTAAGATTTATGACCTTAATCCTAGGTGGCATGCTAAGTCACCTATCTACATCATCAAATAAAAAAAATCATATTATTGTTGAAGGAGAAAAGATAACGAGAATAATGGTCTACTCATTCATTAATAGAAATGCATATTTATAGGCATTACATAGAGTCTCCCAAAGGATCTAGAAGTTCTATTAACTGTAATCTATTCTAATTAATAAGGAAACCGGATTAACCAATCCTACGTGTATTAGGGCAAGACACATAACAGAATGATGGAAACATAATTTCCTTAAACACTCCCCCTTGTGTTGCGTCCCTAATACGATATGGTGCTTATGATGTTGCCTCAGTAAAAATCTTGCCAAGCAAAACAAAAACCTCGTGGGTAAAACAAAAAGACTTGGTCGAAGGGAAAAAGAGCATAACGCACCAACTATAATTGAAGATAACATGTGATGCATGTAGACTCCCCCTGATGTCTACACAATGACTCCCCCTGATTGGTAACTCAATCTCGGAGTACAGATAAACGGAGCAAACCAATGCACTTCACATACTTCAAAAGTAGACTTGGGCAACGATTTAGTCATTAAATCCAGCCACATTATCTTTAGATCTGACTTGCTATATTTAGCATAATTTTGATCTTGAAGGAGAAGGTTGCCTAACAACTCAAAACATAAGTTCGCGTTGTGTTTCTGCACAATCCCGAACGGGGTCGTAGAAGCTGTGGGCGTGACTGGCAAATGATCGACTATCCTTCTGTTGTCCTGCAATAATAAAGGTGACCGGGGGCTTCCGGTCTTTCCTCCTCCGAAGCTTAAGTCAGTATGTTATGGTCGAGAGTAATTATTGAGGGCAATCAATGATACCTGACAAGCTGATGGGCTGGGCATATTTATGGCCCAGAGTTAATTCTCTCTACTGGAAAACAGATGTGGGACAACTGCCTTTGCTGATACTTACATACCCAACTCCCTTATGCCTTATGAAACCGCTCCCGGCCCAATGCGGCCTCCGAGGCCAAGCTCGGCCCGTCCTACTTACGGCTGAGAACTTCAGGACGGCCTCGATTGTGGTGGAATGCCTGCTGGTTTACGGGCTTGGGAGGTTGTTTCATGCACAACCGACTACGTTGAAAATCAGATTCACGCGTTGCATGACCTTCGTGTACTTAAACAGTCATAACTTCTTCGATACAATAGGTATGGATGAACCGTACAAAGTTTTGGAAACTAGATACACGTAGCTTTCCCACCATACAAGGTCTATAACCTAGTTCATCTTGAGCTGATCCTGAAGCTCTGTCTAAGTTTACTGTTCTGCAAAAGCAGATTCTTAGATAGATCCGTTCTATTTTACGAAAATAGCCATAACTCACTCAATATGATAGGTGTGATCAAATGGTTGGTGTCTTTGGAAAGTAGACACATAGACCTTTCCAATGCTAGCAATTTCACCATTTTACAACGAGTGAGCTATCATGTAGGTCCTGTGGAACTTGACCTACGAAACTGGGCAGATTCTGATTTCGCATTTGATGTGTCTTTCTGTAGGGATGAATAAGCTTGAACCTTTCATAGAAGGAATCACTGCCATTACATTGGCGTTGCGTGGCGCGTCCGGCCACTACCTTGATATTCCTTCACACTCATCTAAAAGGGAGCAAAAATGCTCGACCGCTAGGAAGATAGTTAAAAGACTAAGGAGAACTTGGCCTTATAAGTTTATAGTGAATGAGATGTGGAGTCGAGCATATTGTAACAAGTACATGAATGTGCTACCGTACTTAGATGGAGAATTTATCCTAAGACTTTTTCGTCATACGGACGAAACAGGTCTTCTCAAGACTTCGACCGATCAAGGGATACATATAGGCATAACTTCATCGTCTTTTAGCTTGCCTTAAGCCGACTTATGAATAAGCATCATCAATAACTGTCCTCACTTTCGAGACCAAGTATTCCCAAGATCCTTTCATTCTTAATTTTGGATCAGTGGCATCTCTTAGTTTAACAAGAGTTCATCACGATTCATCCAGAATTTACACGCAAATAGGCATAATTCTTCATATCCCTTCCCTAATTAAGTAGATACTTAGCAAATACCTTACAAACGTGCTATGTGGTCAGGAGCCACTTGATTTGGGTGAAAACCAATCTATTCAAGATTTTTATATACATCTCTTAGTTCCCAAGAGAGATAAGTTGTGACCATAAGTTGCATGTTCAGTTTTTCGGAAACTACCAAACTGGCAAGGTAGTGGAGTGCAATGACATCCATTACGAGAGTATATCTCATCGTAGTCGATTCCAGTGCGTTTGTGAGAGACCTTGCGCCAAAAGGTGAGTCAAAACTCTTTTTCTCACTAGGCTTTCTAACAAAGACATAACTGATAGAGTTTACAATTGAGGTGTCGGCGTCACCTAACCAAAGCATTATCTCTTTGTTTAAACTGGATCGCATCTTTCCATTTAGGCCAATCTACAACGTCAGTATTTTCTCAACGAAGTATGGTTCAATATCAAAACTCATTAAACCACGTCATCATGTACACCGGTGTAATTTCTAAGTGTAGAGATCTCTATATGGATTGGTATTGATATTGAGGTGTTCCCCAATGATGACCATAATCTAGAAATAACAGACGAATGAGTATCATTGATCAAATGATCAAGTTGTGCTAAACTCACATTCTTCCTTAGCGAGTATGTATTGAACCAAATGGCCTCCCCCTAAACCGTGGGTGCCACGGCCTACTGACACCATCTACCACATTTGTGATGTCACCATGCCACCATCTATGGGTGACGACATGTCCTCTTATCTGGACATCAATCCTTGCAGGCATGTTTGCAGCATGTATATGTAATCTCGTCACTTTAGAAAACTTGATGAGACACAGTAGGGACAAACCACGACAATTCCAAGTCGTTCTACTTAAACATTCTTGTTCTTATCTCCCTCTAACGACGGGAAGGCTGGCTCATCAAAGTGACATAAAAGAGATCGCCTGTCAATGTCCTTATATAAGCGGACTATAGTCAGAAGCTCATGTCTTATTCAAAGACAATATTCATCAAATAACCCATCATTGTGCACATACAATATGTAGATGATATAGATTGCAGAACGTTAACTTAATCTGTTAACAAATATGCATACTGTTACAACCGTAACATAAAGATTTGAATGATGGTGGGTAAAGACGAATAAGTAAAACTAGGACCCTACTACAATCCTTAGTCGTTGGTCTTACAGGTCCAAAAACAAACTGTTGGCCTCACCGCCGGGACCGGTCAAAAGGAAACCGGTTGAACCGACCGCCGGCATCACCGGACCTTTGTTTTACACTTCCTTTAACAGTTCACTAACCTCAAAAGCTCCAAACGCTACCAAATTTTGTAAACAGGTAGACATGGGAGTTAGAATTCAGAAACCGCTAGCTTTGACGACAGAACCGGCTGAAAAAGTGCCGAACCGACCGTCAGAGTCGCCGGACATCTGTGAACATTTATATTGAGCGGTTCACCACCTTCCACGTCTCCAAATGCCACGAAATTTTGTAAATAGGTAGGCTTGGATGTTAGGAATCCGTGGCAGTAAACAAAACCTCAAGAACCGGTCTAAAAGTTGATGAACTGGTTCACACAATGACTGGTCCGCAAGCTGAAAAACTGGAAATTCTAGGTTTTTCAACTTTTCAATCATTGTTAAGGTTCCCCATAACATCCAATTGTTATGTCTTGAGTTAAACCAGTGTGAACATCACCATAGCATCATTATGCCTCAAAGTGAACAATGAGAAGCAATCTAGGCCAACATCTTATGTATCATTCTTGTATAATCACTCACAGACATTGTAATGTCTTACTTAGTGAACAACGACTTAGTATCTTGTTTATAAGCTAGTCTCTACATTTCATTGTCTTTAGCGTAAGAGGGTGTTGCTCCTAATCTTTGCTAAAAAATAGGCTTTACAAAATGAGTAACGAGCATGGCCAATGAGAGATCATGGGAGGTTATTTTGCGTCATATTTGCTTATGAAAACATGAGTAGTGCCTCCATTGTATAGGAGGATGACGTGAATGGCTTTAATGTCATCCATAGGCCGTGAGCAATGCTCATGGCTCTACAAAGTTGTATTTGGGTGATCTTTGATCTCAATAGTTATTTTGCTCAAAAGAAAGGATGTTCGTGAGAGTCTTTACTCTTTAGTATACGGATCATCAAAACACGTCTAAAATTGTCCCGAACGATTTATGTTAAAGCCTACATGAGTCGATATCTCAATTCTCATCATTGGTGACAATTACCGATTTAATTAACCGAATCTTAGTGACTCATGAATGTTGCGCATTCATTATAGTGATACATAAGAAATTCTCATTAATTCTCACAATGTGTTTCCAGGTGATAAACGTTAGCGTGAATATCATTAAGTCATAGCACGGTTCGATTACTTCCTTATGCATAAAAAGCATGTGTGACTTGAATCATAACGCCATTAGGCATTGGAGCTTGAGCATTAATCCGGTCTTTGATTATTTGTGATGATTTAGTCATCGTAGTCACAACGGATTTATAAAGAACTAAATCTATGAATAGTTGTCTATTCTTTGCAATGAGCTAAGCACAATCTCGCTACAACACATTCATATACCAGAATGTAGAGACAACAGTCTTATGTCAAGACATAGAAACCGAAATATGTTAACAATTTCGATGAAGATTGAAAAAAGATATTGGAATCTTTTAGAGTGTATTATATGACGTGTAAATACTACATAGATGGACGAAACAAGGCTTAAAACATGTCAAAACTTGGCAAAATTGGTCGTGAGCACTATACAAGGCCCACTGTTGGATCTTGTAGAGAAATAAGAGGATTTTTCAACATCCAATTTTGGATGACATTTAGCGTAACACAATTTTCTTTTTGCAATTATGAATCCGCTCAAGAGTGTAGAAGAGTACTCTTGTTTGTAATGTCTTTACAATTGTATAAGTGTACATTGTGCCACACTTAACATTACAAATCCTCTTTTGATCCAAAACCGATGTGCATTGCGCAACATCATGATGTACCAAGTGTGCATTGCACCACACTTGGTTTAATTATGATGCCCAAGTATGCATTGCGCCATACTTGGTGCGATTTCAGCCTTTATAAACGTCACCTTATAGTAACTAGTGGTCTTTTGTAGTCCAATGTAGTGTCATGTTGTAATGCGATATATTGCATTAACATATAGCTTATGTAGATCGAACCATATGTGCCAGACAAAATCTGAATATATATGCCAACAATTATAACGAGGTCTTGACCATGAATTCAATTCAAAATATAATGACTAATTAAATAACTTTAGTCAAATATGTGAGGTGTAAGCCTTTACAAAATTTGAAAAAATAAACGGATTTGTAGTCACTTAGACTAATAAACCGAACTCATATGCTTCATATCTTCCGCAATATACCTTTTGCTTTTAAAATTTGTAACTGTGAGAATAATGTTCTCATCTTCTTCCATATAGTGAGTTTCTTGTTGCAAGGACTCCATATATATATCTTGTGTACATTAACCATAATATTGGTTTCTTTGCAATTAGTGAACCGATGTAGAACCACATCAATAACATGATTTTTCTTTTATTAGCCCAATCTTTATATGACATGTGGGGTTCGAGGCGTTGTTTCTCCCTCTTTTTTGAACTCGTGACATGAAATTTGTCACTTTTTTTTTATGTCAAATTTAGGACTCATGTTTCGGTCAAATATTTCAACAACAAGATGGAAGATTGATTATTATCGATATACAATAATTAATTCCAAGTATTGAATTTGGTCAAGACCAAGGTTTATGACAACTCAATTCGATATAAACCGTGACAAATTCCGTCACAAATCGATATTAACCGCTACAATTTCTGTCGCAAATCGATGTTTGTCCTTTTATTAACCATGACAATATTTCTTCGTAATACCGTGACTTATCAAACCGTCACAAATTTCAACTTTGATATGAGGGGTCCCAATCCCTCAATATCGTCCCACGTTATAAAGAAAGGTGGGATGTAGAAGAAGGCTACGAAGCCCGACTATGAAATTAAAATTCAAAAACGGCAACTTTTATAAAAATTTACGTGCTAGTTTGCCGTGTAAGAGAAGTTGCCCTTATAATTTTCATGCTTACTTCCTGCATACTCTCACAATTCCATAGCGATCCATCGTGTGAAAAATTTTATGAAAAATATAAACATACTAGAAAGATACCCGTGCGTTGCTACAAGATTTCTTGTCAACAAAATTTGTATTCTACATAACGGAATAGGCAGAAATTTAAGAATATGGTTACTGAAAATAGTTCATTCTAAGGAATCAAAAGTAGAGCCATTATCGTTTCATGTTCAGTTAAAATGATGAATCAATATGTTGTTTCACTCTATACATGTATGAAAAAAAATTGGAGTTTCAGAGTAATACTACCTAGTTGAGTTTAACTAACCTATATACATCTATACATGATGCAAGCCTAAATCCAAATCCAATGACATATGCTCATTTTTTACTTCTCTATGCCCATCATAAAGTATGTATCCATAATGCTAGTCTACCTTTTTACCTGCACATATGCTGATAGCCAGGTAAATACATTATACTAGAAGTTTAGCAGCGTTGATCACTATAAATCATATATTACTGGAAGCCAATACATGTTTTGAGGTGACTATGACATATCTTCATTAAAGCCAGTGCACCACCATTAACTCAAATGCAAAGTATATTGTATTGCGTAAGCTATTCAAACCCAACAAAACAAAGAGCAATAATCCCATTTTACTATATATTTTTAATGTTTGTCACAAACCACACCAAAGAGTAAACCATATATGTGGCAAGAAACATTACTACTCTAGGACACAGGCCCTTTTGTTATATATTTTAATTTCTTGATATATATGGTATCTACTTTAGCATTTTGACCAAAGCCAGCTAAGTTTACATAAGGAAGTAAAAGAATTAAATGAGGTCTATTAAGGAATTTATATTCATACGTTCAATTATCTACTGTCTCGGTATCTTTAATTATTTGTCATCTCAATACCCCATCTCTATATTGTTCTAAATGTATTTCTCATTCTAGTATTACACCTTTAAGATTTAAAATTCTATGATAACTTATAATCCCCATAGTCCCGGTCTATCTATGAAATTATGAACTTTATCAAAAAGTCCTTCAAGTTCTAGCAGAACCCAATCTTTTGCTTATCGCAAAATACAAGAGACTTCAATTAAAAATCAATGGAAACCCTACATATCTATATATAAAAGAAGGAAACATAAGAAAAGACTAATAAAAATACATATATACCAAAGAAAGTCAAGCAACCACAAAAGCAACAAAACTAAGACCAATAGTTAGTAAGACTCCACATTTTGTTTCATTTTGAATAATCAAACTCCACATAAATCTCAAAACCGATAATTTCCTACAATAAACATACATAAAGACTTTATCTCTATTTTATTTGCAGTATTCAGATCTCTCTGCAAGAGTTCTTATGACCATCTTTGGATTGTTGCAATTTTTCTCAAGAATTTGATGAGTTAGTATTGTATTTATTTTCCAGTTTTGTATTTATTTTTGCAAGATATCAAACAAATTCATAAACATTTTCAATGGAGATAAAAACTATCAAATGCCATATCCACAACTTCTTGCTTCTATTTTAACAAAAAAAAAAAATCTAATACTATTTCTAATGGCTGGTCAAAAAACACTCAAGTCTGAGTTATGTCTGAATATCCCCTAAATTCAAATTATGGTGAGATCTTCTTATCAACTTGAGGACCTTAGGTAACTACAAACGAAAATTCCTGGTAAGATCTTTTTATCATTATAAAAGTGAAAATTATAAAAGTCTCAATTGTGTAAACATCTTCTACAATTAAAAAAAAAACCCAACACCCAGGCCCAACACTGTTCACGTGAACAGTATTCATGAACAGTCTATGAACAGTGTACGGAAAATAGATATATGTTAAATTGGTTTTTGTGTATTTACTATTTTAAATTGGACGACATCAATTCTGGTGAAAACTCTAAGCTGAAATTCAATATTGTAGCATCTCAGTGGGGATTTCAAAGAAAAAAAAAACAAATACTACTTAGCTATGTAAAGCAGATAAACATAAACATGACCGAAAGATCATCATCAAATGAAAAATCTAGAGAAAAGCAAGAACAAAATGATATAGATAAATCTAATAATTTACAGTTGTCACGAAGCAAATAGTAATCGAAATGTGATAAGACGCTAATCTTTTAGATCTCCCATTTGAAGCTGCTTACATTATGACTCTCCACATTGACAACAATAAAATTCCTCTTCAAATCACAGAGCTTTCCCAAAAACACCAACATGTAATTATAGACACATATTAGCTGTTTATATACATTCTCACGTACCCAAAGTTTATCTATTGAACTGAGAATTTAAAAGCAAACAATATAATCCTAACTAAAAACAGGAAGTAAGAAGCCAAAGACCCAATTCCTTTTGGTTAAAATGAAAACATGACCAAAACACATCCAAAAGATATTGAATACTCACCATATTTAAACCCCATACTTCGCTATATTTAAATCTAGTTTATCATTCATCTTCATGAAAATCAAAGATAAATAGTGACAAAAAAGAGAACATTAGTATAAAGAGAGGAAAAAAAAAGACATCATTATGCAAAATTTTGATGTTTTAGTCTTAACGCTCATTGACCAAATTCAATAGAATGAGCAGACTTAATTACGTCTTAATCAATGTTAGATCAAACCCAGTCCAAAAAAAATTCAGATGAAGAAACACACTGTAACAGTAATTAGGAACAGTGCTGTGAACAATAATTTTAGTTATGTGAACAGTAATCAACAAATATATATATAGTAAATGGTTAGTCATATTCACCATATATATAAACAGTAAAACAAATTAAATAGTTACTGCTGTAAATAAAATAAACTGTTTTTACTTGTGGGGTAAAAACATTTTACCCAGAGGGGCAAATTTACTGTTTTGCCCCTCGTACTAGTTTTGGATCAGGTGAGAATCCGGGTCGAGCAGATTCGGGTTGGATATAGTCTACATCAGTGGTTGGGGGCGGACGTGGTGCCGGGCCGGCGACGTCGAGAGACGGGAGGTGTAGCACTGAAGTGTGGCTGGGATAGGGCTCGTGGACGGAGGTGGAGACTTGTTGGAGTAGATGCGCGTTGGGCTAGGGCTCGACTGGGGTTGGGCAGGCGCGGCTCGACTGAGTTGCAGGTCCGATCTTGATCGTGGGGTGGCAGCCGGGCACGGTATGGGTTAGGTGCCAAGGATCATCGATGGCGCTGGTCTGTCGTCGATGCTGCTAGGTGGAGGGGAGGTGCGCCGGAGGTGGCTACAAGGCAGGGGGTTGCTAGATCTGGGTTTTTTTTTTTTTTTCTTTTGAAGGTTTCGTTATCAAGCTCGAGTTAGAGTGTGCTGATAACGTGTTGAAGGAGAAAAGATAACGAGAATAATGGTCTACTCATTCATTGATAGAAATGTCTATTTATAAGCATTACATAGAGTCTCCCGAAAGATCTAGAAGTTCTATCAACTGTAATCTATTCTTAGGAAACCGGATTAACCAATCATATGTGTATTATGGCAAGACACATAATAGAAGGGCGGAAACATAATTTTCTTAAACAATTATGTCATTTTTGGGTAAAAATACAATCTTATCCTTTCATATCCAATGACTCTAGATTATTTTGTTTTTATTCTATGAAAAGATGTTTTTAAAGCTATTTTTTTCATTACTCATGCTTAAATTTAAATGTGAAATATATATATATATATAATTATACTCAGTTTGAAAATATGAATTTATTTGAATATATACACACACACACATACATACATAATTTTTCCAAGGAGAAAATTATACATATATATATATGTATCTATATATTTGTTTATATATAGTAAATTCGATAGAGAATTTTTTTTTTCTTTTTTAAAATTCGATGGAGAATATATATATATATATTATATATAAAGTAAAAAGAAAAAATAATGGTGAATTAGGAAGTCTAAAACTATTTGATTCACAAAGATAATTTTTTTATTAAATATCGTAATTGTGACCCTTCTAATGAATTATTATAATATTTGACTCCATAAAGAAATGTATTTAATTTAGTTCATGTAAGGCAACTAAATCAACTACATAAAAATGGTAACAAAATCATCTTGATGAAAATAAACAATATTTGGTATAATTATTCGTTAATTTGGTGTGATTATTAATTAGATCATTATTAATATATTTGGTATAGGGTACCTATATAGGCATGTCTGTATTAAGAGGATATGCAAACATTCATATTAGCATACGTACTGCCAAGTAGAGGGGAGGAGTACAAAAATGGCCTAAACTTGCAAAGTAGTTAACACATGAGACTTTAAAATGATGAAATTAATACAGGAGACATTTAATACGTATAATGTATTCTGTACGTTTTAGTGCGAATATGTCATTAGGGAAAGTCTCCGATGAACTTATACTTAACTCATTATTAACTACCTAATATATTTAATCTTTAAACCCTAAACTCTAAACTCTTATCCCTAAACCTTAAACCCTAAACCCTTAACTCTTATCCCTAAACCCCAAACTTATTTATTCCATTTTAGTGTGAATACGATATTAAGCTAGGAAACGTCCTCAGGGAACTTGCAGGTAGCACATAGTAATTAGCTACTTAGTACTTATTTCTTTTATTTTAGTGTGAATATTCCACTAAAGAAAGTTTTATAGTAAACTTTACTAGCTCAATGTTAGCTACTTAGTACTTATTTGTTTAGTGATATCATTACGTACTAGCTCATCATTGGCTAATTATAACTTATATTTATCACTTTAAATCTCGATCAATGTGAATAATGACTTCTATTTGAATATGAACTTCAATGTGTATAATGACTTCTATTTCAATGTGAATATGTCATTTCGGAAAGGTTCCAAGTGAAAATTACTAGCTTATTATCGGCTACTTATAACTTATTTGTTACTATAAGACATGTTTAGGACTTTAAATTTCAATGTGAATGACGACTTCAAATTTTAATGTAAATAATGTCTTCTATTTCAATGTGAAATTCAATGTGAACATGCTATTTGGGAAAAGTTCCAAGTGAATATTACTAGGTACTTGTAACTTATTTGTTACTATGTAACATGTTTATGACTTTGAATTTCAATGTGAATAATGACTTTTATTTCAATGTGAATATTCTATTAGGGAAAAGTTCCAAGGGAAAATTATTAGTTCATTATTGACTACTTAGTACTTGTTTGTTACTATAAGATATGTTCCTGACTTCAAATCGCTCTATCAAAGATGGCTTCTTTTTCAATGTTATTGAAATCATAATTGAATACCTAGTATGTATTTATTGGTGTAGAACAGTATGTTAGTTTATGTTAATGTGGATGATGACTTATATTTTAAACATTCCTTAAATAAAGTATCACTTCACACTTAACATACCTATTCAATCACTATATCTCATACCTATTCAATGAAGTTCATCTCTTGACCAAAAAAATCTCATGTCTGACGTAAACTTATTATAATTTAAATGAACAAGAAAAATAATTCAGAGTATGGTGATCAAGTTACATAAATCAACATTTTTAAATCAATATCATAAATGAAAATTTTAAACATTCATAAAAAGTCAATTTATTAGTGGGGAACTTCTTACCTCTTGAATCACAATATTTCATGAGCTACCGAATATGAATGTTAAATTTTCTTTCCAATTTACGAATTTAATTTAAGTTTTGATTTTTCTGATTACCTTATTATAAGGAGGATTAATTTATAAATAGCAATATGTATACTAATATGAATGTTTACATATCCTCTTAATACAGACATGCTTATATAGGTAGCCTATACCAAATATATGACGTGCTCGTTACCGGGCGCGTAATTTAAAAACTCTTTTAGTATTGACAAATAGGGTTCGATCAATCCAGAGACTTAAAGGGCGCTCATGCAGTCACGGTTACATTAAAGAGTCAGTAACAATAAGTATTTACAAGTATTCATTTACAACTATACACATGGTACAAGGTAAATAGGAGGGGTTTGAGAGTTTGGTTCTAATATTCCTACTAAAAGATAAAGATAACAACTAAACTAATACATACAAGTGATCATATTCAACACACATCAACCAGCAATTCCAAAATCAAACAAACAAGTATCAACATGTCTCAAGCATATAATCAATTCCATTGCCAAATGATATCAAAAACAAACTCGAAACACAAACCTACGAGGTCATGCATTCCTTTAATCCTACTTAGTTTATCTCCCAGCACAGAACGTCTAGAACTGAGAATATTTCATGCGAAGGCTGCGATCGATACTCAGTGTCGACTTAGAGTACTCATCTACACTAAACATGAATCATTAATATCTAAAGAATTCTGAGTTTGAACATGCCTAAGTTACAGGCGCTGCCCAACCTGTAAGCATGTAACACATAGTCTCGGTTATTATTACATAACCTTTACTACTTGGATCTCTGCCTAAAACTATTAGGTGAATTAGTTCAGAGACCTAGCAACACTAACCTGCAGAATTAGAGTTTTGGTGAAAACAAAACTATGCATTTAATGGATCAACAAGGCAACAAAATAGAACATACAATATCATAGACAAGTCGAACACATGCTTAAATTATTCTGAAAATTCTCAATTTCGGATCCAAAGCATCCATCCAATCTTAAAGATGAAATTCATAACTTCAATCCAAAAACCAAAACAAAAACGCAGAAAGCAGTAAGTACTAGACATTGTTTACACTTTTATTGGTTCTGCGAAGGTCTTCCAAGACGGTGGAGTGAAAGCAGACGCCTAGAGGACTTCAGAGCTTCTTGGAACGTCCTAAGGAGCACCGGCTTCTTGCTTCTTGGCTTGGGGACGCACGGCAAAGGAAAAGATAAGGAGAACGTTGTTTACTGATTTTCTGTGCGAATGAAGAGATGCCTCACAACGTTGCTCCTTTTATACTGTCTTGGCCGAACCCTAGCTATCCTCCTAGCCCTTGATTAATTTCTGATCCAATGGTGGTGAATTATTACTTTAAATCTTGATTTAGAATTCCCTAGAATTCTCTGGAATGTCTGGTGCAGTAATTCATTGCATGGGACTTGAATAGAGGCCAGGTACGTTTCTTGTTCTCCAAAAGAAATCACAGCAGTGAAAACCTTCCTTCTCCTGCCTTCAATTAGACCTTTGATGAAAATCCTTGATTTTTCTTCCATTCCTGGTGCACAATTAGGGTTCCTGAAAGAGAAATAAAGTCAGATAAATAAGGTAGGGTGGATAGAATTTAAATGACGAAATTAAGGAAAGAATCCCTTAATTTCTGATTTATATTAGCACACATAAATCCTTGATTACTGCATAATTCGTCCTCCTTCTTTTATACACTTTCACAGATTTCTATTTCAAGTTGGATTAGGTTTCCTGACTTCAAATGGTTTCCCCGACTCATAAGAAAAGAAAGTTTCCTAAACATTTTAGGAAAGTCAAAATAGGAAAGATTCAAAAGTAGTAAGTTTCCTAAATCAAAATAAGAAAGTTTCTTAAAATGAAATAGGCAACTTTCCCTTTTCAAAACAGGAAAGTTTCCTAAACGACTTATCCTCAGATTTTGCGACTTAATGAGACTCCTTAATGCACCAGGAATCCTCCTTTGATTAGGATTTCTCTTAAATTGCCGGTTTTAGCTTCCTTTTCTGCTTTTCTGCTCTTTTGCCTTCACAGTAACAAAACATGTTAGAAATGGCTTTATTATGAAAATATCATAGCTAAATAGGGCAGGAAACACATTATAAACATAGCACTTTGTGCTCGTATCAATATAGTTTATTAATAATGATCTAATTAATAATCACACCAAATTAACGAATAATTATACCAAATATTGTTTTTTGTTTTCATCAAGATCATTTAGTTAACTTTTTTAATCGAGTTGATTTAGTTGAACTAAATTAAATGCATTTCTTTATGGAGTCAAATATTATAATAATTCATTAGATTTAGTGTCTCAATTACGATATTAATAAAAAAAATCATCTTTGTGAATCAAATAGTTTTAAACTTCTTAATTCACCATTATTTTTTCTTTTTACTTTATATATGGGGAAAATTCTCATCTACCTTAATTTTATGGAATTTTTTCCCACCAAAAAAATAAGAAATTAAAATTCCCATCAACCCTAAGACGCTTTAGAGAATTTTCCCATTAACAGAATTTTTAACTTTTTCTGTTTTAAATCCCATCAACCATACTACCCTTGTTTTAAATCTCTTTCCTCTCTTCTATTTCTCTCGTCCATATCTCTCTCTCTCTCCTCTCTCTCTCTCTCTCTCTCTCTCTCCCCCCTCACCAGAGGGGATTCAGACGCCATCAAGGTTAGCGTTGGACGTCGGGAAAGGACGGCGGACGAGGACGATGGTTGGCGGGGCGGTTGGTGATTGAGATCTCGTCGCCGATTGACGGAGGCTTCAATTCGGAGCAGCAAGTCTGTCTGATCAGGCTTCTGTTAAGAGGAGAGAGGAACAATGACGCCACTCCGGCAACGAAAGACGCGGGAGTCACTTCAATTGTAGATGATGATCTTTGATGTGACCACCACCACGATGGCGGTGGATTTGACGGCGTCACCTTGTAGGTCTATTGGATTTTATTTTTTTAAATTGGTCATTTTTATGTATTCTCTGTGTGGTAGTGATAGATGGATGTGATTTTTCTTGAAAATGCATGTATAGCAAAAGACAAACCCAGAAATTGTAATTAATAAAATTCTCAGTTGTGCTTTTATGATATTGATCTTCTTTTTTATATGCCTTCTGAGTTTTCTTGTTGTTTTGTGATCATTTCTCCTGGAGAATTTATTTCGATGATCATTGTCTTAACGAGCTTGGGAATAATTTGTAGTTGTAGCATTAACAAATGATTATGCTACTATGGTTATGTTTTATGGTTGTTATGTTTTATGGTTGTTATGATTTTATCTACTATAACTCTCCAACTACCCCTAACAGACCCTCCTACTCTCCCATTTTTTATGTATACTGCCCCCAATAGGAGGTCCTACTAACTCCAATAGGTGGTCATACTACCCCCAATAGGGACTTGTTATACGCACACAGTTAAGTTTAACGGTCCTACTGACCTTAATAGGTGGTCATACTGCCCCTAATGGGGACCTATTATAAGTTACTGAAGCACACATTTAAGTTCAAAGGTCCTACTGCCCCCAGTAGGAGGTTCTATTGACCCCAATATGTGGTCATATTGCCCCCAATAGAGACCTGTTATAAGTGACTGAAGCACACAGTTAAATTCAAAAGTCCTACTGATCTTAATAGAACCCCTTACTACCCCCAATAAAACCCCTGACAGAACCCCTACTGCCCCCAATAAAACCCCCGACAGACCCCTACTGACCCTAAGTGGTCATACTGACCCTAATAGGAGGTCTTACTGACCCTAAATGGTCCTACTGATCCCATAGATGGTCCTACTAACCCCAATATAAGGTCCTACTGACCCCAATAGGTGGTCATACTGACCTCAATATGTAGACATATTGTTCCTAATAAGGACATGTTATAAGTGACTGAAGCACACAGTTAAGTTCAAGGGTCATACTGCCCCTAATAAGAGGTCCTATTGACCCCAATAGGTGGTCATACTGCCCCCAATAGATCCTTCGACATACCCCCTACTGCCCCCAATAGACCTTTTGACAAACTCCCTATTGCCTCGAGTAGACCCCCTACTGTCCTCAATAGACACCCTATTGTCGGAATCTGGTCAACGGCCTCCGAAAAAACTTCATATTGCTCCCAATAGACGCCTTACTGCCCCCAATAGACCTCTTATTGCCCCCAATAGACACCTTATAGCTGGAATCCTGTCAACGGCCCTCGGAGTCCCGTTAACGGTCCCCGAAGCCCGGTTAACAGTCGTCGGAATTCGGTCAATGACCCCCGAGTCCGATCAACGGTTCCCGGAGTCCGGTCAACAATGACTGAAGTTCGGTCAACGGCCCCCGGAGCCTGGTCAATGTCATTGGTCGTGGGAATCCGGTTATAAAAACTTTGTTTTATAATAGACTTTTATAATGGTCTATTGTACTTTATTTAATTCATTAAGGATATAATTGTTTTTATGCTGTTTAAGTTGACTCTTGAGAATTTTAAAATCTGATTTTGTTAGTAGGAATAAAGTTATCAAAATTAGAGCTAGTGGGCATTGTCTTTTATATATATATATATATGTATTCTCCATCGAACTTTAAAAAAGAAATAAAAAAAAGAAACTCTCTATCGAATTTATATTGGACGAACTATATATAAAAAAATATATAGATACATATATATATGTGTAATTTTCTCCGTGGAAAAATTATGTATGCATATATATATCTATACATGTGTGTGTGTGTATATATTCAAATGAGTTCATATTTTCGAACTGAGTATAATTATATATATATATATATTTCACATTTTAAATTTAAGCACGAGTAATGAAAAAAACGGTTTCAAAAACATCTTTTCATAGAATAAAAACAAAATAATCTAGAGTTATTGGATATGAAAATATAAAATTGTATTTTTACCCAAAAATGACATAACCATGATTTTTTTATTTGATAATGTGGATAAGTGACTTGACATGTCACCTAGGATTAAAGACATAAATCATAAGCCTTAATAAGGCCTAGAAACATTTTCCTAAATTTTTCTTCCTAGTTTTAGATAGATAATCACTGGCGTTTCTTTCAAGTAGTAGAGATTTCTGTTTTGAAATTTCAATTTTACATTATTTTGAAATAAGTAAAAAAAATAAAACTGATGAAGGATAAAGTGTAGAGACAAAGAGATAGCAAGAGAATCATCATCTTATTCATTGATAGGTGCCCTTTATATAGGGAATTACACAATACCAATATGGTAAGGATATGAATACATAGATCTAGTCTAACTACATATCCTATTGGCATAAGGCAAAGACACACATAAAGAATATCTAGAAAGATACAGAATATCCTAGAACACTCTCCTTGTGCCGTGCGCTGATATGCCGATGGTGCTAATCTGTTGCCTCGTCAAAAACCTCTTTAAGTCATAAAAACCTTGTGGGAGAAAAACTGAACCTTGATCGTAGGAGAAAAAGAGTACAACGCACCTTTCACATTTGATAGTGACATGTATGTATGTGCTAGACTCCCCCTGAAGTTCGCACCTCCCCCTGATCTTTACATCAATCATAGGACTATTCCTGATTCTTACTAATCACGGAAGTTTCAACAACTTAGCATGTCAATGCTCTTTAACATGTCTTCAAATGTGGCATTGGGCAATGATTAACTAAATCATTCCGTATTGTCCTCAAATGATCTTTTACACTTAGATCTTGAGGAGAAGGCCGCTTGTGAACTCAAAACATAAGTTCGTACAGGAAATCAGATTTCCGCGCAGCATGACCTTCAGTTATTAGAACAGTCGTAACTTCCTCTAGGAAATACATATGAACAAACCGTAAATGGCTTTAGAAACTAGACTCGTTTAGCTTTCCAACCGTATATTACACACATTCTGGTTCGTCAGGAACTATTCACAAAGTCCTGTCGAAGTTGACTGTTTTGCCAAAATCAGATTCTTGGACAGATTCGTCCTACTTTACGAAAACGGCCATAACACACTCAATATGATAGGTATGATCAAATGGTTGGTGTCCCTGGAAATTAGACACATAGGCCCTTTCAATGGTACCAATTTCACCATTTTCCAGTGAGTGAGATTTCCTGTAGATCCCATGGAAGTTGACCTACAAAACTTGGCAGATTCTGATTTCACTTTTGATGTGTCTTTCTTATGTAGGGATAGAATAAGCCTCAACCTTTGATACCATTAAGTATTGAAAAAGGAGTTACTGTCATTACATTGGCATTGCGTGAGCGTATAGCTACACTTAGCTTTACAGCATTTCATAGCGAATGAGATGTCAAGTCTTTCGTATTGTGTTGAGTACATTGATGCGTCTTATTGTACTTAGATGGGAACTCCATCTCTTAACACATATTTGTCATCTTGCTTTAGACAAAACAACGGATCTCTCTTTAGAACAAAGACTTGACTAATCGTGGGAGTATATGTAGGTCTCACTAGTTATAAAGCACCTAAGCCGATTGATGATAAATCATCATCAATACAGTCATCGAGTGCCTTATCGAGACCATGTCTTCCCAAGATCTTTTTCTTCAGATGTTGATATATATTAGCATCTCTTGATCCATCAAGAGTCCATGTAAATCTGGAATGAACACGCAAAGGCATAATTCACCATATCCCTTCCAAATCAAGTAAAGTCCATGTGCGTTTCAATACATTTAGCAAACGCATGCTCCTGTGGTCTGGACCCACTTGATTCAGATGAATGAAGTCCGTTTAAGATCTTCATGTATATCTCTGATCCCATAGAGATGTTATTATGACCACATTCATAGGGTGCATGTTCAGTTATTCGAAAACTACCAAACTGACAAAGTAGTGGAGTTCAATGACATCCATTACGAGAGCATATCTCATCGTAGTCGATCTCAGTGCGTATAAGTGAGAGACCTTGCGCCATAAGGTGAGTCTAAGCTCTTGTTCTCACTACGCTATCTAACAAATGTATAGTTGATAGGGTTTAGCTTGCGGTGTCGGCATCACCTGCCTAAGGACCTATCTCTTTGTTAATGCTGGATCGCATCTTTCCATTTGGCCAATCAACTAAGTTGATATCCATCAACGAAGGGTGGTTCGATAGTAAACTCATTATCTCACGTCCTCATGTACACTAGTGTAATACTTGTAGAGATCTCTATATAGATTGGATTTGACATTGAAGCGTCCCCTAATGATAATCACAATTCAGACTTCATGAGACGGATTTGAGTATCACTGATCAATGGATCAGGTTATGCCAAGCTCACTTTCTTTCTAATGCGAGAAAATATCGAACCTAAGGGCCTCCCTCCTTTTAGGGAGCCACACGGCCTTGTGACACCAATTTTTCCGCTATATGGCGTCACCATATCACCATCCATGGTGATGGCATCAAGACCAACTCTTTTTGGTCGCGCCATGTCCTCTTAATAGGACATCAATCCTTGCAGACATATTTGCAGCATGTGATCTCGTCACTTTAACACTTTAAGAATTTGGGATCAAGATGAGACTTAGTGGAGACAAACCACGACAATTCGTGTCGTTCCACTTGAACACTTGTGTTCTTATCTCCCCCTAATGGCGGGAATATTGTCTCATCAAAGTGACAATCCGCAATTTAGCGGTGAATGAGATTGTCTGACAAGGTTTCTACATATGCGGATCATAGGTGGAGGTTCATATCCAACCTAAATACTTTTTCATCTCAAATTACCCATCATTGTACGCAGTGGCAATGTGATTTGGCACCTAGAAATAACATCTAGTGGAGCTCAAGGATTGAAGATCCGTTTCAATCTTGCTGAGCTTAAGGATTGCAATTTCGTGTCAATCCTGGTACACAGTCACAAGCTGTAGGACAACAATATTCAATGATGGTGGGTTGTAGATGAATAGTAAAGCTGTATGCAAATATTGCATAGCCCCAAGACGCAATAGAAAGATTGGTGCGCATCAATAATGTTCGAGCGACAAGCTAAAATTGCTTAGTCGTAGCCTCGGTGAGACCGTATTGCGTGTGAACATGGGGTACATGACACTTCAACTTACATCCCGATAAACTTCTTTAAAGAATGAGTAGTGAGCCCGTAGAAGTATAAGCAGCATAAGCAGTAGATAATAGTGTAATACGTGACCAGTGTGTTAACACTTCAACCAACACCATAAAGCATAAAAAGGTGTCCACAAGTTGGTTGTATCTATCTACATAGTTTGATGTAAGAATAGAATGTTCACTTTTGTGTCATTGAGCATAGGAGGGCCTCACTCCTAATTTAGCTAAGAATAGGCTTTCAAAACGAGCAATGAGCATTGCAGGGGGCCAATGCAACATCGAGGAAAGGCCGGTGCACCTCAATTGCTTGAGGAATTGACCGGACGACCTCTAGGAAGTTAGAGTCGTGTTCGGGTGACGTCAATGTCCCCCGGGTCACCACCATGCTTCATGGTGATGCTAGATCTCGAATGTCTTCATTTTGAGCGGAAGAATGGATGTCCATAAGAATTTCTAAAATTTGGACCATTATATCTCTTCCAGGATGACCTTAATTGGTCAAAACCAAAGCTTATATGAGTCAATGTCTCAAATATCATGTTTGGCGACAACATGGGATTCGATATTCGAATCATAGTGACATACAATCTACTAGATTAACTCATAAACTTCTCTAAGATGCATTTCAGTTTGCATTCATGAGAAGATATACACAAAAGAATTCTTGTTCATTCTCACAATGTGTTTTCAAATGAAAACCATTAGCAGGAATGTCTTTAAAACTTAACATGGTTCCTTAGAATGTTGTGGATAGTTCCACTATCTGCGAAGCACTCAATGTCTCTATGAGACATATCTACTATGAGACATATCTACAAGGAGTATAGGCGAGTTAATAGTTCAACTTGAACCATTTAGAAGGATTGAAAGAAGCTACGAAAAGCTGCAATCCCGAGAGTGCATAAAAATTTCCGTGAAGAATGAGCTTTCCGCACTAAAATATCCATAACTTCTTCGTTAAAATAGATAAGGACAAACCCGAAAAGTTTTGAAATCTAGACTCGTAGAGCTTTCCAATGATATAAAGCTTACTGTCTGGTTCGTCCCGAGCTGTTCACAAAACTCAAACGAAGTTGACTTTCCAGAAGGGACAGATTGCTGTTTTTCGTAGAATTGGCATGTGCGAAGCTGTGAAGCTTGCAGGCGGCGTGTAGGCTTTTGTCTTAGCCAAAAGTGACATGTGTATGATCAAAACCAAGTCCTTTTGGTCGTTCTAAGGTCATAAACTCCATGACTAGTTAGCAAAAGCTCCCTGACATGAACATAAACTAACTCAGAGGACCTAGAGGATTCGATCATGATGATAATTTTCCAGCTTTGATAAGTCTTCAACGTCTCTTGCAAGACGGCAACTGGTTTAATAGCGTAGGGGGATCCAAAATCAAAAGCTTTCGGTAACTCCAAGTCAGTATGACCAGGCATGTCCGTGGAGGGTCGGTAGTGCAAGGCACACTTAAAACCACTATCTCTTAATTTCGGACAATTCTAAGATCATACTGAGCTTGGATGAGCCTAGTTGAACAATTGATGATGAAAAATCCGCTATAGGGTAGAAGACTTAACCGGAAACACGTGGGCGATCCTCTTTGAGGATGCAGTGCCATGAGTCACCTTCAAAGGAAGGGACCAAAAACGGCACAATATGCCATGTTTTTAAGGACGATGTAAGTGTACATCTTGATTGTAAATCAATATGAATCATAAGAGGAGAATATTGTTTCACTGAAAAAAATTCTCAAGGCATTCATATTACTAATGTGAGTACATCGAGGTCTCAAATAGACGAAGGACGTTGATACAACGCCTTAGTACATATAGCTTGAAACGAAAATCAATGTCTAGCCGATGACGTCAAAGTCATGGGTAGCTAGAGCAGGATCCGAATCTTTGATATTCGCGATCATGAGAATGACGTTCTTATCCTCATATTGATTTTCCAGACATTTTTGTATGCATTCACAATTTAAAGAAGCTTGACAATCTTGAACCAGTGATCCGAAGATCCACAACGGTTGCATTGTCATGAGCTGACGTGAGTAGTTTTGACAAAATGGTGTCTAGACCGGGAGTGTCGCTATTAGAGCCGGCGACCCCTCCCCCTTTTCTAGACATCGGCACGATGTTTTCTACCGTTGTCATGACCCATATTGTTGTCCCTACATTAGGGGATAATCCCAAATAAGTTTATCACATTAGCATATATACAATTTCCGTTTGTATGATCAAAATCAAGTCTCGTTGGTAATTCCACACCAACTTAGAGGACCTAGAGAACTTGATGATGATCGAATCCGCTAAAGATTATGGATCATGATGCCACAAAAGATCATCGACAATATGTAGTCAATTAAGGTGGTAAGCAATCCACTTGACTAATAATCAACAATTCACAAAAGATTATGGAGTTATATGAACGTTTCGAGAAACGCTCCATGAGTGCATTCCACAGTACTTTGTGGTCATTACTTTTTGCACAGATTGCCATTAAATGCTTTTGTCGATGTGGCGCTTCAAAGACTTTGAGCGCATGAGATGTGAAATCTCGGCATCTAGGCTTGTTAGCCTGGGGGTCAAAACATGTGGTTTAATCATTTCCAATGAAAGGTTCCACAAATACCAAGCGAAGATCCGCCTTAGGCATCTAGTACGTCAAAACTTAAAGGAGCAGAATGTTACATTGCTCTTGCATACAAAACCAAGCTGTTATGAGACTCGATAGAGGTCACAAACAATGCTTTTAATGGTTTGTCCTTCTGATTGATCATACACAATCTGAAAAAGCCGCGAATTGATCAAACACAATTCAGAAAAAGGCCTCGGATTGATCAAACACAATCCGGTGATAGGTCGGGGTTGATCATACACAACCTGGACAAGGAAACAAGAGTGATCAAACACACTTTTAACCCGCGAATAAAATTCTGGGATTTTTGATACCTGCAAATACACCGACCCAAGCATAGAATGGAGTAGAAGAAGGAGAGAAAACACTTTATCTCCCCCGAGGTTATTGAACTTGGAAGAGTTTTAGAGTTGTAAAATAAACATACCGTAAACACTTGGATGCTTAATCGGATGAAAAGAAAGCAGCGGAGCGGACTGCGGCGGCGGCGGCCGAGAGAGAGAAACAACGTTTTGCCCACTTATACTTCGAATTTAGGGCTGAAAATTTGACAGTAGGAGCAGCTCTGGATGAGGAAGGTGCTGTCAAAAATTCAGGTTGATCGGAGCAAGGGAAAGTGGTGAACCGGTGGTCGGTAGCGGCGGTGGTCTAGATCTTCCGACGGCCGGTTCGGAGACTTTCCGGCCGGTTCTCAGGGTGAGGCCAGCGGCGTTGGATCTGGGAGGGAGAGAGCTTTCTGGGGATATAAAATTCCGGCAGAGGGCAGTCAGAATTTTAGTCGAAAATCAAGAAAAACAAGGCTGCCCGATTTTAGGGTTGGAAAACAAATGGTGGGTTATTTGACTCTAGGGTTAGAACAAGTGCATGATAATGTGATGAAGGATAAAGTGTAGAGACAAAGAGATAGCAAGAGAATTATCATCTTATTCATTGATAGGTGTCATTTATATAGGGAATTACAAATACCAATATAGTAAGGATATGAATACATAGATCTAGTCTAACTACATATCCTATTGGCATAAGACCAAAGCACACATAAAAAATATCTAGAAAGATACAAAATATCCTAAAACAAAAACATATTTATTGGAGAAAAATAGTAGAGATTTCTGTTAACGGTAGGATAGATTTTGTGATTCTGTGATCCAAAACTCCCAATGTACGACCGTTGTAATAAAGACGAGGGATGAGCACAAAATTAATGGAGAGGGGAAGAAAACAGAGGTACCAACCGCAAGGAACCAACCGTGTAATAAGTATCTTCTTCTGCCCAAATAGTCTTCCCATTTAAGTAAAGTTAGTTGAAGATGGCCACACACACAGACACATTGAGTGACAAAGTGGCCAACCTCTCTCTGTCTTTCTTCGTCATCATGATTCATGATCATCCAACATCCTCAGCTAGCTTAAACTAAAATTATAAATCCCACTAAAGGTGAAAGGTGGTTGATAAAGAAGAAAAGCAAATTCATACAAGCAAGAACCAGATTCAAAGTTGTAGAGCGAGAGAGAGAGAGAAAGGGTCTGTCATAAACAACCATTTTCGTCTTGTAAAGGTGTGTGGAAAAGAAGCATGCGGTTGTATAACAAGGAAAGCTGGTAGACTAAGGGGAAGCTTACCCTTCTCTTCTCTTCTCTTCTCCGTTGCAGCTTTTCCAAGGGTCTTTGGAAGCTTGGATGGTCTCAATAAGGTACAAATGATCTCACTCTCATATGTTAATTTCCCTTTTGGGTTTTTGCTTCTTTGTCTTCAAGATTGGTAGAAATGATTTGTGATTTTAAGAAGTAGTTTATATAATTTAATTGATATATGGAGCAAAAAGGAGCATATCTATTGATTTCCGGAATTTTTCAGATCAATATATATTTTTTTTCTTGGGATCCCTCTTGTTTTTTTTTCAGTGTCAGATGCTGTTTCCTGGAGTATTATTGTCTTGTTACCGTTAACTTGTACCGAGCTCTCTCTCTCTCTCTCTCTCTCTCTCTCTCTCTCTCTCCGTGTTTTGTGCCTGCAAATTTGTTCTGTGTTTTTGGCCGTTTATTTTTGTTCTCCAGTTGGAAATCCTTTCAAATCCAAATATGGTGGTCAATTATATAAGGATAATTAACATGATACTGGGTGTTTGAATACACCTTTTAGGTTTCATCTGATCTATTTCTAGTACGCTCTCATATCTGTTGTTGGTGTATACAATAAGGGTAATTTTAAGGTCGTTTGGAGCAATTAACAGGCTGGAGTTCCGATTCCATGATTTGTATTCACTATTGTATAGATGTTGAAACTGTAGAAATCTCTCTCTCTGTTTCAGATGACATTTATGAGATTTCCTTGTCCTTACTTCCTTATAGAAGGATTTACTTTTGTTTTTTGGGGTAGTTGACCATCTCTGCCTGTGTTGCCCACTATCCAGTAAGGTTCATTTTGAATTTTTGAATCTTTGATTTGTAGTCAATGGCTAATTGAGACAATTAACCATCCAAAGATATATACATGTGAAAATGCAATATGGATGGCAAATATAGGTCTAATGTCCTAGTTTAAACGGCACGTGTAAGATGATTTTTGCTGTCTAAGAAGCCATCAATCTGGCATGTGAGAAGAGGACTAAAAGCTTCACTTGTTGTTTGCATTTTGTATATACGTCCACCCAGGAAACATAAACACTATGAAATTGTAATTTACAAGCAGCTTTAAAACCCTTAATTGTTTGATTGATTTCCATTTCAGGAACAAACAGGAATGCTAGGAACATGGGAAAGAAAGGGAGTTGGTTTTCTGCCATAAAGAGGGTTTTTTCACCACCCTCCAAGGAGAAGGTAGTCAATGTAAGTAGATTCCTCTCATGCTTCCTTTCATCCTCCAAGTTTTTATTATTTTTATTTTTTTGGCAAGGACTTTCTTCTTCCAAGTGTTTGATGAACTTTTTCTTCCAGAAAATGCAAAATGCATTCTTTGATTTCTTTCTGATTCAAACATAGTGCATACTGTATACTCACACTTGTGTATCATATTGCAGGGTTTGGAGAAGAAAAGTGGAAAAGAAAAGAAGAAGGGAAAACCAAAAAATGGAGAAACCAATTCATTCATTCCCCTGTTCAGAGAACCGAGCAGCATTGAGAAAATTTTTGGGGATTTTGAAAGGGAGCAACATATAATACCTTTCAGACCTCCTATACCTGATGAGCAACGACAATCACCACCTTCAGTTCTTCCGAGAGTTGCTTCTCCAAGGGCTCCTTCTCCAAGGGCAGCTTCTCCAAGAGCCCCTTCTCCAAGGCCTCCTTCTCCAAGACCGCCCTCTCCAAGACCACCCTCTCCAAGAGCTCCGTCTCCTAAGATCGTTCATCACCATAAGGAGATCAGCTACAGGCCGGAACCAACTCTAAGGAACCACCATGCTTCTGCTACTAAAATCCAGGCAGCCTATAGAGGTTATACGGTAAGCCTATATTTTGTACGATTGGAATTCAAGACGATTGAGAAATTTGAGGGTACAGCAATACAGAAAAACCTGATGGCTACTGCTAGTTTAGTTGATAGATTAATCGTTTCTTGTGTTTCTGCTTTTTACTGTGTGCCATATTTACATATTTAACAACTGTATATTTATTCTCGTATCATATAAGTGAAGACTTCTCTAGTCCCAAATCAGTATAATTCGTCCGATGTCCATTCAAGAGTCTTTCATAGTATTAGTATTATTAATTTCTTTATTTTACAATTTTTAATGGAGGAAGAGGATGAAGAAATATAGATAGTGTTCTGTAACAATTCGTCCTAGGATCTGTTCAGTTATTGGTGTTATATACACAAAATGCTGGAGGAAGCCTATGGAACAAAAGTAGAAATAGAGTTTACGGTTTCTTCCATTATTGAATACGCTCTGATGGCATATGAAGTTATTGGTATGATATACACAAAATTCTAGAGGAAGCCTATGGAACAAAAATTTAAATAGAGTTTTACAGTTTCTACTATTCTTGAATATCTGATACCATACGAAGTTATCTTTAGAAAGCCATTTATAGAACTGGTGTACATGATCATGTTTTAGCTTTTTGTAACAATTAATAGTTCTTAGGGGTTCCATTAATATGTGTTTACATTCTAATGTTAATGATTTGACTCAGCTAAGATAATGTGGTACTTGTTGTACAGGCAAGGAGAAGCTTTAGAGCTCTAAAGGGTCTAGTGAGGCTTCAAGGAGTGGTTAAGGGACAGAATGTGAAGCGTCAAACAGCCAATGCCATGAAATACATGCAACTCTTGGTGCGGGTTCAATCTCAGATTCAGTCACGAAGGATCCAGATGTTAGAGAGCCAAGCAAGACGTCAAGTTCAATACAAGAATGACAAGGATGTTGAGAACACATTTGGTAAATGGACCTTGAGCCAGGCAGTAAGTTCATCAATTCTTTTACTGCATTATATATTTTCTTTTTCCTTTGCAATTCTGTATGCTACAGTTCTAATGGACAAACAGAAAACGGATTTGTAAACCTGAAACATAAGATACAATATGGAAAATAAACCCCTAGCAATGGCAAAGCAACTTAACTTCCTGCTAATAAATCCTACGCTACGCGAATTTAGACATGAACACTAGTAATGTAATTGTAAACAGATACTGGTACATAGGCTCCCATTAGTATTCCACTTTTGTTCCATAATCAGATTTGGTTAAGCTGTTCATATTTAACTATCACACTAGGCCATATGCTTCAGACCAAAAAATAAAAAACTTTAAAAGATAAAAATAAAAATAAAAACGTTGATGTGCATGTTACTATTAAGTCTTCTTCCAAACAGACATAGATTAGGGGAAAATGGAAGTATTGAAGTAGAATTGGCTAGGTCCAGTCACCAGTCCAAGCCAAACCAAGATGGCTTCCATCTCCTAACATCATTACTACACCATTGCCAAAAGTGCCATGAAAAGATATATAATTACCCTGAAACTACATGGACTAACTCTCCCTCTACATGTCTGTCAAATAACTAAAATGTGAGCCACTAACACCACTAACAGCTAAGCTCTCTACAAAGTTTAGGGTAGTGATCCTAGCTATGTGCATGAGCTGAACACAGCACAATGCATACTGACATACATTGTCTGCTTCAGATAAAGCTCTTCTCAGTGGATCTAATGCCAAATGATCAAATCAGCTCATTCTTCAAGATGTTGATTATAATAGACCTTATGAATCTTCCTTTACCTGCATTTTTTGCCGTTCTTATTTAATGAATTTGGTCTATGCAATGATCAGTGACTTAATTCTGTATACTTGTCTGGTATGAAAGAGAAGAGAATACCTCTATTGATATGCCTGTATCTTTTTAAATACCATACATCTAAAAAAACAAAAAAGGAATCCTGATAACTGGAAGCAATGTGATGCAGTGTGAGATGGGAAATAATGATGACTGGGATGATAGCTTGCTAACAAAAGAGGAAGTAGAGGCGAGGATGCAGAAAAAGGTTGAAGCTGTCATCAAAAGAGAGAGAGCAATGGCTTATGCATATTCCCATCAGGTATTCCTTTTGCATCAACTGAATCAAACATCACCTGCACTATGGGGTTTTTCACCACCTCCCTACTGGCTTTTTTGACATATGCTACCGAGTCTGTAGTCTCATTTATTTCACCTTATTTATTGAGTTCTTCATTTTCACTGTTCTCTCATAATTATATCACTCTGTAGAATTTTAAGTCTTTAGTACCTGTTGACTTGCTGCATTCCGACTCTTGAATAAGTTTAGGGTTTCAGGGGATATGTATCTTGGAAGACTACCAGGATTGGGATTTTTTACATCAATGATTAGTGTTTACTGTTTTCTTATTTTGTTATATTTTCTACTTCTGTTTGCCAACAGTTGTGGAAAGCTACACCTAAATCAGGTCAAACACCTCTAGCTGATATCCGATCTGGGGGTTTTCCGTGGTGGTGGAACTGGTTGGAACGTCAACTCCCTCCAAAAGAGCCTCCTGTTGAGATCAATGCAATGAAGACCTTTCAACCTACTCCTTCAAGACAACGTTCGGAGCTAAAGCAGAGCCCTTTGCCCCAATCAAGCAACCAAAGGCAACATCTTTTTGCATATGATAGCAATCTGGACACACCGAAATCCTCAAAATCAACCATAAACCTCACGACACTAAAACAAGCACGAACACCGCCTCCCTTTAATACTAGTACTCCACAAGCAAACAGCTCTGGTCTATCAAAGTACGCAAGAGCAACAGCAGGTGGATCTGACTCCCCTTTCGGATTCCCACTAAAGGATGATGATAGCCTTATAAGCTGCCCTCCATTCTCGGTTCCTAACTATATGGCGCCGACGGCTTCAGCCAAAGCCAAAGCCAGAGCTAGTAGTAATCCAAGGGAGAGGTTTATTGGGACTCCAAGCAGCGAATCAAAGAGAAGGCTCTCTTTTCCTTTGACTCAAGGTATTGGGTCTTTCAAGTGGAAGAAAGGTTCTTTTTTCTCTAATAATAAGGATTCTAGCTCTCAAAGGAATTTAGATAAGAACCAGTCTCTGCAATCTATAGAAAATATGAGTATAGATTCGACGGTTTCTATGCCTGCAGGAGTTGGAAGGAGGCCATTTAACAGATTTGTGTGATTAAATTGTTTTGTTTGTTTTTAACCCTCCTTATACCCCCATTTGGTGTTTCTTTGTATGTGTGGTTGGTGATAGATTGAGTCGCAAGTTACTGGTGTAAAATAATAATAAAGAAAAGTATAGGAAATGATGATCTGGAATTTCTTTTTTTGCTTCTTATTTTCTTTAAGATTTGGGTTTTGGCAAGTATTTTGAAAATTGTTCCTTTTGGTTTGCCAATCAAGCTTTGCTTCGATGTACTGTATAACAATGGACAAATTTCTAGAATTTATTTTCACCATGTTTTGAGGTATTAAATTTACGGTAGACGATCATTATCATCCTAGAATTGTTTTCACTCCCTTTCCTTGGGCTTTTATTTTGGTATTGACATCTACTATAGAAGCGTAACTCTTAATTAGCAAGTTCTCTGTTCTTAATTTCGGAAGCTCTTTTTGACCGATTAGCAGTGAAGGAACCATAAAATTTATTATCAACAAAAGGATCAGTGTTAAAAAGAAAGAGAACAGTTAAGATGCTCCAAGGCAGTAGTATGTGAAAGAATACAGAATTGTGAAGGTATGCTTGATGATTTCTCATTCATATGAAGTGTTTGTTATCTGCACGATTACGATCAATCTAGATCCTTAAGATTAGCTATTACATAGATACACATGAATGTTGTGGATTGCAGGATTGCAGAGCGGTTACGATCCTGCTGATGTGTTGTTGATATCCTGTATGATCCTGCTGATTTGTGAACCCGAGATTGAGTACTAGGCTTCAATGCAGGTGAGGAATTAACTGCTAAATGCTTATCACCCCTCCGGAAGCTGATGGGCCATTGACAAACAAGAAGCTTGTTGATGATGTACTGGAAACGAGATGTGATAGGCCTTTGGTGAAGATATCAGCAAGTTGATCTCAGGAAGAGACATAACCAACTTGAAGTTCTTTGCGGGTTACTTTCTCTCGAATGTAATGGTAATCCACCACTACATGCCTTGTTCTTGTATGGAGGACTGGGTTAGAAATAAGGGAAATGACCTTGATATTGTCGCACCACAATTTAGTAGGGTGAAGAGGAAGCCCCAAATCTTTGAAGAGAATCCTAAACCATGAAAGATGAGGAGCGATGTATGCCAATTGTCGGTACTCAGCTTCAGTACTTGAACGAGAAACTCCATTTTGCTTCTTAGCTTCAAGAGATCAAGTTGGAGCCTAAGTAGATGCAAGTTCCAATAGTGGATATTCGTGTCTGAATCTCTAGCATAATCAGGGTCACCTTATCAAGTCATGTTCAGAGTAGTTGGAGTATAGAACAGGCCATAAGCAGGTATATATTTGAGATACCGCAAAACGTGCTTGATCGCTGCCCACAGTAGTGGGAGAATGCAGAAACTAACACGCCTGATAGACTGCATAGGAGATATCAGGGCGTGTAAGAGTGAGGTACTGGAGAGCCCACAACGCTTCGATACTGAGTTCCATTTGGTAAAGGGGTAACATCTGTGATACTTAATCTTTTTCCACTTGACGGAGTAGAGACAAGATAAACATCCATCATGTTGGTGCGATGCAGAAGGTCCAGGGTGTATTTTGTTTGGGTGAGGGCTAGACCTGTAGAAGACTTTTATGCCTCAATTCCCAAGTAGTAATGCAGGGGTCCCAAATCCTTCATAGAAAAAAATTTACCCAATTTATGAATAAGAGTATTGATGTGCTGAAGATGTGTGCATGTAGTGAGTATGTCATATATGAGCATAAACAACTTCACATTCCCAGATATATAAACAAACAAAGAGGAGTCTGCTTGTTATAAAGTGGAACCCAATTCTTCAAAACAGGTGGAGAGGCATGAGAACCAGGCCCGTGGTGTGTGTTCAAGCCCATGTAAGGGTCGTCTAAGCTTACAAACACGCTTGGGGATTTGAGGATCAACAAAACCATGTGACTGCTGCATATATACATCTTCACTTCTTCAGTCAGATAACCATTTGAATGTCTAACTGCCTTATTGTCCATCCCAAAAAACAACAATAGCCAAAATTAATCGAATGGAATAGTGCTTGATTACCGGGCTAAAAGTTTCACTATAATCCAAACCCTTTTGCTGCCGAAAACCCTTTGCAACCAGACGCAGTTTATAGCACTCTACCGAGCCATCGTTCCTTGATGCGATGGACCCATTTTTGTGGAAGGACATTCATGGAAGAAGATTGAAGGACAAGCTGCTAATTCTCAGCTTGAAGAAGGGCATTAAACTCTATGCTCATGGCAGTACGCCATTTGTGCTATTTGCGGCTTGTTGTAACAGCTGGGTTCAACTGGAAAAAAACACTTAGGAGACGGAATTATTTTGTCTCCTAAGTGACAGATTTCGTCTCCTAAGTACTTAGGAGACAGAACGGCCGTCGGCTAAGATTCGTCGTCTAAGTGTCGTGAGGTAGACACTTAGGCGACGGAACCTGAAATTTCGTCGTTTAAGTGGTTCTTAGGAGACGGAATACTTTCGTCTCCTAAGCACTTAGACGACGGATTTTATTTTATAAAAAAAAAAAAAATTATCCACTTAGGAGACGGAATAATTGAATTCCGTCGCTAAAGGCTGAAAAAAAATTAAAAAATAAAAATAAAAACGCCACCGCAGGTTTTTTATCCACTCACTCCGACCGCCCCAAATACCACCACCATCGCAGGTTTCAGAAGTAACAATTAAATGTCTTGAACTTCTTCTAATCCTGTATATAAGTAGTAAAAACTTGCATTTATAAACTGCGTATGGAAAAAATAAAGTTTACTGCCCCTAGTAAACTTCTACTGGGGATTAGTAAACTTGCAAAAAATAATTATCTTTCAATTTCAGGGGCACAACACACAACAGATTGGCCCCTAGTGAACCCAGTAGAAGTTTACTGCCCCCTAGTAACTTCTACTAGGGGTCAATAAAATTCAATACATTATCTCCCTTTCAATTTGATGCCAATTATACACAACAGATACTCATTCTTACCCTAATAAACAAATTCATTGCCCCCTAGTAAACTCAGTGGAAGTTTACTGCCCCCTAGTAAACTTCTACTAGGGGTCAGTAAACTTCAATACAGTATCTCTCTCTCAACTTCATGTCAATTATACATAACATATACTCATTTTTACCCTAATAAACAAATTCATTGCCCCCTAGTAAACTCAGTGGAAGTTTACTGCCCCCCAGTAAACTTCTAACTTCCACTAGAGGTCAGTAAACTTCAATACAATATCTCTCTTTCAATTTCATGTCAATTATACACAACAGATACTCATTCTTACCCTAATAAACAAATTCATTGCCTCCTAGTAAACTCAGTGGACCAGTAAACTTCTACTGGGGGTCAGTAAACTTAAATACAGTATCTCTCTTTCAATTTAATGTTAATTATACACAACAGATACTCATTCTTACCCTAATAAACAAATTCATTGCTCCCTAGTAAACTTAGTGGAAGTTTACTGCCCCTAGTAAACTTTTAATGGGGGTTAGTAAACTTCAATACAGTATCTCCCTTTCAATTTCATGCCAACAATCTGTCCCAAATATGCCGCCACCACCACCACCACCACCGTACCAAATAACCACCATCATACCAATCACATCCTAACCAAAATTAAAATTAAAATCAAATTAAACAAAAATACATAAATCTATCACCAAAGTTAATTAAACTAGAAAAATTGAAGAACTTACCTTGATTTCTTACCCAGATCTGAGGCTCGATGCAAGAGAAGGGGACGAGGAGCTTGCTGGCGACGGGGACGGGTGAGTTGGGTCGGGTCGAGAGGGAGAGGTTGTTGGCTCCGAGGAGGGTGCGGAGGTGGCCGAATGATGTTGAAGAGGGTCTTGACGGCGTTGAGAGTGGTGGTGTTTGTGGGGACGAAGTCGATGAGCGCGTGGCAGTTGAAGGTGACGTTGGTGGGGGTGGTGTAGTTGAAGGTGGCGGCGGAAGAAGGAGCGGTGAGAATGGAGAGAGAGGCCGGCATGAGAGTGATGGTCTAGAGAGAGAGAGAGAGAGAGAGAGCTTTAGGAGAAGATGAGTTTTCTTCTATTGATAAGGTTGATGAGTTTGTGATTTAAAAGAATTGATATGTTTTGAAAAATTTTGGTTTGAATTTTCATAAAATTTTAAGCGGGAAGATGGGCGCTCAAATTTTTAGAACTTAAGCGACGGAATGTTCTATTTCCTTTGTCTAAGTGATTCATAAATTTTTATTTTTAAAAAAAAAATAAAACATTCCATCTCCTAAGTTCTACTTAGGCTACAGAATGTAGTTCCGTCTCCTAAGTGATTCATATAAATTTTTATTTTTTTATTTTTTCAAAATGCCGTCGTCTAAGTAGAAATATTCTGTCTCCTAAGTAGTACTCATTCCGTCTCCTAAGTTGTTCTTAGGAGACGAAATCAAAATATTTCGTCTCCTAAGAACGACTTAGGAGATGGAAACTATTTCGTCTCCTAAGTAGAAAATTCCGTCGCCTAAGTGTTATTTTTCAGTAGTGCATATTTGGGGTTGGGTAACAATATTTCTTTGGCTTCGAGTGACTGTGTCAAGACCCACCCTGAATTTCACCTTGAAACCGAGAAAAGTCCTGCGGGGTCCACCTCTAAGGAAAATTTACCGAAAAATCAGCATAACTTCCCTTAAAAATAAACAACCCTTACCTGAAAAAAAAAAAAAAAAAACCAGATAAACACTCCTATCATAATCCCACCATCCTCAAACACATCCACCACAAATATTGATAACTCATCTCTAAATCGAACACATAAACATCCTAAAATAAATTAAATGTCAACCTCCAAACATTTCTAAATATATTCTCAAATCTTAGCGCACAACCGAATATTATACATTACTCTCAAGGTAATCAGAGCTACTAAACTAGAGGAAACAAGAAATTACACTGGTAGGTTAACAGGTAACCTACAGGTGAAAAGTGGTGGTGATGTTGGTAACTATGCCTCGCCTCTTACTAGAACCGACATGTACTCTGTAGACCGGGCATTTAAAACAAAGGACACAGGGAAAAACATTTGAAAACGTTAGAGTGAGTGGACAAAAATAAATTAATAAAATGAACACATAAAATATTTATGCTTTCCCAATTTTAATTTTCATAGAAATTATGCCGCATGTGACAGTTCAAAAGCTTTAACTTAAAAATTAACAAAAACGTGACTAGCCTCGCTAGTCTCCCATACTTTGTAATAAAGAGCCTCTCAGGCTAAACTATATATATTTATAAATGTATGTATTTACACTCGTCATATTCCTTGTACGAATTCTATGAAAAAAATATGAAAATAGAAATTCATACAAGGTTACAACGCTTGCGTCTAACCCTCACGTCGCGCCATAATGAAATTTTACCTCATTATGGCGGAAAAGACGGGTGTATATACGTGCATATCCCCTATATGAAAGTAGTTTTTATATAAGGCTACGACGCTTGCGTCTACGCTCACGTTGCGCCATAATAGAATTTTACCTCATTATGGCAGAAAAACACGTATGGCTAGCTAGCATTTATATACATATTATCCTCATAATTATCCATATATGAATAATATTCACCGAAACTCTCACTTTTCGGTTATTCTCCAACCATAAATAAAATCGTCAAATTAAAATGACGTCATATGCTCCAACCAAAAGAAATTATCAACAATAAACCGTTTGCATGCATATTATTTAAAACAAAAGTCCACTCATAAATTTTAGGCCTAAGCCTGATGTCGATTCGAGGCCTCTTCTGCTCGAACCTCCTCACGTCCTGTTCGAAATAAATAATTAAATCCCTAACTAAAAATCAACACTTACATAAAAATAGGCAAAATTAACTGTGAGCTTTAACACGCTCATCCTTGCCTAACTTCGTTATTCTTAATTCGATACGGTTCAAACTTCACCACAAATACCGGCAGCCTTATTATAACTTTCTACAGTCTTAGCAATATTAATCCAATGACCGGACTGTACCCCATTAACCGTCAAATTTCACCAATCTTTGAAAAATCTCAAACCTATCCAAAACTTCTTCAAAAATTCCAAACTTCACATCAATAGACTCCCCTTAATATAACACATTAAAACCCTGAAAAACCCCTTAACAGCGGCGGCGCCGCCGTCTGCTCTGCCGGCAACCCTTTTTTCGACCACCTCCAATGCCCCCCAAATTTTAGCATAACCATCGTCTCAACAATCTAAACAACTTTCATAACTACCACTGTAGTCGGTTGTGCATAAAACAACCTACTAAGCCCGTAAACCAGCAGGCCACCCCACCATGGTTAAAACAACCGAGGCCGCCCTAGGGTCCCCGCCCATGTGTAGGATGGGCCAGGCCCGACCTCGGTGGCAGCATTGGGCCGGGAACGATTTCGGAAGGCATAAGGGAGCTGGGTGTTTGAAGTAACAGCAAAGACAGTTGTCCCACATCGGTTTTCAAGTGAAGAGAACCCACTTTGGACCATAAATATGGCCCAACCACCAGCTTATCAAGTATCATTAACTACCATAATAATTACATTCTACTATCAAATACTGACTTAAGCTTCGAAGGAGGAAAGATCGGAAGCCCCCGGTCATCCTTTTGTCTACAGGTCAGCGGGAGAACAGCCGGTCGCCTACTAGATACACCATCAGCTTCTGCAACCCTATTCGGGATTGTACAGAAAGATTTGGCGCCGTTTGTGGGAACCTTACAAGCATGACTCGATGGCTGAGTTAACTGAGCAACAAGAGCAGGAGGTAGGACGGGAAAAGCAGAGGGAGGTGATATTCTGTCACATCCCGACCCTTAAATTTTTACCTTATTTATTAGCTTGGTTATAATAAGAATTTTACCGTCTCCGTCAATGAGTTTTTGGTTTAAATAGTCCCTAAAGGGGTTTTGAGGGACGATTATTTTAGAGAAATTATACGTAGGAGGAAATTTGACGACGGTAAAAATAGTAAATTTTAGCCAGTAAAAGGTAATTTTTTATTAGGGTATTATTTTGGGGTGTAAATTTTTGGTGCAGTTGGGTATATTTTTGGTGTTGGACCGGGTGCAGGCCCAAAAATCTTTTCTCTCCTTCTCTCGCTTTTTCTCCTCTCCCTCCCGACTTCTCTCCCGAGCTCTCCCGACCCAGAAACTTTCCGGCCGCCGTCCGGCCGAGATAGGAGGCGTGCTTGGTATCAATTTGAAGCTGGGAGCATCCTCTACAAGTCTAGGTAGGTGGCAGCCGGTGTCGCGCCGCTGTGAGGGAGCACGATTGCTAGGAAGGTGCGGCTGTGCCGCGGAGGCGTTCTCGCCGGAATTCCTTTTTCCGGCCATCAAAATCAAAGTTGCCGGTCTCATCTTGAAGCTTTCTCTTCCAGCAGAAAACCCCTAAAAGGATACATCTTAACTCAAGCTAGGTAAGAAGAATCGGGTGTTTTAATTTCCTAGGCTTTTCTTGATATGTTTGGCTTCGATTACCCTATTTAGGCTTGAAATTGGACTTAGTGATAGTTATGAAAGTTGTTTGGGATGTTGAGAGGAAGATGCTGTTAAAATTTGGTAGCCATTGGGAGTCGCCGGAGTCGGCCGCCGTTGCTGGCGGATTAGACGGCGGCGTCGCCGCTGTTTGGGATTTGTATGGTTTTAAATGTGTAATAATTAGAAGAGTATATTGATATGAATTATGGAATTTTTGGATGAGATTTAGATAGGTTTGGGAATTTCCGAAGTTTGGTATTTTTGGCGGTTGAATAATGTAGAATCCGGCCGTAGGATTTAAGTCAATTTCTGGGGAAGGTTGTATTTACGGCTGCCGAGTATGGTATTAAAGTTTAGGTCGTTTCGATTTAAGAATATCGAAGTTAGGCAATGATGAGCGTGTTTATGGCTCTCGGTTAATTTTGCCTATTTTGTATAAATATTGGATTTTTAGTTGGGAAATTAATTATATATTTGGAACAGAACGTGAGGAGACTCAAATTGGAGTGGCCTCAGATAGACGTCAGGCTTAGGCCTAAAGTTGTGAGTGGACCTTTGATTTTAATTGAAAAGCATGTGATGAATGATTTTGTTGATCATTATTTCTTCTGATAAGACTTATTGATTTCTCGGCTATTTGGTAATTTTTCTCCTTTGGAGAGATCCTGAAAATAAGGGGGGATATGTATTTTGGATGTTTATGAGTATAGTATGTATATAAATGCTAGCTAACCATACGTGCTAGGTCCGTTATAATGAGGTAAAATACCATTATAGCGTGACGTGAGTGTTAGACACAAGCGTCATAGCCCTATATGAAAACTATTTTCTTTTCTAGTTTATTTAGGTTTTCATATAAGGAGTCCACACGTATACATATACTGTCCTCTTCCGTCATAATGAGAAAAAAATATCATTATGGCGCAACGTGAGCATTAGATGCCAGCGTTGTAGCCTTGTATGAATTTCTATTTTTCTAAATTGTTCCTAGGATTTATACAAGGAGTTTGACGAGTGTAAATACATACGCATATATGTTTATATATAGTTTAGCCTGAGAGGCTCCATTTTATTTGAGTTGGTGACTAGCCGGAGCTAGTCGTGAAATTGTCAGTTTATGAGTTGAACGCTTTTGAGCTGCCGCATGCAGTATATTTTCTATGGAAATTAAAATGGGAATGCATAAATATTTTTATTAATTTATTTTTGTCCACTCACTCTAACGTTATTAAATGTTTTCCCCTGGGCCATTCGTTTTAAAATGCCCAGTCTGCAGGATTGCATAGTTGAGATCGGGCGTACATGGAGAAGAGGCATAGTCAATAATATAGCTTCCGCTCATTTCTATTTATTTCTAGTTCATTTCCTCTCAAATAAAGTTGCTCTGAATATGTGTTGTTAGTTATAGGATCTTTGTTAGATTAGTAAATCTATATCGGGAGATGTTGTGATTTGTGGGGAGCACGAAAGCTCCAAGAGTCTATAAGGTTGGAGTTGGAACCTTTAGGAGTGTTTGCAGGTTTTCGTTAGGAAGGGTTTTCCATTTCTAAGGGAGGTTATACCGATTTTTGCGATAAATCTTTCCTTGAAGGTGGTCCCCGTACGATTTACTCCGGGTTCAGGGTGAAATTCGGGGTGGGTCGTGTCATATTCGGAAGGACCCCAGAAACAACAGGGGGAAGTTCAAGAATCACGGGAAAACCCTGCGGGATGAAACACCAGAGTATGTGCCGCGAGACCTCAATCCCTAAGAGGTAGCGGAGATGTTGGAAGATATGAGGGCCCAAATCACTCGACTGGAGTAGCAAAGTGCCAGGGATCGATAGAAGCCTCCGGGAGGGAGCGCAGGTTGGAAAGGGATAACGCCATGCTCATGAGTGCGCTAGCTCGAGAGGTTGAGCATCGGGAGGCATTGGATAGGGCGGCCATGTCTCGGCAGACGGGCGCTCCGGTGGGAACAAACCGTAAGACCGTGCATATAGAGATGAACTTGTTCCCGGATGAAATGCGGGACGAGGGACCGCCGCCCTTGCCCGAGCCAATCCCGGAAGTCAGAGGACGGGAGAGATGGAAGAAACCCTAAGAGCTATCCGAGATAACGTAGCAAGTTTGGTTGACCGAATCTCGGACGCCGAGATAAGGGGGACAAGTAATCCAACCCTCATGAGTTTCGAAGAAAGGGGGGACCATTCACAAGAGCGATCACCGGTCCGTCCGACCAAACACAGCTAAGCCATTGAAACTTAGCTACAATGGGGATCGTGACCCCCATCTTTTTCTTGATAGTTTCAAGTCTCACACGAATACTAAAGGATACTCGGATGCCATATGCTGCAACATGTTCCAGAAAACTTTAGTTGGGGAAGAACTTAGTTGGTTCTACGAGCTTTTGTCGAACTCGGTTGACTGCTTCCGGAAACTAGTTGACAAGTTTGTCAATAGGTTCATTCTACGGACGGACGGACAAAACACTGCCCAATTGTTCAAAGTAAAGCAAGATAGGGGAGAGGAATTGAAAGCTTTTGTGAACCGCTGGCAAGGAGCCACAACCAGAGTCAGGAACTTTGACAAAAAGGTTGCAGATGAGGTGTTTATTCAAGGATTGCTTCCCGAGAAGTTTTGTATGCAATAAAAATCCAAAATCCGCAAGGCTACCACGAGCTTATGGAAATGGCGATCATGCATGCACAAGCGGACCATGATACTGATGGGGGGACCTCGGCCAGAAAAAGGAAGGTCGAAGGGAGAGACGGCGGATCCCCGATGCAAGTGGTCTGAGAGGTTAGAGCTTGGAAGGGAGAACGAGAGCCGGACACGTACTCGGCAGGAAAGAGGCACAAGGAAAGGGGCAGGGGGAAGGCAGGGAAGCAGTATATAGGAAAGGCAAAAGGGCCCTACCAAGATACCGAATACGTGAGAGCGGCGCCGGCAGGCAAAGAGCATTTCTCAGCGCTCAACGCCACTTACGAGGCGATATGGAACGAGAATAAATCTGTCATTCCGTCTCTATTTAACTCACTTTTCGGTTATATTTCCATATCTCTACCGTTCAGTTTGTAGAACCTAATGCATAGATCACTCTTGCCAAGTTTTTTCCAAATTGGTAATCGTTAAGGTACTGAATTAGATTAAATCAACGAACGGACCATAAATCTGTCTATTCATAACTGTTTGTGTAAATAACGATTATGAAAACCCAAGCGATCATCAAATTCAATGAAACTTGGCAGAAGTGATCTATGCATTAGGTTCTACAAACTGAACGGTGGAGATGTGGAAATATGACCGAAAAATGAGTCAAATAAGAAACTTCACACTTTAATTTCAAAGTGAAGCTTCGCTCTAAATAGAAACTGTATATATATATATAGCAATTACAGTCACTTTTTACTATTCATCAACTTTGTAATTTCTATTTATAGAGGCTTCCTGCTTCATTGTAGAGCAGGCTTCATTTTTTCTCTTCTCTTCTCTTCACCTCTCTCTCTCTCCAGTAAACTTATGTTAGAATAGAAAAGAGCTCTGGCTCTTACTCATGCATTGATTAACTAGTAAGTTTTGTAACCTCAATTCAATTCAAGTCAACAATCAAATGTTTTATATATATATATATATATATATATATATATACAGTCCCTATCCAGAGCGAAGCTTCGCTCTGGAATTAACGTGCGAAGGTCCTTATTTGACTCACTTTTCGGTCATATTTTTCGATCATACCCGGTCAGTGTCTAGGTACATATCGTATGATCATCCTTACAAAGTTTCATCTAGTTTGGTGATCGTTTGCACACCGAATCAGATAAAATAAATCAATAGAACAAAATCTGTCCAAGTAGAACCGTTGGAGTAAATCATGATTATGGAGGCTTAAACGGTCACCAAATTGAATGAAATTTTGTAAGAATGATCATACGATATGTATCTAGACACTGACGGGTATGATCGAAAAATATGACCGAAAAGTGAGTCAAATAAGGACCTTCGCACGTTAATTCCAGAGCGAAGCTTCGCTCTGGATAGGGACTGTATATATATATATATATATAAAATATTTGATTGTTGACTTGAATTGAATTGAGGTTACAAAACTTACTAGTTAAATCAATACATGAGTAAGAGCCAGAGCTCTTTTCTATTCTAACATAAGTTTACTGGAGAGAGAGAAAGGAGAAGAGAAGAGAAGAGAAAAAATGAAGCCTGCTCTACAATGAAGCAGGAAGCCTCTATAAATAGAAATTACAAAGTTGATGAATAGTAAAAAGTGACTGTAATTGCTATAATATATATATACAGTTTCTATTTAGAGCGAAACTTCACTTTGAAATTAAAGTGTGAAGTTCCTTATTTGACTCATTTTTCGGTCATATTTCCACATCTTCACCGTTCAGTTTGTAGAACCTAATACATAGATCACTTCTGCCAAGTTTCATTGAATTTGATGATCGCTTGGGTTTTCATAATCGTTATTTACACAAACAGTTATGAATAGACAGATAAGTTTATCGTATGATCATCCTTACAAAGTTTCATCTAGTTTGGTGATCGTTTGCACACCGAATCAGATAAAATAAATCAATAGAACAAAATCTGTCCAAGTAGAACCGTTGGAGTAAATCATGATTATGGAGGCTTAAACGGTCACCAAATTGAATGAAATTTTGTAAGAATGATCATACGATATGTATCTAGACACTGACCGGGTATAATCGAAAAATATGACCGAAAAGTGAGTCAAATAAGGACCTTCGCACGTTAATTCCAGAGCGAAGCTTCGCTCTGGATAGGGACTGTATATATATATATATATATATAAAACATTTGATTGTTGACTTGAATTGAATTGAGGTTACAAAACTTACTAGTTAAATCAATGCATGAGTAAGAGCCAGAGCTCTTTTCTATTCTAACATAAGTTTACTGGAGAGAGAGAGAGGAGAAGAGAAGAGAAGAGAAAAAATGAAGCCTGCTCTACAATGAAGCAGGAAGCCTCTATAAATAGAAATTACAAAGTTGATGAATAGTAAAAAGTGACTGTAATTGCTATATATATATATACAGTTTCTATTTAGAGCGAAGCTTCACTTTGAAATTAAAGTGTGAAGTTTCTTATTTGACTCATTTTTCGGTCATATTTCCACATCTCCACCGTTCAGTTTGTAGAACCTAATGCATAGATCACTTCTGCCAAGTTTCATTGAATTTGATGATCGCTTGGGTTTTCATAATCGTTATTTACACAAACAGTTATGAATAGACAGATTTATGGTCCGTTCGTTGATTTAATCTAATTCAGTACCTTAACGATTACCAATTGGAAAAAACTTGGCAAGAGTGATCTATGCATTAGGTTCTACAAACTGAACGGTAGAGATATGGAAATGTGACCGAAAAGTGAGTTAAATAAGGAACTTCACACTTAAATTTCAAAGTGAAGCTTCGCTCTGCACAGGAACTGTATCTATATATATACAGGGTCCTTCCACTAAGGGATCTCTTGTTATAACTTACTAGCCTTCCTGCACGCGCCGTTTAACATTAGATAGTCTTTCGCAGGCCCGCGCTCACGTGTGTGAACGGGCTATACTGACAAATGCGACTTTGTTTTCTTAACCATGGTATTTTTTTTCATTTACATGGTATTAAATAAGGTAACATTAAATAAAAAAAACTTAATCGATCAACTCCCACGTATTTTTTTAGATACAATTGATCCATATATAATTGTGTACAGTTGCCATATTACAGAGTTATATAGTAAGAGATACAAAAAAAATCAAAAGACTGTTCTTAGTTCAAGGCTGTTCTTTCTCCTCTTCCCGAGCGGTTTTTTGAAGATCCATCAAACTTCATCAACAAAAGAGATAGCAAAAGAAGTAATAGAGATAGCAAAGGACGTTCTCTCTCCTCTTCTTCATGTAATTAATAGAGATAGCAAAAGAAGTGTGAGAAAATTAATCTCAAATCACAATTTTCATTGAAAAGGCCTGTGGTGGGACAATCAACTCCTGCATTTACCAAAATCCATTGAATTTCCTATGGAGGAGAAAACAAATGAGCAAGGAGTACAGAAACAACCATTCAATCAGTATAAAATTTTGTATGCATCTCCAAAACCTTAAATCCTTGTCTCTTCTCTGTTCACACCAACATATAATTTGCAGAGATATACATGGTGTCCGAGGTCAATACCCAAATTATCCAAAAATAAAAAAGAAGAACAAAATCAAAGTCGAAAACAAATGAAAATTAAAAGATACATACAAATGATACATCATACATGTATAACATCATGTAATCATCTTATCGAGTTGAACTACGCCTCTTACACTCACATAAAGAATCTTCTTAGGCTTGGTACCCCTTTGCAAAACCATGATAATCATTCCTAAATATAAGTATGTAGATAATATCCTCCTGGGTTTAATCGTTTAGGGCGGGCTGCTTTTCAAAATTAAAAGTGTATGATGAAGGAGTGAGAAAAGAGCAGCAATGAAGTTCATTAACCGCCTTGATGCAGTACATGTAAACCGAAGCGCAGTCTTTCAAATTCTTTTTCTTCTCTTACAGTACATACTGACAAAAGAAGAGAAATATTATCTTGATGCATTCAAGATCTGAATGTAAGAGAAAGCACCATGTGATTACATATCTGGTCGCAAATGCAAAGAATGAAATTTAGAGAAGTGTTATTGATCAATATACAACTTGTGTGCTTGATTTCTTGAAATTTAGAGAAGTGTTATCTGGTCGCAAATACAACCTCTTTTCTTTAGCTTATGTTTTTCCATTCTCTACAATGAATGACCCAAAGAGGAAGGCTTAGAAAGTAATCGTCATATTAGATGAAATTCAATATTGTTGGCGCCATACCTTTAGCCGTCACTACTCATATTCTCTTTTCAATTCGGATCAAATAAGAATTATAAAACATTAATAAATAAATTAACAAAACTTATATGATCAAATATTCTCTTTTCAATTCGGATCAAATAAGAATTATAAAACATTAATAAATAAATTAACAAAACTTATATGATCAATCCCCCCTCTTCCGGAATTCTACCTGAATAAAATTAGAAAATTCTTCAAGATCAATTCTAGGAAGATTAATAATCCCAATATAAAAATCAACTGCAATATGAATATGGTAAAGAGATCATACAACCAATTTCTTCACCAGAACCGTAGCATGATACTTTTCCAGGTGCATAGAGATTTCGTAGGAGGGCTTGAAGTGGTAAATAGAGCAAAATGAAAGCCACCACTTCCATTGTCAACTTGTCTTCCGGCTCATCCTCTTTCCAAAATCAAGAGAAGTATGTTGATCGATGAGGCAGAAGAAGCTTTTGAATCAAAGAAGGCTTTCGATCAGGTTAATGTAACCTGTTAAGATCAATTCGAAATTAAAGATAACATACAACATTTTCTCCAATTTTGCTTTTGATATAAACTGCGATGGAGAGTAGTGATCAATTTTGCACGTAAATAGGAGATGAGAATATATAACTGCAAACTCAATGGGATAGTGATTGGTTTTTACAGTAGTTATCTGAATTACAAACTGCAATTGCAGTTAACAACTTGCATGTCACCTTTCTCTTTTTTTCTTCTAGAAAAATTGCTTTTGTTTTTATTACTGGTTTTACTGTACTATCCTTCATACAATAAGTTTTTGAGTTGTAGAAATTAAATAAGAAAGGGCAATAGAAGGGATTTCTGAAAATTTAACCATTGACGGTTACATAAGGCAAATTGCCTTAATTAATAGGGATATGAGGGATTGAACATTAGACTAACTTTTCGATCACATTTTTCAATCTTAACCATTCAGTTTTTAGGTCCTAATATGTAGATCACTTTTGCAAAATTTCATCCAAATTGGTGATCGTTACGGTGCTCAAAACTGCAATTTTCATGAACGGTTCAGGATTGGTAGATTTGAACCGTCCATTGATTTAAGCTAGTTCGAAGCCTTAAAGATCACCAATTTGGCTGAAAATTTTCAGAAATGATCTACTCATATATACCTAGAGATTGAATGGTGGAGATGTTGATATGTGATCAAAAAGTTGGGCTAATGCTCAATCCCTCATATAAGTCATAATAAGAGATCCCTTAGTGGAAGGGCCCTGTATATATATATATATATTCAGAAAAGTTCTGAAGCGGACGTCCGCACTGGGCTTAAAGTGCGGACATCCCTCCATTCTCTATCGGATGGCTCCGACCACGGCGCACTTTCACCTGAGCAGATACCAGAGACGTCCTCTACCACTTTCCCTTCCCAATGACTCTGCCGAATTCCAGTTTTCCGGTGAGATCGATCTTGTGTGAAGTTTTAGGTGGAGGTTGCTGCCCAGACCTTCAAATCGATCTCGTCGGGAAGGGAAAGTGGTTGGGGATGCCTCTGGTGTCTGCTTGGGTGGAGGCACGCCATTGTCGAAGTCGTCCGGTGGAGAACTGAGGGACGACCGCACTTTAAGCCGAGTGCGGACGTCCGCACCATTTCGGGTGTAACGCCCCATACCCAATTTTACCTAGTTACTGGGTATTCTACGAGTTACTAAGGAATTTAACCGTGGTCGGTAACTTGGTAAGTTAACGCTTGAGTGTATTTTCGAATTTTACTCAAAATGTAAAGTTCCTCTTTTAAGGCCCCGATGTAGTAGTACGGGTCGACACGGGTTCACCGGTGTCTTCGGATTATTTGTCGAAGTTTCGAGTTATTTTTCTATAATTTATTAGAGGTTTGGGTTATAGAAATTAATTTTCTGAAATTAAGATATAACTTTTAATCTAGGTCATATGACCAAGTAGAGTTTCGATGTTGGCTGTTGGTTTGGGTATTTAAGAAAATGAGATGGGTTGACTTCAAGGAAAAAGCCTACACTTGGTGTTGACCCGAGCCCAGACTCCCCTCCCTCCATCTTCGGCTGCCTCCTCTGTCTCCGGCCCGTCGTCTCCGGTTCCGGCCACCTCAAACGACAAGACCACCACCAAAATGATCCTCTCCCTCTTCTCTGCAAAGCCCAGTAATCGGATTCCACAAACAACCCGGATTTATGAAGATCGAAATCAAGGGTACTCCACCGAGTTTATCGATTTCCGGCGAAATCCGGCGTCCCCTCCGGTGGTGACTGGTAGTGTTTTGTTCTCCTTTCTCTCCTCTTCCTTCCTATGTCTTTGTTTGTTTAAATCCGAGTCCTAACTTGACAACCCCATTTTCTGCCTAAAAAGGAATTTCCGGCGAACCATCGCCATTGACGCCGACGAGGCTGCTCGGCGCTCCTCCTCTCCCTCCTAATGTGGCATCGATCACCAAGGAGCCGAGACAAGGTTATATGGAGACAAGGGGTGTTTCTGCTGTTGTGTTGGAGGAGACTCAAACTCAGTTTTCCGGCGAGGAAGTTACTGCCGGCGAGGGGAAGCTTAGGACGCCGTTGTTGTTGTGCTACAGCGAAGTAGGAGGCTGCTTGTAGGCTATGTGGTGGTGGGAGGTCTTTGCTTATGGATTGAGGGTGAAGGTTGGTTGAGTAGAGGGCAGTGTTGATGTCCATCGGCAGATTTGATGGCAGGGGTAAGTTTATGTACTTTCAAATGTATCTTGAGTTGGATGCTTGAGTTTGGAGATGGTTAATGGCTGATATTGTTGCTTGGTGAATTTCATGTCAATAATTTGGTGATTCGGAATTTACGAGGAGGCTATGGCCAATTTTCCAGCAAGTGGCCGGAATCCAGTGAAGTTTTCCGGCAAATCGCGGGGATCCGGCGAAGTAGCAGATCCGAAAGAGAGTCGAGAAGGTAGTTTTTGAGCATCCTTTCTAATTTAAGTCGTAGTGCCTAAAAAGGAAAGTTCGGGTTATTATTGGAAAACTTGCTAAGTTAGGAAAGTTTCTATTTTATAAAACTTTCCCTTTATGGAAACATCCCATTTATTGAAAACCCTTTTTGGGTGCCCTTAGTAATTTAGTGGTTTTCCGGATTAATGTGTTCCGTATATTTGAGTCCTTGAAATTACACTAGATTGGTTAATCGATTCCGAAGGTTGCCAAAACGATCTTTTAAGTGTAAAAGTTGGGGGGGCATTGGTGTTTCATGATTTATTAAATGACGCCAAGTGTGTAACGGTTAGTAGAATATTTGGTGAATTGACTCGGATCGTTAAATCAAAGGTTAATTTGGAAATGTCCAAACTTCATTAGTTGGCCAACCCTAAATCAATTGGTCAAACTTGGTCAATTCTGGTCAACCTAGGAAATCTAGCCAAACTAGGAAGAAGTTGAATCGATGATTATTATGGAGTCCGGTCTGACCAATTTATTCTTCTGTTTATCATCAGACGTGAGATTGGCTAGAGAGTGTGAATAGTTGGAGGCAGTGCTTGAGGAGTATTGTGAGCATTGGAAGGCTTAAGCCTAATATGGTTAGTGGACCTTTGTTTTAATTTAAAAGTATGCGATGCATTATTTTATTGATCAGTTATTCTCCTGTTGGGATTTATTGCTTTTTCAGATATTTGGAAATTTTCATCATTTTTTAGACTTTTTATTATGGCGCGACGTGAGCGTTAGCTCTATATGAAAACTACATTCTTATATTTTCGTATAGGTTTTCATATAGGGGATCTGCACGTATATACACCCGTCTAGTTCCGTCATAATTAGGTAAAATTTCATTGTGGCGCGACGTGAGCATTAGACGCAAGCGTCGTAGCCTTGTATGAATTTCTATTTTTCTTATTTGTTTCATAGAATTCGTACAAGGAATCTGACGAGGGTAAATACATATATATATATATATATTTATATATAGTTTAGCTTGAGAGGCTCTATTTTATTAAGTTTTGGAGACTAGCCAGAGCTAGTCATGTATTTGTCAATTTATGAGTTGAGAGCTTTTGAGCTTATCGTTTGCAGCATATTTTCTCTATGGAAATTTAATCGGGAAAGCATAAAGAATTATTTCTTTTAAATTTATTTTTGTCCACTTACTCTAACGTGTTTCAATTGCTTCTCCCATGGGCCCTTCGTTTTAAAAATGCCCAGTTTGCATGTTAGTTTAGTCGAGGTCGGGCGTACTTGGAGTTGGGCATAGTTCGTATTATAGCTTCCACTTATTTGTTTATTATGTTTCTTTATTTCTTTTAGAGTTGCTTTGAGGCAATGAATTGTTTGATGTGAGATTATATTTGGATTAATAAATAAAGTGGAAGGGTTGTGATTTTGGGGAGCATGAAGGCTCCAGAAGTTTAAGGTTGGATTTGGATTTTTAGAAGTGTTTGCAGGTGTTTAGGAAAGGTTGTCCATTTTCAAGGGAGGTTATATCGAATTTTCGGTAATTTTCCTTAGAGGTAGTCTCCGCAGGATTTACTTCGGGTTTCAGGATGAAATTCGGGGTGGTTCCTGACAACGGGCATATATATATATATAATTCCCTTCTAAAGCAGGACACCGCTTTGAAATTAAAGTGCGGTGCTCTTCATTTCGCTCATTTTTAGGTCACATTTTCACATCTCTATCATTCAATTTCTAGAACATAGTATGTAGAACATTTCTGCAAAGTTTTATCTAATTGGGAGATCATTTGAGCTTCCGCAATTATGATTTACACGATTTGTTCTATTTGGACAGATTTTGTTTAGTTGATTTATTTAATCTAATTCAGTACCCAAATGATCTCCAAATTGGATGAAATTTTGCATGAATGATCTACACATTATGTTCTAGACACTAAACGGTAGAGATGTGAAAATGTGATATAAAAGTGAACGAAATGAGGAGCACCACATTTTAATTTTAAAGCGATGTCCCGCTCTGGAAGGGAAATAAATATATATATATATATAAAGTTCCTATTCAGAGCGAAGTTTTGCTCTGAAATTAAAGTGTAAAGTTTTTTTATTTAACTTACTTTTTGATCATATTTTCACATCTTAATTGTTGGATTTATTGATAATAATGTATAAATCATTTCTACAAAATTGCATCCAAATTGATAATCATTAAGGTACCGAATTAGATTAAATCAATGAACGAACCATAAATTTGTCTAACCAGAACTGTCTATGTAAATAACGACTACGAAAACTCAAACGATCTTCAAATTTGATGAAACTTTGCAGAAGTGATCTGTGCATTAGGTTCTACAAATTGAACGGTGGAGATATGGAAATATGATCGAAAAGTGAGTCAAACAAGGAACTTCACACTTTAATTTCAGAACGAAGTTTCGCTCTGGATAGGAACTGTATACACACACACACACATGTATATATATATATAGGGCGGATATGAAGCGGACGTCCGCAACTATGTTAAAGTGAGGACGCCGGCTCAAATCAACTCCGGCAGCTCTTCTTCCATCCTCAGACACCATTGGTGTTCTGGACGCCATTACCATCAAGTTGAATGCCAAGGTGATCGTAGAAGAAGGTCCGGCATCGGAAAAACTACAGAAACTAGAAGAAACTCAATCCCGGATTCAAAACTCATCACCGTCAAGTCTACTGGCGAGAAGAAGCTCAAGATGGAGCTCTTGTTTGGAACTAGCAAGAACAACGAAGCAATCGGTGCCACCGGAGTTGATTTGAGCCTTGTATAAGGAGGTCCTTATATATATATATATACACAAGCCCGTTCTGGTGCGAACGTCCCTCCATTCTCTACCAAACGGCTTCGACGACAGCGCACCTCCACTCGAGCGGACACTAGAGGCATCCCCGATCACTTTCCTTTCCTGACGAGATCGATTTGAATGTCTAGGTAGCAACCTCCACCTAAAATTTCACACAAGATCGATCTCGCCGGAAAACTGGAATTCGGTGGACTCGCCGGGATGAGAAAGTGGTCGGGGAAGCGCCTCTGGTGTCCGCTCAGGTGGAGACGCGCCGTCGTCGGAGCCGTTTGATGGAGAACGGAGGGACGTCCGCACTTTAAGCCGAGTGCGGACGTCTGTTTCAGAACTTTATATATATATATATTCAAGACCTCATTACCTTAGCTAAGGTACAAATTTCTTTATTCGACCCACTTTCCAATCAAATTTTTTTATCATAACCAGCCAATATCTAGATATACATGACTTAATTATCTCTGTAAATTTTCAGCCAAATTAATAAACGTTAAGGCATTTAAAATTGTGATTTAGAATTACATGAACGTACGGTTCAGGATGAACAGATTTGGTTCGTTCATTGATTTAATACATTTTCGATACCTTTTTTTTTTTTTTTGAAGAAGGGCTTGTGCGGCTGCCCTTAAGCCTTGATTAGTGAAACCATAGAATAAAAGGGGGGACACAGAGCCTAAACCCCAAATTACAATAAGTAACGTATTCTAACATGCACCAGTTAGCAAAGAGTGTGTCAATGGCTACTCTATGACATAACAGAAAGTGAACTGTACTAAAGACAAGCATCATAACGACTAATAGTGCAAGTTTCCTACTATGCTACCGCATGGAATCATATTCGGCGACCCAATGTTTCATCCTGCTACTAGGAGGTTGCGACTATTTGACAAAGCAAGGAACTCGCAACTTACCTAGAGACACCAAGACACGCAAGGTGCCAATATTGGGACGATGCCCACATCTCCTTATTGAAAGCAATAAATAGCTAACATCTAGTAAAATGAAATAACATAATGCTAGAAATATAATTGCCCTAAAAGGGCTAAATTTATTAGCCAAGGCCCAATGGACCAAACCTAACAGACACCCACTCCTCTTCCTGTCCCAAACTCGTGGCTGCTCTGCCCATCCTCCCCACCACCACCGTTGGGCCTCCACCACGGCTCCATCCGACCATCGATCGACGAGGTCGAACATCTTAGTCCACCTAGTACCAACTAAGACCCAAATATCCTGCAACAAGAATCGGAGCCAACCCCACCAGCTATTGATCCACATTAGCCAATACAGCAATCCAAAATTCGGCCAGCCCGATCGTCGATAGCCGCCTGAAGCCATTCCAACCCTGTAAAGACTTGATTTCTCTCCGAATCCAACCCACCTCCATAAAACAATCACAACTTTCAACTGAGATAGATAGATCAGGTTACCTTTCGATTTGATCCTCTAAGCGCGAGGCACATCTCCAACAAAAAACACATGTCCGGCCATAGCCACCATGCGCCGGTTAGGCCAGAGGCCATTACCAATGCCACGGCGCAGCTGGAGAGGCAAAGGAACAGAAGATGGCGTCTCTAGGTTTTTTTTTCAGAGAGAGAAAGTCTAGGTTTTATTAATTATGAAATCCTCAAATTCTTATACATTTTCGATACATTAACGATAACCAAATTAGCTGAAAATTTGTAGGGATGATCAAGTCATGTATATCTAGATATTGGTCGACTATGATCGAAAAATATGATCAGAAAGTGGGTCAAATTAAGGAAATCCATACCTTATCTAAGGTAAGGAGGTCCTTATTTGAAAATGGTCTATATATCTCAGTTCCCTTCCAGAGTGGGACACCACTTTGAAATTAAATGTGGTGCTCCTCATTTCGGTCACTTTTAAGTCACATTTTCACATCTCCACCATTCAGTGTCTAGAACATAGTGTGTAGATCATTCTTGCAAAGTTTCATCAGATTTGGAGATCATTTGGGTACCGAATTAGATTAAATGAATCAACTGGACAAAATCTGTCCAAACGTAACCGTTCATGTAAATCATAATTACGGAAGCTCAAATGTATATATAAACTTTATATATATAGAGGGCCAATCAGGAGCGGACGTCCACACAGCCCCTTAAAGTGTAGACATCCCTCCGTTCTCCACCGTCCGGCGCCGACTACTGAGCTCCTCCACTCGAGCGGACACTAGAGACATCCCCGATCACTTTCTCTTGCCGGCGAGATCGATTTGAAGGTCTAGGCAGCAACCTCCAACCAAAACTTCAGACAAGATCGATCTCGACTGCAAACTGGTATTCGGCGGACTCGCCGGCAAGAGAAAGTGATCGGGGATGCCTCTGGTGTCCGCTTGGGTGGAGGAGTGCCGTCGACGGCGCCTGACGGTGGAGAATGGAGGGATGTCCACACTTTAAGGGCTGTGTGGCTATATATATATATACATATATATATATATATGTTCTATCCAGAGCGGGACACCGTTTTGAAATTAAAGTGTGAAACTCCTTATTTGGCTCATTTTTAGGTCACATTTTTACATCTTCACCAATTAGTGTGTAGATCATTCATGCAAAATTTCATCTGATTTGCAAAGGTTCTTTTTTGACATATTTTGAATAGTTAATTTACTTAATCTAATTCGATAATCAGATGATATCCAAATTAAATGAAACTTTGCAAGAATGATCTACACACTAGATATTGAACGGTGGAGATGTGAAATTGTGAGCTAAAAATGAGCCAAATAAGGAGTCCTACACATTAATTTCAAAGCGGTGTCTCGCTCTGGCAAGACCCGTTACCGTCGGATCAATCTAGTGGTTTTTCTGGCCGGCGAGCGATAGGGCCGCTGCGCACCTAACCACGGAGCAACCTTGCGCCTCCGCCTCTTAGACCTCCGACTGAACCCACACTCAACTCTGATGAATTAAGGCACATCTGCTTCTCTTGATCCGTGTCGGGACGCCGCCAACTGCCTCGATCGAGATGTTGTTGGAGAGGAGACCAACTAACACCACGCAACAACCAAATATGAAGTATCACAAAATCACTGAATGTCGAACAGTCCTCCTCCGTCTAGTACCCACAAAGAACCGACGTCAGAGACACCCTGATGCAGTCAGAATACCTGTTGGGTTGACACTACCGTGCTCTATTGGAAGTGGAAGCATGGTTTGTACTTTGGAAGTATGGCTGGGTTATGCCTATTATCCTTAGGATTTCCAGCCACTTTATTTTTTACTTTGTACTTTACTTGTATTGCTTTCTTTATAGCTTATCTTTATGTCCTTGTTGTCTGCTACTAGAGTGGGATTGGCATGTAAGAGTCTGTAAAGGAAAAGGAGATCTGTTTTCATCTCAGTCTTCTATATGTAGAGTAGATATGAAAAGTCTTTTACACCAAGAAGAAATATCAGAAAAGCTTCTACAAGATCTGTTTTTGGTTTTTTCACATGGTATCAGAGCAGGAATCCAAAGCCTATCTCTGTATCTCTTCTTGATTATTTCTGATTTCTTCTATCCTATGTGAAAAAGAAATCTATTCAGAGTTCTTTTCCTCTGATTATTTTCTAATTTCTTCATCCTGTTATGGAAGAGAGATCTGTTGAGAGGTTTTTTGTACCCTCATCTTTTTCCGATGTTGGAATGAATCCAAATCGGTGTTTTAGTTCTATGGAGGTGAATAACCTTCTGTGAAACGCCTGGGTAATCTTACAAGCATATAGAATGAGTTTGCTGCCTATCACAGCAAGAAGTAGATACAAACCAAATGCAAAGAAGCGAATATGTCTAGGAGAGAAAGCCACTCTGCCATCCTTAAGAATTTTCTGGGTTTCTTGTAGAAACTGGTTTGTTCCACATGAAGAAGCTTCAGGTACTCTATCATCTTTGTCTACTGCTCTCACTGTTTGTGTTGAGAATGATTCTTGGATTATAGACTCAGGAGCTACAGATCACATGACAAATAGACTTCAAAGTTTGCATGATTTCAAACAATTGTCCATTCCTTCAAAAGTGTCTCTCGCAAATGGCAATGGTGCCTCTGTTTTGGAAAAGGAAAAATTGCATTGCTTTCTAATCTTATAGAATCAGTTGCTCTGTATGTTCCTTCATTTCCTTTTCAGCTTTTATCTGTTGGAAGAATTACAAACACTTTAAAATGTCTAGTTATATTTTCTCCTTATAATGTCATATTCCAAGATATCATCACCAAGAAAACAATTGGTGAAGGTTTCCTTTTACTTAGGTGTCATCATTTGGCCCGAGGGCTTAAAAAGCCCATGGGCGGGCCCCGTGTCTCGGGCCAAAGCCCGGCCCGGCCCACAGAAAAGCCCATTCAAACCTGGCCCTTAGGGCATAAGGCTGGGTAAGGTCAAGAGTTTGAAGCCTAGACCCAGCCCAGCCCTCTCAGCCCCTCAGCCGGCCCTAAAGCCGTTGACTTTCAATGACTGTCTGACTGTCATAGTGTCACCACACGTCCACACTCACAGCCACAGCCCACACTCCACAGTCCACACCACAGTCTCTCTTATTACCCAACATACACTCATTTATTAACGTTAGATACAAACAATCCAATCTCTCTTCTTATCTATTGTACAAACAAATATTAATGTTAGCTTGAAGATGATAAATACTATATTGCCAAAATCTTTTTCTTATCGACCTAGCCAGATACAAAAACCTCTCTGATCTAGCCTCCCAAATTCCCCAAAAAACCTCTCTCTGTATTACCCCCCTTTTTCTTGAAGCCGATTGCCGAAACCTCTTGATTGCCAAAGCCGATTGTCGGATCATCAACTAGGACGTCGTCGATTGTCAGATCGTCAATCAAGGTTGAGGGCAGGATTGTTGCATGTGAAAGGGGTGAGTTTTCCTGTTGCTTTTCTCTTTCAATTGATTTTGATAAACTTTTGCCGGATTTTCCGATCGTCGATTCATTTAGGTAAAACTTTTATTGGTTGCAGACACCGATCGCGCACTTGGTTAAACGATTGAATTCCATTGAAGATCGTCGATTGCCGGATCGTTCATTGAAGATGGGGAGGATCGTCGTTGCCGCTCAATATAACTTCAAGTAACTTTAAACTTTGATGATTTGTTATGTTTGTCGACTGTTTTTGGTGCTTGACTGTTTTTGGTTTACTGGTGCTTGACTGTTTTTGGTTTACTGGTGCTTGACCGCTTTAGGAATTGAAAACTATTACTGGTGCTTGACTGTTTTTGGTGCTTGACTGGTCTTGGGATCAGCTTAGTTAATTGTTTCAATCTGAAATGACTACAGTTAATGAGGAAACTGAGGAAACATCCTCGGTTCCCCCAAGAACTGTTAGACAAATGAGTGATGTTTGAAATATTTTTGAAAAGGTTGAAAAAATGGATGACAACATAAAATTACTGAAAGCTAAGTGTGGTATTTATGGTGAATTGCTTTCTCGTGGGGGGAATAATGGAACAACTCATTTGAAACGACATATTAAGAAGCATGCTAGTGCAAATGGTCAAAATAAGGACATTAGAAAGCAAATGCAGTTAGCTATAAATGCTGCTGGAAAGGTAACAAATTTCCAGTATGATAAAAACGTTGCTAGGAAAGAAATTGTAGATTTCATCATTAGAGTTGAATTGCCTTTTACATTTGTTGAAAAGCATGATTTTATAGGCATGATTCAAAGATCATTTGCTCCTCAATTTAGGGGATTTTCAGCCTCTACATGTAAAAGGGATGTGATGAAACTTTTTAGTAATATATGGAAAAGATGAGCTACTTAAATTTTTTCAAAACTTTGAAGGAAAAGTTTGTCTCACTTCTGATGTGTGGTCATCACGACAAAAGATGGGGTATATGTCACTCACTGCACATTTCATTGACAAAAATTGGTCTTTGAACAAAAGAATTATTTCATTTAAAATGATTGAGTATCCACATTCAGGGGAAACACTTGCACATCATGTATATGAAGAGTTGATTACTTGGCATATTCATGAAAAGGTTTTCTCCATATCATTAGACAATGCTTCAAACAATGATGTACTAGTACAATTACTTCCATATTATCTTATGCTTGCATCAATGCCTAAGAAATTGTTTCATGTGCGTTGTTGTGCTCATATCTTAAATTTGATTGTGCAAGATGGGCTAAGTATTTTATCTCCATCAATTGAGAAAATAACCACATCTATTAAGAGGCATGAAATATGGGTACAAGCTTGTGCGGATTTAGGTTTTGAAAAGAAAAATATTGACAATGATGTTCCTCATAGGTGGAATTCCACATATGATCTTTTACTATTAGCTCTAAAATATAAGGTCATTTGCATAGATATGTGCAAAAACTAAATGATCTCGTTCTTGTAATTTAGCATCATCTCCAACTGAACAAGATTGGTTGATCGCTGAACTTACATGTGGTTTTCTTGCAATTTTTAACTCTTTTACAAAATCTGCTGTGATGTTTATTCACCTACTTCTAGTAGAGTTATAATTGTTTCGTTGAAATTTATCAAACATTTGCTACATATTCTGAGCTCTTTGTTTTCAAAGATGCTTTAAAAGCAATGGAGCAAAATTTGATAAGTACTGGTCTAAGTTTCCAATGGTTTTTTGTCTTGCTACTATCATAGATCCTAGATTCAAGTTATTAGCCATTGAAGAGTGGCTGAAATGTTTTGGTCTTGAGCAATTAGAAATTGATGCAAGAATGACATCCATTAAGACTTTATTGCAAAAATATTATGATATCTATAAGAGGAATGTAGTTTCTAGTGTTGCATCTAGTTTACCTAGTGATGGAGTCCCTAATCCTTTGGGAACTACATCTGCATCTATAAATATTCCTAGGGTTCAAAATTTTTCCATGCAAAGATTGAAAAGGGCTAGAGTATCATCTAGTTCTTCCACTAACTCCACTGATTTACAAGTGTATCTTGATTTAGCAACAATTGAGGTGGATGATGACCATCAATTCAATGTTTTGGGATGGTGGAAGACAAATCACACATTATACCCTGTTCTTTCACTTATGGCTCGTGATCTATTAAGTGTACCAGCATCAACAGTTGTATCAAATGCCGCTTTTAGTGCTGGTGGTCGAGTTGTTTCAGAGAAGAGAGCTGCTCTAAGTCCAAATACCATAGAAGCTTTAATTTGTTTGAAGGATTGGAGTTTGGCAAGTACAAGAATGCAAGAAGCAGCACGAGAATAGGAATGTGCTGAAGAACTAATGAATGCAAAGGCTGCAAGACCAGATTTGATGGTTGATAGTGAAGATAATGGTGAAGATGCTAGTGAAGATAATGGTGATGATGAAATTGAAAATGTGTCTGATGGAGTCCCTTAGTTACTTATCTGATGTAGTAACCATTTGCCTTTTTTGTGTTTTGTATTACAAGGCTTGGTTACTTTTAAAGTCCTTAGGCTGGTTACTTTTTTTGTTAAGGACTATAAGGGGCTAGTTTGTAACTAAGACTACAAGGCTTGGTTACTTTTAAAGTCCTTAAGCTGGTTACTTTTTTGTGTTAAGGACTACAAGCCTATTGAGTCTCTAAATTCCTAACCAGCATTAGCATCTGTGCTAATCTTTTTGCATATATTTAATCAATCTCTTTGTTTTTTCTCAATTGTATTTTCCTAAAGGTTTCAAATGTGGAATGGATACAATTTTTTGTGTTGTTTGTTCTCTTATTAAAGCTCTCTTCTTACTTGTAACTAATCTGTTACTTGGTTGGCTTTGCAGAAACTTGACTTGCATAATATTAAGTGGTGGAAGGAGCAGATAGGAAAATACAAAGGATTTATCAGAGCTCTTGCCTCTTGGAAGATGATGGTATGTACTATGTACTTATGTAGAATCAAATAAAGAGAAATGTTCTTTCCATTTGGGGTTACTTGATTTCACTGTGATATTACTTTGAGTAATATGATGTTGGGTGTATTAGTCATCAGTATGTAGTCTCTGCTTGATTTGGTAGTTGTTGAGTTTTGAAATTTGTATCAGTGTCTTTACAGACTTTACTTGGCCAAGATATGAAGAAAACTAGGTTTTTTTTTAGATCCTGTTAAGAAAAGCCCGGCCCGGCCCATTGCCGACCCCTACTTTTACTGTACACTTTATTTTTTACTTTATACTTTACTTGTATAGCTTCCTTTATAGCTTATCTTTATGTCCTTGTTGTCTGCTACTAGAGTGAGATTGGCGTGTAAGGGTCTGTAAAGGAAAAGGAGATCTGTTTTCATCTCAGTCTTCTATATGTAGAGTAGATCTGTAAAGTCTTTTACACAAGAAGAAATATTAGAAAAGCTTATGCAAGATCTGTGTTTGGTTTTTCCACATGCTCGCGAGAAATTTAGAAAACTAACCACTTTTTAAGAGTGAAAATGATTATTAACCTCTTTTTAAAAAACTTTGAATTCTAACATTTTATAATGTGAAATGACATGATTACCCAAAACACATAATTTTAATGGAAACATAGCTGACGCTTCAAGTTCCTCCTAATTGCATCTCTTAAACCCATATAGCTTGATGATTAAAACTCAGAAGCATTAGGATTCCATATTCTCATTATGACCTCATGTATAGTATAGCTTAGTACAACACCACATATGTTCCCTCCATAATTTAGCTGGGTATCCACCAAGGCAACGACAAACCCAAAATCCTTCAACCGTACTGAAGCCACAATTTCCTTTATGTTGTGTTCATATGGCTTCAAAATCCTGATGTTCGACAAGTGTATCAAAATATAATTTTTGGTTCATTATCGGCTTCCTTGATGTTATAGATACACAGTAAAATTTGTAGAATATATAAGTGATCCTAATTAGCAATTATGATTCATTGATTCTCATTGTGCCTGTTGTCAAAATCCTTCTTCTCTCTGCTACCAAATTCATCCCTGAATCAAACCCTAATCCTCTTCTTCCCAATGACCCTGGTAAATGGATGGCTCAATTGCACATTGTCTGTTGAAAAGTTTGTTCACATATGCCCTCTGTCTCCCATTCTTGCTAGTCACCATGAATGCCATCAATGGCCTTAATCTGCTTTCTGCTATTTAATAGTTTCAACGACGTCAAATTTTCTTCTGTTCTAGTGCAACTTTCTCTCTTTCAATCAATAGAATTGTGTTTTTGGACAATCATGTCTTTTTACACTCTAAAAAGGTTATATTTCAAACTCTTAAGAAATAGAGGTTAATAATCAATTTCACATCAAAAAAGTGATTAGTTTTCTAAATCTCTTCATGCTCGCTATGTTGCTCAAGTTTATTATTACTTTAGAAGATTTATTATGTCGATAACAAATAAGGCAAATACTTGTGTGCCTTAAAGTATGAATATCTTAACCACATGGTTGCTTATGATTGGTCCAACTAGATTAATGATGACTTGCTACTTGCTTGACTGGTCATCCAATTTAAATCTCAAACTACTCTCACTCTCACTAACGGGGTTAGTCCTCTCTCTCTCCTCTCGCTCTCTCTCTCTATCTCGTCTCTCCTCTCTCTATCTCGATCTCTCTCTCTCTCTCTCTCTCTCATCGATCTCTCTCTCTCTCTCCTCTCTCTCTCTCTCTCTCTCTCTCTCTCTCTCTCTCTCTCTCCCTCTCTCTCTCTCTATCTCTCTCTCTCTCCCCCCCCCTCTCTCTCTCTCTAACTCAAACAATTTGAACACTTTGTCTCCTCGATCTCTCTCTATTGTCTCATCGATATGTCAATTTCTTACTAAAATCGATCTCGTTGCAAGAAACTAACTCCTCTTGTATGCTCTCTTGAGATTGAACTCATTGAAGGCAAAAGTTGCAAAATCTACATTTAACATAAGACACAATTACTATTTTCATGAGAAATGTCTACCATTTGGATAACCAAAATCACAAAAAAGTAGACTTTCTGGAAATCAAAATTATTCTTGAGATTGAATCAATAATTGAAAATGAAAGTTGCAAAGTTTACATTAATATAAGACACAGTACTACTATTTTCATGAGAAATGTTTGCCATTTAGATAAGTAAAATCACAAAAAAGTAGACTTTCTGGAAATCAAAATTGTTCTTGAGATTGAATCAATAATAGAAGGTGAAAGTTGTAAAGTCTACATTTAACATAAGACACAACTACTATTTTTATGAGAAATAACTACCATTTAGATGAGAAAAATCATATAAATGTTGACTTTCTGGAAATAAAAATAGTTCTTAAGATTGAATCAATTATTGAAGGTGAAAGTTGCAAAGTCTACATTTACCATAAGACACAACTACTCTTTTCAAGAGAAATGTCTACCATTTAGATGAGTAAAATCACAAAAAAGTAGACTTTCTGGAAATCAAAATTGTTCTTGAGATTGAATCAATAAATGAAGGTGAAAGTTGCAAAGTTTACATTTAACAGAAGACACAACTACTATTTTCATGAGAAATGTCTACCATTTAGATAAACAAAATCACAAAAAAGTAGACTTTCTGGAAATCAAAATGGTTCTTGATATTGAACACATTAAAGGCAAAAGTTGCAAAGTCTACATCTAACATAAGACACAATTACTATTTTCATGAGAAATGTCTACCTTTTAGATGAGCAAAATCATAAAAAAGTAGATTTTCTGGAAATCAAAATTGTTCTTGAGATTGAATCAATAAATCAAGGTGAAAGTTGCAAAGTTTATATTTAACAAAAGACACAACTACTATTTTCATGAGAAATGTCTACCATTTAGATAAGCAAAATCACAAAAAAGTAGACTTTCTGGAAATCAAAATGGTTCTTGATATTGAACCCATTAAAGACAAAAGTTACAAAGTCTGCATTTAACATAAAACACAATTACTGTTTTCATGAGAAATGTCTACCATTTAGATGAGCAAAATCACAAAAAAGTAGACATTTTGGAAATCAAAATTGTTCTTGAGATTGAATCAATAATGGAAGGTGAAAGTTGCAAAGTCTACATTAACATAAGACACAACTACTATTTTCATGAGAAATATCTACCATTTAGATGAGAAAAATCACATAAATGTAGACTTTCTGAAAATAAAAATGGTTCTTAAGATTGAATAAATTATTGAAGGTGAAAGTTGTAAAATCTACATTTAACATATGACACAACTATTCTTTTCAAGAGAAATGTCTACCATTTAGATGAGCAAAATCACAAAAAAGTAGACTTTCTGGAAATCAAAATTGTTCTTGAGATTGAATCAATAATGGAAGGTGAAATTTGCAAAGTTTACATTTAACATAAAACACACTACTATTTTCATGAGAAATATCTACCATTTAGATGAGAAAAATCACATAAATGTAGACTTTCTGAAAATAAAAATGGTTATTAAGATTGAACCAACCAAATGTAAAATTTGCAAGTCTACATTTAACATAAGACATAATTACTTTTTTCATGAGAAATGTCTACCTTTTAGATGAGCAAAATCACAAAAATAGACTTTATGGAAATCAAAATTGTTCTTGAGATTGAATCAATAAATGAAGGTGAAAGTTGCAAAGTTTACATTTAACACAAGACACAATTACTATTTTCATGAGAAATGTCTACCATTTAGATAAACAAAATCACAAAAAAGTAGACTTTCTGGAAATCAAAATAGTTCTTGATATTGAACCCATTAAAGGCAAAAGTTGCAAAGTCTACATTTAACATAAAACACAACTACTGTTTTCATGAGAAATGTCTACCATTTAGATGAGCAAAATCATAAAAAAGTAGACTTTCTGGAAATCAAAATTATTCTTGAGATTGAATCAATAATGGAAGGTGAAAGCTGCAAAGTCTACATGTAACATAAGACACAACTACTATTTTCATGAGAAATGTCTACCATTTGGATGAGCAAAATCACAAAAAAGTAGATTTTCTGGAAATCAAAATTATTCTTGAGATTGAATCAATAATTGAAGATGAAAGTTACAAAGTCTATATTTAACATAAGACACAACTACTTTTTTCATGAGAAATGTTTACCATTTGGATGAGCAAAATCATATAAAAGTAGACTTTTTGGAAATTCGTTCTTGAGATTGTTCTTCAAAGTTGGATCAAGTACTCTAAGATGCAAAGTCTACTATTAACATGAGTTAGGTCTACTAATAACATGAGTTAACTGACATGCAAAAGTAGACTTTCTGAAAGTTACTATTTATGGAAATCAACTATAAAATGATGGGTAAGTTTCCATTTCGTGGGGATAGTTATGCTCTAAAAACAAAAGTTACTATTTATGGAAATCAACTATAAAAGGAAAGGTAAGTTTCTATTTGAGAGGATAGTTATGCTTAAAAACGAAAGTTACTATTTATGGAAATCTACTATAAAAGGAATGGTAAGTTTCACTACAAAAAAAAATTCAGTTAGCCACCGTAAATCGCGACGGCTCGGATTTGCCATCGTCATTGATCATAAATTTACGACGGTGCAGCGACGGTAAACAGGCCGTCGCTAAATCAATACCAGTTTGCGACGGCAACATCTTGCCGTGGCAAAATAAGAAAAAATTCGTGACAGCAAACTAACGCCGTCGCGTCCTGTTTTATCAACAGCGACGACAAGTGAGTGTCGTGGCAAGAAACCGATTTTATTTCTGATTTGATGCTACGGTTGGGTTCGCCGCCGCCTGTATCCTTTCAGTGTTTGGAAGGCGCCAATTATCCCACTTCGATTTTGACCAAAAAAAGGCCAATTTTCTAAAACTGAATCCACTCTCTCTTCAGACCCATTTATCCTCTCTCTAATTCAGACAACCCCTATCTCAAAAAACCTAATTCCTCTCTTCAAACTGATTTCGCCCATCTTTACGTCGTCGTTCCTCTTCCTATTTCTCTACTTTCAATCTCTAATTCGTCTACTTCCTCATTCACACCTTCCTCAAAGAACAGAACTCTAAGTTAAAGAAGTCTCAGTCAGCCCTCTTAGTTTCGTCTCCTCCCTCTCAGACCCTCACGATTACAACTAATCGAAGAAACTAGGTTCGAATTTGATTGGGTTCGAATCTGATAAGGTAAAACCACTTTCTGCTTCTTTGATTCTGTTTATTTTAGTGAATTCGAGTTGGGTTTTTGGTTAGAATCGAGATTAGGAATTGAGTTCTAGGTTGTCTTGTTGGGTTTTCATTTTAGTTTCTGAGTTTTCGTTTTAGTCATGCATGACAAGTGCTCGATGGTTGTTATTGGGAGAATATGGTGTGGTTTGGTAGGTAGGGGTATTAAGAAGAAGCTAGCCAGGGGAAGGAAGGTAGGATCCGAAATGCTTGGTGGTCCAAGTACTCGGTTAGGATGATAAACTGCTTGAGCTCCTTGCAACATAAACGGCGAGAAACCCTTTTAGGACGTCTGTGAAGGAGAGTGTTCTCTTGAGGAACTTGATGCCTCTGCTGCCATTGTTGCTTGAAGTTGTTGTAGTAGTGGTGGTTGATGATGGATAGGTAATGGCGGCAGTGTTGTTATTCTTTGGGGCATTTGTTAGTTTCTTCCACTTCTTGAGGATCTGTTGGAGCCTAACAATCTCTTTGATCTTGTTAGACTTCTTGGACTTCTTGGTCTACATTGCGAATCTTATACTGGTTTTGTGGACAGTGATTACAGTTTTATTTGGAATATTATGTATTCTTCTCTCTCTAGCCTTTCCAGAAATGTCTGTTGTAGACAACGATTCAAACACGCTGAATCAGATATTTATAACATTGCAAATCAGTTAGTACTGACTTCATTTAAGTAAGCCATAGAGTACATTTCAGGCCTTGGGTGGACTGACTTCATTTAAGTAAGTATACGAGTATATTTCAGGCCTTGAGTGAATTGGTTTATCTCATTGTGGTCATGGATACATAAATTAACTCATTGCTGGTTTATCTCATATGCAGGGTCCAGCTACCTTAAATTACATATTGCTGGTTGGAAGACCTCTTGAGGTAGTTGTGTTCTAGATCTTGGCTCAATCTAATTGCTAACTTGGTAAGCTGTTTTACCAAATGTATGGTTTGAATCACAGTATGCTGAATGATATTCATAATCATTGGAATCTAAGGTATCCACGAAAACATGAATTTGAGTTTTACTGTTTTATATATTTTTTCATTATATTAATGGGTATGTTTTTTCTCATTGAGAAAAGTATAATTACTTGTTTCTTTGTTTTGGTATCATAATAGGGATTAATGTGTGCTTAAGTTGAATTCATTGGATTTAAGTGGACTTGATAAGTACCAGTTACATTTGATATCAGGTCTTGGCACAAGCGTATAATGATTTTGACCGGCAACTGCATGTGGTTAGCACGACCAGCTACTGGTAGGACATTTGTGAATAGAAATTGATATCCATGGTAGCCTCTTTTGGATGTTTTCTTCTGTGTTCTATATCTTACTCTCCCATTCTTGAAAATATAAGAACTGAAGCAGCTAGCATGAAGTGCATTTCTTATACTCCATAATGATTCTAGTCAGAAACCTTGAAAATGCCCCTCTTTTTAACTTTTCTACTCTAGTTTATAGCACTGTGATTTTCCTTCATTTTTTACTTGTAGAATTGCCTATCTATTTTTTGAATCTAGTTTGCCTAATAAGAGAAATTTATTTATATGAAAGCTAAACTTTGTATAGGAAACATTACACTCATGCACTTGATGAATGTAAAGGTTAGTACTCCATACAATTTTACTATATCATGTAGTGGATCTTTTAATTGCTTTGTGTTTTCAAGAGGGATCTCCAGAAAACTGAGGTAACTATGCCCCGGTTTGTCACATTTCGTAGTTAATGATACTGCTTAACTCAAGCCCTATGTTGCCTACATTTTACCTGCGGGCTATCGTATATGCTATTTTATGATCTTTGTTGAGGACATGAGCAACTATAGTTTTGGATGGTTGATCTTTTAGATGAAATGAAAGTTTCCATGCTGAAAATTTTATTGATTGCTGTCTTTGTGAACCTTTTGCCTTCGAACATGATTGCCAGAAGATGTTGTTTAGAGACTAATTAATATGAGCTTAACAAATGATATATACAACTTGATACTTGTGTATCAGATTGATGACAAGTGTAATCTAGTTCAAGATAATAACTGGTTGGATTTTTGTTTTGATGCAGCTCATATCTTGCTGTTGTTATTGGAGGAACCTATTACTTAGTCGCAACTTCTTTCTTTTATTATATTCTTGGCTATTACATCACAGGTATGTTGGACATATATTAGAGAATGTGCTATGAACATTTGGGTTGATCCAGTTTTGTATTGATTGTTTTTGTGCTGGTGTGGACTTATGTAGGGAACCGATGAGCTTGTTCATTCCTAATCTGGTTGTGCAGTCTTAAGGCTGCAGCTTCTTTGAGGGAGTGGACACATTTTCTGTCAATTATTGTGCGTGAATGAATTTTTCTTTTTCGGTTTTGGTATCCGCTATTGTGTATGAACTGATATGACCAAGACTAAATCTCTTGTGAATGTGAATAAATGTTTGTCGCTTTTCGGTTTAGTTCTGTTACTAGTGTAGGACCAACATTATGCAGAAACATATGGTTGATGGTTAAACAATACAGTTTCGTATTGTCAAGTTTGTTACTAGTAAGCTATCCTAAGTAAACATCATATTTGATACTGGATAGTTAATGAAGGGATGACTTTTAGCTTTGCATATATATGGTTGATGGTTAAACAATACAGTTTGGTATTGTCAAGTTTGGTAATTGGTATACTTGTTTCAAGCAATTGCTTTGACTATTCATATGTCTTGAGTTAATTATACTTGTGCTTTTGATGATTCTAACAGTAGACTTTCCTGTTTAGTTATTTGATTTGGGTTTGAGTATACTTAGTAAGTTATCTATCTGTGTCTTCAAATTCTGCTGAACATGAAATCTCATTTTTTTCTTGCTTATTTTACTTGTAGAAGCAATGCAGAGATTACTTGAGAGTTGAGAGTTGAGATAGAAAATCTGAGTTGAAAACTCATTTCTTCTTATTGCAATAGGTTTTTGTTTTCACCTTTCACTTCAAATCAGACAACTAATTGTAGAAAATGGTCTCATTATATATGTAATAGGTACCACCTGATGCAACAAGTGGCCATGAGGCTAGGAGGGAGTCCATAGGAGAGGGAGATGCTGAGGCCACTGCCCATTTTGATTCAACTTGTGATGATGTCACTGGTCACAATGATGTTCTTGCATGATTTAGGTTTATGTCATATTGTTGTGTTTTAGAATGTGATAGAACATGATTATGCTGGAATATTGTTGTCCATTTATGAAGCTCTTTTTTTGTTGTAGCACTTTGTTGGTTTGGTTTAGGTTCCATCATGTGGAATAATGTTTATGTTGGATAATTTGGTTATGAAATGAATGTTGGTCATTGTGTTGATTTTGTTGGAATGAATGCTAGTTGATGGTGGTATTAGTACCTTGTTGATTATGGTTGTTGCTATTGTGGATTAAATGAGATTTGAATTTGCAGATTTATGGTAAAAATGAGATTTGAAACAGTTGTGGTAACAATTTTGCAGTTTGGCGACAGCAGAGTTTTGTCGCAAAGGGTTTTGGCATTTTTGCAGTTGGCGACGGCAAAGTCCCGTCGCTAATGGTTTTGGCGGAAAAATTCAAAAATTTCAATTCAGATTTGAAATTTTTTAAATATCACAGCGACGGCAATTGCCATTGCCAACAGAGGTATTTGCGACGGCAAGTCCAGTAGCCATTTTCGTCGCTAATTAAGCGACGGTCTTTGCAGTCGCTATTTGCCCTCGCAAAAATGGTTGTGAAAACTCATTGCCGTCGCCAAAAGCAACGGCGACGGGAAAAATACCATCACCACGCCGTCGCCATTGGTCTTTTGCGACGGCAAAATGACTTTTGGCGACGGAATTTTTCCATGGCTAACTGAATTAATTTTTGTAGTGTTTCCATTTCGGGGGGATTTCTTTTCTGAAAATTCAACACTAATTGCCACATGTCGCGACCTCATTCGTCCTAAGTCACTAATTTGTCCATGTCATTAAAGTTTTACTTTTTTTTCACCGTTTTAAAACTTTAAAAATACATAGAAAATAGCTCCAGTGTCGGAAAAATTCACCGAAAAATGTCACGGACCACTGGCGAGACCTACTACACAACTGCGTCTGAATTTTAGTCATCGAAATTACAACGTACCTACTAATGTGGTATAACTTGTTTGGTAGGTTATATGCTAGTGTACAACTTTGTGAATCAACTATATAGAGGAAGCAAAATTTTCAAAAATCTCGTGAAATAGGATGTGATCGGTATAGTAAAATACGGCTACGGTAGAAAAATCACTTTAATTTGCCAATGTTTGGGCCCCGATCGAAGCGGTCAACCCTATTTACGTTTATGCTTCACTAAGGAGAGCCCTATCCTCGGGTGATAAACGTCCCCAAAGTTTTACATGGGTGGTTATGTCTCATCTATGTGAGACTTTATTGTTTTGAAGAATCCACCAAACTAGGTCACGAAGAGGTAGGTAAGATAGTTTTCGTGTGATAAGTGAAGATGAATTACGGTTAACCGCTTTGATCGAGCCCCAGACATTATTGAATCCAGTTGAATTTTATACCATAGCGATGTTTCACTATAATGATCATATCAGACGGTCAATTTTCATTTTGTGAATTTTAGTCATCAGAATCATAATGTGCCTACTAAAGTAATATAACTTATTTGGTAGGTTATATGCTAGTGTACAACTTTGTGAACCAACTATTTAGAGGAAGCAAAATTTTTAAAAATCTCGTGAAATATGATGTGATCGGTATAGTAAAATACATCTACGGTAGGAAAATCACTTTAATTCGCCAATGTTTTGGCCCCGATCGAAGCGGTTAACCTTATTTACGCTTATGCTTCACTAAGGAGAGCCCTATCCTCGGGTGGTAAACGTCCCCAAAGTTTTACATGGGTGGTTATTTCTCATCTATGTGAGACTTTATTGTGTTGAAGAATCGACCAAACTAGGTCACGAAGAGGTAGGTAAGATAGTTTTCGTGTGATAAGTGAAGATGAATTAGGGTTAACCGTTTTGATCGAGCCCAAAACATTGTTGAATCCAGTTGAATTTTATACCATAGTCATGTTTCACTATAATGATAACATCAGACGGTCAATTTTTATTTTGTGAATTTTAGTCATCGGAATTATAACGTGTCTACTAATGTGGTATAACTTGTTTGGTAAGTTATATGATAGTGTACAACTTTATTAACCAACTATATAGAGGAAGCAAAATTTTTAAAAATCTCGTGAAATAGGATGTGATCGGTATAGTGAAATACGGCTACGGTAGGAAAATCACTTTAATTTGCCAATGTTTGGGCCCCGATCGAAGCGGTCAACCTTATTTACACTTATGCTTCAATAAGGAGAGCCCTATTCTCGGGTGGTAAACGTCCCCAAAGTTTTACATAGGTGGTTATGTCTCATCTATGTGAGACTTTATTGTATTGAAGAATCGACCAAACTAGGTCACAAAGAGGTATGTAAGATAGTTTTCGTGTGATAAATGAAGAAGAATTAGGGTTAACCGCTTTGATCGAGCCTCGAACATTGTTAAATCCAGTTGAATTTTATACCATAGCCATGTTTCACTATAATGATCACATCAGATGGTCAATTTTCATTTTGTGAATTTTCATTGATTCAATCTCAAGAACAATTTTGATTTCCAGAATGTCTATTTTTTTGTGATTTTGCTTATCTAAATGTTAGACATTTCTTATGAAAAAAGTAGTTGTGTCTTATGTTAAATGTAGACTTTGCAACTTTTGCCTTTAATGGGTTCAATATCAAGAACCATTTTGATTTCCAGAATGTCTACATTTTTGTGATTTTGCTTATCTAAATGTTAGACATTTCTTATGAAAATAGTAGTTGTGTCTTATGTTCAATGTAAACTTTGCAACTTCCCCCTTCAATTATTGATTCAATCTCAAGAACAATTTTGATTTCCAGAAAGTCTACTATTTTGTGATTTTGCTCATCTAAATGGTAGACATTTTTCATGAAAATAATAATTGTGTCTTATGTTAAATGTAGACTTGCAAATTTTGCATTTGGTTTGTTCAATCTTAAGAACCATTTTTATTTCCAGAAAGTCTACATTTATGTGATTTTTCTCATCCAAATAGTAGACATTTCTCATGAAAATAGTAGTTGTGTTTTATGTTAAATGTAAACTTTGCAACTTTCATCTTCAATTATTGATTCAATCTCAAGAACAATTTTGATTTCCAGAAAGTCTACGTTTCTTTAATTTCTCTTATGTTAATGGTAGACATTTATTATGAAAATAGTAGATGTGTCTTATATTAAATGTAGATTTTGCAACTTTTGCCTTGGGTTGATTCAATCTCAGGAACAATTTTGATTTCCAGCTTATATCTACTTTTCTTTGATTTCTCTTATGTTACTAGTAAACATTTCTTATGAAAAAAGTAGTCGTGTCTTATGTTAAATGTAGACTTTGCATTTTTTACCTTGGGTTGCTTCAATCTCAAGAACAATTTTGATTTCCAGAAAGTCTACTTTTCTTTGATTTCTCTTATGTTACTAGTAGACAGTTCTTATGAAAAAAGTAGTTGTGTCTTATGTTAAATGTAGACTTTGCATCTTTTACCTTGGGTTGCTTCAATCTCAAGAACAATTTTGATTTCCAGAAAGTCTACTTTTCTTTGTTTTCGCTTATGTTAATGGTAGAGATTTATAATGAAAATAGTAGATGTGTCTTATGTTAAATGTAGACTTGGAAATTTTACCTTCGGTTGGTTCAATCTCAATCACAATTTTGATTTCTAGAAAGTCTACTTTTCTTTGATTTTCTTATGTTAATGGTAGAGATTTCTAATGAAAATAGTAGATGTGTATTATGTTAAATGTAGAGTTGCAAATTTTACCTTGGGTTGATTCAATCTTAAGAACAATTTTGATTTCTAGAAAGTCTACTTTTCTAATGAGAACAGTAGATGTGTCTTATGTTAAATGTGTCTTTTGACTTGTAACATTTTCTGTGATATTTTTCATGACAGTAGTAGATGTTTCTTATGATAGTTGTAGACAGTCTCAAGAATCATTTTAATTTCTAGAAAGTCTACTTTTGTGTGATTTTACTCATCTGAATGGTAGATATTTCTAATGAAAACTGTAGATATAGAGAGACTTAACGGAGAGTTAACGGTGTTAGTTTGCTTTAACCTGCTATAGCAAGTTAAAAATGGTTGGGTATCCATACCTTAAAACACAAAAGTAACACCCAACAAATAAATTATTTATTTCCTTCATTTCAAAGGTCGCTCTTATACTGTACATTTAAGCGCGCACCCCCCAAAATTTGAAGACCCCAACAAAATCAAAATGAACCCCTCAAAGCTCCTCCCCACCGAGACTCTAACCCTGGGCTGTCCAATCCTCGACAGCTGCCTCGGCTGCGGCATCCCCTGCAACTCCCTCACGGAGCTCGTAGCCGAAAGCAGCTGCGGCAAGACCCAATTCTGCCTCCAGTTCACTCTCTTCGCCCAGCTCCCTCCTTCCCACGGCGGCCTCTCCGCCTCCTCTCTTTACCTCCACTCCGAATTCCCTTTCCCCTTCCGCCGCCTCCGCCATCTCTCCCGTTCCTTCCGCTCCTCACACTCCGATCTCATCTTCGCCAACCCTTGCGACGACGTATACGTCAGACCTGTAAATGATGCACGCCAACTGCTCGACTTAATGCCCAAGATAGAGACGCTTGTCGCCGGCGGGAAAACCCGGCTGCCGGTGAGGTTGATTGTGATTGATTCCATTGCCGCATTGTTTCGGAGCGAGTTTGGGAACAATCCCTCGGATCTTAAGAGGAGGTCTTTCTTGTTTTTCGAGATTTCCGGGATGTTGAGACGGTTGGCGAGCAAGTATGGAGTGGCGGTGGTGGTGACCAACCAGGTGGTTGATTTTATGGGGGAAGTGGAGGGGATAAATGGAGTGAGAGTTGGGAATTTGAGGTCATTGTATTCGTCCGGGAGACGGGTTTGTCCTGCTTTGGGATTGGCTTGGTCGAATTGCGTGAATTCGAGGCTGTTCTTGTCTAGAAATGAGGAAATTGTTGGGAGGGAAAATGGTGAGATGAGCAGGCATACAAAGAGGCGACTTGATGTTGTTTTTGCTCCTCATTTGCCGCCATCGTCGTGTGATTTTGTCATCACAGAGTATGGGGTGTTTGGAGTTGACAGATAACGGTACTATTGCGCATCTAAATTTAGTTCATAAGAGTTTGATTGGCTGACAGAGCATGAGCACTTTTTATTTTTTGGTTTGTGTTAAGGTCAAGTAAATTAGGAACATGAAAAAAATGGAGAGGAACAGTGTATAGAGCAAGCACTTGTGAGTTGTGCAAAAGAAACAGATTTTTCTCATCATACAGAAGTTTTTCTTCCTGAAATTTTGTATTCATCACTTAATGCCTTGTAATTTTCCATATGCAGCATTTGTTTAAGTTTCTCCTAACATTTTGAATTTGTGGTATCGGCTTTCATCTTACCTTAATGTTCTTTTTTCTTTATAAACTTCCACCATAATATTTTCCGTCTTATACTGTAGTGCAAGGTTATCTTTCTATTTCTGAAAGTTTTCAATCGTCTAAGATCCGAAGAACCAACTCAGAGTCCAAGTATTGATTGTCATGTCGGATGGTTTTATGAGTTCAGTACTGTTGTAACAGTCAAGCTTAGTAGTTGCAAGCGGGGTTTGGCTGTGGTGGTTGGAAACAAGGTTGGGGAATTGATGGGTGGTAGAGACATGCCTTGGCTCTTCTTCTCCATTTCTTACTGAAATAATGGCAGCACAGGCTGGACTACATTTTATCACTGATGCCGCTATTCTGCCTGTGTTGCGGAATTTTCTTGGAATTGGGACTTGGTTTTATTTGAAGGATTGTTGCCAAGCTGAGTGGGCAGTTTGGTGGAGGATGTGCGCTCTTTACTGCAAGCTGTCTGCAAAGTAAGGATTCAGGTTTTGTCTTATAGTCTTGCCTTAGCTCATTAGTGCTATCTTTGTCATTTGTTGTGGTTGTTGATTAGGAAATAAGAAACGAAAGAAATTTGATACTAACTTTCATTTTGGCTTAAAAGATGAAAGGGATGTGCATCAGCATTTGTGATGTTGGATGACCTCGCTCTTCCGTTTTTGGAGAGTGCTCTTCCAGTGATGTTGTTGCTGTCCAGGATGTCTAATACGGTTGAAGTAGATAACTGTTTAATTAATTTCTTTCTTGCTTTTCAGAATATGGAATCTACGTATAGGGCATGGGCTCGAAAAAGAGAGTGTAGCGCTATAAGATTTGGATGAACTCTGCAGGGTGCTGCAAACAGCTTTAGGCACTGCCTAATGGCAGGTAGGTTCCATATCTTCTGATTGGCTATCTATTATTTTGTCTTTGTAAATTCAGCTTGTTAAATGATTCTAATAACTGTTTAAGTGATCAGTATTATTCAGTTGGTTACTAAGAAAGTTGAGCAAGAAAAGGATATAACAATTTGACTTTTGTTTTCTATTAGCTTGATCTTTGAAAGGTCAAAGACTCGTCTCTGCTTTAACATTGTAGGATCCTTTCTAAGATGGGGATATAAAGTTTTCATCGATGTCAATCTATATTTGCATAATCAAAGCTTGTCACAGATTCTACCAAAAAGTTGTTGGTCTAGCAGTCAGATGCTTGGTTTACTCCCAAGTGGTCCGGGGTTTGACCCTCTCCTATGCTACCCACCTAGCTAGAGTTTCCAGTATCCCAAATATTGTGGGGTCAGGCGGGAAGCCTAGGGATTAGTCGGGTCAAAGATCCATATACCCTAGTTTCTTTTTCTTTTTTTTTTAAGAAAAAAAAAGCTCGTCATATATTTTCTCTTTTTTTGCCAATAGTAATTATATCTTGTTGATTTGTCAATATCTATTCAGTTGGAAAGTTTAAGAAGGCTGTCAGTTCGAGCCATAGCCAATGTGGTGATGATCATACAACAGCTAGACATAGACAATTTGTTTCTGCCATTGAAATTCAGATATCCCATGTTGAACCAGCTAAGAGAATTGTTTAGTGCACAAGGAAAGAAACAACTGCGCTGGGTAAAGCTAGATGAAGAAGAATGTGATGACTTAGCTGCTTTTCTGTCTGGGACATCCCATTGTCTTCCAAGTGCCGAAGATGAATATGCAGAACTTGGACCTTCTGTGAAAACCTCTGAGGAAAAGCCTATGAGAAGAAATGATCTGGACGCTAAATCTAATGCTGCCTACAATTTGGACAACTCGGATGAAATAAAGGGCGTTACAGATACTGTCATTAATAATAATATTAAGGATGCTAATTTTATGATGGACCTAAAGAGGAAAGAGATGCCAGGAACAAGGGATGAAATAATTTATTATGCTGACAGAACAACTAATACAAGGAAAGCACGGAGCTCACTGAATTGTGAATTGAGGATTATCGTACCTGATGAGGCTGAGCAGAGAACACAACTAATGCCAAGCTTTTAGGACACACCCAAAGAAAAAGGGTACAAACCTGTCTTTTGGAGTTCACCAAGTGGCATTGTATATATTGGAATGCAATAACAAATTGATAGAGGCAGTAACAGATTGTAAGAGAGTGGCTGAGACGCAATATTTCTTTCAGAGTTAAAGTCTATCTACCTATGAATTGGTCTAGCTCTCTCCCCTGATGGCACGCCTTCCTCCCGGCATGTTATCTACATCTTGCCAGGAAGTTGGTGGGCTCATCATGAATTAGGTCGGTGTGGCTGGTGGCTTCGGGATCCTTGGCTAAAGTCAAGTAAAAACTCTTCATTGGAAAAACCATTGGCTGCGCCGAGAACACAGCTAATAGCCTAATACCAAGATTTGAGGTCACACCCAAAGAAAAAGGTCCAAACTTGTGTTTTGGAAAAGATGTGGAGAACTGCATCAAGCAAAGGGAGCACTTAATTTGTTCAACCAGGTCAGTGTTTTTTGACTTATTTAATAAGGCAAGAGTTTATTGTAATTTCATCCGAAGAAAATATCTTACTTTTGTGAGGAAAAAGAAAGTAACAAGCATGGATTCTCATATTCTTTTCATTTGCTCTTCTTCATTTCAGTTGATAGATTATGACTGCTCTTCTTCATCTCAGTTGATAGATTATGACTTGTAAGTTCCAAAAGTAATTACTTGTTTCTTCTGTAGCTGTTTAGCAGGATTGGTGCATCTCAAAAGCAATCACAGAGTCCACAGAAGCGATGGCTAGGCCCATTATGCTTGCAATATGGTTGTTCTGCTCAGGTGGCCCTCGCTTTAAGGCTCACTCTTTTCTTGCTTGGTAAGCTGTTAATTTGCTTGAACTTGAAGCTATGCAATACCATACTGTATAGAAAATTGAATTGGCTCCGAAATCGTGCCCTCTAGAGTGACATGGCACACTAAATTGAAGTAGTGTAAAATAATATCTGTAGACTATCCACTGCAAATAATACTGGGTATTTTAATTCATCACACGTATGCACACAAAAAGAAGCAAATGACAGGAGTATCATACATATTTAGCCAATTTGAATTTTATGCATATCAAAAGTGTGAAGTTTCTTTCTCATAGCTCAGAAGTGCTAAAACTTGATTGCGGTAACAAATTATTTTGGGAGTGTCGTGCTTTTATGTCTGACTTCTTTTGTATTAACATCATGCTGCTTAATTTCACGTTTCAGTTTGTATAATGTATTAACACTTTCCCACTGCTATTTTCAGCAACATTTCTCAACCATATAGGACATTGGCCTAGACATAGTTAATAATATATAGTTTCTAAAACTGTGCTTATGGAGAGATCTCTCTTTGCAGTACCATTTATGTTCTATTCAAGTTGAGATAAACCATACGGATGGACATGATCAGGATGGAATCTGGAAGGTATTTCTATATGTTTGACATACTTGTTACATATCTCACAAATTTTTCTGAATGTGTAGCGAGGATTCGCTATTTCTTAATGAATGCCTACCTTTGAATGTTTACATAATAAGTGTTATTTAAGATGATACAAGTTTCCAGGTCTTTAGAATAACCAGTGGTTGTTATAGATTGCATGTTAAGTACTCAGCAATTTATAAAGTTCAGCCACCCTTTCAGTCTATTCTTTGTTGAACAGTACTTTTAAGTTTAACTGATTTCACCGAGAAGAAAACGAGTTCTGTTCTTTCAACTGAATATATAATATTTTATTTTGTTGGAATGATGTAGAGCTCAAAACAATTATGGAATGTTTCCATGTGGCTGTGCAGGAGCTAGCACTGTTCCTGGTGGCAGCAGTCTGAAAAGGGAATGCTTGTCACTAACATGAGTAACATCCTCCAGTTGTTTCAAGTGCTTTGGAATAGGTCAGGCTACCACTCTGTTTAGTGATTGAGTACGAGTGAAAGAGGCAACAGGAACAAGGTAGCAGTCCTTTTAGATTTTCAGATGCCCAGTTATTCAGTAAATGTGAATTCATTCAGGGTTCAAACATAAGAAGAATATTCAATAGTGTAGACATTCCACAAATATGATTTGAACTTCAATGATGACATTGTTCTACACATGCAGTCAACTACTTTTGTACTTGTAATGATGTTTTTAGTGTCTTCATTGACCCAATACACAAAATAGGTACAATAGCATAGCAAATACGAAGCTATTCTCACTTCTTGTTTCACTCATTTTCTACTAACAATTTAGCGAGTGAGCAAGGATGATGTAAGAGTTAGAAGTACTGAAACGTGTAGAAGTATCATGCATGACTATTTTTCTCTTCTCATCTCTGTTCTACATGATATTCCAGGATCAATGTAGGACTGTGTTAGTGCATTCATATTGAACAAACAAGATATAACAACGGCTAAGTTATACTCATTAAACAAAAGAAAAGTTACATTCACTCACCCAGAACTAGATTAATAACTCCTAAAGCCAGATACTCCTCTCCACCATCTGAAAGTTACATTCAGAAATCCAGAACTAGTTTAAAAACTCCCAACAAGATATACGGAAAGTCTCGCTTAAACAATGGAAAGGTTACTCATTAAACAACAGAAAAGTTACATTCACTCAACCAGAACTAGTTTAATAACTCCTAAAGCCAGATACTCCTCTCCACCATCTGAAAGTTACATTCACTCATTCAGAACTACTTTAAAAATTCCCAAAGCCAGATACTCCTCTCCACCATCTGAATGAGTGTCAGACTCAGAATCACTCCATGTTGCATTCATTACCTTGTTTGGGCGACCTTTGAGCTTCTTGTTCGCACAATCAGCAGCTAGATGACCGATTCCCCGACATTCAAAACACCTAGGTTTATCTTTAGTATGCTTCTTTTGTGTAAACCTTGGTTTTGTGTCTTTTTCAGAGGCGAAGTCACGACCCAGGTTTCTTTTAGAACTTGTCCTCAAGGAGTTTTTAAGATCTTGGGAGGATTCTCCAGACCTAATGAACTTTTCATATTGCTTAAACAAAAGAGCAAACTCTTTAGCAGTAAACTCTAAGTCACTATCATTTTCTTCCACTGCTTCCTTTGTCTTCATTTCCTCTTTTCTCACCACACTAGAGGCAATAGATTTCAATTTCCTCTCCTTGATTCTCATCTCATAAGCTTGAAGATTCCCAAGAAGTTCATTTAGAGGGTAGGTGTTTAGATTTCGGAATTCCTCGATGACAGTAACTTTGTCTCGAAAACTCAAAGGTAAGGCTCTCAGAAATTTCTTCACAATGGTGTGTTCAGCAAAAGGATCACCGAGGCGGCCAAACTCATCTGTCATATTTATTAGCCTAGAGTGAAAATCATCGACGGATTCATCATCTGCCATGGCCATGGCATCATATTCTGCCCATAGTTTTTGAAGCTTGTGATACCTTTCAAAATTTTGAAGATTCGCAAGTTCATTTAGAGAGTAGGTGTTTAAATCTTGGGTTTCCTCGATGACAGTAGCCTTGCCTCGAAATCTCAAAGGCAAGGCTCTCAGGAATTTCTTCACAATGATGTGTTCAGCAAAAGGATCACCGAGGCGGCCAAACTCATTTGTCAAATTTATGCGCCTACAGTGAAATTCATCTATGGATTCATCATCTGCCATGGCCATGGCATCATATTCTGCCCATAGTTTTTGAAGCTTGTGATACCTGACTAGTTTGTTTCCTTCATAAGTCATCAGAACAAGATCCCAGGGACGTATGCAACGTCTCTCTATGCACGACAACGAGAACTTACCCTAATAATTAGGAAAAAATCAATTCTAATATACAAATCTGTAAAAGCAATAGAAGGTTCGACTTTTCATATCCCAAATTCAGCAACCATAAACATCAATAATGCTTAAAAACAAAAACCCAACTCAAAAAACAAACAAATTCCCAGAAACATTAATTCTACCAACTGAACCCATCGTGAATTTAACCCCAAAATCGATCAACGGATTGATGTATAACCTTTACTACTTGATGAGAATAATTGATGCTTTAACCCTGTAACTGATGAGAGTGAATGAAAAGTAGAAGCCGGCTACACGACCTCAGTGCTCTGTACTGTGTTTTTGACGGCAGAGAGGGAAGTAGTAGAATAGGGAGCTGTGTTTCTGTTCTGTCGCAAGATATTTCAGATTGTCTTGGTCTTATGTTATCAGGATATATATATATAGTTAGAATATAACTATGTATTCTTTATCATTACCATATTGGTACATTGTAATTCCTTATATAAAAAGTTCCTATCAATGAATAAGATGATTATTCTCTATTCTCTTACTAGATCTCTTTGTCTCTACTGTTTATACTTGATCACGTTATCATGTATTTTGTTCTAACCCTATACTAATAGCCCACCATTTATTTTCCGAAACCCTAAAAAATGTTTTTCGGCTCCTCTGTTCGACTACAGCCGCCGCTCGTTTTCTCGGCCGCCGTCCGACATCACCGGCTGCCAATCCTTTGGCCACTGCCCGCCGACGATTATTGGTTTCTTCTGACTACAATTTTCAACTTCTTCCAGTGTTTAAAGTTTCGAAAGGTATGTTTTGAAACCCTAAATTTTCCCAAGTTCAATGACTCGGGGAGGATAAAGTCATTTTCTCCCTTCTCCATCTCCATTCTATGCTTGAGATTTTGTGCGTGCAGGTAAAATTTCCAGAATTTTATTTGCGGGTCAAGAGTGTGTTTGATCACTCTTATTTCCTTGTTCGGGTTGTGTGTAATTAACCCCGACCATTCTCTGGATTGTGTTTGATCAATCCGAGATCTTTTTCCGAATTGTGTTTGATCAATTCGCAGCTTTTTCGGATTGTGTGCGATCAATCCGTAGGACAAACAATTAAAAACATTGTTTGTGACCTCTATCGAGTCTCATAATAGCTTGGTTTTGTATGCAAGAGCAACGTAACATTCTGCTCATCTGAGTTTTGACGTACTTGATGCCTAGGGTGAATATTCGCTAGGTATCTGTGGAACATTTCATTGGAAAAGATTAAACCACATATTTTGACCCCCAGACTAACAAGCCTAGATGCCGAGATTTCACATCTCTCGTGCTCAAAGTTTTGAGGCGCCACATCGACATTCAACAGTCTTCAATGGCAATCTGTGCAAAAAGTAATGACCACAAAATACTGTGGAATGCACTTATGGAATGTTTCTTGAAACGTCCATCTAACTCCACTTGTTGAGTTATTAGGTCAATATGTTGAGTTATTAAGTCAAGTTGATTGGTTACCACCTTATTTGACTACATATAGTTGATGATATTCCGTGACATCCTGATCCATAATCTTTAGCGGAATTGCATAAACGCTAGTGAGATAAACGTATTAGACTGTGCGAAAACAATTTTGAACTATAAATGAGTTTGTTGTTGAGATAAACGTATTAGACTGTTGGAAAGTCATACTGCCACGTGGTCCTCCCGTAGCACTGAAAAATTTCTCGAACAATAGAGACTAACTAGGAAACTATCCTATAATTATGAACAATATCAGGAAACAAATATACACATATGAACTTATTCCTAATAGGGAAGATAGATCAGATTAGCTGAATATTTTCCTTACATTACAGCTTTGACTTTCCAACACTCCCCCTCAAGTTGGAGAGTGGATGTCTTGCACTCCCAACTTGCGAATCATTGGCATGAACACCTCCTTTCCTAAAGCTTTGGTTAACACATCTGCTAGCTGATTCATAGAACTCACAAATCTTGTTTCAACAGAACCTTCTTGAATCTTGTCCCTTATAAAGTGACAATCCATCTGTATATGTCATGTGCGTTCATGGAAAACCGGATTAGCAGCGATATGTAATGTAGTTTTATTGTCACAATATAACAATGCAGCCTCTTGATGTAAAATTCCCAAGTCTCTAAGTAAATAGCGAAGCCACGTTAATTCACAACAAGCTCCCGTTATTGCACGGTATTCAGCCTCAGTTGAAGAAAGGGAGACTGTTCTGATGCTTCGACCTCCATGAGATCAATGATGGACCCAAGAATACACAGTACCCCGTAGTAGACCTTCTAGTAAGAGAACATCCTGCCCAATCGGAATCACAGTAAGCTCTCAACCGAAAATCATTGTTTGAAGAAAAGAAGAGACCATGACCAGGGGCACTTTTCAAATAGTGTACAACTCGCAAGGCTGCCTCCCAATGATCTTTTCGAGGTTGATGCATAAATATGCTCAAGACATGAACATCATATGTAATGTCTGGTCTCGAAACTGTCAGATATATTAATCTCTCAACTAATCTCCTGTATTTTCCCAGATCTTTCAGTGGTTCACTCTTATCACATAATTTTGAACCACGTTCCATGGGAGTGTCAATAGGAGTAGCACCTAATAACCCTGCATCCTTGATAATATCCAAAGCATATTTACACTGAGAGATATAAATGCCATTCATAGATGCAGAAATCTCAATACCAAGAAAATACTTCAAGTCACCTAGATCTTTAAGACGAAAATTATTATGCAGGAATTTCTTGACATCAGCTATGCTTTCAGGATCATTGCCAGTAATCAAAATATCATCCACATATATCAAGAGCACAATGAAAGACTTGCCTTGCTTTCTAGTGAACAATGAGTAATCAGCTTTTGATTGCACATACCCAGCTGAACAAATGGCTTTAGAAAACTTGGCGAACCATTGACGGGATGCCTGCTTCAACCCATATAATGACTTGTGTAGGCGACAAACCAACTGTTCCTCCCCTTGTCCCCGAAGACCTGGCAGCAGAGACATGTAAATTTCTTCATCCAGATCACCATGGAGAATAACATTATTGACATTGAGTTGATGAAGGGACCATCCACAGGCAGCTGCTAAGGCCAATAACATCGAACAAAGATTATTTTGGCAGTGGGAGAAAAAGTATCTTGATAATCAACCCCCTCCAACAGAGTAAAGCCTTTCGCCACCAGTCTTGCCTTATATCGCTCAATAGACCCATCACACTTGCGCTTTATCTTGTAAACCCATCCACAACCGATGGGAACTTTGCCGGCCGGAAGGGATGTAAGAGTCCATGTACCATTCTCTTGAAGTGCCTGCAATTCAGATTGCATTGCTTGCTGCCATTGGGGATTATTAGCAGCCTCAGAATAAGATCGGGGTTCAACATCAGTGCTAATATGGGCAACAAATTTCTGATACGCAGGAGAATAACGATGATAAGAGACATAGTTAGCCAAAGGATAACGTGTACCTTTTATCGGACCTGGCATGAGAGAAGGAGATTGGTCGGAGCAAACATTGGAGCAGATGTAATCTTGAAGCTTCGTCGGTGGAACAGTCGGGCGGCTGGAACGATGAAGAGGAGCGGGTTCATGGACGGACTGAGGCAAAGGCTGGTCAGGTTGGGTGAGCAGAGGCAGAGCCGGATCGGGTTGGGCGACCAGAGGCTGAGGCGGATCAAGCGAAGGCGGAGGCGGGTTGGATGGTGATGCCGGCGTCGAAGAATGTGGTGGATCAGAAAGTACTGGAGGCGAAGTGATTGGATTGGAGTTTTGGAGTTCTGACAGAGATGGGGGTTTTGGGCGACGAGAATAGGTTCGTAGAGAAGGAGACGGCGATTGTGGGGCCGGAGATGGTGGGGCGAGGTCGTCAGGTGGGGAAGGAGAAGGAGAAGACTTTTTGTTGTCGTGGGAAGAAGATGAGGGAGAGGGATGATGTGGGTCAAAAGTGTAGTCAATGAGAGTTGGGTCATATATGCAAAAAGGAATTGGATTGTGGGAATGGGCCGAAGAAGGGATTGTGGGCTTAGCAGCAGATGCATATGGAAATATATTTTCATGAAAAAAAATATCTCTGCTTGTAAAAACCTTTTTAGTTGACAGATTATACAATTTGTAAGCCTTTTGACCAATAGGATAACCTATGAAAATACATTTCATGGCATGATAATCAAATTTTTGTGAAGGATGAACATTGGTAGCATATGCCAAACAACCAAAAACACGAAGATGATGGTATGGAGGTGGTTTTGAGTACAAACGCTCAAACGGAGTTTTAAAAGAAAGGACAGGTGTAGGCAATCGATTGATGATGTGTACCGCATGAAGAGCACACTCCCCCCAAAATTGGTTAGGAAGATGAGCATGAAATTTTGAAGCGCGGGCCACTTACAGAATATGACGATGTTTACGTTCCACAACCCCATTTTTTTGGGGCGTGTAAACGCATGAGTGTTGAAAAACTACACCATTGTCATTGAAAAAGGGTCGAAGTTAAAGAAACTCTCTACCATTGTCACTACGAAAAGCTTTTATGCGAGATGTGAATTGGGTGAGAACATAGCTGAAAAATCGTTTTACAATTGGTTGGGCTTCATCTTTGTGTCTCATCAAAAATATCCAAGTGAGTCTTGTATAATCATCAACGATAGTAAGAAACTAATGAGCCCCAGAAAGAGAAGCATGCTTATAGCGACCCCAGATATCGCAATGAATTAAATCAAATGGTTTTTCAGTTGAAATAGAACTCACACCAAAAGACAAGCGATGTTGCTTAGCCAAAGGACAAATAGAACAAGTATTAATAGGCTGAACGGAAAGATTTAAGAAGTTCTTAGCAATGAATTTCAACGGAAGATGGGAAACATGACCTAAACGGCTATGCCATAGATCAGTGGATGGGGTAGATGAGGTTTTGAGGTTGCAAGCTGATTCATGGTTTGAGGATGAATGGGAATTGGACAATGTTTTCTTCGTCGCCAATGATGCCAAGTAATATAAACCTTCACGCTGTTTACCCAAACCAATCATCCTCCATGTATCCAGATCCTGCAAAATACACTAATAAGGGAAAAAAGTCACTGAACAATTCAAGTCTCTCGTTAATCGACTGACGGACATTAAATCAACTTTGAATGTAGGCACACACAACACGTCATGCAAATAGTACTCAGAAGTCAGAGGCAAAGAACCCTTGGCAACAATATTAGCCCTTTCTCCACTAGGCAACAATACAGAAGACAATGAATAATATTTGTTCTTGTGTAATAGTGAGTCTTGAGATGAAGAGATGTGATTCGTCGTGCCGCTATCAATAATCCAATTGCGGGAAGTGACCTTAGATAAAACTGGTTCTGTTACAACAACATTGGCTCTTGAACTATCAGATCCTTTGTGATTCAAAATAGCCAAATCACGTTGACGTAGTTGCTTGGGGAGAGGGATGCGAACGGAGAAACCGTTTTGCCGGATAGGTTGACTTGATCGATCATATTGGTTGAACACTACCAACAAGGACGGATGACCAATAAAAAATGATTTGAAATTTTTATTGGCCATGGAGACAAGAGAATTGTTGGACGAGATATAGAGTATAACGGATTGAGATGAAAAATCGTTGCACGAGAGATAAGGTGCAACAGCTGCAGAGTCAGGATCTAGTCGTGCTCTGATACCATGAAAATATGATAACTTGGCGGAATGAATATTCATTGATACAAAGAAGATTACATATACAATGAACAATAGAGACTAATTAGGAAACTATCCTATAATTATGAACAATATCCGGAAACAAATACACACATATGAACTCATTCCTAATAGGGAAGATAGATCAGATTAGCTGAATATTTTCTTTACATTGCAGCTTTTACTTTCCAACAATGTCTCGAGTGTTTGTTAATATAAGTGGTTAACAGTGTCGACCTAATTTATTTGTCAGTTGCTGGATTATGAGGATGGGAAGTACGTTTCTCGATCTTCTCCGTTTTTTTGTGTCGCGTTTGTTTGTTGCTTGATGGGGCAATGTGTGATCCTGGAATGACTACTATCTCTATTGCTATATGCTGTGGCATTCATGTTACCATGTGATGTCTTATCACTCTGTTAAACACTTAAAACATTTCAATTATTGATTACACAAAATAATTACATTAATCCCATTAATCCATAATAAACCCTAAACCCAGGCCCGGCCGAACCCGAACCCCTTCTCATTTCCCCTTTTTGCAAACCAAAATTCATCAGTCCGTTTCATAGTTCTGTTATAATACCCTCGATCTCCTAATAAATGTATGTGCAAGCCGGCCTAAGATTTCGGTAGATTTGTTGCATCATCAATTATAGGGGTGTCACTCCTCATCATCAGGTACTTTGCAGTTTGCGTTTACCCAGCTGAGAGGGTATATATGAGCTAGCTACTTGTTGGGGCATGTGTGATGATAGGACTGTTTCTTTGTGGATTGTACATGATGATAAAGTGACATCGATCGACTCGAACGAAGCAGCTAGCATTCAATGTTCTTCGTACGTAGAGCTGTGAATAGCTGTTGTTATTGGACAACAAAGATTCTCATGTTTTCTCTATGCATTTTAATTAGTTTGGTGCCATTTTAAGTTGTTTGAAGTTGCTTTCAGTATTTCACATGATGTCTGTCTTGCATTCTGAAAATGAGGACCATCCTTTCATTCTGTACCCAGTTGGTACTTTCTTCAACTAATTACAGATTTACAGCCGTCAGTTTCAAATGATGACCGGACTTAGCCAGAAACTCTATTCCTATTCTCAAAAATGTGCCATATTAGATAAGTACGTTGTTCCTGTAGGCATCATTTTATGGAAAGACGACCATAATATTAACGAGCTTTTTTGGGTATGGAAAAGATCGAAGGCATCCTTTTGAGACACCACAAAGAAGATATCACTTGAGCAGTTTCAGCTATTAGTAATTACACACAATACGAACACAGTAAGAGAGCACCCCAACCTTACAAATAAACTTACTGTTCGAACTCGGGGTCCTGATACTATTGCAGTCTACAGAAAAGTACCATACAACAAAGTCACATAGGCTCGTATCTTTGCCATTCCGGCCAGTCATAGCTCAAGTCCGAAGTCATAGCATCCTTCTATGGGGTAAGGATGGATGCCGACGAGAGCCTAGAGACGTCAAAATGTCTCCTACGTACGTACAGTAAAGACCAATGTTAGTGGCTAGCCATGATGTTCTGATCCGACGAACTCTCTCTTGTCTTGCTCTACCTATGATTAATGTTAATTTATCATTCTAACTAGTTCCCTTCCTACGAATGTATTGAAATCTTCCTCATCTCCTATATTTGATGATTCTATATACTTGATAATTGATATTTGAGGATATCCATACTCTACAAATGCAACTAATTAATCTATTGAGCATATAACTTATTTTTCGTATTATATATAATTCTCATATATTATGCCCTTTCTGAAACATAAAAATATGAGTATTGATTTGCATTTTATCACTGTGGCGTATCGAATAGATTGTTGTTTGTAATGTGAGTATTCTATCTGCTTATATCTTGTATATACTATATCCAAAACCAGCTAACTATAGTCAACCCAATATATGTATGTATATGTTCAATCAATAATCACTGGTGTGTAAACGAATATGATAGCAGCAAATTAATAAGGAACAAAAATACAGATTGATGAACAAGCCTTTTACTTTCACAAAAAGTCCACTAAGGCCTTTGACAAACTACTCTTGATGCTTTAATCAGTTCCCATGATCGAAATTGTATAGGAGTTGAGACATAAACAAGAAGCAGCAGTCTTTAACTTCAGTCCCATGATTGTTCCACGCCTTAATAAGTTAGTTGCTTACAAGTTCCTCCACCGATAGAGATTGTGGAACAGTTCGACAAGTGCATATAATTATTGAGTAAAGAAAGAATGAACACTAGGAAGAAATACAAAAAGCAAAGAATTAGGATAGAAGCTTTGTAAATAATTGGATAAGCTAATGAAGACGAACACAACAAGGCAAAAGAATCATGACTGCGAATTAGGAAGACTACGATCTTGAACTCAATATTATCTAAGAATTGAGTACATCAACATGACAACATCACATGTTCTATCGAACAATTCTTTTTTGTTGAAGTTAATGAAACCCAAATTAAACAGGTCAGATCCGAATACATACAGAAACTTAAATGCAATAGTTCACATCTACTCTTAATCAGAAGTAGAAAACGCAAACAATACCATAAACTGAAATACAACTAGCTAGAACTAAGGCCAAAATACAAGCTCAAACCAACACAGATAACCTAGCTAGCTACTACAAGTCAACTCGCGCCGCCGACCATGTAGGGCTGCCGTTGAGTCGTCGGAAGCAAAACACCAAGTAGTTCTATGTTGTATAACTAATGCCGATCAAATCTTTCAGAATACAAATCATATGAAACCCAACATATATCAAGACAACATAATCTCCACTAAATCTTATATATGAATAATATCCAAAACCAGCTAACTATAGTCAACCAAATGTATTCAATCAATAATCACTGGTGTCTAAATAAATATAATAGCAGCAAATTAAAAAGAACAAAAATACAGATTGATGAACAAGCCTTTTACTTTCACAAAGTCCACTACAGCCTTTGACAAACTCTTCATGCTTTAATATATGGGTAGTCTGTTATGCAGTGCTGCATGGGATGCAGACTGCTTTTATTGTTTTTAAAAGGCTAGTGGTCCAAGATGACCTGCTAGTGACTTGTTCTAAAGGTTGTTACCACAAAATTACAATTTTCTGTAAACAACTAAAAAATCTTTCTAAAAAAGACTAGTCTTCAACATGCCGAAGAGATTCACCTAAAGACCCATGGTCGACCTGGTTACTAAGTACGGCGGAATCACTGCTGTCTTGAAAGGAAAAGGTTCTAATTGTGATGCAGAAAATTAATACAAAAAAAAAAAAACAATCAGACTAATATATATATGCAAATTATTTTTGTGACGGGATTTTGAGCATCAAGATGAATTTATTCAACTATAGATACAAACATAAAACCTAGAGCCTCGCTCTTAGGTAAACAGCTAAAAGTTATTTAGCTACTCATATCTGCAAGATAAATACTTACTTGTATTTTACAGTACTCCACACCAGACGACTCACATACACTCTTACTCACACTACTATATTACAAAGACTGTTTATTGGCTAAAACTTCTTGAGAAAGATTTGGGAGTAGAAAAACTTCTGTCTGTCTTGTGTTTTTCTTTCGATGCCTTCCTTCTGAAGATTGAGGGCCTTATATAGGGACGGAACTCAAGCTAAAAATAAAACACCACTGTGTAGAGTGGAGGACAAGAGGGATCTAATCCTGATAACTTTACTTTAGAAAAAGTAAAGTCATTTGATTTCTTGTGCTGATGGCTCCTTTTCTTTTTAGCAAAAGAAAAGTAGTTTGGCTTGAAGCGTCGGCCATTGCTCATTTATCCAACATGTTCACTATGTTGTGATATGTTTCTGGATCTTCAGAATATCTCACTGAGGAGTTGGGACCACTTTTTTCCCAATCTTGTGTCGTGCCTTCATTTCCATCGTCGAGGTCTGTATCATAAAGATAAGAAATCTTATATTTTTCTTCAGTCTCAACTTTTTCTAGCCACTTGGTGGTAGCTAGCGTGCAATCCACTTCATTTCTCATAAGAGTTGTGAAAAAATCACAATTCTCAAGAGGAGGGTGATTATAGTAAGTGACCATTATTTTTTCTCCACTTGCCAAGAGGCTTGAATCATAGTCTCTCAGAACTATATCTTTGATAATTGCTAAGGCCATAGCTTTCATCCATGGAATGCTCTGATTTGGTCTTCCATTGCTACTGGTAATGGCTGGCTTTTGAACCGGACTTTGGATTAGTCTGACATGATGATATGGAGAGATATAATTCATCTGTCCATTTACCACAGTCCATTCTGGTGGTGTTGAAATGAATTTTATCCTTAGGATACATCCATCGGGTCTGATATTCTTAACAGCTTCAGCTATTATTTCTGGAAAACCCTTAAGATCTTCATTGGTTTTTGTCCACAAATTATGAACAAAACCATTTTCTATAAGCCATAGCTTATGCTTCTGAGGATGCTCTGCTTGAACATCAACCAGGTATCTCCCATAATATGGGCCAGGGGCTTATTGATAATGTCTCCGGGAGAACATCTTTTCCTTCACCTAATAGGTTATGGAAATTGTACCATTCAGGTTCTTTTAAGGCTTGCATAGGAATTTTAGCACTTTCAGGACTTGCAAGAAAAATAACTTTAGGTAGTTCTGCTAAAACCCCTTTGTCTTTTGTATGGACTCCATACATTTCTTCAGTTAAAGCCATAAGGGTTTGAAGTAAATGGGCTTCATTTTCTTCATAGAAGGAATACAGAATATTATCAATAATAATTTTCTGTTTGAAGGCTAATAGCCTTTCTGTTCTAAAAACTGGTTTCTGAAAGATCTTCAGAGGTTGATCGTGAATGACTTTTCTTCCTGTGACTATTGGTAGCTTTTTTGCCCTAAGAGGGTCTTTTCTGCTTTTTGGCAAAGCAGCAGCCTTCAACGGTCTTGATATGCCTTTACCGTCTGCCGTTTGAGACGGGCTAACCAGTCTTTTCCCCTGAGACTGGTCAGTTAAGGCTGATCCTTTCGGACACAGCAAGAACTCGTCTACTAGCTTTTCTTCATTAGTACCATCGGAATGACCAGAACTACCATCTTTTTCAAGATCTGGTTTAGGCTTGATTCTTGAAGCTTGGCTAGTTTCAGCAGTTCCATAGGAGACCAAATATTGATATCCTAGTCCGTCATGGAGCGGTCCTACGGTCTTATCACCTTCTTTGAATCTTTCCCAGAGCTTCTTTTCCTCTGATTCTGGTTTTCAGCTTCTAGGATTACGACCTTCTCTTTCGAACATCGCCATTTCTCTTGCGAGTGCGTCAGGCAAAAAGTTCTTGTTTCCTGCAACCATTTCAACATCATATTCATATTGGGTTAAAAACATTTGCCATCTCAAAACTCTTCATCTATCTGCAGCATCAGTTAGTTTGTAGTTTTTGAAGTTTTTAACTCTTTTGTTATCAGTTCTTACTACAAATTTGTTTCCTAGGTATGCCTCGGCACCCTTGATGCTTTTAATTAAGGCAATGACTTCCTTGTCTCCAGTAGAATAGTTTAACTCAGCAGCGTTAAACTTTCCAGATAGAAATTTACAAATCTTTTCATGATTTGTATCTGTGGCAATAGCTAAAACGACTCATGCCCAGTAATAATCATTTGCATCCGTCTGCAAAATGATCAGATCTCCTTCTTCAGGTAATTGTAAAGGAGGGAGGCTTTTTGCTAATTCCTTAATCTTTCTGACAATATTACTGTCATCAATTGTGAAAGACCATTTTTTCTTGGAACTTGTTTTAGGAGAGAGGAGAGCAGTTAGCCCACTGACTTAAGGAATAAAATCTCTTGCGAAATTAACAACTCCTAAAAACCTTTGCAATGACTTTGCATCAGGAATATTGTCTGGAAATTGGAAAATTTTCTTAACGATATGTTCTTGGAGACGAATCTCTCCATCCTTAACATGAATGCCAAGAAAATCTATTTCTCCTTTAATAAGATGAATATTTTTTTGTCCGAGGATAATTCCTCTTTGGACAATAAGCTTACACACCTATTCAAGATGCTTTAAATGCTCATTCATAGTTTTGGAGAAGACAAGAATGTCATCTATGTAAACTATGCAAAAATCTGAGTAAGGTTTGAAGATATTATCCATTTTTCTTTGAAAGATAGACGAGGCTTGCTTGAGACCAAATGGCATAACTAACCATTCATAATGTCCTTGAGGAGTTCCAAAAGTTGTTAAGGCAATAGAGTCAGGATGCATTTTGACATGCCAAAAGCCTGATTTTGCATCAAACTTTGAGAATATTTTTGCTCCCTTAAGCCTATTGATGAGAACTCTTACTTGAGCTATCTGATAACCGTCTTTAACGGTCTTTTTGTTTACATCTCTGTAATCAATTACCATTCTTGTTTTTCCTCTTAATTGTTCAGCATGGTTTCTTACCAGAAAGGCTGGAGCATGATGAGGACTGTTTGAAGGCCTTATTAACTTCTTTTCAAGAAGTTCTAGGATTTGACTTTCCATTTCTTTTCGGTCTTCTTCCCTATAGTGAGGGATGGCTTTAACATGGCAAATAGTATTTGCATCATGCATCTTTAGCTGGCAATATATTGGATCTTTTTCCCAATACAGCTGAGGATTTTCACTGATAACTGGTTTCAGTAAAGCTTCTATTTCTGAGAGAGTTGGTATTTTTTTGCTCTATTTTCTTAGCATACACCTTTAGGTTATGTTCTCTGATGTATTCTTCTTCTCCATCAGAACTCTCATTGTCAGATATTTGATATTCAGAATTTTTCTCTGATTCAGAGTCTTCTGAACTTGTTGTTTCGTTTACCAATATTTCAACTCCTTTAAACTGTTCTTGAAGCAGCAAAACATGCATCAGAATTGGCTTATAATCACCACTCTTCGCTAGCGACTTCTGATATTGATTTGTAAACCCTTTATGGGTAATGCTAACGGCGTCTAGCAGGCGTGATTCCCAATAGGATTTCCGATCTTTCTCAAATCCAATCATCGCTAGAGTTTGAGTTATTGTCTGTTGAAGTAGGAAATCATTTCCAATCAACAAATCAGCGCGCTTTGGCCTTCACACTGCCAAAGGATTTTGATAGTAAAATTTCCTCCTCCTAAAGAAACTTTAACATTGCGCGCCATAGTATCCATAACAATCTTGTTGTCTTCCATGGCTACTCCAGTAACTTTTCTTGGAGATTTTTCCAATATTCTTCAGGGATTGCGAATCGTTTGGCAAGAGAGTACCCTGAGCCAGTGTCTACAAATGCATGTAGATGATACTTATTATAGTTGGGAAACTTCAGACCAATAGTAATGTAGTTACTATATATGCTTGTCTGAATCTTCGTTACTTGTTCTAATTTTTCAGGAGTATCAAGTAATTCTGTGAGAGGACTGATCTTTCTTTCCTCAGTTATGGAGTTTGGAGGACTAATACCAAGAATTGGATTGGCACTTATCCCATCAGTCGTGGGATCAAGAGACTTAAGAGACTCTTATCTCCATGTTTTGGCTTAATGAAGTTACAAACTTCATCGTATTTATATCTTTTTTGAGGTTTTCTGTTTGCTCTTTTTTATGGAATACATTATATTCCTCTTCTACCAAGATATGGGCATCTTTAGCCTTGGATTTTCTCCTGAGTTCTGCGATAAAGCACTCGCGATGATAAGTTTCTCCTGTGTTTTCACAGTACATGGGGATAGTACTCTCTTCATCGCATTCGCAATAGTCACATACAAATCTTCCAGGATTGGGATGAAAGGTGCTGATGATATCAGCATTTCCTTCTTTCCAATTTTGTATTTGTAATACAAATATAGGACGATGTCCCATTTCCTTTTCATTTTCTTCAGAGCCTTCTGAAGTACTTTCTGTTTCACTATCTGATGGGTACTCAAGAGAATATACTGATTCATTCTCTTCATCAGAATAAACAACTTCAAAGCCTTTTAGATTTGCATAATCTATGGCTTCCTCATATTCGGCCAGTAAGACTTTTGAAGTTCTTTTATCCTTTTTTGGACACTCATTCGCATAATGTCCCTCTGCCTTGCAGAGCCAACATCTGCACTTCTTTGTTTCTCTAGAACCAGAATCTGGTTTTCTTCTAAAAAAATTTCTTTTTTGGAGAAGTCTGAGAAGATTGTTTTTTCTGATATCCAGAACTTTTCCTGAACTTATACTTCTTTTTAGAAGCGAAATTGCTCTTTTGCTTGCTACCAGAAAATTTTCTTCTGTATTTCTTTTCCGAAACATGACATCCCCATTATTTCGGGGTATCCAAAATCTTTGGACACATGTTTTCAACTCCTCTAAGTTGTTTCTTGGCAGACTTAGATTTTCTATTCTCTGTATACTGTTTCCTTAGGAGATCCCTAACCCTTTCTGTTATTCCACCAACAGTAAAATACTGAAGAGGGTTTTCTTCCAAAGATTGTGCTACTGCATCGTTCTAGGGTTCTGGTAATTTTCTGTAATATGTTCTGATGAGATCATTATTTTCAATGTCTCTGATGGTACAGTAGTAGTTTTGAAACTCATTGGTATATTCTTCGAAATACCTCATATTACAAATACTCAATTTTTGAATATTTGCTTTGGCTCTTTCTTTGGATTGTTCACTATGCCCAGTGATATCCCCGCAAAATTGTGCATAGATAGGGACTGCAAAATCTAAAGGGCTATTAGTCTGTGCCATTTTTGTTGCCCAATCAGTCCACTGAGAACTTCTCTTGAAGGACTGGTACCATTTCTGGACTATTCTAGTTAAGGTAGACTCATAGTAGGCATGAGCTTCTTCGTAGGCATATTTGGATAACACTAGAGTCTGAGTTAGCTTTAAACTAGCAACCCAGTTGTCTATTGCCTTTCGTTTATCTCCTACCTGGTCCAAATCCAGATAAACGCCTCTTTCGGACACTGATTGTCCCCATTTAGTTTCTGTAGGGATATATTTCTGAGAACTTTGTTCTCCATATCTTCCTGTAGGAGCCTGACCTTTAGGAAGCTTAATATTCTATTTTTGAATGATCTTTGTAGGATTGTTGGTGATGTTCTGTATTACAGTATGACCTTCTCCTGGGGGTGTTTGTCTTTCACCATCTGTATCCATTGATGCTCCAGAATGTTCTGGTTCATCCTTTGCTGCTTGATAAGGAAGAATCTTCCTCTTTTTCTTTCCAAGTTGAACTTGAGAAATTTCTCTAATGATCTTCTCTAGTTCTTCTGGGGAATCACAAGTCTCAGCTTGTGCATATAATTCTCTTAATTCCCTAGCTTGGAACATTCTCATGAGTCTCTTAGTATCCTCTTCTTCCAGAGATTCTTCATTATAAACTATTTTAGTTTCAGAGGTACTAGCTTCTTCATGGTTTGCAAAAGAGTGCCTATGAAATTGTAAGCTGATTTTTCCTCTCGTATCTTCATAAACTGAAGCATTGGAGCTTTCAAGCTGTCTGACCGGAGGGGTCAGATTCCATTCTCTTGGGAATGTTACTTCATGCCATTTTGTGACATGCTTTTGCTGAGAATTATTTTTTGGGTTGGTGAGAACAGATGTGGTAATTCCAGGGCTATTTAGAAACCCAGTATTAGGAGTCACATTTGTGCTCATCAATTTATAATAAATACGATAATCTATCGCCAGTTCCATCATTCTTTTTTTCATAGAAATCCCATCTGTCTTGATTCTCAGTCTTAGACAGTGAGCAGCATCTTTGAGATGTGTTGTAAAGTTTGGGAAAACATTGAAGTATGCAACCTGGTTGCACAAAAAAGCTTCTACTGTTCCTAACAGACTTTTCTTGAAATCTGTTATATTATCGTCTTGTAAGACACATAGAACAGAACAGTCAATACCATCTCTGGCTAAGAGTTTTATTCCTACTTGAACTGCACCAATATGCATATAGGAATATTTTTTCTGGAATGCTTCACTTACTTCTTTTGGAGTTATCAGCCTAATATCTGTTTCTCCTCCTGTGGCTGGAATGGTTAATTCAAGAATCTTGAATCTATGTGAATCCGTAAGGAAATATCTTTTCTTATAGATCTCGTTAAATCTAAATCTAGGGGCAGATGCTTCTCGTACGCTAGATTCGATTTCATTATATTCAAATTCTTGAGTATTTATCAGTTGAACTGGAGCTGTGTTTCCTTTGTTGAGAATTCTACTTAGCATCTTCATGTCTCTTTTGGTATTTGGTTTAGGAGATTTTCATTCAAGTAGCTTTGATTCACTAAACCTTAGTCTACTTTCTCCCATTGGTAGGGGTGGAGAGTTTATGATGATTTTACTAGCTACACTTTGAGCCAATGTTTCTTCATCTATTTTTTCGTAACTTTCTCCTTCCTTCATTTTCTCTATGGTCTTTTGTAGACTAGAGATTCTATTATGTAACTCTCGAAATTGAAATTCGAGGTCCGTACCTATCTCTTGAAGAAGCGATATATGTTATAATTCTGCTGAAGAATTATTGCTTCTACATTCTTGGCAAGTTTTTCTGTTGGTTGGTGAAAGCCAATAGCTTTGACACTTTCCTGTTTTACTTTTAGATCTACTCTTTAATTCATTCTATTCTGGTAATAAGAGTTTCTAAAAGCTTCTTCAAGTTTTCTTGAGTATTACTTAGTTCTACTGCTTGTTGATGAATATTGTTGGCAAGCTTTTCAGTACGAACTAATTTCTTTTCAATATCTGTTAGATATTGTTTTTCTTTAAGGTAATCTAGCTTGACTTCAAGCTTAGTAATTTTTGAATTTATTTCTTCAAGTTGATTAATCCGTAGATTAAATCTTTCGAGTTGTTCTATAATCTTTTCAGAGGTCTTATTCTTAGATAAATGATCTAAGAACTCGATTAAGCTTGGTCTTGAGGGATCAAGCTCTTCCACTCCTATCTCTTGTTGGAGATGAATATGCTCGTCGTATAGAGTATTTAGTACTCTACAAATATATTCAATGGAGTATTGACTTTCTTGTATGTGCCTTGAATGAAAGCACACTTCCCACTTATCAGTTCCTTTTGTAGTACAAAAAACTGATAGTTTTTTAGTTTGGATTCTCTCTTGTTGGTTGAGAGAAGCCAACTTTGTGGCATAAGCCTTTTGTTTACCTGCTTTTGAGCCAAGCAGGCTCTGATACCAGCTATGGCAGATCTAACCAGTGCTCAAAATATCAAGAGGTTTTTAATCTTCTTCAAAAGTTTCTTGAAGAACTTCAATTTCTTCTCTTGACTCGTATATCCTTCTTTGTAGTTGGAAGATAATATCCCAATAATTTTTGATACTTCTAGGAAGCTTATCTCTGTTTTCTTTTAATTTTCTCAAATTTCTTCTTTCTTCTTGCAATTCTTTATAGGATAATTTAGCTTCTGCTAAAAATTCTAATCTGGTATATAATCTCCAATTGTAAAAGATTAACTGTCTACCTTTGAGCAAAGAGGATAGATCTATATTTGTATTAAGGTAAACAAATTCAAACTTATATGCCCACCATGCTCCGTCAATTTTTGATTTTTACTGAAAGTAAATGATAAAACTTAAAAACAGAAATTTAAAAAGGTAAAACTTGCTAGAGAAGTTTCTCGGTTGGGTTTTCTGTAAAAGCTCTAGGTGACCTCATCTTTTTTGTCTTCTAGTGAGATCTGCGTGCTGCACACTAGAATTATCCTTAATATATTATCTCCCAAGATCGAAATTGTATCGAAACAAGTAGCAGCAGTCTTTAACTTCAGTCCCATGATTAAGCCACGCCTTAATATATAATTAGTTGCTTACAAGGTCCTCTACCGATAGAGGTCGGGAAACAATTGGACAAGTGCATAGAATTATGAAGTGATCGAACAATAGGAAGCCTTACACATAAATGGATAAACCTAATGAAGACGAACCCAACAAGGCAAAGAATTAAGACTGGGAATTAGGAAGACATTCTTGAACAAAATTTTATCCAGCATCACATATTCTATTTGGAAGAATTTATAGTACCGCAACTTTCAAGATAATATATAGGCCTCCTCTCTGAGCGAGGGTTTAGGATTTTGGTAGGTTGGTGTCGTTGATTGTGTCATGTGGTGAGCAATGGTTATGGCATGGTGTCGTTTTCAGAGACTAAATTAACGTCGGTTTGTTCTTGTTTTCTATGTAATTGGGAGATTATATGTGCATATATACTGATAATTTTAACATATAGTGTTTGAAATAGTTGTTTTCTTCTTGAGGTTGACTATAAGGATGTATCGAGACATCTAGAATATGTTAGGTTATGGTTGAACCCTTATCGGTTCTTGTCCACTGTAATCGCTGGTATCTTCAGGTGGGGAGACGTGTGTGGAATTTATTTCCACTACCAATATCTCTCATGGTTGTAATCTTGGATATTATTATATAAAGTTTACTTTTCTAAAAATAATAATAATAATAATAATTATGAGCTTTATTTTTCTTTTAGGGAAATGAGTCAATTAGAGAATGAATACACCATAATATATAAATGAGTAGCACAACAAAGCTGCGAACTCAAAACATCATACAATCCCTAAACCCTAAATCTAAACCCCTCATCACCATATACAATCGACTCTAAGATACTACTCCGATCCGCGTCCCATGCCCTACTCCTCTGGACACCACGTACGATCAACCCTCTTCTGGGAGGACGAGCGTCACCGGAGCTCGAAACCCTAAGTTTTGATACTCCGAAGTCTCTCCAAGAAGCTCGGATATATTCGATGAATAGTTACTTAACAGTAAACCGTCTTTTTTCTTCTTTTTTAGGGCATCACAAATATAGAAATAGGATGAGTTTTTCGTATTAGAAAACAAAAGGAGAATAAGTTTTGCATTCAGGAAAAAACATAATGCTAATAGGTAGTCAACACTATCTATTTCGAATAACTAGCATTAGTAGTATCTGAGCTAACACGATCAACATCAATCAAATTACAAGTAGCTGGCTTGACCTCAGATTGATCAATTGACTGGCTTCACCTCTAACAAAGTCCAGTAGAGCTAGCCCTAGACCAAATTAATCTTCCAAATTCTAGTTAGTTGCCAAGAAAATGGTACAAATAATTGGATGGGGGGAGTTGAGAGTTGAGACATAAACAAGTAGCTAGCAGTCATTCCTATAAGTCCCGCCCAACATTCTGAAGCTTGTTTACATTATCGACATGCTGAGTCGAGGGATAATAAGACGAACCCACCATATGGGGGGAGAATTTAGACTACAAAATCATCGTTGAACTTAATTTTTAAGTCGGGGATGCTGAGTCGAGGGATAATAAGACGAACCCACCATAGTGTTGAATTGATTTTTGGACCGGTTAGATTTTGCTAATTAGACTTTTTTTCTCAGGATAAGATTAACAAAATCAACTATATATCGAGCTTAGAACGATTGAGAATTGAGAAGTTTGACGAGCATGTAACAACAATTTATATCATTGAACAACATTGGATTTATGATCGATCAATTTCAAAATTGGAATAATTTTTCCAATGGTCGTGTCACTAGTCGTGTGATTCCCTGCAAAAATTTGTTATCTTTTGATTATTTCACAAGCTCTACGCGAATGATAGATAGAGAACAAACATAAATTATGTGACTCGGTATTCACAAATGACTGTTATTGACCTAGCAGCATTGATAAATTGAAATTTTTTTGAGATTTATCAATTTTTAAATGAATTTTTACTCCAGCGTATACTTAAGAAGTTAATAAATTTAGAAATTGATAGAGAAAATTGATAAATTTATCAATCTTGGGGAAACAATTAACTAAAACTTAATTAATGTATACAATTTAGCAATACTGCTGGAGCAAAAGTTCAAAATTGCTATTTTAAATCTAAATGTTGATAAATTTAGCAATAAATTTAACTCTATTACTGGAGATGCTCTGTAGTAATAGGTATCAATTTCGAAGTTTATCCGAACTGGCTCAATACAACCAATAGTAAAACTACCCACTTATATAGTCTAATCCAATTCTTCATTTATATATTGAACTATTCAAACAGAAGAAAATTAGTACAATATTATTAATGCAGCTCCTGTCAAGGCTGGGGTTAATATAAATTGTTGTGATCAGTCAGTATGTTAAATAAATAGATCGATCCAGCACCTACTATAGATCATAATCATACCAATGCAAGATGGCGGAGGATCATGTAAATGGTACGTGTGTGTATTAGATCCCATTTGGTTTGAAGCTTCTCTTTTCGATCACTAACATGGTCATTATACATGATGATCGGCATTATGAATTTTTTGACAGTATAAGTCTCCGGCAATGATTAATAGCCGCACTATCTAGCTAAGGTACTAACCTTAACTTAGTTGCTTCCCATACTAATTTATAATAAGAATTAAATTCAGTAACTACTTCCTAAATCTTTGGTGGCAAAATCAGTTTAGTCCTGCAACTTTTTTTTAAATCAGTTCGCCCCTTTAACTTTCGTAAACACATCAATTAGGTCCAATTTTTGATCTCCCCTTGAAATATGACGTCATTAAAGCTGTTGGAACTGACAAATAGGCCCATAATTTCAGACATTTCGTTTAAAATGAGGGGATAAAGCTGAATTATAGGTTTCCTTGTCAGTTCCAACAGTTTTGGTGACGTCATATTTCGGGGGGAATTCAAAAATTGGACCTAACTGATGTGTTTATGAAAGTTGAAGGGGCGAAATAATTAAAAAAAAGTTGCATGACAGAACTGATTTTGCCACTAAATATTTAAGGGATAAACTGAAATTTTTTCTTATAATAATGATAAATGTATACGTTTCCACGTAAGGTTAAGACTTGTAATAATTTTACACATAATAAGATAGCGATTGAGGCTGTGAGAACAAACAGAAGCCCTAGCTAGCTGGTCTCTTCCTCTCGAGATAAAAACTCTTTGCTGCTTGCATGACCATAACCCTAGCCAGGCGCTATTTTGAGAGAGTATTTTCCTTCGACGGATCGAGACTTGTACGTTAAATTGTTCGACCACATAGCTAGCCCGATAAATCTCTATGGTTTTACTGATCGAGCCTTCAAACTAGCTAATTCAAATTTTACTGTAATATTGTTGAAATAGTTGGAACATCGATCTTGCCTGAGGTTGTCTTTCTTCTGCTATGATCTGGTAATTCTATGGACACCTTATTTTAATTAGGGTACGAGAGCTTAATAATTTGTTAAAGATGTTGATTGGTTTGCTAATTAGCTAGCTTTTGGTCTTGCGTATAGGGCTCTTGAAGGCTATCGATCAGTTGCTACTTGGTTTTCTACTTATTAGCTCACTGCATCCTTCTACTATTACGAGCATGACTCGGTAGTTAAACTGTGCTATACTAGTTTCATCGAGTTCATCACACTGATTGACTTGTATATTGAGAGCATCAATTCTATCGCTAGCTTTGTATGCTGGCTAAATAGAAAACCTAACGCCATGAGAGGAACATGGACGGCCGACGGCCAGTCGTATGAAGTTGATCAATGGAGTGCCAAAAAAAAAAAAAACAATACAAGACATGCTATACGTACAACACATTCTAGAACGAAGGGTTGATCGATATTGATACCAAATATTCAAGATCTTTAGGGTAAATAATATTTATTAACTAATTATTTATAAATAGACAACAATCACATCCCTTTAAAATTATTCTACCAAAAAAACATGTTCTCTCTCTATCCTCTCGTGCGAGAGGTTTCTCGACGACGGCTAGGTCAGACTAGCAGTGGCTTTGCATCTGCGATTGAGAGAGGCATCTCTTCCTCTCTCTCTCTCTCGTCAAACCTGTGAGAGTGATAGCGGGCATGCTCGATGGTCCTCTCTATATACATGTTTCGACGGTTTTCCTGCTGCTTCTGTTGGGGAGGTTGTTGGTAGCGTCGATACATGCTTGGTGAACTGGATCTGGTTTCGTGTTGAACAGGAGACGAAGTTGAAGGCTTTGGTTTCTGGTGGTGATAGAGAGATTGATGGTGGCTGGAATGACGGTTGTTTCTTTCCAATTGTTATCAAGGGCAATAGAATTGAGGGCGAGGCAGCGGTGGGTGAGCATTGCGTGGTGGTTCAGGATGGGGTTTATGCGACGGTGCTGCGGGATGGTGACGCATGCATTTGGATCGATGGTGAATGGAAACTTGGAGATTCTTTTCTTCTTCCTTAGGTCGTCACTATGGTTGATGGCGAAGTGCTGGGAGGGCTGCATCACCTCCTTGGTTGGGCTGTTGATGGTGGGTCTCACAATGTTGGGGCAACAATGGTGGTTTCAAGGTGGGGTGCCGGCGGCGCTGCACGTTAGTTGATGGCGGCTAGGGTTTCCATCAAGGTGACTTTAACTGGGCTTTGTTGGGCTTGGGTAGTTATTTTGTTTTTTAATTTTATTTCTGTTTTGGGTTCATATCTTTTTTCGCGAAAGGATATTAGATCTTTTATTATCTTGCCTTGAACGAGAGAGATCGCAAAGGAAATAGAGACTCGGTGGTCCCTTAATTGGGACTTATATTTTATTCGCCGGGCTCTATAATTTCTTTGTTTTGGGCTTCATACAAGAAGGCGGGTGTAATAGGAGATTACTAGTATAGTTTGCTCTTTTCTGGGTGAATTTGTAGTAGTTTCTACAGAACGGTTCTTTCTGTCGCCCTCACTGAGGGTGATCGTTTTTGTACTGCTTGCTGAGCTAATAAAAGATGACCTCTTTTGATCAAAAAAAAATATATAGACAACAATCAACTAGTATATATATGGTTATTACACATCATGACGAAGTTAAGATATTGTTTACTTGCAAATACAGCAAAGAGTTGCAATCAAACCTCTAATAGCCCACATCATCATTATTATTGAAATTGGGTGAAAGAAAATACCAGGTCTAGCTACTTAGAAGAATACCCAATACCTCGTTCAAAGATGTAATATTGATATGAAGCAGATAATCAACATTATCTTAGTTGATAATTCGTTCAAACGGTTATACATTGGGCTTATTACTATGAATATTCATAGGGAGTCATATAGCCTCATACGCTGCATCATATCAAAGACAAACATGACACGCAAAAACTATATGACAATAATGTTGAAGGAGAAAAGATAACGAGAATAACGGTATACTCATTCATTGATAGAAAGATCTATTTATAGGCATTACATAGAGTCTCCCGAAGGATCTAGAAGATCTATCAACTGTAATCTATTCTAATAAGAAAACCGGATTAACCAATCCTACGTGTATTAGGGCAAGACACATAACAGAATTACGAAAATATAATTTCCTTAAACACTCCCCCTTGTGTTGCATCCCTAATACGTCATGGTGCTTATGGTGTTGCTTCGGTAAAAACCTTGCTAAGTAAAACAAAAACCTCGTGGGTAAAACAAAAGACTTGGACGAAGAAAAAAAGAGCACAACGCACCAACTACAATTGAAGATAACATGTGATGCATGTAGACTCCTCCTGATGTCTACACAACGACTCCCCTGATTGGTAACTCAATCTCAGAGTACAGATAAACGGCGCAATCCAAATGCACTTCACATACTTCAAAAGTAGACTTGGGCAACGATTTAGTCATTAAATCCAGCCACAATATCTTTAGATCAGACTTGCTATACTTAACATTACTTTGATCTTTAATGAGAAGGTTGCCTAACAACTCAAAACATGAGTTCACGTTGAAAAACAGATTCACGTGTGATATGACCTTCGTGTACTTAAATAGTCATAACGTCTTCGATACAATAGGTATGGACGAACCGTATAAAGTTCTGGAAAGTAGACACATGTAGCTTTCCAACCATATAAGGTCCATAACCTAGTTCATCCTGAGCTGATCACAAAGCTCTGTAGAAGTTGACTGTTCTGCCAAAGCAGATTCTCGGACAGATCCATCCTACTTTACGAAAATAGCTATAACTCACGCAATATGATAGGTATAATCAAATGGTTAGTGTTTCTGGAAAGTAGACATATAGACCATTCCAATGGTACTAATTTCATCATTTTCCAATGATTGGGCTATCCTGTAGGTTCTGTGGAAGTTGACCTATGAAATTAGGCAGATTCTGATTTCACATTTGATGTGTCTTTCTGTAGGGATGAATAAGCCTGAACCTTTCATAGAAGAAATCACTGCCATTACATTGGCGTTGCGTGGGCAAATCCAGCTACTACCTTGATATTCCTTCACACTCATCTAAAAGGGAGCTTAAATGCTCGACCATTAGGAAGAGAGTTGAAAGACTAAGGAGAACTTGGCTTTACAAGTTTATAGTAAATGAGATGTCGAGTTGAGCATATTGTAACAAGTACATAAATGTGCTACCGTACTTAGATGTAGGATTTCTCCTAAGACTTCTTCGTCATATAGACGAAACAAGTCTTCTCAACACTTCGACCAATCAAGGATACATATAGGCATAACTTTATCGTCCTTTAGATTGCCTTAAGTTGACAGATGAATAAGCATCATCAATAATGGTCCTCACTTTCGAGACCAAGTGTTCCTAAGATCCTTTCATTCTTAATTTTGGATCAGTGGCATCTCTTAATTTAACAAGAGTTCATCACGATTCATCCAGAATTTACACGCAAAGAGGCATAATTCGTCAGGAGCCACTTGATTTGGGTGAAAACTGATCTATTCAAGATCTTTATGTACATCTCTTAGTTCCCAACAGAGATAAGTGTGACCACAAGCTCCTTGTTCAGTTTTTCAGAAACTACCAAACTGACAAGGTAGTGGAGTGCAATGACATCCATTACGAGATGGTTCGATATCAAACTCATTAAACCACGTCATCATGTACACCGGTGTAATTTCTAAGTGTAGAGATCTCTATACGGATTGGTATTGACATTGAGGTGTCCCCCAATAATGACCATAATCCAGAAATAACAGACGAATGAGTATCATTGATCAAATGATCAAGTTGTACCAAACTCACATTCTTCCTTAGCGAGTATGTATCGAACCAAGTGGCCTCCCCCTAAACTATGGGAGCCACGGCCTAGCGACACCATCTACCACATTTGTGGTGTCGCCGTGCCACCATCTATGGGTGACGACATGTTCTCTTATCCGGACATCAACATGTCCTTATCCGGACATTAACACGTCCTTATCCGGACATTAATCATTGCAGGCATGTTTGCAGCATGTATATGTGATCTCGTCACTTTAGGAAACTTGATGAGACACAGTAAGGACAAACCATGACAATTCCACGTCGTTCTATTTGAACATTCTTGTTCTTATCTCCCCCTAACGACAGGAAGGCTGGCTCATCAAAATGACATAAAAGAGATCGCCTGTCAAGGTCTTTATATAAGCGAACTATAGTCGGAAGCTCATGTCTTATTCAAAGACAATATTCATCAAATAACTCATCATTGTGCACTTGTGGAGGCGTAATTTGGCACATACAACATGTGAATGATATAGATTATAAAACGTTAACTCAATCCGTTAACAAATATGTATACCGTTACAACCGTAACATAAAGATTTGAATGATGGTGGGCAAAGATGAATAAGTAAAACTATGACCCTGCTACAACCCGTAGTCGTTGGTCTTACAAGTCCAAAAAAACCGCTGGCCTCACCACTGGGACCGGTTAAAAAGAAATCGGTCGAACCGACCGCCAGCATAACCGGACCTCTGTTTTACGCTTTCTTTAACGGTTCACTATTTTTCAGAGCTCCAAACGCAACCAAATTTTGTAAAAAGGTAGATATGGGAGTTAGAATTTGGAAACCGCCAGCCTCGATGATAGAACCGGTCAAAAAAGTGCCGAACCAGCCGTCAGAGTCGCCGGACATCCGTGAACACTTATATTGAGCGGTTCACCACCTTCCAGGTCTCCAAATGCCACCAAATTTTGTGAATAGGTAGGCTCGGATGTTAAGAATCAGTGGCCGCAAACAGAACCTCAAGAATCGGTCTAAAAGTTGTTGCACCGGTCCTCACAATGACTGGTCCACAAGCTGAAAAATCGGAAATTCTAGGTTTTTTCAACTTTTCAATCATTGTTAAGGTTCCCCATAACATCCAATTGTTATGGCTTGAGTTAAACCGGTGTGAACATCACCATAGCATCATTATGCCTCAAAGTGAACAATGAGAAGTCATCTAGGCCAATATCTTATGTATCATTCTTGTATAATCACTCATAGAAATTTTAATTAATGTCTTACTTAGTGAACAACGACTGAGCATCTTGTGTATGCTAGTCTCTTTATTTCATTGTCTTTAGCGTAGGAGAGTGTCGCTCCTAATCTTTGCCAAAGAATAGGCTTTACAAAACAAGTAACGAGCATGGCCAATGTGAGATCATAGGGGGTTCTTTTGCATCATATTTGCTTATGAAAGCATGAGTAGTGCCTCCATTATATAGGAGGATGACGCGAATGGCTTTAATGCCATCCATAGGCCATGAGCATTGCTCATAGCTCCACCAAGTTGTATTTGACGTGAATGGTTACTTTGCTCAAAAGAAAGGATGTTCGTGAGAGTCTTTACTCTTTAGTATACAAACCATCAAAACACGTACAAAATTGTCCCGGGCGATTTATGTTAAAGCCTACATGAGTCGATGTCTCCATTCTCATCATTGGTGACAATAACTGATTCAATTAACCGAATCTTAGTGACTCATGAATGTTGCGCATTCATTATAGTGATACATAAGAAATTCTCATCAATTCTCACAATATGTTTACAGGTGATAAACGTTGACGTGAATAGTATTAAGTCATAGCACGGTTCGATTGCTTCCTTATGCATAAAGAGCATGTGTGACTTGAATCATAATGCCATTAGGCATTGGAACTTGAGCATTAATCCGCTCGTTGATTATTTGTGATGATCTAATTATCGTAGTCATAACGGATTTATAAAGAACTAAATCCATGAATAGTTGTTTATTCTTTGCAATAAGCTAAGCACTCAATCTCTCTACAACACATTTCTATACAAGAATGTAGAGACAACAGTCTTATGTCAAGACACAAAAACCGAAATATGTTAACAATTTCGATGGAGATTGAAAAAAAGGTATTGGAATCTTTTAGAGTGCATTATATGACGTGTAATACTACATAGATGGACGAAACAAGGCTTAAAACATGCCAAAACTTGACAAAACTGGTCGTGAGCACCCACGGCCCACTGTTGGATCTTGTAGAGAAAGAAGAGGATTTTTCAACATTTAATTTTGGATGACATTTAGCGTAACGCAAATTTCTTTTTGCAATTATATGAATCCGCTAAAGAGTGTAGAAAACGACTCTTGTTTGTAATGCCTTTGCATAAAAATTGTATAAGTGTGCATTATGCCACACTTGACATTACAAATCCTCTTTTGATCTAAAACCGATGTGCATTGCGCAACATCATGATATACCAAGTGTGCATTGCGCCATACTTGGTTTAATTATGATGCCCAAGTATGTATTGCGCCATACTTGGTGTAATCACAGCCTTTATAAACTGCACCTTATAGTAACTAGTGGTCTTTTGTGGTCCAATGTAGTGTCATGTTGTAATGCGATATATTGCATTAACATATAGCTTTTGTAGATCGAACCATATGTGCCAGAAAAAATCTGAATATATATGCCAACAATTATAACGAGGTCTTGACCATGAATTTAATTCAAAATATAACGACTAAGTAACTTTAGTCAAATATGTGAGGTGTAAGCCTTCATAAAACTTGGAAAAATAAACGGATTTGTAGTCACTTAGACTATTAAACTGAAGTCATATGCTTCATATATTCCGCAATATACCTTTTGCTTTTAAAATCCGTAACTGTGAGAATAATGTTCTCATCTTCTTCCATATAGTGAGTTTCTTGTTTCAAGAACTCCATATATTTATTGTACATTGACCATATTATTGTTTTCTTTGCAATTAATGAACAAATGTAGAACCACATCAATAACATGATTTTTCTTTCACTAGCCTAATATTTATATGACATATGGGGTTCGAGGCGTTGCCTCCCCCTCTTTTCATAATTTGCGACACGAAATTAGTTACTTTTTTTTATGTCAAATTCAGGGCTCATGTTTCGGTTAATTATTTCAAACAACAAGATGAAAGATTGACTATTATCGATATATGATAATTAATTCTAAGTATTGAATTTGGTCAAGACCAAGGTTTTTGGTAACTCAATTCGATGTAAACCATGACAAATTCCGTCACAAATCGATGTAACCGCGACAATTTTCGTCGTAAATCGATGTTAACATCAACAATTTCGGTCGCAAATTGATGTTTGTCCCTTTATTAACCACGACAATATTTCGACGTAATACCATGACTTGTCAAACTGTCACAAATTTCAACTTTGATATGAGGGGTCCCAAGTCCTCACATCAACCCACGTTATAAGAAAGGTGGGGGTAGAAGAAGGTTACGAAGCCCGGCTATGAAATTAAAATTCAAAAACGGTAACTTTTATAAAAGCTTACTTGCTAGTTTGCTAAATAAACTGCATATAAGAGAAGTTGCCCTTGCAATTTTCATACATACTTTCACGTGCATGCAGAGAAGTTGCTCGTGCAATTACATCGCAATCAGTCACGCAATAAATTTCATGAAATGAAAACATATGGTTGGTAATATTCACCATATATATAAAAACAGTAAAACTAATTAAATAGTTACTACTGTAAATAAACTATTTTTACTCATGAGGTAAAAACTTTTTACTCATGAGGTAAAAACTTTTTACCCGGAGGGGCAATTTACCGTTTTGCCCCTCGTATATTCAGTTTTGAGAGACGGAGCGGGTCAAATCTTCGAATCCGAGTTGGTGGCGAGCGCAGGTCGACGGGCCGGAGAGCTAGGATGGCGGCGCCGGATTGGGATCGGAAGCATGGCGTCGGAGTTGCACTGTCGGCTGTTGTGCGTGTGATGCTCAGGGGCTCGTCTCCGGGAGTTTTCAGGCGGTGCTGGAAAAGGCAGCGCTCGTCGGATCTAGGCTAGGCAGCGTGGATCGGAGTGACAAGGCGTCAAGGCTGAGGGTCGCCAGGGCGCGCAAGAGTCGTCGGGGCACGCTCGGGCTGGGGCTTGGCCGGTGACCGGCGTGGTTTCGACTCGGCTTGGCTCGGGGTTGGGTTGAGCACGCCGGAAGCATGGAATGGTAGGCAGTAGAGGCTGGGTCGTCGGCGTCGTTGAGGGTTGTCGGATCAGGTCTGGGGAGTTCCCGAAACTTGGCTGGTTAGGTCTAGCCTGACTGTTGCTTTGTCTGTATGCTGGGCTAGATGCCGGAGATGATGAAGGTTGCCCTTAGTAGAAAACAGTGAGTTTTTTTTTTTTTTTAGGGTTTCGTTATCAAGCTCAGGGTAGAGTAAAGTGTTGATAACGTATTGAAGGAGAAAAGATAACGAGAATAACGGTCTACTCATTCATTGATAGAAAGCTCTATTTATAGGCATTACATAGAGTCTCCTGAATGATCTAGAAGATCTATCAACTGTAATCTATTCTAATAAGGAAACCGGATTAACCAATCCTACGTGTATTAGGGCAAGACACATAACAGAACAACGGAAATATAATTTCCTTAATCAAATAAAACATTTTTCTTGTTTAAATTTTCACTATGTGAGATGATCAATGCTTTGGCTTCATAAGAGCATCTCCAACAGCTTCCCCATTTTCTTGAACTTCTCAATTTTGAGGAATATAGAGCTATTTTTAGGTCCAACAGTTTTCCCATCTCATTCCCCAAAATGGGGATGGAGAAGAAAAAAAAGCTTTCATCCCCCAAATTTGCAGCAAAGCCTTCCTTTCCCAAAATTTAATTCTTCATGTGCTCTAACGAATTCAAGACAACAATAGAATATTTGATTGAGTATTTTATTGTACAATGAAATATATAATGGTCTTTTGTTATAATTAATAATGATATAATATATTTTATTGTTGTATTAAATGCTGAAATCTCCAAAGTGGAGAACTTGTTGGATTTTGGGCATAATTTTTTTGAAGATTTTAGCTTTTGCTTCCTCATTTTAGAAAAATTTTAGGAAAACTGTTGGAGATGCTCTAAGTTTCGTATTTTTGCATCAAAAACTTCATTATTTGACTTGCAAATGGAAGCAACTTAATTATCAGTACCAGAAGAAAGGCTTTAGCCGACGAAATAAAAAACCAGGCCGACGAATCATTTTTTCGTCGGCTAATTTATATTTTCGTCGGCTATGGTAAACTTTAGCCCACGAAATTAAAACGTCGTCGGCTAAAAATTTATTTCGTCGGCTAAAGTTCACAGACTATAGCCGACAAAATATTTAAAAGCTTAGCCGACGAAATTAAACTGTCGTCCGCTAAAGTGCTTTATATTTGCAGATCTGGACAGCAACAGCTCATCTGGAAAAAAAAACGAGAGAAGAAAAACGGGAGAAAAAGTTGGGTGTTGTCGAAATCTATCCATAATTAGTTTGTGGAGCTATATATTGGTACGTATATGTATATATATGTTGATTAATTGAGTTTTATTTGAGTTGATCGATTTTGAGTGTGATTGAGTTGATTGATTTTGAGTACGTTGGATGTATATATATATATATATATATGTATTGATCGATTTGGTTGATGATTTGAATTGATAATATATATGAATTAATTTGTTGTTAATAAATAGTAGATATATATATATATGTTAATTAATTTATAATATTGTGTTGATATGGTATGAAGTTGTTGATGATATATATGAGTTGATGATGATTTTGTGATGATGTTGATATATAATATTGTTATGAGTTGATTGATTTTGAGTATGTTGGATGTATATATATATATATATCTATATATATATATATATATATATATATATATATGTTGATAGATTTGGTTGATGATTTGATATAATATATATGAAGTTGTTTATAAGTAGTAGATATATATATATGTTAATTAATTTATAATATTGTGTTGATGGTATATATGTCAATGATGGTTTTGTGATGATGTAGATATATATATATAATATTGTTATGTAATTATTAAGTATATATATATGTGTGTGTGTGTTAATTAATTGTTATTAATTAGTTGTAGTACGTAGAATATATACTAAATGAATTGAGATTTTATACATGACATGGAATTTCATTAATTATAAATGAATTGAAAAATACAACAAACTGCTTGCTTTCCAACAGACCCCTGTGTACCCCGGTTGTCAGAAAACCGTTCTTGAAAGTGTGATGGACGTAATGAAGATTAAGGTTGAGACAAAATCGACCGTGAAGGCTGTTGATAATTATCTACAGTACACTGCTTCGATGCTGCCCCATGATCATCGTCTTCTTACCACTCATCGTAAGGTCCGATGTATCCTGAAAGATCTTGGGCTTTCCTACATCAAGATCCATGCATGCAGATATGACTGCATTCTCTTCTGGGGTAAAGATCCAGAAGGGAATGACCTTGGTGGGCTTGACGCATGTCCGGTATGTCACACTAACAGGTATAAGCTGACTCCTGCAGGCAATAGGAAACCTGTGAAGGTACTTCGATATTTCCCGTTGAGGGATAGGCTGGAGCGGTTGTACATATCTTCACACACGGCCAAAGCTATGAGATGGCACGCTGATAGGGAATTGCATGACGAAGATACCTTTATACACCCTACTGACGGAGAGGCTTGGAAGCATATAGACAGTGAGTTTCCTCATTTTGCGTCAGAGGTCCGAAATGTGAGGCTCGGGCTCTCATCCGACGGGTTCAACCCTTTTGGCAACATGAGTCTTCAATACAATGTATGACCGATGATTTTGGTACCGTATAACCTTCCTCCATGGATGTGCATGAAGAAGGAATACAATATGTTGAGTTTGTTGATTCTGGGGCCGGTTATCCAGGGAAGTGTCTCGATGTGTATTTGAGACCTTTGATTGAAGAGCTTCAGTTTTTATGGGAAGTTGGTCATCCCACTTATGACAAGTACATGCACGAGATGTTCCAGATGCATGTCATGGTTGTTGGTACCATCAGTGATTTTCCTGCCCGTGGGATGTTGTCGAGCAACGTTGTTAGGGGATACAAGGCTTGTCCATTGTGCCTTAGCGATGAGGGGAGCAGCAGTCATTGCAACAAGATATGCAGATTGGGTCACCATGTTTTCCTTCCATATAATCACGAATGGCGGTTCGATGATAAGGCATTTGATGGGACCGTAGAACACGGTGTGCCTCCTAGAAGATGGACGGGAGAAGAAATTTTAGCAGTGCTTAATGAGTACCATTTTGGGCAGCTCAGCAATCATCCCAATATTGTTGCAGCAATACCTGAAAGACCCGACATGTACAAATTCTGGACACATAAGAGCATATTCTGGGAACTCCCATACTGGAGTAAGTTGTTGATCAGGCGCTACCTAGATGTGATGCACATAGAAAAGAATGTTTGCGACAGTGTGGTGGGCACAGTGCTGAACTTGGAGGGGAAGACGAAAGACGGTCCTGAGGCACGCATTGATCTAAAAAAAATGCAATTAAGAAGACATATGTGGTTGAAAGAAGGGAAGAAAAAAATGCCTCAAGCTCCTTACACCGTGAAGCCTGACCAGAAGAACGTAATTTTCAGGTGGATGAGTTGTGTGAAGTATCCTTCAGGCTATGCAGGAAATATAGCCCGGTGTGTGAATTTCCGGGACAATAAGATGTACGGGTTGAAGAGTCATGACTGTCATATCCTGCTACAACATCTCTTCCCTGTTTTCATTCGACCGTTCCTTCCCCGTCAGGTTGTGGAGCCGTTAGTAGCGTTGGCAAGATTCTTCCAGAAGTTATGCACACGGGAAGTGAAAAAATCTAACCTCCGGGAAATGCAAGAGGACATCATTTATATCATGTGTAAATTTGAGAGGATATTTCCTCCAAATTTTTTTGACATCATGCCTCACCTGATGATCCATCTTCCCGAGCAATTGTTGCTTACCGGTCCAGTACACTACACTTGGATGTATCTCATGGAAAGGTACGTTTTTTACACCTGAATTCCTCAATATATATACATGTTCAATAATCATAACACTTTGCAACTTGATTTATAGGCAACTTGGAGACTACAAAGATTATGTGGCTAATAAATCCGCGCCTGAAAGATGTATAGCTGAGGCATATATTGCGCACGAGTGCGTCACCTACATAAACTTGTATTAGGAGTGTTGAAGGAAACAGACGAAGCCATGCCGGTAGATGTACCGAAGTTCACTCTTTCCATACTCTCCAGTGATGTTGAAGTTTATGGAATTTTGCCAGACTCCTACAAGTTGCAACCACATGAGCTAGTCATTACCCACTGGTGGGTATTGATTAACTGTTCAGAAGTTGAATACTGGAAAGACATCCATCTATATTGTCCAGACATTCAAGGTGATCTCGAGTACCACAACATGGAGTTCGCAAACTATTTTGGCGGCTGGGTACGTAATTCAATATTTCTGTATGTATTTATGTTTATTGCATAATTATCCATATTTACAGTTGAATGGTTGGTTGTAGATTAACCATATTCAATTTGATGGTCACTCAAATTGGTCGCACGAACTAAGACTTCTAGCGATGAAGCCGATAATGTCAAGAGTTTATCCAATGTGCAAGGTGAATGGCGTGCAATTTATATATGAACAGAGAGACAGCAGACGGAGAACACAGAATTCTGGGGTGATGGCGCATGGTGGGCGGAATGGAGTTGACTATTACGGTGTTCTCCATTCAGTGGTGGAACTCGTTTACGGTGAAGGCATGACAGTGCACCTCTTCAAGTGTAGATGGTTTGATACTAGCCCGCAGAGCATGAAGACCGATCAGTACGGAATATTATTGGTGAACACTGCTACAAGTTGTTACGAAGATGACCCGTTCGTTTTTGCCACATCGGTAAAACAAGTGTTTTATCTTGATGACCTTGCTAAGGGTGACGCGTGGAAAGTAGTCAACCTTGTGCACGCTCGAAATATTTATCGGGCGGCTACACTTGGAGAGGCCGAAGACCAGGAAGAAGATGTTGCGTATCAAGAGCCCAACGCAATAGGTATTCCTAACTCCTCTACCGTTCGCCTTAATAATTTTAAAGCGGGTCGTTCGGTGCGAATTCGTGATGAAGAGCCTTATTGATGTTGATCCAAATCAAGAAACAGACAAAGACTCTGGCGATGAGGAAATGCATAGATTACCAGAAATTAATTCTGACACCGAAGAAGACTCATCGGATGATTCCGATTACGAGCCTTAATTAGTTTTAATTTAGATGATGTAATACATTAATTTGTAATAAAAAAGATTGTATTACCTTAATTTATAGTTTACATATGTTGAATTCATATTTCTGTTATTTTATATGAATTTTGGTGATATATGAACAGGAAATTAGTATGATTTAAACCTTCTGTTTTAGGGTTTGTACTTTTTTACTTAAGCAGACGAAATACAAAATAATTTGTCGGCCTAAACCATCTTAGCCGACGAATTATATTAGAAGTCGTCGGCTAAAACCATCTTAGCCGAAGAAGAATATTAGAAGTTGTCGGCTTAAAACCGTCTTAGCCGACGAAGAATACTAGAAGTCGTCAGCTAAAAGGACTTATAGCCGACAAATTGAAATAGAAGTCGTCGGCTAAAACCATCTAAGCCGACGAAGTATATTAGAAGTCGTTGGCTAAAACCATCTAAGCCGACGAAGTATATTAGAAGTCGTCGGCTAAACCCTTAACTTTTTCTGTTACATACTATAGCCGTATCTTCGGTGGTTATTTTGTGTAAAATTTTTATACGACTTGTTGCGTCTCATCGGTTTGAAACTATTTTCAGTTGAAGGTCCGGCCAAAATACGAAATTTAGACGGTCCAACGACCTTTTCCATGTGTTTAGGGGTTTGACTTACGGGATTGACCGTTCGGATCGGGCACTTAACCTTATTGGATCAAGTTGAATTTTTTCCCATACATGTATTTTATCATGATTGTCATATCTGACCGTCGGATTTCCGTTTTTCAAGTTTGATCATCATAACCACAACATGCCTACTAATGTTGTATAACTTATTTACCAAGTGTTAAGTAAATGTTGCGTTTCAAAAACAAACTATACGTAAATCCTTCAAACGTAAAAAAATCGTGAAATAAGATATGACCAGAATGGTAAAATACGTCCACGGTTGAAAAATCACAGTATTCCTGTAAAGTGTCGGTGCCGATAGTTGCGGTCAATGGAATTTTTCATTCTTTCTCCCTATGAGTAGCATATCTTCGGTGGTTATTTTGCGTAAAATTTTTATACGAATTGTCGGGTCTCATCGGTTTGAAACTATTTTCAGTTGAAGGTCCGGCCAAAATACGAAATTTAGACGGTCCAACGACCTTTTCCGTGCGTTTAGGGGTTGACTTACGGGATTGACCGTTCGGATCGAGCACTTAACCTTGTTGGATCAAGTTGAATTTTTTCCCATACATGTATTTTATCATGATTGTCAGATCTGACCGTCGGATTTCCGTTTCTCAAGTTTGATCATCACAATCACAATCACAGTTTGACGAATGTATAAAAAGTTATAAAGCCGACGAATTTCAAAGGTTTACCCGACGAATTTCATAGGTTAAGCCGACGAATGTCAAATGTTTAGCCAACGAATGCAAATGTTTAGCCGACGAGATTATTATTTTAGCCGACGAAATAATAATTTCGTCGGCTAAAGTTTTCGGGTATAACCCAGCGCTTATCTGGTTGAAAGCCCTAGCCTCCGCCTCCGCCTCCGCTCCCTCTCCCGGTCGCCGCCCTCTCCCTCTCCCTCTCCTGGTCTCCGCCTCCTCTCCCTCTCCCTCTCCCGGTCTCCGCCTCCTCTCCCGGTCTCCGGCTCCGCTCCCTCTCCCTCTCCCGGTCTCCGCCTCCTCTCCCTCTCCTCTCCCAGTCTCCGGCTCCGCTCCCTCTCCCTGTCCGGCCGGCCTCCTCCTCCTGCTGCTCCGGTCCTCGGCTAAAACCTCCTCGAGTATATTTCTGAGCTTTAGTTTTATTTTGTATTTGCTTTTATTTTCCGGTCAATTGCAATGTTGTGGTGTTGTTAGGAAGTGTATATTTGTATTTAGGAGTGTATATTTTTATTTAATAAGTGTATATTTGTATTTAGAAAGTGTATATTTTTATTTAATAAGTGTATATTTGTATTTAGGAAGTGTGTATTTTATTTAATAAGTGTATATTTGTATTTAGTATTTAGGAAATGTATATATTTGTTTTGTATTTGTGTTTGCTTTGATTTTTCGGTCAATTGCAATGTTGTGGTGTTGTTAGGAAGTGTATATTTTTATTTATGAAGTGTATATTTAGGAAGTGTATATTTGTATTTAGGAAGTGAAAATTTGTATTTAGGAGTGTATATATATATTTTTTTTGACTAATTGAATAAGTTTACATTTTTTGATTTTGTGGCCTTGATTTAAATTAATATTTTAAACAGGATGAGCGGTAATATTAGATCGACGAAGGGTTCGAAGGGCCAAAGGTCTGAATCGTCTGAGGGAACCTCTAGCAACCCTCAGACGTTGTTTCAGGGCCGCATGACAGCTAGACATGCGAGCCTTCTGCATACGGCGCAGAGGCAGCCGGAGGTGCCCCCTTCATCGAGACAGCGGGGCTTCCCTCATTCCTCGAGGCAGTTGTTTGCTCAGCCCCAGACGGAGGTGTCTGCACCGTATGCCTGAGATACACCGGGCGCCCACTCCAGTACATGCATCTTCGGATAGTGGGTCATCTGGGGTACAGATGCCGCCGCCTCACCTATTTCTACCGCGGATGATACCGGCCATACTTGCAGTCGATGACTCAGGGATGCCGATTTATCCACTGCCCCCGCCAGTGGCTCCATCAGCGGCGTACCGGTTCGTGCCTTTTGATATGTCTCTTATTTCCGCGAGGGTATCATCATCGGAGACGGAATCCGTCGGATTTTTTTCCCATACATGTATTTTATCATGATTGTCATATCTGACCGTCGGATTTCCGTTTTTCAAGTTTGATCATCATAACCACAACATGCCTACTAATGTTGTATAACTTATTTACCGAGTGTTAAGTAAATGTTGCGTTTCAAAAACAAACTATACGTAAATCCTTCAAACGTAAAAAAGTCGTGAAATAAGATATGACCAGAATGGTAAAATACGTCCACGGTTGAAAAATCACAGTATTCCGGTAAAGTGTCGGTGCCGATAGTTGCGGTCAATGGAATTTTTCATTCTTTCTCCCTATGAGTAGCGTATCTTCGGTGGTTATTTTGCGTAAAATTTTTATACGAATTGTCGGGTCTCATCGGTTTGAAACTATTTTCAGTTGAAGGTCCGGCCAAAATACGAAATTTAGACGGTCCAACGACCTTTTCCGTGCGTTTAGGGGTTTGACTTACGGGATTGACCGTTCGGATCGAGCACTTAACCTTGTTGGATCAAGTTGAATTTTTTCCCATACATGTATTTTATCATGATTGTCAGATCTGACCGTCGGATTTCCGTTTCTCAAGTTTGATCATCACAATCACAATCACAGTTTGACGAATGTATAAAAAGTTATAAAGCCGACGAATTTCAAAGGTTTACCCGACGAATTTCATAGGTTAAGCCGACGAATGTCAAATGTTTAGCCAACGAATGCAAATGTTTAGCCGACGAGATTATTATTTTAGCCGACGAAATAATAATTTCGTCGGCTAAAGTTTTCGGGTATAACCCAGCGCTTATCTGGTTGAAAGCCCTAGCCTCCGCCTCCGCCTCCGCTCCCTCTCCCGGTCGCCGCCCTCTCCCTCTCCCTCTCCTGGTCTCCGCCTCCTCTCCCTCTCCTCTCCCGGTCTCCGCCTCCTCTCCCGGTCTCCGGCTCCGCTCCCTCTCCCTCTCCCGGTCTCCGCCTCCTCTCCCTCTCCCTCTCCCAGTCTCCGGCTCCGCTCCCTCTCCCTGTCCGGCCGGCCTCCTCCTCCTGCTGCTCCGGTCCTCGGCTAAAACCTCCTCGAGTATATTTCTGAGCTTTAGTTTTATTTTGTATTTGCTTTTATTTTCCGGTCAATTGCAATGTTGTGGTGTTGTTAGGAAGTGTATATTTGTATTTAGGAAGTGTATATTTTTATTTAATAAGTGTATATTTGTATTTAGAAAGTGTATATTTTTATTTAATAAGTGTATATTTGTATTTAGGAAGTGTGTATTTTATTAATAAGTGTATATTTGTATTTAGTATTTAGGAAATGTATATATTTGTTTTGTATTTGTGTTTGCTTTGATTTTTCGGTCAATTGCAATGTTGTGGTGTTGTTAGGAAGTGTATATTTTTATTTATGAAGTGTATATTTAGGAAGTGTATATTTGTATTAGGAAGTGAAAATTTGTATTTAGGAAGTGTATATATATATTTTTTTTGACTATTGAATAAGTTTACATTTTTTGATTTTGTGGCCTTGATTTAAATTAATATTTTAAACAGGATGAGCGGTAATATTAGATCGACGAAGGGTTCGAAGGGCCAAAGGTCTGAATCGTCTGAGGGAACCTCTAGCAACCCTCAGACGTTGTTTCAGGGCGCATGACAGCTAGACATGCGAGCCTTCTGCATACGGCGCAGAGGCAGCCGGAGGTGCCCCCTTCATCGAGACAGCGGGGCTTCCCTCATTCCTCGAGGCAGTTGTTTGCTCAGCCCCAGACGGAGGTGTCTGCACCGTATGCCTGAGATACACCGGGCGCCCACTCCAGTACATGCATCTTCGGATAGTGGGTCATCTGGGGTACAGATGCCGCCGCCTCACCTATTCCTACCGCGGATGATACCGGCCATACTTGCAGTCGATGACTCAGGGATGCCGATTTATCCACTGCCCCCGCCAGTGGCTCCATCAGCGGCGTACCGGTTCGTGCCTTTTGATATGCCTCTTATTTCTGCGAGGGTATCATCATCGGAGACGGAATCCGTCGGATTTTTTTCCCATACATGTATTTTATCATGATTGTCATATCTGACCGTCGGATTTCCGTTTTTCAAGTTTGATCATCATAACCACAACATGCCTACTAATGTTGTATAACTTATTTACCGAGTGTTAAGTAAATGTTGCGTTTCAAAAACAAACTATACGTAAATCCTTCAAACGTAAAAAAGTCGTGAAATAAGATATGACCAGAATGGTAAAATACGTCCACGGTTGAAAAATCACAGAATTAAGTACGTGCGTTTTTAAATATTTTACTAATAGTTTAGTTTTTTCTTTGAAGGCGGTTTCCCTGGCGAACGCTTAGAACCGGCAACGCAACACAAGGAACCATCATGCCGGTTCTAGACCTTTCGCTGTCTTCATGGACGAGGCGGCCAGGGGACATTCAGAGGTCAACCCGTACGTCTATACATACGAGAAGACATATACGCCCAAGAGGATATTGTAAGTCATCTTACGTTTTAAAATTTTTAATTTTACTTATATATATGTCAAAATGTTAATTAATAATTTTTTTCCTATCCAATTAGGCGAAGGTGAGGGAGGCTAGTGACGAGGTGATGAGTGCTATAGTGAGGGAGACATGGCCGGACACGCAGGAGGAAGAGATGTCCGAAGCCATGTCCCGGATCGACACTTCGGATCCGACGGTTGGGGCGAGGATCATGGGCACAGCCTTCCCACCGTAAGCAAACAACTTCTACTGCCGGGGTCCAGGAAAGAAGGGCGAGGGGGTCCTGAAGACCACTCCAGGATTTCAACGAAAGGCAGCCTCGACCAGCAGCAGGACCACGACCACCAGGACGACTCAGCTGCTACAGTCGGGACTTCAGAGACTACGGGAACAGCAAGCTGCTCATGTTGCCTATAATGCCGCTCCAGCAACCTATAACGCCGCGCAGGCAGCCCATTATGCCGAGGTACATGCCATCCAGTAGGCCCAGCAGCGGCAGATGTTCTAGTACATGCAGGACTTTACAGCTGCCCAGCTCCAAGGACTTCCGCCTCCGCCCATACCGCTACCCCAGCCGCCGCAAGCTCCGCAGCAGCCCCTAGAACCGGATATTAATTTAGACGGTCTAGATTTTGTGTAGTTGATGAATTATATACTTTTATGTGCTTGTTGTTGGTTATATGGAATTGTTGTTGTGTTTTTTGCAGCTTGCTTGGAATGGTAATTTAGAAATTTCGAGTTTTTTTTTTTATACTGAAATGGACTTATAGCCGATGAAATATGTCATAATTCATCGGCTATAGTATTTTTAATTATTTTTTAATAGGGTTTAGCCGACGAATTATGGAATGTTTCGTCGGCTAAACCCGTAAAAGCCGATGAAATACGGTCTGTTTCGTCAGCTTTAGTTATTTTTTATTTTTTTTATTACATACTATAGCCGACGAATATATTAAGCGTTTCGTCGGCTTAAGGGGAAACGCCGACGAGTTGGTTCGTCGGTTATAGGAAGAGACAAGCCGACGAAATAGCTCGTCGGCTACTCTCTTATCTATAGCCGACGAAACAACTCGTCGGCTTTTCCCTTAGCTTAAGCCGACGAGTTATTTCGTCGGCTAGTCTCTTCCTATAGCCGACGAAATAACTCGTCGTCGGCTAAAACTCGTCGGCTTAAGTCTGAGAGACTAGCCGACGACGTTTTCTGTGGTCGGCTAGCTATGGGACAATAGCCGACGACGGGACATGATTTCGTCGGCTAAAGCAATTACCGACGACCCTTTCCCGACGACACTATAGCCGACGAAGTCTGGTCGGCTAATATCTTAGCCGACTACTTAAGCTAACAGGCCGACGACAATTTTTCGTCGGCTAAAGTGCTTGTCCTGGTGGTGTATACAATATGTTTCTAAAACCAAATGTTGTACTTCTCTTGCTAATTAAGTAGTTAAGGTTTTACTTAGTGTCGGCCTAATACTGCTCACAACAAGTATACATGAAAGAAAAATATTCCTTTATACCAATTCAAGCTAGCTGACGATCAACGGTGGATTTATATAGTTAATACCGTATAAACTTTGACATGATAATAATTAATACTAATTGAATCTAATTAAATTCCTTTTTTCTACTAATTAATTTGTCATTATCAAAACAGATGACATATGTCATATGCCACCCACTAATCACTAAAATCCAACATTGTAGATAACAATCACAACATTCGAAATTAAATTTTAAAGATTTGAAATCATTTCCTTTTAGCTTCATGCAGTTGTTGTGCAGATGAGTCATTCAAAATTCAAAATGTATTAGATTTAACATTGATTAGTACTTGCATATATGGTTGATCATCAGATTATTACAAAGTAAACTTATTTAATTTCTTGTCTTGATATGGCAAGGTAATGATAGAAAAATCAAAGTGAATCGTTATTCAAATGTAAAGGAAAAATAAAAATTCGAAACTGATAAATGGGTACAAATAAATAGAAACAAATTCATGACAAGTTTAATGACATAATCAAGATTCTCGTGAATTTCATTCATTTCACTTCTGTGGCCACCTAACAAATAAACCTGCTTTCACCTCAATTTACTAAGAGCCAGAGAAATGAGGCACAATCGTTGTTCCAGAATCATGCTTCTGATACTATACACAAAATCCTTGCTTTCACGGAAAGTCATAACTCATGATTCTATATATTTTTCCTCACGTCCAAGCAAGTCATAGAAGTTTTTAATGATAATACTTCCCTTCACATCATTATCATCAGACCCCTAATGATCTTAGAAAAAAAAAAACCCAGTGAATTATACTAGAAAGTAAAAATGTCATCTCGCAATAAGAACCGACGTTGTGTCACGTTGTTAAACTATCAATCCGAACTTTAATTAAGATATATTACGGATTGCGGTTTAAATCGAAAAATCTTACAAGCAAGAGATAATATTACCTCACTCAATCGCAAAATCAATGGGTTAAGCTAGGGCTTTAGGGTTATGATACATATGGGTGACAAGTGATAAGTTGGCACAAGAATGTCACGTGACACATTTTCTCAAACTTGTGAGACGTAAAACGACGCCGTTACAGAAACACTCGCATGGTCCTTGCAGCTCAATGCCCTGAGCAGCTTCCACGAGCCCTTGTTACTGGAGTTGCTCCGACTGACTGAAGAACACTTCCCGCTGGAAGTATCAGGAAACAGAATCGTAGACGGGTTTTTCCTCTCCTGCCGGCTTTTGATGTCGCTGAGATCCATCTCCGCCGGAAACTTGACGATCCCAAACAAGAGAAATGACCACTTTGGCTTACCACTACTGGTACTCTTCTTATCGGACTTTGATGATCCCACACTCCTCACCGACGAGTTCCGCTCCATCTCCGGCACCGGTGACACCATCGAGCTCTGGCGGTGAAGCTTCCTGTAATCCAATGATCGGCTGTTCGTCATCATGATCTTGCTTTTAGAGCTGCTTGATCTCGTGACGGGGGTTTCTATCCCGGAAAGTGATTCGGATCGTCGTCTAAAGGCCGTTTGTTTCTTCTGATGATCATGCTTGGGATTGGAAGAAGGCTTCGCCTTCGGGGCTTGAGGAGTAGGTGTGTTCTCTTTGAAGGGTATGAGTTTCCCACAGACGATGATGTCCTCGGCGGAACACATGAAGCTATCGGAGCTGTGGTCGCTGAAGAACTCGAAGAACTCAGAGGAAGAGCAGCGAGCCTTTAGGAACTTGGTCGACAAGTTGTCGAACTCTTGAGCTTCGTTGTCCAGTGGAAGGTCGCAGAGAGAAAGTGCCTCCTCGGCTTCTTCGTCTTCGTAGGAGTCTCGTTGAAATTGAAAATCAGCGTTGTTGGTATTGTCGTCTCCCATTGTTGGAGGTTGGGGAGATTAGATTGTAGAGAGAGGAGAAGAAGATGAAGAAGAAGATTTGGAAACAATGGCTAAATTGTTAAATGAGGAGAGACCGAGGCGAGTATATATACATGATTAAGGGGAGGTGTTTATGTCGATGATTTCCTTGGAATATTATTAATTCTGGCTTTGATTTTTTATCTTTTATCTCTTGGAGTTTTATAAAGCGACATATATTTTGGGGTGTTATGGGATTCTAGAAGAAATGAGAGAAGCAGATAGAGAAAGGCATTTCTTTCTCTTGAAATGAAACAGAGTCTAATCAAAAGTGAAAAGAAAGGAGACTTGCTAGGATATTGTAATTAACTAGCTAATTACCTCATACCAGACCTAGTAAACAAGATTCTGAATTTCCTATCTGATTTATTGATTAAAGGACTGGTGTTTTATGGTCAATGGTAAATTAAAGAAGATGGAGGAAGTTTTAGGGCACCTTGCATGCTAGCATAGCCGTCCTTTAGGGTTGATCATAAGACAGAAGGTACTGGTTCTTGGTTGAAGTCACCAAAGATTTTAATGTTTTGCAGTAGAAAATTTTCTTTTCTTGGGATCGGGCGGCATTTGAACTCCCAAACTGGGTAGGTCATCACTCATACGACCAATTGAGAGTAGTACCCATGACTCCATAGCGACATCACTTCAATTTAAACATGAAAAAAAAAATAGCATAATGGAGATCATTTTTTAAAGGAAAAAATTTGGGTGACAAGGTCTTATCACTAGCAGAACCAAAATGTTCCAAATCAATATAAACTGATGTTCTAGAATTGTATAATTTTTGAAACCCAATCCTAAAGTTCCTGATATATATATATATATATATATAGGCCGGATCAGGAGCGGACGTCCCTCTGTTGTCTACGATGGTGCACCTCCACCTGAGCGGAAACCAGAGGCGTCCCCTACCACTTTCCCTTCCCGGCGAGATCGATTTGAATGTCTGGGCAGCAACCTCCACCCAAAACTTCAGACAAGATTGATCTCGCCGGAAAACTGGAATTCGGCGGACTCACCGGGAAGGGAAAGTGGTTGGGACGCCTCTGGTGTCCGCTCCGGTGGAGGTGCGCCATCATCGGCACCGGACGGTGGAGAACGAAGGAACGTCCCCACTTTAAGGACTGTGCAGACGTCTCCTTCTGAACGGCTCCATGTGTGTGTGTGTATATATATATATATTATCAGGTCTAAATATCCGTATTTATTCAAAAGGTACGGATTTTCTTAATTGACCCACTTTTAGATCATATTTTCTCATCTCAACCATTCACATTATAGGTATATATGAGTCTATTATCTCTACAAATTTTCAGCCAAATTGATAATCGTTAAGGTATCGAAACTATATGATTACAATGAACGAACCAAATTTGTTCAACAGGAACCGTTCGTGTAATTCACAATTTTGAATACCTTAATGATTATCAATTTGGCTAAAATTTTGTAGAGATGATCTACTTATATATACCTAATTGAGATGAGAAAATATGATCGAAAAGTATGTCAATTAAGGAAATCCGTACCTTTTGAATAAATAAGGAGGTCCGTATCTGAAAAAATATATATATATAGGGCCCTTCCATTAAGAGATCCCTTTTTTTGACATATATGAGGGATGAAGGATTACACCAACTTTTCGATCACAAAATCACATCTCCACCGTTCAATATGTAGTTCTATATGAGTAGATCATTTCCGTAAATTTTCAAAAAATTTAGTGATCATTAAGGCATTCAAAACTAAGATTTATAATTAAAAGCATGAATGGTTGAGGTTTGGCAGATTTGGTTCGTTCATTGATTTAATTTTGTTCGACACCTTAACGATCACCAAATTGGCTGAAAATTTGCATAATTGAGCTATATATATGGACCAACAAACTGAATGGTAGAGATTCAAAAATATTATCAAAAAGTTGGTGTAATCCCTCATCCCTCATATATGTCAAAAAAAGGGATCCATTAGTGGAAGGGCCATATATATATATACAGTTCCCTTATAGACCGGTGTCCCGCTTTGAAATTAAAGTGTGGACCTCCTTATTTCGCTCACTTTCAGGTCGCATTTCCACATCTCAACCGTACAATGTCTAGAACACAATGTGTAGATCATTCCTGCAAAGTTTCATCCAATTTGAAGATCATTGGGTACCGAATTAGATTAAATAAATCAACAGAACAAAAACTGTTCAAACAAAACCGTTAGTGTAAATCACGATTACGGAAGCCCAAATGATCTTCACATTGGATGAAACTTTGCGGGAATGATCTACACACTGTGTTCTAGACATTGTACGGTTGAGATGTGGAAATGCGACCTGAAAGTGAGCAAAATAAGGAGGTCCACACTTTAATTTCAAAGCGGGACACTGCTCAGGAAAGAAAATGTATGTGTGTATATATATATATATATAATATTACAAGAGCACAAGATACATATAATTTGATTAATCTGAGAATTATAAGACAAATAATCACAACAAACTACAAACTTCATCAAATTATGAAAATACATACGACATACCTAGCTTATAGAGTTGGAGATCGATTAGAGTCTGGAGAACTAGATTGAGTACTGGAGTCTGGAGAGAGTGAGAAGAGCAAAGAGCTAGAGAGATTGAAATCATTCAATAAGATTCAACAAATCTCGAGATAAATCAAAGAACAAATCGCTTTGAGGAACCAAATCTTTAAAGTTCCAATGCATATTGTTTGACTGTTGAGTTGATCGATGAAGAATTGATGAATGAAGTTGAGTAGATGGATGCGAGAGTATCAGAAGTCGAGAAAGAAGAGAAGGTTAAGGGTTTTTAACGAAATTCTATATATACAAACAAGAAAGAAAAAAAAAGTAGTAGTTTTGGACTTAACATCGAACTCTTTGGTGCCCCTCATTTTTTGGGCCTAAGGCGGCTACTTCTTGGGCCTCACCTCAGGTCTGAGCCTATCTCCTCTATATGAATAACTCAAATCTCATGACATCAATAATTAGTTAGCTACATCACACTCAAAATGGTTTTTGGTTCTCATAGCAATTTTTTAAAAATAGTTCACCAAACACCTTATTTGTTTTCTCTCATAATAATATCAGAAGTGATTCTTCTCACAACGATTTTTAAAGTGAAGCTTCTTAGAGCACGACAATCTCAAACTGGGCCTAACATATTGGCGACATAATAGTCAACTCACTCCATGTAGGTAATGTGGATTTGATGTGAATTAGCCACCATGAGATGGAGTTAATCTGCAAACTATTAGGCTATGTTCGGTAACGTTTTGCAGAACTGTTTTGTAAAACAAAAACATAAAATCAAATTCTGTATTTTCTAAATTTGAGAATACGTTCGGTGATAAATTTGTAAAACAGTTTTCTCAAAATGAAAAACGAAAAACATGTCCGGTAGAGAAATTATAAATATGAAAAATAATAACATAAATTGAAATTAATATCCAACAAAAGTTTACATCAAGAATTTCGCTCATTTATTTGAATACGAAGATGAACAATAACTAAGTTTGATCACCAATGTAAAAATGAACGTGACTTAAAATAATAGTTCAACGAAGACAAAAGACCAAATAAGACAACAAACGATCAAATGCAAACAATTATTCTAGAGATTAGCAACCCAAGCTCTTCTTCTTTCATCTGATATAGTAAGAAAAAGCCTCCTCCATTCAACAACGATAAACTTTTCCATCACTTTAGTAAATGTGGCATCGTCAATGTCTCCCAACCTTTCGATAATCTGCACACACTCTTCAATGGAATACTTCTTCTTATTCTCTTCAACATTTTTTTCTTTTTTTTGTTGCAGCTTTTCTTTCATCACCTCACCACAAAATTTCTAAGTAGGCTTCCATTTTGTCTCATTTCTTTGTACGAGGGTCCGAAGATGGAGCCTCTGTCATAGCTTTTCTTTTTGCCATATCGTATAAGATACAGTATCATGGCATACTAGTAAGTAATGCAAATAACTGAAATAAGAAATATTATTGCTCTAAACTGAGAAAGACGGGGAAGACTCCATACCTAGAGTAGTGAAACACAACCAAATCAAGTTTCGTTTCCTGAAGAAGATCAATGGAAACCAATTCAGGATAAAAGGCCAGGAAAACTAAAAGAAAATTCATAACAAGGGAAGACTTCATACCTACAACAGTAGAGTCCAAACGAAGCTCTGTTTCTTGAAGAAGATGAACAAGACTGAGATATGAATCTCAAATAAGAATGAATCGATTATATATACAGTCAGTGCGTAAAAATTGAAGCCCGCCGCTCTCTTATCCTGCGCTTCATTCCCGCTCTTCTCTTTTTCGCAATAGCAGTATCCCACCCTTCTCTTTTACGCAAAATCAGCATCCCGCGTTCTCACAAATTCGTGATTCTGTTTTTAAAGAATAGTGGATACGTGTTTATCTCGTTTTGAAAAAGATATTGTAAAACTGAATCTGTATTTAAGATAGAGTTTTTTTGCTGTATTAAGAATTTAATCCACCAAACGTATTCTCCCGTAGTTTTAGGATTTGTAATACTGAAAACAGTTTTCCAAAACAATACCGAATGCGCTCTTATATGTTGAGTTGGTCTATTCAATGTACCAATATATTTATGTACTGTGAACAAATAATATTAAATTAATCTCTTATGTAATAAGGTATTGCATCGTCGCATCGATATGTTTACATGGTTCATTGGTTCTAGTAGTAATAGTTTTAGGTATAAGCTGAATTATATATATATATATATACACACACACACATACATACAGTTCCAATACAGAGCGAAGCTTCGCTTTGAAATTAAAATATGAAGTTCCTTGTTTGACTCACTTTCGATCGTATTTCCACATCTCCACCATTCAGTTTATTAATACTAATGCATAGATTATTCATGCAAAATTTTATTCAAATTGATGATCGTTTAGGTACCGAATTAGGTTAAATCAATAAACGGACCATAAACCTATCTAACCAGAACTGTTTGTGTAAATCACGATTATGAACACCCAAACGATCATCAAATTCAATGAAATTTTGTAGGAATGATCTATGCATTAGTATCAATAAACTGAACGGTGGAGATGTGGAATTACGACCGAAAAGTGAGTCAAACAAGGAACTTCATATTTTAATTCCAGAGCGAAGCTTCGCTCTGGATAGGAACTATATATATATATATATATATATATATATATAATAATATTTAATTATATCACTTTATTTGTAATAGACTTTAGGGTACAAGCTGAATTATATTCTACCACCTAGTTCTGTTTAAATAAAGGTGCTCTAAACGGTATTGAGAAGGCAGATGTACTTTTGATTGTTAGGATCCTAGTTGGTGTTATGTATGTTATTAGTCATACGGGCAAATTCTTATGTTATGTCAGCCCTTATGGGTGGTTTATCCTTGTACTGTTCGTTGAGTCAAATGAATGACTATTTGATTCAAAAATATTCCCACCCCTAGAACCTTTGAACATGACTTGTATATAAGGGTGAGAATATAGGTATATTGGTTATTCCTATTCAACACAAGATTTCTCAATTGCACTAGGACTAAAGTGTCAAGGTGAAATGACTAGGACTTAATGAAATTGGAATTCTGCATGATCAGAGGTATCATAATTGAAATCAAAAGGGTCTCTACAAGGTAAAGATTAAACATATTGTTTATGCACTACCAGGAGAAGTACTTTAGCCGACGAATTATTTTCGTCGGCCTGTTACCATAACTCGTCGGCTAAACTCTTAGCCGACGAAGGTTCGTCGGCTATAGTGTCGTCGGGAAAGGGCCCTCGGCGCTGACTTTACCGACGAACCATCACCGTCGTCGGCTATTGTCCATACTTTAGCCGACGAAACATTTGGTCGTCGGCTTTTGTTCATGAATTTAATCCGACGAAACAGTCTCTATCTTTCGTCGGCTATACTCTCAGACTTAAACCGACGACACAACACGTCGTCGGCTATACTCCAAGACTTTAGCCGACGAATATCTCAGTTCCGTCGGCTAAAGTATATAACTAAAAAATTAAAAAATAGAGCCTATTTCGTCGGCTATAGTGAGTTTAGCCGACGAAACATGCCATAATTCGTCGGCTAAACTATAAAAAATAAAATAAAAATACTATAGCCGACGAATTGTGGCGTATTTCGTCGGCTATAACTCCATTCCAGTAATAAAAAAAAATACATAAAATTTTTTAATTACCATTCCAAGCAAGCTCCAAAATACACCAAAACAATTCCATATATATAACCAACAAGAAGCACATAAAACTATATAAGGTATCAACTACACAAAATCTAAATGATCTAAATCAATATCCGGATCTGGGGCCTGCTGATGAGGAGATTCCGGCAGCTCAGGTATGTCTATAGGCGCAGGCATGGGCGGAGGTGGAAGTCCCTGAAGCTGGGCAGCTGCTAAATCCTGGAAGTACTGGTACATCTGCTTCTGCTGGGCATGCTGGGCGGCATGTAGGGCTCTAGTATAGGATCTATATTCGGCGAACTGGGCGGCATGAGCGGCAGCCTGAGCGTCAGCATGAGCAGCCTGAGCGGCTTGCTCTCTCCGTAGTCTCTCAACTTCCGACTCTAGCTGAGTCGTCCTGCTGCTGGTCGAGGCTGCCTTTCGTTGAAATCCTGGAGTGGTCTTCAAGACCCCCTGGCCCTTCTTTCCTAGACCCCGGCAGTAGAAGTTGTTTTCTCGCGGTGGGAAGGCTGTGCCCATGATCCTCGCCCCAACCCTCGGATCTGAAGTGTCGATCCGGGAAATGGCTTCGGACATCTCTTCCTCTGCGTGTCCGGCCATGTCCCCCTCACTATAGCACTCATCACCTCGTCACTAGCCTCCCTCACCCTTGCCTAATTGGATAGGAAAAAATTATTAATTAACATTTTAACATATATATTAGTAAAATTAAAAATTCCGTAAAAATGAAAGATTACTTACTATATCCTCCTGGGAGTCAGGATATGCCTTCTCGTACGTATAGACGTACTGGTTGACCTCTGGATGTTCCCTGCCGCCTCGTCCATGAAGACAGCGAACGGTCTAGAACCGGCATGATGGTTCCTTGTGTTGCGTTGCCGGTTCTGAGCGTTCGCCCGGGAAACCGCCTTCAAAGAAAAAAGTAAACTATTAGTAAAATATTTTAAAACGCACGTACTTAATGATAAATTAACTAATTAATTTATTTAAATACCTGTTTACGAGGGTTGTTGAATTCTGATGTCAGAAGCCAACGCCACTCGTACTCTCTGTACTGAAACTCAGCAGGGGTAGCAGAACGTGCGTTCCCGTGCGTAGTCCAATAGGTCCGCAACTCGTTCTTCCACTCCTTGTACCTACAGATACAACAAAAATATTAGAAATATAATTAATATGACAGACAGTTTTGTTTTTTCATTAATTTCCCAACGTACCTTCCCCCATGCACAAAGTCCGCCCAACTGCTCTTCAAGGGTTCGGGAACCTCAAACCACACCTGCATTTAACCGTTTATTAGTTTAGTTTTTCCAAAAATCTACAATGTAATACATAATATTATTCAGGCATTTTGTAAACTCACCGACATCGCGTTATGGACCATGTCTTTAACCTCCTGCGGGACCTCGCCCCAGTCTGACCACAACATAGGGACTCTATCCCTAATGAGCGCTCCCATGCGGCCGGAGTACGTCCTCGACTTTCCGCCCGATACTACGTCGCCATCCCCGTCAGTACCGATGACAATCCTCCCCTGAGGGTACCGACGATCTTCTCCAGAGCTTCCCTGTGACGGGCCCTCTCTTCTTCTTTGCCGGCTTCGCTCCGACGGTGCCTATGACATGATAAACCAAATTGATTATTAAAATCGGAATCGGAGAATTATAACAAAACAAATCATTCATCTTTCATTACCTGAGGGATCGGACGCGGACGCGACGGATTCCGCCTCCGATGATGATACCCTCGCGGAAATAAGAGGCGTATCAAAAGGCACGAACCGGTACGCCGCTGATGGAGCCACTGGCGGGGCAGTGGATAAATCGGCGTCCCTGAGTCATCGACTACGGTATGGCCGGTATCATCCGCGGAAGAATAGGTGAGGCGGCGGCATCTGTACCCCAGATGACCCACTATCCGAAGAAGTAGGAGTTGGAGTGGGCGCCCGGTGTATCTCAGGCATACGGGGTGCAGGCACCTCCGTCTGAGGCTGAGCAAACAACTGCCTCGCGGATAAAAGAAGCCCCGCTGCCTCGATGAAGGGGGCACCTCCGGCTGTCTCTGCGCCGTCTGCAGAAGGCTCGCATGTCTAGCAGTCATAGGGCCCTGAAACGACGTCTGAGGTTGCTAGAGGTTCCCTCAGACGATACAGACCTTTGGCCCTTCGAACCCTTCGTCGATCTAATATTACCGCTCATCCTATTTAAAATATTAATTTGAATCAAGGCCACAAATTTTAAAATGCAAACTCATTTTTAAAATGTAAAAAATATATTCACTTCCTAAATACTATTTTCACTTCCTAAATACTATTTTTCACTTCCTAAATACTATTTTTCACTCCAAATACTATTTTTCACTTCCTAAATATACACTTCAAAAATAAAAATATACACTTCCTAACAACACCACAACATTGCAATTGACCGGAAAATCAAAACAAACACAAAATACAAAACAAATATATACATTTCCTAAATACTAATATACACAACAAATATACACTTATTAAATAACAATATACACTTCCTAAATACAAATATACACAACAACACCACAACATTATATACACAACAACATTATATACACAACAACCACACATTATATACACAACACCATTATATACACAACAACACCACAACATTAAAAATACCGAAGCTCAAAAAAACGTACTCGAGGAGGAGGAGGGAGGAGGGAGGAGAGGAGGAGGAGGAGGCCGGAGGAGAGCGCCGAGAGAGGAGGAGCCGAGAGGAGGAGGCCGGAGGAGGAGGAGCCGGAGAGGGCGCCGGAGGAGAGCCGGAGGAGGAGGCCGAGGGAGCCCGGAGGAGGAGCCGGAGGAGGAGGCCGAAAGGAGCCCAGAGGAGGGAGAGCGAGCGGAGGGAAGCGAGAGGGAGAGCGAGCGGAGGCCCGGCGAGAGAGAGGGAGCGAGGCCGGCCGGATAACCGGGCGAGGAGAGGGAGCGGAGATAAGGTCGAGGGCGAGGGCGAGGGAAGGGAGAGGCAAGAGAGGCGGCGACCGGGAGGGAGCGGAGGCGAATTTCGGAGAGGGAGAAAATAGGGCGGAGGCTAGGGCATACAACCAGTCGAGCTGGGTTTATACCCGAGACTTTAGCCGACGAAATAATAATTTCGTCGGCTAAAGTTAATAATTTCGTCGGCTAACATTAAACTTTAGCCGACGAAATAATAAATTCGTCGGCTAAACATTTCAATAATTTCGTCGGCTAAAGGTAATAAATTCGTCGGCTAAACATTTGAAATTCGTCGGCTAAACACAAACTGTTTATACATTCATCAAACTGTGACTGCTGCTCGTGATGATCAAACTTGAGAACGGAAATCCTTCCGTCAGATCTGACCATCATGATAAAATACATGTATGGGAAAAATTCACTTGATCTGACCAGGTTAAGTGCTCGATCCGGACGGTCAATCCCGTAAGTCAAACCCCTAAATGCACGGAAAAGGTCGTTGGACCGTCTAAATTTCGTATTTTGGCCGGACCTTCAACTGAAAATATTTTCAAATTGATGAGACACAACAAGTGGTATAAAAATTTTACGCAAAATAACCACCGAAGATAGGGCTACCCATAGGGAGAAAGAATTGAAAATTGGATTGACCGCAACTATCGGCACCGATAGACATGACCGGAATACCTTGATTTTTCAACCGTAGACGTATTTCACATTCTGGTCATGTCTTATTTCAGGACTTTTTCACGTTTGAAGGTTCTACGTATAGTTTTTTTTTGAAACGGAACATTTACCTAACACTTAGTAAACAAGTTATACAACATTACTAACGGCATGTTCTGACTGTGATGATCAAACTTGAGAAAATAAAATCCGACGGTCAGATCTGACCACCATGATAAAATACATGTATGGGAAAAAATTCAACTTGATCTGACCAGGTTAAGTGCTCGATCCGGACGGTCAATCCCGTAAGTCAAACCCCTAAATGCACGGAAAAGGTCGTTGGACCGTCTAAATTTCGTATTTTGGCCGGACCTTCAACTGAAAATATTTTCAAATTGATGAGACACAACAAGTGGTATAAAAATTTTACGTAAAATAACCATCGAAGATACAAAAGTTTAGTATAACAAGCCAAGAATACCCTAATACCTAAATCATCGTCGGCTATACTATGTGATAAAAAAATATAAAAATTAATAAAGCCGACGAAATATTAGGGTATTCGTCGGCTAAGATAGTTTTGGCCGACGACTTCCATTATACTTCGTCGGCTAAGATGGTTTAGCCAACGACATTCATTTGAACTCGTCGGCTTTAAGATCTTGTAGGACCGACGAATTCCTTTTCATTTCATCGGCTTTAAGTTATTTTAGCCGACGACTTCCTTTTCAATTCGTCGGCTATAAGTCCTTTTAGCCGACGACTTCTATATATTCTTCGTCGGCTAAGACGGTTTTAGCCGACGACTTTTAATATAATTCGTCGGCTAAGAGGTTTTAGGCCGACGACTTATGTTGTATTTCGTCGGCTTAAGTAAAAAAATACAAACCCTAAAACAGATGGTTTAAACCATACTAATTTCCTGTTCATATATCACCAAAATTCATATAAAATAACAGAAATATGAATTCAACATATGTAAACTAGAAATGAAGGTAATACAGTCTTTTTTATTACAAATTAATGTATTACTGTTTCTGCACATCCCGGAGACTGGGATCATGGAGAATCACGGTGGAACACGAATATAAATAGTAAACATCATGGGCAAGAGACAAGCACGTATAGTGGTTCACCATGCCATCGAGGGCATGGCTACGTCCACTTGGAATTCACTATCATGGCCAAGAGGCCCTTTGGGATCGGGGAGATATTCATCATCTATCATCCTATCTCCTCTCTATGTCTATGGGAAGCCTTCCTTTTATAACTAAGGAAGGTTCCCTCCTTTTACATATTAGGGATGTGGGACAAACTACCGACTACAATTACATCCAACTACCGACTACAATTACATCCGAAGAAATTAAAACTAAGGCTCGTAATCGGAATCATCCGATGAGTCTTCTTCGGTGTCAGAAATAATTTCTGGTAATCTATGTCTTTCCTCATCGCCAGAGTCTTCGTCTGTTTCTTGATTTGGATCAACATCAATAAGCCTTGGCTCTTCATCACGAATTCGCACCGAACGACCCGCTTTAAAATTATTAAGGCGAACGGTAGAGGAGTTAGGAACCTATTGCGTTGGGCTCTTGATACGCAACATCTTCTTCCTGGTCTTCGGCCTCTCCAAGTGTAGCCGCCCGGTAAATGTTTCGAGGGTGCACAAGGTTGACTACTTTCCACGCGTCACCCTTAGCAAGGTCATCAAGATAAAACGCTTGTTTTACCGATGTGGCAAAAACGAACGGGTCATCTTCGTAAGAACTTGTAGCAGTGTTCACCGATAATATTCCGTACTGATCGGTCTTCATGCTCTGCGGGCTAGTATCAAACCATCTACACTTGAAGAGGTGCACTGTCATGCCTTCACCATAAACGAGTTCCACCACTGAATCAAGAACACCGTAATAGTCAACTCCATTCCGCCCACCATGCGCCATCACCCCAGAATTCTGTGTTCTCCGTCTGCTGTCTCTCTGTTCACATATAAATTGCACGCCATTCACCTTGCACATCGGATAAACTCTTGACATTATCGGCTTCATCGCTAGAAGTCTTAGTTCGTGTGACCAATTTGGGTGACCATCAAATTGAATATGGTTCATCTGCAATTTACAATTTAACATTGTAAATATAGATAATTATGCACTAAAAATAAATACGTACATAAATTTGAATTACGTACCCAGCCGTCAAAATAATTTGCGAACTCCCTGTTGTGGTACTCGAGATCACCTTGAATGTCTGGACAATATAGATGGATGTCTTTCCAGTATTCAACTTCTGGACAGTTAATCAATACCCACCAGTGGGCAATGACTAGCTCATGTGGTTGCAACTTGTAGGAGTCTGGCAAAATTCCATAAACTTCAACATCACTGGAGAGTATGGAAAGAGTGAACTTCGGTACATCTACCGGCATGGCTTCGTCTGTTTCCTTCAACGCTCCTAAATACAACTTCATGTAGGTGACGCACTCGTGCGCAATATATGCTTCAGCTATACATCCTTCAGGCGCGGATTTATTAGCCACATAATCTTTGTAGTCTCCAAGTTGCCTATAAAATTTTATGCAAAGTGTTATGATTATTGAACATGTATATAGAAAAATTGGATTGAGGAATTCAGGTGTAAAAAACGTACCTTTCCATGGGATACATCCAAGTGTAGTGTACTGGACCGGTAAGCAACAATTGCTCTGGGAAGATGGATCATCAGGTGAGGCATGATGTCAAAAAAATTTGGAGGAAATATCCTCTCAAATTTACCATGATATAAATGATGTCCTCTTGCATTTCCCGGAGGTTAGATTTTGTCACTTCCCGTTGCATAACTTCTGGAAGAATCTTGCCAACGCTACTAACGGCTCCACCACCTGACGGGGAAGGAACGGTCGAATGAAAACAGGGAGAGACGTTGTAGCAGGATATGACAGTCATGACTCTTCAACCAACCCGTACATCTTATTGTCCCGGAAGTTCACACACCGGCTATATTTCCTGCATAGCCTAAAGGATACTTCACACAACTCATCCACCTGAAAATTACGTTCTTCTGGTCAGGTTTCACGGTGTAAGGAGCTTGAGGCATTTTTTTCTTCCCTTCTTTCAACCACAGATGTCTTCTTAACTGCATTTTTTTTAGATCAATGCGTGCCTTAGGACCGTCTTTCGTCTTCCCCTCCAAGTTCAGCACTGTGCCCACCACACTGTCGCAAACATTCTTTTCTATGTGCATCACATCTAGGTAGTGCCTGATCAACAACTTACTCCAGTATGGGAGTTCCCAGAATATGCTCTTATGTGTCCAGAATTTGTACCTGTCGGGTCTTTCAGGTATTGCTGCAACAATTTTGGATGATTGCTGAGCTGCCCAAAATCGTACTCATTAAGCACTGCTAAAATTTCTTCTCCCGTCCATCTTCTGGGAGGCACACCGTGTTCTACGGTCCCATCAAATGCCTTGTCATCGAACCGCCAATCGTGATTATATGGAAGGAAAGCACGGTGACCCAATCTGCATATCTTGTTGCAATGACTGCTGCTCCCCTCATCGCTAAGGCACTCTGGACGCCTTGTATCCCCTAACAACGTTGCCCGACAACATCCCACGGGCAGGAAAATCACTGATGGTACCAACAACCATGACATGCATCTGGAACATCTCGTGCATGTACTTGTCATAATGGGATGACCAACTTCCCACAAAAACTGAAGCTCTTCAATCAAAGGTCTCAAATACACATCGAGACACTTCCCTGGTATAAACCGGCCCCGGAATCAACAAACTCAACATTTGTATTCCTTCTTCATGCACATCCATGGAGGAAGGTTGTACGGTACAACAAAATCACCGGCCATACACTGTATTGAAGACTCATGTTGCCAAAAGGGTTGAACCCGTCGGATGAGAGCCCGAGCCTCACATTTCGGACCTCTGACGCAAAATGAGGAAACTCCTGTCTATATGCTTCCAAGCCTCCCCGTCAGCAGGGTGTATAAGGTATCTTCGTCATGCATTTCCCTATCAACGTGCCATCTCATAGCTTTGGCCGTGTGTGAAGACATGTACAACCGCTCAAGCCTATCCCTCAACGGGAAATACCGAAGTACCTTCACAGGTTTCCTATTGCCTGCAGGAGTCAGCTTATACCTGTCAGTGTGACATACCGGACACTACGCCAAGCCCACCAAGGTCATTCCCTTCTGGATCTTTACCCGAAGAGAACGCAGTCATATCTGCATGCATGGATCTTGATGTAGAAAGCCCAGATCTTTCAGGATACATCGGACCTTACGATGAGTGGTAGGAAGACGATGACCGTGGGGCAGCATCGAAGCAGTGTACTGTAGATAATCATCAACAGCCTTCACGGTCGATTTTGTCTCAACTTTAATCTTCATTACGTCCATCACACTTTCAGAACGGTCTTCTGACAACCGGGGTACACAGGGGTCTGTTGGAAAGCAAGCAGTTTGTTGTACTTTTCAATACCCAGCTGTTGACAGCTCTAGGGAAGGGCTGCACCGGGTCAGGCATATACTGTCCTTGAGCGCATACACCGCTCTCATAAGGAAACATGTCGTTGATGAATGCCGTTGTTGGATCGTTGGATGTACTGCCTGCCTCTCAGAAAATTGGCCATGATCATGCGGACCCTCTGATGATGTTTCACCGTGATATAACCAACATGTGTACTTCTCCCAAAACCCTTACTCCTCAGGTGCTGCCATACTTTGTCAATGGGAAATCGATGCATATCGCTGCGACACTGACATTTCGTGCACGGGCAATAGAAAATTGTATTCCCGTTAGCATTAGCCAGCGCATATTTTATAAAACTCATAACTCCTGCACCGTATCTTTTGTCCCATTTTGGAAGCGAAATCCAACTCTTATCCATATCCTGAAAATATAACAAAATATATATTTATAACGCTGCTAGTTAATTATTAATGATGAAATTTCATGCCATATATAAAATCTCAATTCATTTAGTATATATTCTACGTACTACGTACAACTAATTAATTACACACACACAACACATATCAATTAACACAATAATATATATATTAACACAAATTATTAACAACAACTTCATACCGTACCATATCAACACAATAATATATAATTATAAATTAATTAATAACATATATATATCTACGAATATTTATTAACAACATTAATTCATATATATTATCAATTCAAATCATCAACCAAATCGATCAACACATATATATACATCCAACGTACTCAAAATTAATCAATTCAATCATAATCAAAATCAATAAACTCAATCATAATCAAAATCGATAAACTCAATAAAACTCAATTAATCAACATATATATACATATACGTACCTATATATGGCTCCACAAACTAATTATGGACAGATTTCGACAACACCCAAACTTTTCTCGTTTTCTCTCCCGTTTTTTCTTCTCCCGTTTTTTTTCCCAGATGAGCTGCTGCTGTCCAGATCGCAGATATAAAGCACTTTAGCCGACGACATATTAATTTCGTCGGCTAAACTTTTAAATATTTCGTCGGCTAAAGTTCACAGACTATGGCCGACGAAAAAATTCTTTAGCCGACGACGTTTTTTTTTTCGTCGGCTAAAGTTTACCATAGCCGACGAAAATTTCAGTTAGCCGACGAAGGAAAATGTCGTCGGCTAAAGTGGACTTTAGCCGACGAAAAAATGCTTCGTCGGCCTGGTTTTTTTTTTTCGTCGGCTAAAGCCTTTCTTCTCTGTAGTGATGGTAAGTTGACCGTTTCTCAAACTAAATTAAGTAAATATCTTTATGCTTGATTTCTAACTCAGAATAGAAGATATTTAGGTTGATAGCATTGATCAGCTAGCAAAGATTACATGCAAGTCTATGATCTCAAATGCGAGTCTTTATAACAGTTGAATTTTGGAGATAACTATGTGACTGCTTGATAACAGCTTGTTAAAATTGTGGGATGTAAATGTACATTATCTTATTGCAGGTTTCAAGCAAGAATCAATTTTATATTTTGAAAAGTGCAAAATAATAGTTGGCTGATTTCATTGAATGCATTAGTTGAGGGGGAGAGTTCTACTCTCTATAAATTGAATAGAATGTCTTTGTGAGAAAGCAGTGAAAAGACTTTCATTGTATTGCCTCTGAGTAGACATTGTGTTTCATGCTCATATTCTAATGCTCATTGTGAGACTCAGATAACTTAAGGTTTGCCTTTTCTTACTTGCATTTGCAGATTGCATTTGAGATTAGTACTACTGAGTTAATCTAAAGAATTCAGGAAGAAACGGAAAGCTTCTGGTTGAGTTAAAGAACCAAGCATACTGATTGTGGTAAAGAATCAGTAGATAGAATTTAGAGCTCTTGTTTAGAGTAACTGCATCAAATCTCTTGTGTAGAGTGAATGGTTGTGTTGAAGAACCAAATGACTTGGTTGTGTTGAAAAACCAAGGAATCTGATTGTGTGATAGAATCAGAAATAGAACTGATAGTGCTAGAGTATCAGTGAATTATAATTCAATCTTTCTTGTGTAGAGTTACTTGAATTAGTTCTTGTGTGTGGCTGGTTGTGTTGCAGAACCAGGTGGAAGGCTAATAGTGTTGAAGTATTAGCAAATCGATTTGGCTAATAGTGTTGAAGTATTAGCCAGTGTGCAGAAATAAGGAGGTGTAGATGGTTGTCCATATCTATGGCGGTGAGATCGTTCTAACTATGATTCTTCATGGACTAGGTTTGGTGGTATGGCTAAGGTGATTGCATGTGGTGGCGACATACCTAGATGGGTTTGGGAGGCTTTGAAGCGTTGGCAATGGATGATGTATTTAACATAGGATAGCGTATCAGGGATGGTGGTGGCTGTCTCGGGCTGCCTTTGATGCTTTGGGTTGGGCTCTTTCCTTGCGACTATGTGAATTCACGTTGTGCTGAGGCTTGTTTGGGCCTTATCTGTTATGACACACCCAGAATTTCATCTTGAAATCCGAAGTAAACCTTACGGGGACCACATCCAAAGAAAAGTTTACCGAAAATTCGGTATAACCTTCTTTGAAAATGGACAACCCTTCCTAAAGAAAATACATGCAAACACTTCTAAAAATTTCATCTCCATCTTATATACTCTTGAAGCCTTCATGTTCCGCATATTCACAACACGTCCTAATTTATTTACTAATCTAATAATAATCTCATAACCAACCATTTATAGGTTCAGAGCAATTCTAACAGTGAAATGAAGGTAAATATAAAAATAAACGGAAGTTATATGATGGACTATGTCTCGACTTTATGTACGTCCGACCTCAACTATGCTAACCTGCAACTGAGCATTTAAAACCGAAGGGCCCAGGGAAAAACATTTGAAAATGTTAAAGTAAGTGGACAAAAATAAAGTTTAAAAGAAATAAGTCTTTATACTTTCCCGATTTAATTTCTAGAGAAGTATGCTGCATGCGACAAGCTCAAAAGCTTTTAACTTAAAAACTGACAAAAAACGTGACTAACCTCTCTAGTCTCCAATACTTATAATATAGAGCCTCTCAGGCCAATATATATATATATATATATATATATATATATATATATATATATATTTACACTCGTCATACTCCTTGTATGAATTCTTATGAAAAATATGAAAAATAGAAATTCATACAAGGTTACAACGCTTGCGTCTCACGCTCACGTCACACCATAATGGAATTTCAAACGCTACATCATTATGACGGAAAAGACGGGTATATATACGTGCATATCTCCTATATGAATTATTACTTTCATATAGGGCTACGACGCTTGCGTCTCACGCTCACGTCACACAATAATGGAATTTCACCTCACTATTGCGGAAAAGCATGTATGGCTAGCTAGCATTGTCAGGACCCACCCCGGAATTTTCCCTAAAACCCGAAGTAAATCATGCGGGGTCCACCTCCAAGAAAAATTTACCGAAAACTCGGCATAACCTCCCTTGAAGATGGATAACCTTCCTAAATAAAACACCTGCAAAAACTTCTAAAAGTTCAAACTCCAACCTTATAAACTCCTAGAGCCTTCGTGCTCCTCACAAATCATAACATCTCCCAATTAATATTTACTATTCTAACAAAAATCTCATAGCCAACAATTCATAGGTTCAGAGCAATTTTAACAGTGAAGGGAAGATAAATGTATATATAAAAGCGGAAGCTATACAATGGACTATGCCTCGACTCCATGTACGTCCGACCTCAATTATACTAACTTGTAAGCTGGGCAATTAAAACCGAAGGGCCTAGGGGAAAACATTTGGAAACGTTAGAGTGAGTAGACAAAATTTTCTTTAATAAAATGAACAAATAAAAATATTTATGCTTTCTCGATTTAATCTCTTTAGAAAAGATATGTTGCATGCAACAAGCTCAAAAGGTTTTAACTCATAAACTGGCAATTACATGACTAGCCTCGGCTAGTCTCCAAAACTTTATAAAATAGAGTCTCTCAGGCCAATATATATATATGTATGTATTTACATTCGTCATATTCCTTGTATGAATTCTTATGAAAATATAAGAAAAATAGAAATTCATACAAGGTTATGACGCTTGCGTCTAACGCTCACGTCGCACCATAATAGAATTTTACCTCATTATGTCGGAAAAAGACGAGTGTATATACGTGCATATCCCCTATATGAATTACTACTTTCATATAAGGCTACGACGTTTGCGTCTAATGCTCACGTCACACCATAATAGAATTTCACCTCATTATGTCGGAAAAAGCACGTATGGCTAGCTAGCATTTATATACATACCATCCTCATAATTATCCATATATTAATATATATTCACTGAAACTCTCACTTTCGGTTAATCTCCAACAATAAATAAAATCGTTAAAATCAAAATGACGTCATATGCTCCAACCAAAAGAAATTGATCAACAATAAACAATTTGCATGCATATTATTAAAACAAACGTCCACTCACAACTTTAGGTATAATCCCGATGAAATCCGAATCGTCACTCAAGTGAGGTCTCCTCGAACCCTGGCACAAAAACCATGCTTAAGACCAAACTTCAATTTCAGAAAAGGAATACTTAAATATAAACACCAAAACTCTTCCGCTTAACTCATTACCCTTACTAAGGTTAAGCTTACCGGATTCACACCAAACTCCACCATAACCTTAATTCATCGATTCTAACATTCTAGAATTGATACCTAGGAAATCCAACGGTTGGATCTTCTTAAATTATAAACCAATAAAACCAACTTTGAAAATTCCCAAACTTCAACCCAAAATTCACAAACTTTAACATTATTAAACTCCTCCCTTCAAATACAACCTAAAAACCCAAAAAAACCCTTCAACACAGCGGTGCCGCTGTCTGCTCCGCTAGCAGTGGCGGCGGCCGGCCCTACTTCGACCACCACCAATGCCCATCAAAATTTGACACAACATTCTTCTCAACACGCACAACAACTTCCCTAACTAGCACAAACACAAATTACAAGCCTAAATAGGTTAATCGAATCAAAACATTAAAATGAGCCCTAGAACTTTAATTATACATTTCTCCTTACCAAGATCGAATTGAGCCCATTCATTTTGAGGGATTACTACCCTAGATGAGAGCTATAAAACGAGCCAAGAATTGCTAGCTATGACGACCGAAGGAGGGAGCTTCGACAAAGAGGCAGTCAGGATCTCAAGGGAAGTTTCTCCCGTTCGGCGGTGCTACACACTCGGTCACCAGCCCAGGAAGGGAGAGGCGGTTCGATTGGGACCAGAGCGGCAGCCTAGCTTGCCGGACGGCGGCGGACGACGTCGGGAAACTTCCAGCAGAGAGAGAGAGGGAGAAATTCGGGAGGGAGGAGAGAGAGAGAAGAAAGAGTAGGGTTTGGGCTTTTCCCAAACCGGTTCCCCCAACCCCAACCATTTAAAACCCAACTCCAAATAAAATACACCCCAAAAACATAACCCAAAATATACCTTAATAAAAATTACTTTTTTACTAACTAAAATTTACTCTTTTTACCGTCTTCAATTATTTCTCCTACGAAAAACTCGTCCCTCCAAAACACCTTTAGGGACCTTTGAAACTAGAAACTTATTAAGAAAGATGGTAAAACTCTTATTAACACCAAACAAGTTATTAGGGTAAAAATTAAGAGTCGGGATGTGACAAACATTTATATACATACTATCCTCATAAATATCCATATACATATCCATGGAAAATCTCATTTTCGGTAACTCTCCAAAATAATGAAAATTGCCAATTATAAAAGAAAGCAACATGCGACTCCACCGAAAATCTCATTTTCTGTAATTTTTCAAATAACGAAGTTAACAATAAAAATAAAAATATTAACTTCCAAAACAACTTCACAGAAATAATTCACGAAAAGAAAATCAATTCCACAAATAATGATTCATTAAAATAAAAATCAATCATTAACTATGAACCATTGCATGCATTTAATTTAAAATAAATGTCCGCTCACAGTATTAGGCCTAAGCCTTCCAATGCTCGGAATACTCCTCAAGCGATGCCTCTAACTATTCACCCTCTCTAGCCAATCCCACGTCTGATGATAAACATTAGAACAAATCGGTCAAATCAGACCCCAATAATCATCGATTCGACTACTTCCTAGTTTGACTAGGTTTCCTAGGTTGACCAGAATTGACCAAGTTTGACAAATTAATTTAGGGTTGGCCAACTAATGATGTTTCGACATTTTCCAATTTAACCTTCGACTTAATAATTTGGGTCATTTCACCAATGCCCTACTAACCGTTAAACATTTAGGTGTCGTTTACTAAATCGTTTTGGTAAACTTCGATTTTGATTAAACAAATTAATGTATTTCCGTTAACTCAACAACATAAGAACCACATTAATCTGAAAACCACCAAAATACTAAGGGCACCCAAAAGGTTTCCATAAATAGGAAACTTCCAAAAAAGGAAAGTTTCCTAAAATAGAAACTTTCCTCACTTAAAAAGATTTCTGATTACAAACCGACGAACTTTCCTATTTCTGAAACGACACTAAACTAAAAGAAAAACGTCGATAACTACCTCATCTGCTTCTGCCAGAATGACTGCCTTTGTCGGATTCCGACGACTTGCTAGAATATTTCATCGGATTCCGGCCACTCGCCAGAAAATGGCCATAGCCTCCTCGTGTTCTTCAAAACACCAAGAACTCGACAACCACGTTAACTAAACAACCAGATCAGCTACCAATTCAGCACAACAACACAACAACAACACAGCGGTTAAAGAATTTGAAGGTTACCCATTCAAGTCTCCCAGTCGAAGATCCAAGTGTGGGAGACACTGCTCCACCGACCAGCCACCTTCCACGGCGCTCCTAGGGCTCTGCCTCCTTCCAAAACAGGAGCAGCTTCCTCCAAACCTCTTCCAAGGCGCGTCTGGGCTCCCACCAACCACAGCCAGGCTCGCCTGAGCTCCACGGACTCATTGAAACTTTAAGAACAAAAGGCCTTGTCGGAGACCGAACCTTAAACCCAGAAAACAGAGAAAGGGGGAAATCTGATTAGGGCTCTATATTTGGAAATCGAAGCTCAAGGAAGACCGAAAAACTAGAGGGAAGTGATGAGTATACCTTCACGAAGCATGAGCTCACCGAAAAATAAAGGATTCGGCTGGAATTTGAGTTTTGGGGATTTAGGGTTCTTGTTTCGATCAGACGGGATAGATGATGCCTGGCAAGTTGACGGGTAGCAGTAGAGAGAGGAGAGAGAGACAAGTCAATTGAGGGTGGTTGCTCGACCAGCGACGGCCGGACGGCGGCGCTCGGCACGGCAGAGAGGATGGACGAGAGAGAGTCGGGGAGAGGAGAGAGAGACGGTCAACACCCCATTTTGGGCTTTTGACCAAAGTCAACCACCTCTTTCCTTTTAACTTAATTCAGCAGCGAAGATCAAAACCCTAGCTGATCCAACGGCCCAAAATAAATTTGCTATTTCCTAATTTCAGAATAAATACGTTTCTTTTATCGTCTTTAATAAATTGTAGAAAAATTAGCTTGAAGCTCCGACAAATAATCCGAAGGCCCTGGTGAACTCGTGTTGTCGCGTACACGACCTCGGGGCCTTAAAAGAAGAATTCAACAATTTGAGAAAACTTGAAAATGAACTCGAATGTTAAATTACTAAGTTACCGAGTACGGGTAAATTCTTCAGTACTTGTAGAAACACCCGGTAATTAGATAAAATTAGGTCCGGGGTGTTACATTATCCCTTTTTAACCTTTCGGGGAGTTAGGGGTTTTACCCAATCTAGTTTTCTAGTCTTTCTCTTAGTCTAGACATATGATTGTGAATTACGTCTATTTGATTCTAGGTTATGTTTATTGTACATCAATTGCGGTCTATAGGCAACAAATTTTACCTGCTATAGTTTGCAGTCATATGTATGTAGGCTCAATATTTGAGTTAATATGTTTTAAGTGAGGGTACTTGTTAATTAGATTTTGTTAGCTTACGTTAAATATTTTAGGTGTAAGACGCTAATTGATGTAAGCGTATTTGGTCATGGATAAGTAATGAAATTATCTATCTTCTATTCAAAAAAAAAAGCGATGTATTTCTAAAATGGCTAGCCAAGAGAGTGGTTCCATTGAGGACCTTAAAATGAAGATTTTCAAATGAACGGTTGGATGACATATACATTGAATAATCTATCTTCTATTCAAAAAAAAATATAAAATGTTGATGTGTTTCTAAAGTGGCTAGCCTAGGAGTGGTTCTGTTGAAGACCTTATAATGAGAACTAAGTGATGACTTTCAAAAAAACGGTTGGATGACATTCATATTGAAATTTGGAGATATCAAATAAAGTTTAAAACACTCATCCAACTGTTATTTGAAATTTCTCACTTGGTCCTCATTATAAGGTCCTTATTGAAACATCCATTGGCTAGCCAAAATGACTTTTTATCTACTTTTGTTATAATTGGCTAATTTTTGTTATAATTGACCAAAAAAGATTCACACTTCTAAAGATAAATAATAGGAGCAAATAATAGATAATTAACATGACAGCTCTACTAGGGTTTTATTTAAGGTTGGCATTCCTACCAAATGGGTAAAACCCATGGATTTATACCCACCCAAACTGGTTTGTGGGTATTTCCCGATGGGTAATACCCGTTATACTATGTGCTGGGCTTGGGTAATTACCCACCTATTTTTAAATGGGTAAAACCCTTACCCACCCATTACCCATTATGTATTTTATTATCAAATGAGCAAGAGTCTGATTCTCTCACATCTCTCCAGCTCCATCTCACCTAAAGCCAAGTTGATCATGTTTTTTTTTTTTTTTGGTCAAACAAGTTGACCATGTCTTTGAAATCCAAAATCCTAATTCAACGATAACAAGATCTTCTTCTTCTTTTTCTTCAATACCAGGTCGTCTTCTTCTCAAATTGTCTCTTCCTTCCTTCATTGATTTCAATCCCAGATCTTCTTCTTCTCAAATATTACCTTAAACTCGATCGGCTCCCATCTTCGCAGTTGATGGACAACGTCTTCTTTCTCCTTTGATTTCGAATTGATTGGAAAACTGGAAATCAGAGCTAAGATGTTCTTTCGACCAAAAAAAAAAGACAAAAAAAAAAAAAAAGCTAAGATAGCTACCTTAGGTCTTTTATCAACAAAGAATTTGAGCAAGGTCTCAAGCCCTAATTTGAGAGAATCCCAATCCTCCAAATCACAAAAGCCAACCAAAGCCCCCAAGCACTTGACCACAGCCTTGACGCCGGTCATGGTCAGCCTCTCCGCCTCTCTCTCAAGAAGCTCCAGCAGCATAGCCAGCGCCTAACCGGCCTTGGGCGATGAGATGCTACGCGGCGGCACGAGCGCGAGCACCAGGGAGAGAAACGAGAGGAGCGCGGCTACGACAATAGGGTCGGGGGACGACATGTCGTCGATGGCTGTTGGGAGAGATGACTGCTGGGTATGTGGGTATAATCTGAGTACCCATGGGTATTACCCATACCCAGTCTATTAAACCCATGGGTTTTTTAAAAATACCCATACCCATCCACTGCTGTTAATAGGTATCTCATTACCCAAAATTAATACCGAAATACATATTTTACTCATGAGTGTGGGACCCATGGGTTTTAATGCCATCCTTAGTTTTTTTTGTGGCTACCTTCGTGACTTCAGACGGATAAATTGGGTCTCCTAATCGTCTAGCTCACTCTGTTGAGATCAGTTGTAGTGGAGAGATCTCTCGGCTTTGAAATCATTCAATCAGAGTCTGATCTTCATTTTCAGGTTTATGTCGTCGGTTTTTTGACGTTGGAAGCCTTTTCGATCTTGGGGCGAATCACCGGTAAAGGAAGGACGTGCCTCTGGTTCATTTTTGTGTGATGGGTTCATTGATGGAGGCAGTGCGTCGCACCACCGGGAGGTCTGCCAACAAGGAATATGCTACATAGTGGAGCTTATGTGGTTGAGTCTTGGTTGAGTTTTGTTCGTCGTTGCTTTATCTGGATTTGGCGAGTTCAATTGTGGCGGTGGTGGAAAGGCCATGGTTGATGACACAGGGGCTTTTGTCAGTCCGGCTAGTTGCGACGTCATGACCTGCAATGATGACAATACCCAGACGCCTCTTTTTGAGCTCTAACCTTGTGCTACTCATGCTAGGGTTTTTGCTCTGGATTTGGGTTTTGGACCCTGCATTATAGGTGGCAAACGGGCCGGCCCAGCCCAGCCCGGCCCGCCTAATCGGGTTTCGGGCCGTGCTTGGGCCGGCCCACGACGGGCCACTTCTTAACGGGCTCGAGCTTGGGCCGGCCCATTTACTTAAATGTAAGCCCAGCCCGACCCACGGCCCAAGCCTATAACGTAGTGGGCCGTGCTCGGGCTGGGCCGGCCTGGGCCCATGAACGGGCCGCATTGGGCTGATTTCGTGCCGAAAATTGAAAATGGTCGAGGTGAATGTCTTATACCACCGCTTCTACTCTCATAATCTCAACTTTTAATTATACATAATACGATTACAAACCAAAACTAATTTACACAATCTATCGATCATTTTTTTCTTTGTTAACAAACTAAAGAAATAAGTGATAAATGCTTATTGTTCACAATTAATAAATTTTTAGGCAAAAACTTTTAAATTCATACTCAAATAAATAATTATTAGTATAAAAATATATTGTTCACACTCAAAACTAAATTATTATTTATAAATATGTTATCTTCATATTAGAAATGAAAAAAATATATATATTTTATAGCGGGCCGGGCCGTGGGCCTCAAATTATCGTGCTCGGGCCGGGCCTATGGGCTCATTTTTCTAGGCCCAGCCGAACCCATTAAAACAACGTGCTTAGGCCTGGTCGGGCTATTAACGGGCTTGGGCCGTGCCGGGCCGCTTTTAAACATGCCGTGCTCATGCCGTGCCCGTGCTTAACAGCTCATTTGCCACCTCTACCTTGCAGCCGTTTTGGAGTGCGTGATTTGGATTATGTGGACAGGTTGACTCTCCATTTGGAGAAACCTAATCTGCATAGGTCGGTCCTACATTTACATGAATAAGTCGGATAACTCAGACAATTACTAGTTACTAATCATGATGCTTATCCAAGGGTTCAGTTTTAAGATAGCTTAAGCTTTATGTCTCAGGTTGTTTTTGCACAATTTGATATTTATGTGAACCGTAAGGGTGAATTATGTTTAAGTTGTATTTTCATATTTTTTGTAATTGATAAAATGATTTTACATCATTCTTAAAAAGAAAAAAGAAAAAACATTGCTAAAGATGCTCAATAATATAAATTATATAAAAAACCCTATAATTTAATGTAAGAATTAAAAGCCGCCATATCAATTAATTAAAGTAATCGAAGCAGAAAAACAATACACCTTTCATTTCATTGCATTCTCAAGGGAAAAAAAAAAACAGTACACCTTTTATTTTTTATGGGATGAAAATTAAAGGAAAGAAGACTTCAACAATTTGAATCCTCCTTTCTTATTTAAGTCTTAGACTCATAGGTATTGGATCGTACTTTGATCCTATATTCAACATGAAGTAGTGTCATGGACAAGGATTGGTAGGTATTCTAGTTTATGTTTCAGAGGACAGACAGTCATCGGTATTTTAGCTATTCGAACAGTTGAAAGGCAATTGGATTGTATATGCATGATAGTATAGTCCACAGAGCTATGTGTTTCATAAACAAATAGATTAGGGGTGGTATTACGATAAAGACATATATGGATCCATAACCGACGAATATAGAATCCGATAGAATCCGAGTAGCTTCAAGCCTTCAATACCTTGTTCCAGTTATGCATTTTATTGTCTGGTTTTAAATTCTTTCAACTAGGTCGAGAATATATAAGATATTATGACCCAGTCGATAGGTAGTTTATACAGGTCAAATATACGAAGTCCACTTATACAAATCATAATTCATAAGGTCAGAGAGACCTATACGAAAGAGTTTGCCAGGCATTTCTAATCGATGAATCGATGGAGAGCAGCTAGCCTTTACAGATACCATGGGCTACTGCGAGTACATGTAAAAGCCACGCATTGTTTGCCATCAAGGCACCAATTAAGGAATTGATGGGAGAGCTCATCGTGGATATCAATTACAAAGGCCGGGCTCTGGATGATCTGGAGTAAACAATTGGCTGATTATTGAGGTTTCTATTCAATCTTGTGCTTTGTTCAATTTCAGTTTGGGGTTTTGATGATTTTGTTTAATTTGGGTTGCAACCTCAGGGTGGAGGGTGAAAGTGCGATTGATTGAACTCATGTAATTAGAGCAAGTTTACATGCTAGGTCACCGAGTCGGTTTAGGGAAGTAGATTTACACATTTGAAATATGTGATGGTCGTTTTTTTGAATTGGAGACCAAACACATTGGCAGACTTGCTATCGTATATTGAAAACGTTTACATTTTGTCTAACGAAAATACAATATTGTTTTTTCTTTTTGCTAAACGATTAAAAAATGTTTTTTCTTTGTATTTTTTAGTACAAAAAATTGCATCACACAATTAATATAGTTACACTCGAAACTTCGAAAGTACTTATTTGGCTAATTGAAATCTCTATAAACAATAACCCTAGTCTTGAGCCGCACGCGGATGACCATACCAAATTGGACTTGAATAGGGACAAGCGTGGCTCGTGGATCACCATTGTACTGATACTGTCTCAACTTAACCACCTTTAAGGTGTTGAGTTTTAATCACAAAATGCCTCGGTACAATTGAGTATGATTCATCCACTCACGTGAACGACCATACCAAATTGGACTTGAATAGGGACAAACGTGGCTCATGGATCACCATTGTACTGATACTGTCTCAACTTAATCACGTTTAAGGTGTTGGGTTTTAATCACAAAATGCCTCGATACAATTGGGTATGATCCATCCACTTATAAGTTATATTTTATTTGTCTCTTTTCTGACGTATGATCTTTCCTCTTCAACAATTGACACAAGATTGCCATGTAGACGTTAATGAAGCTGGCGGAGGGACGTTGATTATGCTCATTTGACTTTTGGGTTGCTTTGATTGGGTTTGACAGTAGTTGGCATTGCGTCAATTGAAAAGGTTACTTTGCCTATTTATTATGGTGTTGCTAATAGTTCATAGGCTTTTAGTTACTTAAGTGAGCATTATACCTATCAAATGAGTTTGACCTAGTTATATACAGTTCTGGTACTTCCGCAAACTTTTTATCTATCCTTTATCGGTAAATGGAGCGTATGAATTGGAAACCTTCTTGTACACAGTCCTTGACCCCTTGTGCAGTTGTGCGCAGGAAATACGAGTTGAAGCTAGGCTGCTGTTTAAAGATTTGCAAATCGGTCGCTTAATTACCAATCAGAATGGAGTTACAAGTTACAACCCATCAAAAGAATGGAAAGAAATTCTGTTATGGACTTAATTATGGAAGAAAATCTTCATTTTTGTCCTTTTAGATCAAGGTTGTCCATTGGGCTTGGGCTAGGGCTAAGATGCTTGTAGTAAACCTGTTTCGTTGCTAATTGTCTTTGCCATTGTGATTTGCTTATATAAGCGCCGACGGTCCAGTTTTATTTGCAATTTGGATCCAAGTGAATCTCATTCTCTATGCCAAGAATCCTTTGCCAGCGACTAGCCTTCCCAATTCCCATAGCTACTACTACATCACCAAAACACTTCCTTCACTTCTCCACCAAATCTCTCAACTTCCCCAAAAACCCAAGACCTTATTTGGCCATGGCTAATCCCTCTGCACTCAGACCATCAATCACCCATGTCATTTTCGATATGGACGGCCTCTTACTCGGTAATTTCATTCTGCATTGCCTCATAATTTCACTGTAACTGCTCTGCTGCCTACATATTTCGGATCTTTGTTTTTCAGATAATGTTTTTCATAGCTACATTGACTGACCAAGTTTCATCTGTTTAGTTTAGAGTTGTTCTTGTTATATTGACTTGCCCTTTTGGGATTCTTTTGTACAGTTAGAGATTGCCTAAAACTGTGAGTGAGTTTTTCTACAATGTCGATGAAACAGTGTATGCTCTCTGAGGCTATTTTAGAGCAATAGGATTCCAGCACACTAGGATGCTGGCAAGATCAAAGCTTTTAATTGCAAGAAACCCACAAACTAATCCTACCTGAAAACTATGCTGGCAGAACATAATCCCCCATATGCAAATAGACCCTAACACACCGGCTTGGGTGGTAGTCCAATCAGTTGGTCCATATTCCGCAAGTTCTTTCCTTCTGTTTGCGTTCTTCAGACTCTGGTTACCATGATTTACTAGCAAAAGAAAAGTTTGGACCTTTTCCGCACTTGAAACAGTACGGCTTGATGTATTAACTCATCTAACAATTTTTTTTAATTTTTTTTTGTGTTGGCTGGTTGATTTGTGCATTGCAAGATATATGGTCATTATTATTCATAAGTGGATGGTATCGACTTATATTCGTAATAGCTCAATGAAGAAGAAAGTGAGAGGCACTAAGTAGAAAACCATTGATTGTCCGCTATGAATCATTGGATTCCTACGTACAATGAAATTGTTTCGTTAGCTATATTGCTTTATTTATTTTTAAGGATCACAAAGTGAACTAATCCTTAGAGCTATCAACTTGATCAATAAAGAGAAGTGTTGTTTAAAATTCATATCTGTTGCTAATAGAATTTCCGATTTTCATTGCCATTTTATTGTTGGTATGAGCTTCCCCAATACCTTGTTTTTTTTTGTTTGAGGCTTATAGTTTATCTCCGAATTTTAGGAAGAAACTGATGGTTTGATATATTTTTGTCTGTCTCAGACACAGAGAAGTTCTATACTGAAGTCCAGGAAATTATACTTGCTAGGTTTAATAAAACCTTTGATTGGGATCTGAAAGCAAAAATGATGGGAAAGAAAGCAATAGAAGCTGCTCGGGTCTTTGTTGAAGAGACTGGAATTAGTGACTCTCTTACAGCTGAGGCCTTTCTAGTTGAAAGGGAGGCAATGCTGCAGAAATTGTTTCCAACAAGCGAGCTGATGCCAGGTTTAGTATATGCAACGTATGCCTATTCAGATTTTGTAATCTTCACCCTTCATAAAAATCTGAACTGTATCTGGTTCAGCTTTCTAGATATATATGGAGTCTCACTCTTTGGTCTACTGTGTTCGTAAAGTGAATGTGTATGTTATGTTTCTGTTACCCATTTCTGAGACAGTGAGATGACTAGCTAATTTAAAGTTTTCAATTTAGGAGCCAGCAGGTTGATCAGACATCTACATGCAAAAGCAATACCCTTTTGCTTGGCAACAGGGTATAGTTCCTTCACATAGTTTTTCAGTTTGTACCTGTAACCAGCTTTCAAACTAGAAGAGTTCTGGAGCATTTCTTGAGCATGATCATTTACTTTCAAGCTTCCTAACTCTCTGTCACTATGATTGAATTATAACATCATATTTTTATAAATGTGTTGCAGCTCTAATAAGCGACATTTCGAATTGAAAACACAAAGCCATCGTGAACTTTTTTCATTGATGCATCATGTTGTCAACGGTGACGACCCAGAAATTAAACAAGGCAAACCCTCACCAGATATTTTCCTTGCAGCGTCCAAACGCTTTGAGGTATAATCTTATTACATATGTTCCTTTGTGATAATAGGCTCATTTCTTGATTATATACAAAGTCACATGAAATGTTCCGTTATTACCTTCTTTTCTCATTCATATTGTAAGCAAACATATGTGAAAGTGGCTCATCAGAAGATTTCTGTAACAGGGTGGGCCAATAGATCCAAGTAAATGTCTTGTGTTCGAAGATGCACCCTCTGGAGTTCTTGCAGCTAAGAATGCTGGAATGTAAGTGCTTTATTTGTAATTTTTTTTTTCACACGTTTAAGAAATAGTTTTTTTTTTTTTTTTTTTTTTTTTTTTTTTTCTATAAGAAGTTAGTGGGTACTTATCAGAAAGTTCAGTTTCTGATCATATGTTCAAGAGGTTGAAAAAATCTATAGTTTTGATTATTTTAGAAGTTTGATTGACCATAAAAATTAATGTCATTATTGCTATAAATGAATGTTACTTTTTTGTTGACTGGTAAGTGTTAGATTGCCACAAATTAGTGTTACATGTGCTTTCTGATTGATAAGTGTTGGATCTACAAACATGTGTTACATTTGCTGTTTGCTCAGTGACTGGTTTTGTGACATTCTTATCTGTTTGCATTTGAAAAGTTCATATTAATGCATTGACATTCATATTAATTCACGAACAATCAACAACTCTGATGATTCATGTTTATTTTGTAAGTTCTTTCCCTGGAAGTAGTCGGCTGATTTTTTTTGAAGTATAGTCGCTTCAGTTGTGAGTAAACTTAATATGAAATTTGTATAATAAGTACAATAGTCAGAGAAGAAAGAGGATGCCTGCAAACTAGATGTTAATTATAGCAGGATTTCTATAGGTCAAGAGTTTAGCCTCAAGATCTAAGTAAGGTTGGTCATCTAACTACCTCCTCTTTCAAACCAAGAGGGTTGAGCCTGAATGATTGTGCCACTGTTCATACTTCGGTGATTAAAAGTACTTATGCCATAGAATTTTAAGTTTTTAGATTTAATTTTTAGTTTTTTAAATTGTTCTTTGGTTTGCAGCATGTTGGCTAAGAACTAATGAGAAGGCTAGAAATCTTATAGGGTCTTTAATCGAGGTTTTGTTTCTTAATCGTTACGTTGAGAAATAATCATCAAGGACTGTAGGGAAGAAAACCTAATAGAATGGGATTTGAAACCCTTTCACTGAAGTAAAGGCCTTAAAGGTGGATAACTTTTGCTTGCATGACCTATGGATAAGCTCAATCATACATTGGTCTCTTAGTTCCAATTGGACAAGAAAGACCATTATACCAAATAGAGAATCTGACTTCTGAACTAGTGTCCCACGGTTACCTGTAGATCGGAACCTAGTTCTTCTTAGCGTCTAAGTATTTGCATTGCAGTATTCTATTTGTCTGCATCATGAGAGGTGATTGGAGCTTCATGAGAGTTGCTAATTGTCTGCTTTTGTACTGGAACACTGTCTGAAGCATTTGCATGGCAGTATTCTATTTTGTGAACAAACCGTTATAAGTTTCTTAATCTTTAAGATTTGGAAGGGTAATACACATTGACAAGCACACTCTCATTTAGGACTATGGGGAAGAAATACTTATAAAGGGGAACAAATCTTTGTTGGGGAGATGATGTCTTAATTTTGAATTTTTTCTGCTTGGAATTGTATTTGGACAAGTTAACATCTAAAACAAACCCAGATATGGCTTCATTCAAATTAAACATGGAAAATCCTTCTCAAATTAGAAAATTTGCCTTTGTTCGTTCTGCGACTTTGTTCTTGGTATCATTTCAATTTTTTTTTAGAAGAGGTAGCATTTAGAATTACTACGCACCAATAGAAGTCATCTGGGCTTGTCGGTTAAAACTACAAAACCTGTATTGGCTGTTTCTGTTCTAACCCAGAAACAGTGTAACCCTCTTGCATTTGGATAAGTTAACCTCTAAAACAAACCCAATATGGCATGATTCCAATTAAAAATGGAAAACCCTTCTCAAAAGAGATCTTGGCGGAATTGCCACATTTGGAATATGGATGATCCGATTCCCAAGGACCGTGATTGGGAATTGAGAATTCACCTGATCAACATCTCAAATCAATTGTTGGAAAATTTCCTTTGTACATTAGGTTCTATGGCTTTTGTTCTTGGTATAGAAGTCAACTGATTGATGTCAGTTAAAAACTTAACTCCTGTATCGCCTGTTTTTGAAGAATAATACACTATTGCCTGATGAATTTCTGTCTAAGAAATAGAAAAACCGGGCCTTTGGTTCAACCTTAGTGTGTTCTTGGTTGCTAATAAGTGATCACATATGATATGCAGGTCTGTTGTAATGGTTCCCGATCCAAGGTTGGACAGCTCTTATCATGATGCTGCAGACCAAGTTTTGGGGTCCTTGTTGGATTTAAACCCAAGTGATTGGGGTTTGCCTCCATTCGACAATCCAGCGAGCTAAACTGTTCTAATGCTGCATCTGGGGAACAACAATGGGTAATTTAGATTTTTTGGACGTTTTGCCACACCCAGAAATCCAAAATATCATTGCATTATACTAAAATTGGTCACAGGTAAAACGTTGACTTCTATTTTTTGTTGTCGTTTCAAGATTACCAGTTGATTCATTTGCTTATTTTGATAGCTTTTACATATCAGAGCTATTGACATATTCTGCATGACTAAACTTGCATCAACTGTATTGTATTAAAATAAAATTATTGAGTTTATCTTGTAATAAATCTGGTAGAAGAAAATTGGTTAACTCGTTGTGGTAGACTGGTAGCTCCAGATGGGTAATAGGAAATAACTCAAATAAAATCCTTTAGGTGGAGAATCTGGAATCAGTCTAATCTCTGGGGTGCTACAAATGCCATTAATGCGAAGTTTTTAACATACAAGCTAATTCCAAAAAAAAAAAACCTTTTGCTAATTCCAAAACAACCTTTTGCTAAAGCATTTTTCTTGAATTCGAAGGTGCATAGTGGGACTTCGATCAGGGAGCACTACTCAAATGTCGATTTCATTTTTAACATTAAGGAAGCCGATCCCTCACCTGGGTCGTGTGCTTAGCATAAATGGCTTCTTCATCTGGTTGTTCTTGGAACTATGACATCTTCCTCAAATTTTAGAGGCGAAGACATTCAGAAAAATATTTGTCTGCTATCTATATAGAGCCCTAGGTTATAAAGCAATCAACACCTTCATTGATTCTGTCATTCTGAAGAGACTTGACAAGGCAAAGAACTCCAACCAGCTAAGCTATCCAACAGTCGAGGATTTCAATAGTAGTTTTTTTTTTTTTTTTTTTTCCCTGAAAACTATGCTTCATCCAATAGTAGTTGGTCGGTTGATCCCTCTGATGTTCGTAAATTGAACAGAAGATTTTGCCAAACAAGAAGATGATTCGTACCTTGGCAATGACTTGTTACAGAGCTGGAAAGCCGCTCTATTTAGGAAATCATAGAGTACAGTATGAGCTTCGATTTTCTCAATTAGGATATTTCATAACTGATAGATTCCTTCAATCGGATCACGTCTTCATTTTTTTGAAAGAACAGATCACTAGTTGATCATTGTGATCATTGCCAAAGGACGCGATAATTGAAGCAAAATGTGAAGTTGCTAGCTCCTTGTCTTGTTTGTCGTCTTTGGTGCCATTAATTTCTTTTTGTCTTCTTTTCGCTTCTCCTTTGAGAGATATTCAAATTGGCAATTCAAAGAGGGACAAAATCATGCAAAAACTTCTTACAACAATGAAGTCTTAATTCATCATCTTGCTGCATACCTATCTAGGAAAGAATGGTGGCTGATCTGCTTATTGCTACAAAGAGTGTGCTTCATGTGCGTGCTTTGATACTAAAGGAGTCATCATTTGGCCCGCGGGCGGCCCGACCATAGAAAAGCCTATCTTGGCCCGGTCCATAAGGCATGAGGCCGGGCTAGGGCGGAGAGTTCAAAGCCTCGGCTTGGCCCGCGGCCCGGCCCGTTACATGTCCATCAAAGCCCGCCCGGCCTGGCCCTAAAAAGCCCTCCCAAAAGCCCTTTCAATTGTTTTATTAATATTTTTTATGAAGTTATTAGTTAAATATGTGAACTAATTAATACATTAAGTCATTTTTTATGTTGATTTTTTATTGCATTTATTTCTATCATTAACAAATCTTAATTTTTTTATAGTTTTTGTTTTATTTAATAAAATTCTATTAATTATATGTATATAATAGGCCCGGCCCGGTCCATCTAAAAAGCTCGGCCCGGCCCGATCCTAATAATCCCGTAAGGCCCGAGCCCATGGGATTTGATTTTTTTGAATAGCCTGGCCTAAAATTTAAAAAAACATGTTTGAGGCCTGGCCCGAGCCTATAGGGCCGGGTCGGGCGAGCTTTTTGATGACCCCTAGATACTCTTTTAGTTTCATTTATCTAGACAACATTGCGTTGCCAATCTGAGTCCTCCGGTAACCGGCCTATGGATACTCCTAGTTTGCTGCTCGTAACTTGTGACATTTTAGGTGTACGTAGTTAAGCTAGCCTAGGAAAGTTTGTAATAACCACTGTAGCTAATTAGGTTTGGTGTTTGCCTCCGTTGTACACCTGATTGTCACTATAGGAAATGTCAACTTAGGCGACGGAAACAACTCGTCACCTAAGACAACTAATTCGTCGCCTAGAACTTTGGCAGACGAATTATCCGTCGACTAAGCTCAGTAGTCTAAGTGTGGTGAGGTAGACACTTAAGCGACGGAACTAAAGTTAGTCGTCGACTAAGAGAGATCCTACCCGACGGACCCTTACCTGCCTTGTCGACAAACAGCTTCGTCGATAAAAACCTCTGTCGACGGAATCTTTTTGTCGGAAAGTTTCTTAGCCGACAAAACTTTCGTCGTTATGTATGTTTACCGACGAATATTGCATCGTCCATAAGCGACGGAATATTCGTCGGTAGAGTTTTAAACCGACGAATGCATAACAGTTCTTAGTCGACAATCGATCTTTGTATTCGTCGAATATGTGGTTTATTTTAGGCGACGATTTTGCTTTTTCCATCGCCTAGATGGTTTTTTCTTGGGTGACGAATGTTACTTTTTCCGTCTCCTAGGTGGTTTATCTTGGGCGACGAATGTTACTATGTCCGTCGCCTAGGTTGTTTGTCTTGGGCGACGAATGTTATTTTTTCCGTCACCTAGGTTGTTTATCTTGGGCGACGAATGTTACTGTTTACGTCGCCTAAGAGATTTTTGTTTAAGATAAATTTTTTTTTACCTTATTTACTGTTTTCAAAAATTATAAATCAGTAACAATAATCAAACATATACAGATACAGCAGGCAGGAAGCACTAGATTTGGAAAACATATTCATATATTGATCATGATAACTAGATGGACAATTATTGTTCATATATACAAAATAATGAACTAGCTAGAAAATTGTTCATACTATCTACCTAAACTATGAATGAAGTACTACAAAATCACCAATGCCAAGAAACATTCTCGTCCAATCCTGGAAAGTTGCCTCTATCATCATTGTTCTGTAGGGAAACTTGTGGAGGAGGAGGATGTGGCATACCTAGGTGCTCATATATGGGTGCAACTTGGGACTGCACAACACTATACATAGACTCGGCATACAGGGCACGTTGCTTGACCTCTTGGATCTGCTGCTAGGCACGCTCATTTGATTCCTTTAGTCTCTGCTCATAGCGCTCCTGCACCTCTTGGAGTTGCTTCTCATCAACTCTAGGAGGACGACTACGTGAAGTGGAACCATTTGAAGAATGGCTTAAGTCTCACTCGCCTTCTCGTCCCATCCCTCTTATCTCCTTTTCTTTCCCAGTTTTGAGCACCGTACCCAACACCTCAATTTGTTGGGACTGAACACTTTCCATAATCTCCTCCTCCGTCACGTCAGGGTGTGTTGTTCTTTAAATGCATCCTTTCGTTTATTGACCTCATCAATCATGTCATTCTGCATTTAAAATACATCAATTAATAAAGAAAACATGCAGCTCAACATTTCCATAATAAACTTGACATTTTGCATAATAAATAAGGAAGCTTCACTTATTAGGTACACATGATCACTTATTAGGGAAACTTAATAAACTTGACATTTATTAATAGACCTGATCAACCATGCATCATAATAAATTTCAAGTTTATTAAGTGTACCTAATAAACAGGGAAGCTTCCCTGTCAAGCTTTCCAATGCATGGTTTGATCATAAATCCAATAGCCAAGCATTATGTAATTGAACACGGCTTAACCATGCATTGGCTAAACCCTAAATCCCTATGCATGGTTGTTCAATTGGATGCCAGAGGGTCTTTCCATGTTCAATTACCCTCCCAATGAAATCTGAAGGCATCCAATTGAACAACTATGAAAATAAAAATGAAAGAGAAAGAGGCATATTGTATGGTTAAGCCATGTTCATATGTGTAATTGACATGAAAATGAAAGAGACATATTGTACTGCAAGTTTCCTGACCCCCAGTAAAAGTTTACTGGGGGGCAGTAAATTAATAAACTTACCTATTGGGCTTCTAACTTTGATTCGAGCACTGTTGACAATGCGTCTTGCAGATTCGGGTGTGGTTACAGACGCCGATGGAGATCCCGTTAAACTAGTGTCAACTGTAGGGGGCCGCACGATCAAGGGGGGAGCCCCTGGTGGTACTGTCCCAATCGGCATGGGGGTAGGGTGCCTGCTACTGTTAGCTGAGCCGACGCTCTGCCGTATTGAATTCATCAAAGCACTGGCCTTAGTGGCGCGGTCCTTCCTCTTCCCCATGATCACTATATCTTGCACATGAATAACACACAATTGTTACTAAATAAGTGAGTAATAGATAAAGATTATGAAAAATAGTCTAAAGAAAATCATACATACAGGTTGATCAAACCGCTTTTCTTTCTTCACTTTGCTTTTTTTTTTTTTTAGACTTGATGCATTGGGGATACAGAAAACACTAACAAAAGCTATGAGCCACTTAACTTTGATTCGAGCGCTGCTAACAATGCGTCTTGCAGATTCGGGTGCAGTTACAGATGCCGATGGAGATCCCGTTGTTGAACTAGTGTCAATTGTAGGGGGCCGCACGATCAAGGGGGGAGCCCCTGGTGGTACTGTCCCAGCCGGCATGGGGGTAGGGTGGCTGCTACTACTAGCTGAGCCGACACTCTGCCGTATTGAATCCATCAAAGCACTGGCCTTAGTGGCTCGGTCCTTCCTCTTCCCTATGATCACTATATCTTGCACAGGAATAACACACAATTGTTAGTAAATAAGTGAGTAACAGATAAAGATTATGAAAAATAGTCTATAGAAAATCATACATACAGGTTGATCAAACCGCTTTTCTTTCTTCACTTTGCTTTTTTTTTTCATTTTTTTTTTCAGACTTGATGTATTGGGGATACAGAAAACACTAACAAAAGCTGTGAGCCACTTAACTTTGATTCGAGCGCTGCTGACAATGCGTCTTGCAGATTCGGATGTAGTTACAGATGCCGATGGAGATCCCGTTGAACTAGTGTCAACTGTAGGGGGCGCACGATCAAGGGGGGAGCTCCTGGTGGTACTGTCCCAGCCGGCATGGGGGTAGGGTGGCTGCTACTACTAGTTGAGCCGACGTTCTGCCGTATTGAATCCATCAAAACACTGGCCTTAGTGGCTCGGTCCTTCCTCTTCCCCATGATCATTATATCTTGCACATGAATAACACACAATTGTTAGTAAATAAGTGAGTAACAGATAAAGATTATGAAAAATAGTCTATAGAAAATCATACATACAGGTTGATCAAACCGCTTTTCTTTCTTCACTTTGCTTTTTTTTTTTTTTTCAGACTTGATGCATTGGGGATACAGAAAACACTAACAAAAGCTGTGAGTCACTTAACTTTGATTCGAGCGCTGCTGACAATGCGTCTTGCAGATTCGGATGTAGTTACAGATGCCGATGGAGATCCCGTTGAACTAGTGTCAACTGTAGGGGGCCGCACGATCAAGTGGGGAGCTCCTGGTGGTACTGTCCCAGCCGGCATGGGGGTAGGGTGGCTGCTACTACTAGTTGAGCCGACGTTCTGCCGTATTGAATCCATCAAAACACTGGCCTTAGTGGCTCGGTCCTTCCTCTTCCCCATGATCACTATATCTTGCACATGAATAACACACAATTGTTAGTAAATAAGTGAGTAACAGATAAAGATTATGAAAAATAGTCTATAGAAAATCATACATACAGGTTGATCAAACCGCTTTTCTTTCTTCACTTTGCTTTTTTTTTTTTTTCAGACTTGATGCATTGGGGATACAGAAAACACTAACAAAAGCTGTGAGTCACTTAACTTTGATTCGAGCGCTGCTGACAATGCGTCTTGCAGATTCGGATGTAGTTACAGATGCCGATGGAGATCCCGTTGAACTAGTGTCAACTGTAGGGGGCCGCACGATCAAGGGGGAGCTCCTGGTGGTACTGTCCCAGCCGGCATGGGGGTAGGGTGGCTGCTACTACTAGTTGAGCCGACGTTCTGCCGTATTGAATCCATCAAAACACTGGCCTTAGTGGCTCGGTCCTTCCTCTTCCCCATGATCACTATATCTTGCACATGAATAACACACAATTGTTAGTAAATAAGTGAGTAACAGATAAAGATTATGAAAAATAGTCTATAGAAAATCATACATACAGGTTGATCAAACCGCTTTTCTTTCTTCACTTTGCTTTTTTTTTTTTTTTCAGACTTGATGCATTGGGGATACAGAAAACACTAACAAAAGCTGTGAGTCACTTAACTTTGATTCGAGCGCTGCTGACAATGCGTCTTGCAGATTCGGATGTAGTTACAGATGCCGATGGAGATTCCGTTGAACTAGTGTCAACTGTAGGGGGCCGCACGATCAAGGGGGGAGCTCCTGGTGGTACTGTTCCAGCCGGCATGGGGGTAGGGTGGCTGCTACTGCTAGCTGAGCCGACGCTCTACCGTATTGAATCCATCAAAGCACTGGCCTTAGTGGCTCAGTCCTTCCTCTTCCCCATGATCACTATATCTTGCACATGAATAACACACAATTGTTAGTAAATAAATGAGTAACAGATAAAGATTATGAAAAATAGTCTATACGCTTTTCTTTCTTGACTTTGCTTTTTTTTTTTTTTTAGACTTGATGCATTGGGGATACATAAAACACTAACAAAAGTTGTGAGCCACTTAACTTTGATTCGAGCGCTGCTGACAATGTGTCTTGTAGATTCGGGTGCAGTTACAGACGCTGATGGAGATCTCATTGAACTAGTGTCAACTGTAGGGGGCCGCACGATCAAGGGGGGAGCTCCTGGTGGTACTGTCCTAGCCGGCATGGGGGTAGGGTGGCTGCTACTGCTAGCTGAGCCGACGCTCTGCCGTATTGAATCCATCAAAGCATTGGCCTTAGTGGCTCGGTCCTTCCTCTTCCCCATGATCACTATATTTTGCACATGAATAACACACATTGTTAGTAAATAAGTGAGTAATAGATAAATATTATGAAAAATAGTCTATAGAAAATCATATATACAGGTTGATCAAACCGCTTTTCTTTCTTCACTTTGGTTTTTTTTTTTTTTTTTAGACTTGATGCATTGGGGATTTGGGGATACAGAAAACACTAACAAAAGTTGTGAGCCATTTAAACAGAAGATACAATGTGATATTGGTAATTTTTTTTTTGGATAATTAAAAAAAAGAAAAAACACCGAGGTCTTAGGCAAGTCTGATGTGAAGTGTATATTGGTATATTAACAGAAGCTGTGAGCCACTTAAGTAAAAGATACAATGTGATATTGGTATTTTTTTTTTGGATAATTAAAAAAAAACACCGAGGTCTTAAGCAAGTCTGAAGTGAAGTGTATATTTGTATACTAACAAAAGCTGTGAGCCACTTAAGCAGAAAATACAATGAGATATTGGTATGAGCAAACACTTTTTTTTTTGAATAATTAAAAAATAAAATAAAAACTCTGAGGACTGAGGCAAGTCTGATGTGAAGTGCATTTGGATAATTAACAAATTCAGTTGGTACACATAACAATAACTGGTCAATAATTCATCATCAACATGAAATCTGCCCTCCTTACCCTCACCACACTCATGCTATGTCCTCTAAAGGCTCTAATGTCATCACAACTCGTTGTCCTCCTCGTTGGACATTCAAGACTCTTCGGCCTCCTCCAACATACAACAGTTGTAGCCCTCCAAAATGGTATCCATACAAGACCCTGTGCCCTCCTCCTCCTTGTCCAACTCTAGAACCCTCACACATAAACTTAGGAATACTAGCAACAAGCTTAGCTATTTCCTCATCCTCCTCATCGAAACCACAACACTCCCTAACATCCAAAAGTTCAAGATCCTTGCAGCCTTGCAATAAAGTAATAAGACCTTGCCTACCAATTCTCGCCCTCCTCAACCACAAGTACTTAATCTTCGGCATAAACTTGACAATAGCCAATGCCACCTTCTTCCCGATATCAGCATCACACACATTCAACCCACATAAACTCTTGCATTCCTCCTTCACATGTTCAAGCACTACTTCTAAAGCATAAGAGCCAGTAGGCAGCTTAAAAAAAACTCCTAGCTAGTCATTTTTGCCTTCAAAAACATCAACCATAATTCCAATACATCAACCTAGCTACACTTTGTTCACTCCTCTTATATTCCTAATCCTAATGTATGAGATTTAACCACAAACGAATTCATATATGATTCAGAAGTAACAAGCAAGATCAATCTGAGAAGAGAGAGAATACGGACCTGAAAAAGGAGCGGTGGTGAGAAGATGAGAGCAGCAAATTCGGGAAGGCGGGTGGATGCGGTGGCGATAAGTGGAGGAGGTGGGTGGATGCGCGCACTTGAATCAGTTGCTGATGCGTGGATGGGGTCTGGTGGCGCGAGGCGGTGGCGCGCAGCTCCGGTGAGATTTGAGAATTGTGGGTGTGAATTTAGGGATTGTGGATTGCGCGAGGCAGATAGTATCGATTTTATCTTAGCTGACGAATAAGTTATGTCGCCTAAGACACGTATTTGTCACCTAAGTAATATGAAATTTCCGGAAAAAAAGGGCGCAAAATTCGCCCGCCTAATATTTCGGGATCCTTGGCGACGGAAAAGGTACTTTCCGTCACCTTGGCTCTACCAAGGCGACGACTTATTCAATGTTCGTCGCCTATGTAACATAAAATCTTATTTACCCGCCTAGATGCATGTTTGATTTTCTTGAGTTCGTGCGTCTACATAGTCCTCCAGACAAAGTTATTCACATATGTTCGTGCAACAAATGTCTCAATCGGAAACCAGTAACGTATGAAGACATGTATTCTCATTTGGCACTAAAGGTATTTGTCCTAGTTATACCACATGGACATGGCACGACAAAAATCAAGTTCAAATGTCTACACTTGTAGAAATTCAAGCACAACATAAACGCAAAATCTTCCAATGCTAGTTACGGGGACCCTGCTGTGATGAACATCTTAAACGATGCCTTCTCGTTTTTCGTCTCAAGATATCAAGAAAATGTTGTTTATGACAACGCCCCTGACACCTTCCTTAATGTCTCCCACGTTGACTACAGTAGTGATTATGATAAGTACAATAGGCTTCTACGGGAAGTACAAACCTCATTGTATCCTGGCAGTGAACATACTGTGTTGGGTACCGTCATGAAGCAAATGAAGATAAAAAACAAGCGGGATAGACTAACGTATGTTTTGATGAGGATATTGCATTTATGAAGGAAGTGCTTCCCAAATGTAACAGTTGTCCGAAAAATTTCGATCAGGTAAAAAGCATGTTAACTAACCTCGGTCTTGATCACCAGAAGATAGACGCTTGCGTCAATAACTGCATCTTGTATTACAAAGAAAACAAGGATGAAGTTGAGTGCCCACACTGTTACGAGCCAAAGTATAAAATTTCCACTTCATCTAAACAGAAAAACTGGCCCATTCCTAGGAAGGTTCTTCGTTACTTCCCGTTGGGCTCTCGTCTACAGTGTCTGTACATGTCTTCACATACGGCCAAGCCTATGAGATGACACCAGACAACGCACCCGGGAGAGGAGAGGATAGATCCAGATAATCTCACACATCCCGCAGATGGGGAGGCTTGGAAGCACTTTGACTGTTCTTTTCCTGAATTTGCTGGAGACTGTCGAAATGTCAGACTCATATATAGTTGCAACAGACGGGTTCAATATTACTAAAAACATGAATTTGTCTTACAACATTTGGCATGTGATAGTATTTCCGTACAATTTACCTCCCAACATGTGTATGAGAAAGGAGTACAATTTTCTTATGCTTATGGTTCCAGGGCCGTATTCTCCAAGAAAGTGTTTGGATGTGTACATGAGACCATTAATTGACGAGCTGCAAGGGTTATGGAAAAATGGACTCCCTACTTTTGACAAGCATGGTCAAACTTCATTCATGAGGAAAACAACTGTTATTTGGACCATCAGTGATTATCCAGCTTACGGGATGTTGTTGGCCAACAAACTAAGGGGTACAGGGTTTGCCTGGTATGCTTAGATGACATCAGTTCTAGTCGCCACACCGACAAAATGTGTTTCTTGGGATCTCGTAGGTGGCTTGACGAGGATCACGAGTGGCGGTGGGATGCTGTAGGGCCAGGCATTTAACCGAATGTGTGCAAAAAACCGACCGAACCGAACCGAAAAACCGGATCAGATAACCGAACCGAAAACATTTGGGTCAAAAGAAGTAGTGAACCGATCCGAACCGGTTTAAATCGGATTGGATCCGATTCAAGCTCTTAAACAAACCGAAAATAACCGAACCGACCCGAATTATATAATGTGTGTATATATATAATTTATATACCTGAAATGTTATTATTATTAGTTGATTTCATCTCTTCTTACACTTAACCTCTCTATATAAAAAACAATTTCTCATTTAACTCATTTCTTGGAAAAATCTGTTAGTGTAGAAAAGATTGAGAGTGTATTGGATTGCTTGTTGTACTTTAAGTTTATAAAAAAGTCACATGTTACTCAAAAGTCAAAAACTTGAAGTTCAACTTTACAGTGAGATATTAGATGAGCCAAAAGTTTTTCAAATAAGGATCAAAACCGAAACCGACTCGAACCGATCCGAAAATTCGGATGGGCTGAATATTCGGGTCAAAGGTTTTAAAATCCGATTTCGGTTGAAAAAAAACCTTAAACCGAATAATTCGGATTGATTTTGGTTTCATCCTAAAACCGATCCAAACCGAAGATGCCCAGCCCTAGGATGCTGAGGCATTTGATGAGACTGAGAAGCATAATTTGAAACCCCCAGGGAGGTCTGGTGAGTGGATTTTGGAAAGGCTTAACCAGCACTGGTTCGGATATTTGAGCACCAGTAAAGATGTAACCGACTTGAATCCTCCCACACCTGATGAGTTTAAGTATTAGACGCACAAAAGTGTATTCTTTGAATTGTCTTACTGGTCGACGTTGAAAATCAGACACAACTTGGACGTCATGCACATAAAGAAGAACGTTTGTGACAGTGTTCTTGGAACAATTCTAAACCTCAAAGATAAGAACAAGGACACCCCCAAAGCCCATGTTCACTATGTCATTTCCTGCATTAGGCGACACAACAGTTGTGTCGCCTGATAAAAATCGTAAATGTCATCTACTAGCATGTCGTTGATAACGTTCTCCGATGACACAAATGTTGTATCGCCTATAAGAACCTCAGGCGACAGAAGACTTTTTTCATTTTGTGTTGCCTGAATTGAGATAAGACGACACAATATATATGTCGCCTGATAGTTTAAACAACATGCTAGAAGGCGACGTATCTTTTTTTTGCCGTGAGACGACACAGCTCTTTGTGTCGCCTTATAACTGCGAGTGAGAGAGAAATATGCCTTACAACAACATATAGGTGTAGATTAATTTGTTTAAAGACGACATTTAAACATCATGTGAAAATGTTACAGACGACATATACTTGGTGAATTAGAATTTAAACTTTTTCATGCTACATTTATGTGTCGCTGGATGAACCCACACGACACACTATTGATATTGTTTCTGGTCTAGACGTAGTACGACGACACATTGGGTGAATGATGGCAACGTATATATTTTTTTTTTCATTTAGTCTCTTTAAGACAATAGGTATATGTCGTCTGATATGCTTTAAGCTTTCACTACGTGATATCTTTTAGGCTTTCGACATTTTCAGACGACATTTGTCTATCGTATGAATGAGCTTGAGCTACATATAAGTGATGCCTTCTTTTGATTTAAACTCTCCACTTACATTGCCGGTTGTTCTTTATGACCTCACATTTCTAGTATCTTAACTTAATAAAGACAATAGATATTTGTTATGTTTGTGTTGCCAGTTGTTGCTTTATGGCCACACATTTCTAGTATCTTAACTTAATAAAGACAATAGATATTGTTATGTTTCCATCCTCTGTAGCTGAAATCACACATATTGATAGTCATGACTTGTTTGAAACTACACAATTGCTAGCTATATTAAAACATCCTGATAATTTAGGTTTAAAAACACCATCCATAAATAAAATAAACATCCATAACTAAAATAAACATTCAACATCCAAATTGATAACAAACTTTCAATCCACCATATATAAACTGTACACAAACCTAGCTAGGCCATAAGAGATTAACAAAAAGCACTATAATTATGTTCAACAGCTGCCTCATATATATATGCAATCCAGCATGGTAACACAGTAAAAAGAACTACATAATCTAGGCAAATATACAGTACACATGAAAATATGCAAACTGATGGATGTTTTGTATTTCCAAAACAGTACTAAAAGAAACATACACTAGCTTGCTAGTTATTTGTAAACTTAAGAACATACTTTGCCTACTCTTGCCGAACAACATCAACATTCTCCATGGTGTAATATGCATCTCCCCTTGTCAACCACTGCAAGGACGACAAAAAACATAACAGATTGAACCAACTGATTGAGTTATATAGCTCACAAACTGATGAATGCAAGAAATTACCTTTTTAGACCAGTCTTGATTTTTGTCCAGCACTATTTCTCTCATGTAAAGCATAATGAAATATCCACAGGTCTTGTCACCAAGCTGCTCCGGAATGCCTTGAATCAAATAATTTGTTTGTTTAATAAACCTAACTAAACCTTCCTGCGTAAATAGAAAGAGTACACGTCAGATATATATGAGTACCCCCTTGATCTATATGGCATAACAACGAGTGTGTGCAGACATTAGTTATCTCAGTATGGCAAAAAAGGTATCAAGAAAATAACTTCAGCCTTCTATAAAGTTTAGAGTGAGATAAAGTTCAGAGAACAGCAAGTACATGGGAAAACCATAGGCATGAATTTAACAGATATCAAATTAAAGCTTAAGCACCTCCTTCATAACTGGGTTTTTTTTTTCTTTTTGAATAGACAATACTGAGTTTATTTGTAACACAATGAACAAATGACTAGATGTTTGGGCAAGAGAGTACAAGATGCCAACTCCGTGAATCGAACATATGATAACATTGTAGAGATTTTAATTTTTTTTAGCTAATAGTCAGAAATAGTTATCACACACAACAACTCTACCATTTTGATCTAGCAATGCAAATTAACACAAACACTATTAAAATGCCATATGGATCGACAAACCTTGTTGGCCACAGCAGTCTCCTTTTCAGTTAGCCTATGAATAAGGTCCAAAAGCTACTCCCTAGTTTTCGACTTCTGTAACTCCTCATAAGTCTTCTTACTTAGCAATGCCTCAAGATCGTTCATCTCATCCTCTTTGCTCTTCATTATACCTATTAGATAAAAATAAATGAGGACTCAAGATCAAAGGCCGATAGCACATATATATATCAATACCTAAATATTGGCATTGCGTATACGTATGAGCACTTGTGAATTGGTTATTTATATTAGAATGATATGAATACTAAAAGAGAAATAATACTTCTCTAAATTTCATAGATAACGTAGTCAAATTGGGATGATAGAGAAACATACCACTTCTTTCATTTTACGATCTCCACCACGACCCTTATATAACCATTTCACAGCTTCCTTTGAATTTAGAGGTTCAACTACACATACCCACATACAAAATTATAATTGATCAGTCCAAAGTATCAAATCAAATATCCCATGAACTACTAATTTAAAGTAGTAGTAGTTCAAGTAACTGAACATAGGCAGTAGAACATATAAATAGGTAATATTGATTTAAGAACATCCTTATTTATATGTACTCAAGTAACAGAACATCGAAATGGAAGAAGAGAAGTACCACTAGCACCCGGTTTAGAGGTAGCTTATAATAAGCAGCAAGAGGTCCCGTCTGTAGTTGAATTAAGAGAGGTATAACCGTATTAGTTACGTTAAGCACTGAATTATTAGTTACTTTCAAAAAAAGCACTGAATTATGAGTTGAAATCTTTAAAGGAAAACTCTCTCACATAAGCAGTAGTTTAATTAGGCCTACAATATATAATATTGAATAAGATAACCACCATAAAAGAATTACAATAACTTATAAGTGTACTAGAGATCGAATGAATACAGAATAACATATCATTTGTGTACTCGTATGCAATTGCAGTAGAAAGTGCAGTAGCATGATTCCATTTGATGTCAAGTGAAACTATGTCAATCACTTACCACAAACACCACTCAAGTTCATATACGTTTGAGGCTTTGCTAGAAGAACATGGACTTCATCTACAAAACCTGAGGTACAACCAAACTTTCATGAACTCCATAAACAAGATTCACAAAACCAAATAAACATATTCCAAGATTACACATGCCTTGCCCGAATATAGCTTTGCAATGCGAATGAGAAGGCAATTGAATCCCCAAATAACTTAAAAAAAAGTTCAAGTGAAATAATTAAATATTAAATCTCCACTTAAAAGCAAATCAACAAGAACCCAAAATCAATTCCATAATAATTAAGGCTCCAGGCCGTGTATGAAAGGACGGTTATGGATTATATACCTTTGTCAATAGTAGTCTAAGTTTGAGCCCCACATGCTTATCTCAGAGCATCAACGATTGCAGAAGTGATCCTCTTCCTTTGTCAATACTACTGTCTTCATTTTCAAGACGTAGAACACAATAACTAGGACGATTCTCACTTCCCATCACTTCACCGATTCTGAAATTAAACATACCCAGACCTCAACTCCCAAATAAATACACCAAGTGAACTGGAAATAGCCCAAAACAAAACCAAAATCAACACCACAAATGGTGGTGCCGACGATGGCAAAAAACAAGAAAAAACATAAGTTCCCAGATTGAATCGAATCAAAGAGAAACTTACACAGGCTTTTATAGTTCACAAGGAGTGCCGGAGAACTCACCGGCGTCGAAGAACAATCCGACGAACTGTCGTTATTCGATTCAAATTGGAGAGGACCCCGAACGCGTGAACCAAAGCTGGGTTATGATTGAGGAAGGAGAGAGGGCGCGAATAGTGTAGCGGGAGCTCAAGATGTCGCCGAACGGTGGCGAAAACTCGGCGGCAGAGTGCTAGGGTTTCGACTCTAGTCTCACTCGCTCTCGTTCACGGCTGAAGATTGGAAAAGGGAACTGAAGATTGGAATAGGGTTTTTACTTTTTATACTTGAGAGCAATGGTCCAGATGGGTGCTGAGAGGTTCGATCGGTGCCGATCGAGAATGAGAGAAGAATGAGGCTGAGGGGTTCAATCGGTGCTGAGAGAGTGAATTGTGACAGAGAGAGTTTTTTCCGATGGAGGCTGAGAATGAGAGAGTAGTGGGAGTGACAGTACTAAGAGTCAATAAGTTTTAGATCAAAATGTGAAAGTGCCCTAATTTTTTTCAAAGAGTGCGTTTTTTTTTTTTTTTCGAATTGCGTCTTTTTTTCTTATAGATAGATGTTGCCCTAACATACTAACATATTTATCTAGTAACAAAATCAAATGTTAGGGTAACCAAACTCAATTCTTGAGGGTATTTCCTCTAAAGATATTTCAGAAATTAAAAATAATTATAAGACAACACATAAATGTTGTCCTATTAACAAAAAAATTTGTCTGCAAAGTGAAATGGTTTGGAGGGAATCCACCTAAGTTAAAATTAAGGTTATGGTTTCATTTACCTCCAAAGTCAGAAATTACATTATTCCAGTATCAGACAACACATAAATGTTGTCTTATTACCATAATTAAGTAAAATTTTCACACAAGTTGTCAATTCAATAAAATTCAATATCAGACAACACATAAATGTTGTCGGATTAACATGAGTAAAATTTTCACACAAGTATTGGTCAATTTGAAAATCCCTCCAGAAGTTGAGAAAAGATAACATTCATGGCTAGACAACCTATAAGTGTTGTCCGAATGTAACTTTCATTTTGACAATTGAGACTAAAACAGACCTCTTTCTTCACCAACATATATATATATTGTCCCAAAAACATACCTTTTTTTCAAAAAAAATTAGTATTGTCTAAGTGTATATTCCACCGACAAAAAAAAAATGTGTCGCCTCGAAACCCCGAACCATACTTAATTTTGTTTGTGTCGCTTGATGGGTGTTGTCTGATGCAGGAAACGGCATAGTGCACTATAATAACAGGAAACAAAAATATATAATAAAAAATCATGAATAATAAAAGAGAAATATATATATATATATATATATATACTTATTAGGAAAAATGACCATTTAGTCAAAACCATGAATTTTAAAGCCCATTTCAATGAAAAAAGTATTGAGTATGTAGCCCATTCTCCTGTTTTAACGCGAAATAACAATTATACCCTTTACATTAATTTCACCCTCTTCCACTCTCCACGAAAATCAAAAAACTGTCCCTCTCTCTATCACGATCTCTGGTTTAGGGTTTAAAACGATCTTCGTCATCTCATCGATCAACGTCGCTCTCTCGTTAAATCTCAGTTGACAACGTCGCTCTTGATCTTGTTAAATCTCAGTCGATCGAAATCGCTCCCTGACTCAATCTCAGTCGATCGAAGTCCATCTGTGGATAAGTCTCGGCGTCGATCTCTGCTTCAATCGCTCACGCTCGGCGTCACTCTCTGGTTGAATATCGATGTCGATATCTGCTTCAATCGCTCTCACTCGACCTCGCTCGGAAAATCCATAAAAACATGTACATGTTGGATTTTATTGAATTTAGGCTTATTTTGGACTTCTCTGATGAATATGAAAACATGAAAATTCTAGGGTTTCTCTGTTCATAACTGTTACAGATTGAGATAAATGTTGTCTTTGTTGATTTTTGTAAGATTTACTATGTAAAATTGGCATGAAAATGAAAGGGAGATACTGTAATGCAAGTTTACTGACCCCCAGTAGAAGTTTACTAGGGGGCAGTAAACTTCTATTGTGTTTACTACAGGGCAATAAAGTTGTTTATTAGGTTAAAAATGGGTATCTGTTGTGTGTTGTGGCCCTGAAATTGAAAGGGAGTTATTGTATTGCAAGTTTACTGACCCCCAGTAGAAGTTTACTGGGGGGCAGTAAACTTCTACTGTGTTTACTAGGGGCTAATAAAGTTGTTTATTAGGTTAAGAATGTGTATCTGTTGTGTTTTGTGGCCCTAAAATTGAAAGGGAGTTATTGTATTGAAAGTTTACTGACCCCCAGTCCCCGTAGAAGTTTACTGGGGGGCAGTAAACTTTATTTTTTTGCATATGCAGTTTATAAATTTAGTTTTTACTACTTATATGCAGGATGAGAAGAGGTTCAAGACATTTAATTGTGACTTCTAAATCCGAAGAGGATTCAGTTCAAGAATTTGTAGCTTCTATGAGGACAGAACAAAATATAGCAGAAGTTTTACAGAAGATAAAGTTGAAGAAAAAGAGAAAAGAGGTCCAGAAGGGTGATGCTGCTGAAGAAGAAGAAGAAGATGAGGTAGAGACTGAAGATGAAGAGGGGGAAATAGAAAAGTTTGTTTTTCAGAAAAGATCAACAGGCGAAAAAAGAAAACAAGCGGAGACAGATTCAGGGGAGGAGGAGGAAGAAAAGGGAAGAAAGAAGAAGGACAAAGGAGGAGAACTATGGGGCTTGACCAAGATCAAACACGTGCAGCAAAAGTGCTCACTGACATCATTTTATATGTTAATGTATAGATACAAGGAGAGCATCCTAGAAGAATCATGAGAATTGATAAACAACACTTGTTTTCGAGGAATAATTGAAGCATTCAGATTGGGCAAGATTGATGAGGATCAGGTGAAGAAGCTTGAATCTGATTTTGAGATCCTAATGAGGCACTACAACAGTGACAAGAAAAAATTCATATTTGGGAACAAGGAGATTGAAATTACGGAGCATGATGTGCATTCAATTTTTGGAATAACCAAAAAAGGCTCGGATGTGGATATCACAATAGAACATAAATACTGCAAGGGCAAGAAGAAAAGCAGAGATTATGCTGTCTTTGGAAAGCAAACAAGAAGACCAATCACAAGAAAGGTTATTGATGACACATTAATGGAAGAGCTGAGAAAGATTCAGAAGAAGAAAGGGGATCCAAGGAAGATAGCCTCTTTGGTTATAATGTACTTTATGTCAGCTTTATTTTTCAGCAGAAGCGGGAACCATATTAAATGGAAACTGATACTCAAGTGTGAAGACCTTGAAGGCATCGACAAATACAACTGGTCACATAAAGTATTAGAATTCTTGCACCAAGGACTTCACAAGCACGTAAAAGGGGAGCCAAAAGTTTTGAACGGATGCCTCATTCTGGTTCTATACTGGTTCCTTGAGAAAACAAAAATAAATAAGCGGATTATTGGGAAAGAGAAGGAGACTCCCAGATTTATAAGATGGTCAATACAAGAGATCATTAAAGAAAATGAGTATTTGAGAAGACCTGAATTGCTAGAGGTAATAAGATTATTTTTTTATTTTTTTATTTTTATAAAACTATTGCATTGTATTTTTTGTTTTTCGAAAAACTAAATTAAACTGATTTTTGTCTTATAACTATAAAAACATGAACTCATAGTAGAAGGTCCATGGATGGATGAGGAGGAAACGAGTTCCGGCAATGATGAGCGGCAGCAAGATGAGAATGGAACACCAAGCTTCAATGATTGGGTAAGTTTGAATGGTTACTAACACCCAGTCGAACTATTGGCAATAAAAATGGAACTTGAATTGCAAGTTTACTGACCCCTAGTAGAAGTTTACTAGGGGGCAGTAAACTTAAATTTTTACTAGGGGGCAGTAAACTTCTACTGGGTTTACTAGGAGGCTAAAAGTTGTTTATTAGGGTATCTGTTGTGTGTTGTGGCCATGAAATTGAAAAGGAGATACTGAATTGCAAGTTTACTGACCCCTAGTAAAAGTTTACTAGGGGGCAGTAAACTTGTTGATTTGGATATAATTGTTTAACAGTAACGATGTCGTTGTTATAACGTGTACATGAGCTGTCAATGGAAGATATGAAGAAGAAGCTGACAGAACTTGCCAAAGCAAATGAAGAACTGGTGAAGAAAAACACTGAATTACTCGGCAAGTTAAAGAAAGCGGATAGCCAAATGATTGAGCTAGAGAAAGAAAGGAGGGCAGATAAAAATCAAATCAAGGCTCTCAAGATACAGTTACACAAGGCGGCAAAACATGCTCAGACAAAGCAGATAATATGTGTAACTGAGGAGAAGGAGGAGGAGGAGGAGGAGGAGGATAGGTCAAAGCCGGTTGAAGAGGAAGAATATAACTACAAAGACAACATGGAAGATCATAGCTACAGAGAGGAGCAACCAAGAACTGAAGAGGCAAGAGTATAAATGAGTTTACTGACCCCTAATAAATATTGTGTTTTCTGAATTGTTTTTAGGATAACTTGTGTGTTTTCTTTTGTGTAGTTTTTTGAACAAGCAGATGCAGTTTCATTGTCAGCTATATTTCTAGAAGACGATGAACCTTTGAAGACCGATGTCGACCTGTCTAAACAAGACAAACTTGTTGCTCAAGCTGTGCAAATGGCCGAAAAAAAAATTAATGAAGAAACCAGCTTGAAGAATAAAGGACAGCAAGCAGAAGGGGTCAAGAAATATGTCAAGAAAAAGAAACAAATTGTGGAGACACATTCGATTGAAAGAGGAAAGAAGAAGAAGGGAGTATGACACCCCTGAAAGGCTAAAGCCAGCAAAATGAACAAAGAAGAATGGTATTGTTATTCATGGAGTGAACTGCAACACCAATACATGGAAGTTCTTGGATGAAAATTTGGTGCATTACTATAAGAACTGGTTTGATTTGAACAAGGACAAGAATAATGAGTAAGTTTATTTTTTCCTAGTTTATATATAACATTACAATTAGTTCCCTGGTTTGACTTGCTTAATTATGACTTATTTGTGTCTGCACAGTTTCCGGTATTGGGAGTGTTGTGATGGTATCATTGACATTACCAAAGACGACTTGAAGAGAATAACTCAAGAAGGAGAGATTACATCTAATGTGAGAAAAAATTATTGGTCTTACTAACCCTAATAAAGTTGATGTTTGAGTAACCTAAGATGTATTTTTTGTTGTAATTTGTGACTTATGTTGTACATGCAGACAATCAGGGTGTACCTCCAAATGTTGAAAGAGGAAGTGGAAAAGAAGAAGGTCTCGGTCGGATTCCTAGACATAGAGGCAACGATAAGTAGTCAAACCTGAAATAGCAACGTGCCGCTGGACCGCGGTCTCCTTCGTTACTTTTTTTAGTTACCACAATCTTACTACTTGCTTGTATAAATACAGCGCGCGACGGTGGTACATGAATAAAAATTGAAGGAGTTCCTAGCTGGAGGAGGAAAACAGGGGGAATTCAAATGTAATGAATTGGATATAGAGTTTTCCATTATTAATCGTATGTGGTCCATCTTCCATAAGAACCTGGTTTTCATTTCGGTACATCACGGGGTCAGCCACCACAATACCTTGGTCGTGATTCACAACAAAGATCGACGCTTCTATCACCTCAACTCAATGCTACCGCCAAGGAAAGATTACTCTGCCGACACCAACATCCACTTTCAGAATGCAACGGGAGTGGTGAGTTGTAACTGATTTATTAGGGTAAGAAGTTTACTGGGGGGCAGTAAACTTCTCCTGGGTTTTGTTTGTTACATGTTCTCTTAGTTTGTTTGAGTTGTAATTTACTTTTGTGTTGGAACCAACAGGTGAAGCACATTATGGTGTTCATCAAACGCGTATATGATTCCACCATATACCCTCTCAGCCAAAACTTGGACCCTGAGGAATGGAGGGAAAACTATAACGAGCAGGACAACCAAGGACTGGCTGATAGTTACTCGATAATGAGTGCTGAAGAGAAAAGAACAAGAAGATGGATGCTGAACCAAAACTTTTATCAAGCAAGATACCAGCTTTATTGATGTCTTATCCTGCCCGCAGCAAAAGTGTTCATCGTAAGTACCTTTTAACTTCATTTAAACTGTTTTATTAGGGGTCAGAAATTACTTGTTTGTTTTATTGGGGTAAAAAAATTAGTAACATTGTTTCTTAATACATTACAGGTCAGACTGTGGACCATTTTTGCTTCACTTTATAGAGAGCCTATGTCATGGGAAAAAACCGACAGAAGATGGTGGTAATGAAATGAGAAAGAAGATGCTGCTAAAGTTCATGGACAAATGTGAAAATATGTAGTATTTTGGTAGTGTTGCAAGAACATATGAATTATCTTCAATTTCAGTGCCAGAACTTGTTCTTTTATTTTGTCTATTCCTTTGATCTTTCTGTCAGTTTTAGTTATCTTTGGTTGTCATCAGTTTCAGTTTTTTTTGTTACAGGGTGGTTATTGGGGGTCAGTAAACTTTGGTTGCTCTGTACAGGAAAATTACTGACCCCCAATAATTTTCCATACTTGAGAGTTTACTACCCATTATATCATTAGAGGATGCTTGTTAGTCTATTCATTTAATCTTTCTGTCAGTTTTAGTTATCTTTGGTTGTCAGTTTCAGTTTTTTTTTTTGTTACATGGTGGTTACTGGGGGTCAGTAAACTTTGGTTGCTCTGTTCAAGAAAATTACTGACTCCCAATAATTTTCCATACTTGAGAGTTTACTACCCATTATGTCATTAGAGGATGCTTGAAATGTATCTAAGTAATAACAAGCATCCATAAACTTTGGTTGCTCTGGTAAGAAAAATGACTGACCCCCAATAATTTTTCACACTTGAACATATATGAGCATAACAAAAACTGGAAGCATTCCAGAGTAAAGAAAAGACCTGGAAAAGAGTAAAACAAACATCCAAGTATCAAATTAGAAGAAAATCAAGGAAGGGATGTGTTGTATCAAGTAATACAGAAAATTAAAGAGAATCAAACTGAGAAGGAACTGAAGAGCAAACTAAAGCCCGATCTCTATCCATCGACTAAGAGATTCTGATCTAGAGCTATTAATGTACGTTGTTCATATCGCTTAATCTTCACCTTATACCTCTGATTAAGGCCCTAATCCCATTTGAGAGCACACGACATTGTGATTTCGTTTGTTGTTGGGACGTTTCGAATTCGCATATGTGAGAAAGTTTCAGCAGCATCTCCCTACAGTTCCCCAAGTGCACGAATATCTATACCTAGTATGCACTCGAGGAACAATAAAGGAAGATCCTGTCGAAATATATATACCCACAACCGAAAATGAAACGCACCAACAACAAACGAAATCTCAATGTCATATGCTCTCAAACTGTCCAAATATGGGACAATTCGAAAACTATTATGTTAGACACAGTCGTAACATAATGGTTCTCAAACGAGATTTCTAAGAGTAATAATATATATATATATATATATTGATGAATGTACGTGTAAGAATATTATAATTCTTACATGATTCATCATTTAATTTTTTTTCATTTGAATACACAAATGATTTGCATGAAAACGAAAATTTGATAAATATATATATTATTCACATAATTATTAATCATATACATAGAAAAGCTAAAGATATATATATATATATATATAAACATAATATTATACACACATATATACAAACATATATTATACATGCGTATACACATGCACAGATTATATATACAAACGTACATATTATACACACAAAAGCTATATATATATATATATATATATATATATATATATTATATATATATATATATATATATACTGTAAAAATTACAACATGCATGTATATATATATACACTATCAAAGTTACATATATCATGCATGCATCAAACAATCTAGTAATTATATTATCGTCACAAGTAATAAACATTCCATCAAAATTGGACCGGTAATTAAAGTCGCCGGAAAATATGTCTAAATGAAGCAAGTAGATGAATTAAAGTAGTTACATACGTACCGATTAGGAGAGAAGCAGCTCTTGAAGATTGATCAAATTCATGAATTAACATTTAATCGTTCTCTCTTCTGGGCAGAAACTATTCATTAAGAGTTTACTTGTGTTCTCTTCTGGGCAGAAAGTTGTATAAATTAATGAAATCCTTACTTAGCCAACTGAATATTCTGTTGCCTAAGATGAAAGGCGTCGGCAAAAAATTCGTTATGCGTTGTGTCAGACAACAATGCATTTCTTAGTCGACGGAAAAAAACGTCGGCTAAGAAAGATATATTCATCGCCCAAGAATTACTTAGCTGACGCCACATGATTCGTCACACAGGATTCACTAAGCCGACATAAAGTGGTTCGTCGCACAAGACCAGCCTTACCGACGGAAATGGGTCGTCGCCTAGGACGATCCTAGTCGACGGATTTTGTCGAACGTCAGTTTCCATCGCCTAATATTTACTAAGCCGACGAAACTAAGCTGACGGAAGATATTCGTCGCCTAAGAGTTACTAAGACGACGAAATTGGCCGACGGGAAATATTCGTCGCCTATGATTTAATAAGTCGTCGGAACTTAGACGACGAATTCTGTTTCGTCGGCTAGAAATATCTCAGTCGACGGATATCCTTGACAGTTTATTTCCATCGCATAAGATCTTCTTAGGCGACGATTATGGTGTCCTATACGACGGTTAAGACGATATTTCTTGTAGTGTGTATTAGTAAATCGGCCAAACCCTACATCATTCTTCCATTTTCTCTAACACTTCTTTCTATTGAATCACAAATCAAATATTTAATTAACTATTTGAGATCTGTAATGAAAACAGTCGCCGTGCAACCATCATTTTCATTGTCCCACCACCACAAACATCGTCCATCGGAATACCGACTATAACGACGTTAACTGATTCAACTGTAGCGGCAGCGGTTGTCAAATTTGCCGAGCCGATAAACGGCGGCACGGTACTAACCCCAATATGACGGTTACCGGTGCCGAGCCAACCCTACAATACATGGTATTGAGGACCAGACAAGTAGACATATTATAGATACGTACCCTTTCGGCATGTCATACACCTACTTTCACTGTTGGTTTAAATGGTACCGGTGTCACTTTTATAGTTTTATTCATTCATCAATTAATAACTTAATTGAGTTCCATAGCCTCATCTATATATGCAGATCGGAAATTTTCGATTTAATTAGCTGGAAAAGAGAGGTCCAGGCCTCCAGGGTATTATCAGCAGCTGGAACCCTAGCTAGCTCGGCCGGAACTGTTGATGTTTCTTGTTTATTACAAGCAAGGGACCTCAAAGATGTAAGCAAGATGATTGAAGCCCATACACCTCACATCGATCTAATATAGTTGATGAATATTTGTGTCCCTATATATATAGGAGGTAAAGAAAGGCCTATGGCAAAATTAATGCTGAGAAACTAATTTGAGCGATACATTATTTCATATATTCCTTTATTACAAGGGAAGTCAGATGACGATAGAAGTTTCATACTTGGATTTTTGTCATGAATATATATATACGTAGTCTCATTTACAGAAGCCACAAGCTAGCTAGTCCGTATATTTGAGCAGAAACATATAGGCAACCAAAATTGATGGAACTGCATATGGAAGCAATTGTTTGTGAGATTCGAGCATTCAAATATTCAAACTAAAACTCCTCATCAGGTAAATTAAGAGGGAATGGATCATGCGTAGTTATTGAATAACTTCACGAAAAAAAAATTAGTACCTCCCCTTGGGACAAGAGCACAGCTGCACAGGTCTAATATAACATTGTAGCATCTCAAACTTTCTCCTTCTTTGAAGCTAGCTAGCTGTGTCTGTCCTGTTTCTATCAAATTCTTGGTGCATGTCTTAATTTTTTCGTGCCATGGAAACTGCTAAATCAAAGTACGTGAAAACAAAATACAAAAAGAAACAAACTCTCTTTCTTGGCCAAAAGGGAATTAACTAGCTAGCGAACAAGAAAGTTTCAGTGATGAGATACTCAACCTGGAAAGACAGTCCTTTATTCATACAAGTAAGTTCAATCAGAAGGGAACTAATTTACATTATCATTGGGAAAAAAGGAGGAGTACATGATGTGCATGGTTCCAAGAAAGGTCGATACATAGATAGCTGCAAAATGCTAAAAATATTTGACATTCATCCATGTTTCCATGAGACGCCGTACACACGTTTCTCGTTCATGACTTGTATTATGTAACTTCCTTGACTTCCTTGCCAATACGTTTTGCAAAATGCCAAATTTCCAGCATATGCTTAGCTATCTAAGTGCTCCTTCTCCCTCCTCCCCTCCTTGAGTTTGCCTTGGCTGGAAGTATTCGAATTCTCTTCGCAACGCGTACGAAATCCCTGTAACACGCACAAATGCAGAAAAATATTAGAGAAAAACAAATACAGAGACTTCTAATTCTGACACTTCCGGCCTAATTTCATACTGTTCTTCGATCACTAGTAAGAGAAGCTAGCTTAACCTAAACGAGATTGTTCGTGATCGACTCACTTCCAATTCAGGTCTCCGGCAAGAAGGAGATCGTTCTCCATGTCTTCATAAGCAATAACATGACCGGAACGGCATTTGAAAGATCGAGATCCTTACTGTCAGTATCGGCCGCAGTAGCTCCAACATCGCCGCCATCCACAAACATTTGCCTGAGGGCTTTGGCTAGACTTGTGTAGCTCGTATGCTTTTGGAGACTGATGCGCTGGCAGATGGAGCGACCTTCGAGCACCACAGTCACCGGAGGGACCAACGTGGAAACAAGATCATCATCGCCAAGAAGGCCTGGGAAGCAGTTGAGAGCGCCGTTAGGGTTTGTGATCATATCAGAAGAAGGTTGAGTGGTTGCACTTGATCTCCTGATCTCTTGCCACCTCCTTTTCAACGAGTCTTGTCTCTGTGATTGGAAAAAATTCATGCTTCTTCTCTTAATTTGCGGTTAGATGCTTTTCTCTCTGTCTCTATATATACTAGGGAACTGGGGAAAGGTTTGATATTTTTTTAGTGTGAGAAGAAGAGAAGAGGGAGAGTTCTAGAGTGGTGTAAAACTTGATGGATCGACCTGTTGCGTCTTGGAAAAGTATATAATATAGGGGAGAGAGAGAGAGAGAGAGAGAGAGAGAGAGAGAGAGAGAGAGAGACTCTACTTGGTGCTCTTTGATATGTCTTAGACTCTTAGCCTTTATTTAAATAAAAAAAAAATTGTCTTAGCCATTTCATGGGATTGGTATTGTGGCCTCATCTATCAAATTAACCAATTAATTGAAAATTGAATTTACAAAAAGAAAAAAAATATGTGCCAAGTCTTTATTAAAAAGTCAAATTTTCATGTGAGACAGTTAGCAGAGAACATGAATTGAAAATGAACTATAACCGTCAAACTTATTTTAAAAAAAAAATATTTAAAATTCCCAAAATAGCAATTTTCGTAAACTGACTCAATTTCAATGATATTTGAGTGTTATATTTAAAATCTATTCAAATAACATTCCAAAAATCTAATTTCGTCAAAATTTCATAAAACCTCTAAGACAAACATACGTTTAAATAACGAGGAGGCTAGGATGGACCAACACCTTTCGAAGGGTGCTTTGGCATTGTTGTGTGTAATTTATGAGTCCGCAACTTACTCACCTCGTTTATGTTTCAAGAATTTAAATACAATTAAGTGTGTACTTACCCATGAGCTATGATCTCTTAAGGAGCAAGCAACTGTAGCAACAAAAAGTTGGAATCCTATAGATATATATATATATATATATATATATTATATATATATATAATTGTTGGTTGTGGCTTAAATTAATATAAACCCATCAATTATCTTTTAGTAAGCCCATATAATCAAAATGATCCTATTAAGTTAGGGTTTTGTCTATGCACTATAAATATATGTTTTATTTCACCAATTAAGATGTGAGAGACAAAAGAGCCGCAGTTTAGAGTTTTATAGAAGTTGTTCTTCTATTTGGTGTTTCTCCTCTGTGAGTGTATTTTGGGTGTGATAGGATTTTTGGGTTTGAGTAGTGTTAAACACCTTGTAATCTCTTTTTTGAATTAGTGAAATCTCCTCATCATTTTCGCCCGTGGACGTAGCCTTTTGTTTTGGGGTGAATCACGTAAATCTTTGGTCTCCTTAAATTTTCTGTCTATTTCTCTTTTCTCATATTTCGGTACTTCATGTTTGTTTGAGACTTCCGCACAACTTGTTGGAAAAGTGTGGCTTAGATTAGAGCCCTTTGGAATCCCACATCAGAAACGTGAAGAGTTATCCATGGGTTATAATAAGGAATGATACCATATACACTAATGTCGAGGTTTTTTCTGTAAAACCTCATATCCGTTTCACATCCAGGTGGCTAAATTAAGGACAATATCGACATTTGTAGACCCGTGTGTGTGAGACCCTCGGAGCCCGTCGGCTGCTTCCGCATGACAAAAATGAGAGAGTGGTAATAAATAATTGAACACAACACACTACGATACGTAGGGGATGAGAAAAAGCGAGGGATGTTTGCTTCCGAATGCAAAAGAGGGCGTGCCTTCGGTCTCCTATTCTTGTACTTTTCTTTCAATTTTTCTTTTTTTGGGTTTTATTTTCCACTATATATGTAGGGTAGATGCTGTCATGACTCATGAATCATGGTAGTAATACTGTTTCAAAAATATTAATAATGTTTGATTTGTCATGGGGATGGTGATAAAATGCGTGGAGGAGAAGCAAGGTAAGGCTGCAAAAATAGATGCCAACAATTAAAGAAAGTAAATTGAAATGCATGGGCTGTGGAGACGACCTCGCTGCGGTCGGCGAACGCCTCGCTGGTTTGGTCGGAAGCTCTCATTCTCTTCTCTCTATCAAATGAATGTTTAACCCTCGGACATCTTCATTAATTTCACTACCAGAACAAACACTTTAGCCGACGAAAAATTTTCGTCGGCCTGTTATCTTAATTCGTCGGCTAAGATCTTAGCCGACGAGCCTTCGTCGGCTATAGTGTCGTCAGGAAAAGGTCCTCGGTGATGACTTTAGCCGACGAAATTTTTTTTTCGTCGGCTATAGTCCCACAGTTAGCCGACGAAAAACATGTCGTCGGTTTTTTTTCCCAGACTTTAGCCGACGAAAAAATTAAGATATTCGTCGGCTAAAGTGCGTAATAAATAATTAAAAATAATTATAGCCGACGAAATTTAGTATATTTCGTCGGCTAAACCTTATAAAAAAAATTTAAAAATACTATCGCCGACGAATATAGTGTTTAAATATCGTCGGCTAAAGTTGTTGGGTTTTGAAAAAAAAAACTGCAGAAACTTTCGGCCACCTCCAATCACGACCAAAATTTGACAGAATCTTCTTCTCAACATTTCGAACAACTTTCTAGAAGAAGTCGAAGCTCGATTCTAAGCCTAAACAGGTCAATCGACTGAAAATATAAAAATCCCCATTTTTAAACCCTAAAAACTTCAAATCTTCGATTCTCTTCACACACACCGAATCGAGCTACCAAATTCTAGGGGAATGTAGTACTAATCAAACTCAACTTATCCATATATAGAACTCACCAAATGGTGACCTAAGGAAGGAGAAATTCGATTGACACCGAATCCGAACCGACAGAGTTTTGGAGCTCGATTTATCCCTCACGGCGGCGCCACTCGATGCACCACCTATCCAGCAATGAAGTAGAGACGACGGCGAAGCTTTTGGGACAAGTGTGGCGGTCTCCGGTGGCTTGACGGCGGAGCTAGGCCGAAAAGAAAATCTGGCAGATAATAGACTTCTTACCATCCATCTTCAGCTATATAAAGAACTTTAGCCGACGAATTCTTTATTTTCGTCGGCTAAACTCTTTTGAAAATTTTGGTTGACCGCCAAAAATTTCGGTTGAAAATTTTGAAAATTTTTCGACTTTAGCCGACGACTTTTCATATATTTCGTCGGCTAAAGTCCTTTGAAAATTTTCCTCCAGCTTTGGTTTACCGCCAAAAAATTTTTGAAAGTTTTTGACCTTAACCGACGACTTTTTTAATATCTCGTCGGCTAAAGTCTATAAATTCACGAAAACGCTCATATCTCCCCCTATATTACGTAGTTTGGTCAAACCTTCCACACGAAAAACTCTCACGTAGATGAGACGCAACCGCCTATATAAAAAATTTGAGACATTTACCTTCCGACGATAGGGCTTCCCATAGGGAATAATAACGGTAAATAGGGTTGACCGCTACTATCGGCACCGAGACTTTACCCGATTTACATGATTTTTGAACCATAGCCGTATTTCACCATTCTGAACACATCTTATTTCACGAGATTTTTGATAATTTTGCTTCCTATGTAGAGTTGGTTTACAAAGTTGTATAACCTATTAAACAAGTTATACAACATTAGTAGACACGTTGTGATTTTGATGACTAAAATTCACAAACCAAAATTCGACCGTCAGATATGATCATTATGACGAAAGATGTTTGTGGTAAAAAATTCAACTGGATCCGACAACGTTAAGGGCTCGATCGAAACGATCAACCCTAATCCATCGTTACTTATCACACGAAAACGCTCATATCTCCCTCTATATTACGTAGTTTGGTCAAACATTTCACACAAAAAACTTTCACGTAGATGAGACGCAACTGCCCATATAAAATTTTTGAGACATTTACCTTCCGACGATAGGGCTCCCCATAAACCCGAATAACGGTAAATAGTAGATACGTTGTGATTCCGATGACTAAAATTCACAAACCAAAATTCGACCATCAGATATGATCATTATGACGAAATATGTCTATGGTAAAAAATTCAACTGGATCCGACAACGTTAAGAGCTCGATCGAAACGGTTAACTCTAATCGAAAATAAGAAAACTGCATTTTGAAGCACTAAACGGACTCAGATGGCTAAAAAAGCCTATATATCATGGCATTAGCGATGAGTCTGACTCGTAGCGCCGTTACGCTTCCGAAAAGGTATCACAATAGTCAATCAGACACCAAATGCCAAATCTGCAGCATAGTGAATAATAAGGGTAAGTCAACTATCGGCACCGAGACTTTACCGGAATACCGTAATTTTTCAACCATAGACGTATTTCACCATTCTGGTCATATCTTATTTCACAACTTTTTTGCGTTTGAAGGATCTACGTATAGTTTTTTTTTTCCAAATGAGTTGTTGTCCAAATCTGCAAATATAAGGCACTTTAGCCGACGAAATTATATCTTTCGTCGGCTAAAGTTCACAGACTATAGCCGACGAAAAAAATTATTTAGCCAACGAAATAAAAATTTCGTCGGCTAAAGTTGACCATAGCCGACGAAGATTGTAAATTAGCCGACGAAGGAAAATTTCGTCGGCTAAAGTGGACTTTAGCCGACGAAAACAAAATTCGTCGGCCTGGTTTTTTTATTTTCGTCGGCTAAAGCTTTTCTTCTGGTAGTGTTTGGTCCATATATGAATGCACATTTAATTAGGGATAGCTTCTGTAAGTAATTTTGAGATAAATAAATTTAGGAATAATCAAATCCTAATTAATGTTAATTGGTCATGAAAGAAATTATATTTTTTTCTAAAAAAAATAATTGTATTAATAACGGAAATAAATTACAGCATAATAGAATGACCGGTTGTGGTAGCTATACCACAACACACAATCCCATAAAGATCAGCAGGTACAAGTCTGTGGCCAACATCAACATCCATGAGCCAAAAGGGCCCAGCTCCAAACCAATTTTGACGCTCAAAAAAAGCTACCCAATCCCGAGAGCAACTATACAGCCTTGCCACTAACACTAGAACAAGCCAATTCTCTTTCTTCAACACCGTGTTCAAATACTGTCAAATCACGTGAAAAGGCAATTCACCCTCATGTTGACAACCAGTCAGCACCGATATTAATTCTGATAATCCCCAAGAATAATTCCACCGAAGTAGCACACCAACCAGAACAACATTCGAACCCTCACTCAATAGAAGATAGATTTATTAAACCTAACATAAACCAAACCTTAAGAAAACCTTAATAAAATACCCAAATACAAAATAAGGCCAAAATATGCCCAACAAGGTAACAACATATGCCAGGCCCAATCCCACCCAGCCAGCACCATGGACACCCTAAGCCAGCTCCACAAGGCCCAAAAGAGCCACCGCACCATCACCTTCATTTCACACTAGCGCAGCCGCAAAACCGACTCAACCGCCGGCGTCAGACCCCTAACATCGCCCTTACATACAAATCGCCATAGTGTTCTGCCACGGAGCTTTCGGCTACACCTCGAACTGCCGAAATCGATCTGAGAAAACACAGACCTGTCGCCACCGTTCTCAAGCCCGTGCAGTACACCGGTTCAATTCTTCGAGGAGCCAACACCGAACTGGTACCAAATCATGGCCGCCCTCTCAATGGAGATGTGATCACCTCCTTGTACTAAACAAAGCAAAAACCTCTGTCCTCCATTAAGAAACCGACCTTCGAGACTAACCACCACCACCACCACCAGAGAACCAAAGCAACCTGTCCGGCCGCACTCTGCCTACATCGATGGGGCCGAAGGCCAACGCCGACGCGGGGGCGCCGTCAGACAAGTGAAACAAACAGTTTTTTCCAAACCCTACTTCCGGTTTTGACGGAGGAAAACGAGAGTATTGGCTTCTATAATTGCTTGCTTATATTAGGAAATAGGAATCAGAATGAGAATGGGAATGGTTGTGGGTGTGTTGAATGTACGCAGTACCGCGGCTGTCTGGAGCACGTGTCAAGCAGTGGGTGGAGAAGCTTTTAGTGCGTGTTCTCCATGACTCTCGATAATTCTCCCTCCGCGACGACGATATGGAGGTGGGTAGCTCGATTTAATTGGGGAATAGTGGTTTGGTGTTTTGAAGAAGCTTCAGTTTGGCAGAGGTGGGTGGGTGTTGATCCATTTTTGTTTCTTGAGTTAGGAATTGATTTTCGTTTCTTGAAGTTTGGTGATCGAGTTCAATTTGCCTGATTGGGTTGACGGGCCACCGACTTCGAAGGCAGAGTTGACTCGGTGGTGTTCAGTCGTCGTCGTTTTGGTGTTGAGGCCTGGGAATGCGACTGAGGAACACACCATCATCTGCTGAATTGAAGATCTCAGGTACACTTTCATCTCTTCTCTCTGTTTGGGTTTACTTTCATCTCTCATCTTCAACAAGTTGAATCCTTTTATTGGGTTTGTTTCTGTTTGATATCTGGTATGGAATTGGATCAGTTCAACATGGTTGAATCGGCTTCTTCGAGCACACTAGATGCTTAGGGGTTGTACTGTTACTGATTAACACACACAAAATACTTTAAACTTTACTAATGCTCATGTTATGCATAAAAACGGGACCTTTTGTTTTTGTACATATTTTTGGTTTACAGCTTTTTGATTGATCGTGTTTGTGACCTTCTTAACTGTTCCTACAAATTGAACTGCCCTTTTTCCCTATCAGTTTCCAGTTTGTTCTGTTGTAACTTATAGTGAATTTCATAATTCTGATGTTGTGGAAACTTTCACCTTTGTCCTGAAGTTGGGAATGAAGTTAATGTCGGTATGACCCAAAGCTTTAGTTTTGTGGAAGGCTGTTGTTTTATACATTAAGATCTCGAACTCTAGCATTTGTGATTATTAGTCATCGCACTTACGCATGCACGGAAGTACGGGCTGGAAGGCTAGTAAGATTTAAGAAAAGGAATATTGTTGGACCTAGTTATTAATTAAACCCTCAATGGCGCACCTAAGTAACTGAACTAAAACATGTCCGATGAGATGCAGCTTCAATGTTGTTTAGGTTTGATTCTGACAGGTATTTGAATCTTTGTTGTTGGTACACATACTCTTTCAGGATGATTTAGATATATGAAATGAGGTCCAATAATCAGTTTGGTTGCACTGTACTCAAAACTGTTTTTAATTGCTCTTTGTTGGAATTTCTTTGTCACTATTTTCGTATGACTTGTGACTATGTCATGTGTTCGTTTTTGTTGAGAATTTCTATCAATGTTCTGTATGGCCTTTTCAATTTCCACCCAAAAAAGAGAAAGCTCATTTTTTTTTTGTTGCTGTTGTTTTGATTGAAGGTTTGAACAAGCTGAGCTTCTTAGGCATGTTCCTCCTCTCCATTTTCATTCAGAAAGTTATACTTTCAATGATTCTTGTCGGCTGTACATTCAAATGTCTTTCTGTCTTTACCGATTTCGAATTGTACAGTCTGTTTCCCTTTTCTTTGGCCATGAAAGCTCCATATTTGACTGATTTCTTAGACAACAATAAACGGCATTGTTTGGAAATTAAGCATATCTGCATTGGTTCAGATAAGCAACTTCTATGTAAGTTGATCCCTTGGTTTCTATGCGGTTGCTAGAGAGTTGGTTATTAATAAGGAAATCGGATATGGTTGAATCTATGTAATCTTCTAACAGACTAGGTTGGTTAGAAGACATAAAAGACTGTCATTTACTTCTCATGTTTGATCAAGTGTTATGTTCCTTATAGAGTCTAATGACTTCATGCAATGGAAAAGCTAGGATGTGCTATTATCTGTGATACTGAGAGGGTTTACGTGTTTGTTCTGTAGTTATCACTTGCTAGTTAGGTTGCAAGGATTGTCCAAATTCCCATGCCTTCGCCTTTCCTTTTAGCTAGGTTCTGTTCTTTGGGGAAACTCTAGAGTTATTATTCTTTAACTAAGTATCTCTGCGTTTTTAGATCATGAAAGTGGAATGAATCATGGTCCTCAGTATTGGCCATAGCTTGCTAAGTTGCTATATTAACCAAAGTGTTGCTTCAATTAAATTTTTAATTCTTTATGTGAGATCCAAGGAACATTCTGTTAATGGACATGTTACCTTTGTCTAAAATCAGTTGTGATATTCTTAATGGTCCATTATTGTTGCCTGAAGCTCTGTAGATGTGGGTGTTTGGATCTTCTTCCTTTATTTTGTGCCATGCATATTTCATAAATTTTCTTATTGATACTTGAGTGTCTCTGATTACTCAATTAGTCATGATCAATTACTGCTTGGCTTAACTATTTACCCTTTGGCTTTCTTTTTTGTGACAGCGCTATTGCACACGAACCTCAGCTGCAAAATAAAAATGGCTATGTCAAATATGTGCTTCATCACTACTCTCCTTGCATGAAAAGCTACTGACATTGTAGCAATGAGTCTCACTGTCAAACTGATTTCCTCAACCAGATCCTGCTTCTACCTTCATCAACTTCCATAAACAGACAAGTATGCATACCACTTTTTCTTTCTACTCTTCTTCTTCTTCTTACATGCACATTTTGCTTCTCAGTTCGAAACAAGTAGTGACAAGAGTATTGGAATTTCTCGCAGAATAAACTCTGACTATACACCCAACATCTCCAACAAACCAGAAAGTTAAAGGAACCAACTTTCGCAGTTCAGCTCCTATTGGTGAAACCCAGCACAAGTCTGAAATTCATCCCTTGATTGATATTCTACGCGTGAGGACATTGGGCCATCATTATTGAGAACTGCTTTGATGGAAGGTGGCCCAGACAGAAAGATTAAGCTTGATCACAGTCCTGCTGTTGATGAGGTAATATATGTTCATATCCCTCTCAGCTCTTGTAGTGAGTTCTGGCTGATGGCATTTTAATGGGTTAGCTTCCTATTTTATTAGTTCCTGACGGGGGCAAAACCTGCATCAAATAAACCCTTATCGTTAGCAGCATTGAGTAAGTAGGGTATCGTATACGGCCGGGGATTGAGGGTACCTTGCAAAACAATGCATTATTAAAACACAAAAAATACTAACAAGTAATAAAATCTTTAAACAATTTACAAAAATAACCATTATTCCTAACGAACAGCAGTCGAAAACCTAATTAAAAACCTAACCTAAACTACTCAGAAAAATACGAAAATTTACAGAAATATAGTAAACAGACATATGAAAAAATGTACAAATTTTCAGGGGATTCGGAGATCGTTTGATACAGAAATTAAATAAAAGAAAACAGGGGACAGAAGAATGACGAAAATCCTAAACTAAAAAGAAACAAAAACCTAAGCTACTATATACATGTGATCAACTTCAAACACAACCAAAAGTCATACCACCAAGTATCCAAGCTATTTCAATTCATAAAACCTAAAACCATGTCAACTAAATGCAAGAAACGAATTCGAAACACAAGCCGAAAGAGGTCATGCATCCCATATAATCTTCTTAAGTGTCCTACGCTGGAAAAGTCCTAACACATAGAATATTTCATGCAATGTATCATGTTAATACGAAGCGCATCCATACAACACACTACATGAATCATTAGGCATAAAAGATGAACTCGAACATATTAAATTTGTTTACCGGAAGAGGCTTAACAACCTAACATGCAATCTATGTTCTTAATCGAAACCCATGTCACATGAATCCCAATTTTTACTACTTGTTAATCTACACTTACCGAAAGAGGCTTAGCATAAATTATGGCTTTGCTAACTTGGCCGAATTAGCATATTGAATTAAACCGGAATCATATACTTTCTAACACAATAGTAGGCATGATCTAGGTTAAACAAACATCAAAAACACATGAATAACTCAATCATATAAATCTGAAAATTTCATAACAATAGTTTAAAATCATCCTATACATCAAATCTAAACATCACAAAGATGAAAGAGAAATTACTAAAATTAAAACTAAATCGAAATACAAAAGTAGAAGTCATGTTTTACACTTTTTGATCTTCGAAGAAAGCTTCAAAGCATGCCAAGAGTAGCACACGAAAGAGATGAACTGCCAAGCTTCGGAAAAGTCCTAATCTTGGCAGAAACTAAAGCTAAAACTAGGATATATAGGAGGACTAGAGCTACGGTTATGGAGAGCAGAAGAACCGTAATTTCTGACTGTTGGTGCATCAGAAGTGATGCCTTTTCTGTCTCTAACTCCTCCTATATGTATGAGCAGCTGCTATTAGGGTTAGAGAACCCTAATTTTTGTTTATGGGCTTGCCTATGAGGTCTGGGCCTTGAAATAGAATTTTTGGTCCAAATCAGAAATTCGGGCAGACTGACCTTCGGCCACTCAAACGGTCATAACTTCTTTTCCAAAATAGCTATTGATGATCTGCGAAAAGTTCTGGAAACTAGACTCTTCTAGCTTTCCGTTGATATAAGGTTCATCTCATGTATCATTGGGAGCTGATCACAATCTTCTGTCGAAGTTAACTGACAATTCCTGACAGATTTTCTGATTTCTTTCCTTTTGCCATATGGATTCCTCTTCCTTCCGGATTTCTCCTCTTTTGCTTCTTTTGCGCTCCTTGGCTTTATTTGCAACCTAAAAACACAAACTAAGTTAAAATCAATATTGTTGAAAGAATTACATAACTAAATAGGGTCGGAAATACATTAAGAACGTTGCATAAAATGCACCTATCAGTTCTAATACTAATGAAACTTTTCAGCTGCCTACTTAGTATGTCCTATACTCCTAGGGTACAGCTTTTAGGACTTGAAATGTCTGGCTAACACCAGAATGGCATTGTTAGCTTGCATAAGTTCCCCGGATTTGTCATTGGTGCCTGTCAATCTTGTACAGAACCGCCCTAGCTAAGTAGTATAAAAATGAGCTTAAGACACTGGGGAAAATTAAAAGAGAGATAACTGGTATAAGTTCAATTGTTTACTTTATTTTAAAATGTTTTTATATAACCTCAAGTTTAATCAGATTCAATCTGGTGGAGCAGTGAGTAGACTAACTATATCCTTATTAACTACAGTGTAGACTTGAAGCAAGTCATTTGTTCATTTTGTTCAAGCTGTGAGCAAATTATGATAGGTTAAGCATGTAAAATTATGATATCAAATTCCAAGCAATTCTACCACTCTTTTCAAAGAAGCTGAATGTTGAAGTTGTTATGCATCCTTAAACTGTCTTTTAATCTTGAAACTAAGTTTGATTAGGGTTAGAGGAAAATTTTGATTGTTCTGGATATGTTGCAAGGTCATGTTGCAAACATGTTTGCATTGAAATAAAGCTAATATCTACTAACATGAAGTCCTTTGAACAAAATGGAAATTTCACCATAAATCTTTCAAACATCTTTCTGAGTTGTATATGATAGTTAGATGCAACTGATATGGTTGCTGCATCATGATATATGTTCCACAGCTGCACCAAAAAAGAATTATAATTGTGTAGCAATTTGTGTCATGTGATAAACATAAGAGACTTAAAACTTTCATGCCCGGTTCTGTTTCCATTTATCTAATGTTAGGTACCTTAGTTATTCTAAAGCATTTGGTGAAGCATCTGCCCTCATTTACCATCGGCGTACCTGATTCGTACAAGGTTAGTTTGTTATTAGTGTGAAACTGTAATTGAAATTGTGTATAGAAACTGTGATTTGATTTGCACGATTGTGATGTGATAAATATAATTACGGTCACTGATTGGGAGCGTGTTTGATGATGATCATTGAGTCTGATGTTTAATTCTAGTGGAAAATCTTAGTACCAAAATTGTATAAGTTCTTGATGTGCATGACTGGATTAGTAAATAGTTTGATGATGATCATTGAGTCTCATTGAGTCTGATGTTAATGCTTTCTGCTTGGTACTGAAATTCTAGTGGAAAATCTTAGGACGAATTTGGTATAAGTGGTCGCTCTTATTCGCTCCAAGTGGCTGGAAACTTGTGGTCTTGTTTGTTGATGATTAATCTTTTCTTATGCTTAATGTGCATCACTCAATTATGTAAATAATACCCTCTCATAGTGAATCAATAGATGCAGTTACTTTGCATGTGTTGGTGAGAGTTACTTTGCATTTTCTTGTCTGTAAATTTCCTTTCGGCTAACCTCTTAGTAATGCAATCATGATTAATTGCACAAAGTCTCTTTTCCTATTGATAGTATTTGATTGTCGTGTCTCGGTATTTTATGCCTCTAGGGATGTTGTGTATAATGTTTTACTGATTGCATTTTCTTGTCTCTAAATTTCCTTTCAGCTGTTAACCTCTTAGTAATGCGTTCATGATCAATTCCACAAAGTTTTTTTTCCTATTGATAGTACTTGATTGTCGTCTGTCAGTATTTTATCCCTCCAGGAACTGTGTCTTGTTTGTTTTTATGTTTTTTTGTTTTTTATATTCAGTATTTGTTCGATTGATTATGTATTCTGTTTGTTTTCTGATATGGGTTGGCCAACTGGTATTGGTTCTGTAGATGCATTATTAACTATTTTGTATTCCCAAGTCTAGTGTGGTCCAAGTAGCATGAATATTTAATTTCTTTATGGTCATCAAAAATTTTATTTGGACTTTCAGTTTCTTCTGCCTACAATTTTGATTTTCATAGTTGGAGTTGTGTTATAGGTTTTCCTTTCCTTGTATTGGAAAAAATAAAAAAAACATTATTATTATTTGGACTCGCAGTCTCTGTAATTCTGTTAGATATATTTGTAAAAATGCTTGTGATAGTGAATTTGATTAAATGTTTAATGGTGCTTGCAATCCATTGTGAATAAATTGGTAGGCAAAGAAGCTTTTGAAATTGGTTGATTGATGAATATTGATGGTCTTGTTTGGTCTAGTGGAATGTAATTGTTGTTCTTTATTCTGATTTCAAGTACAAGATGAATATTGATATGGATGAGATTGATGATGGTGGTCTCCGATTCAGTGAGGAGAACTACTATCACCAGTTGTCTTCAGACGAAGAGGATAGTGAGAATGAGAATGTAGTGGAAGACTTGGACGACGTTGGAGATGATGAAACAAACAGGGGTGAAAAGGGGGACTGTGAAAACGAAAAAAAAAGGGTGGAGTCAGAAGAGTATGGTGATGAATTAACAGATGAAGTTACCAATGGTGGAATTGGAGGTGGTTTTGATAGCGAATGGTTATCACTGTTGCACGGGAAGAATATGAAGATGCTTAGGTTGGAAGACGTGAAGGATATAGGTTTCACAAGTGTGGAGGAAGATGAGCAGTTCTATTCATATTACTCCTTTATTGTCGGCTTCAGCACAAAGAGGTATAAGATAGAGAAGCGACATGTTAAGGGTACGGAGGTGATATTCAGGAGGGCTTGGGCATGTTTGTGGGATTCATGTTAAAAGATCTTTATAACAAAATGGATGCGAACAGAAAATTGAATGCTGAGCTTGGTGATGCACAAGCTGCCATGAATTGGTTGAAAATAAAAGGCAAAGATGATCCCTATTTTTCTGCAGGTACACAAAAGACGCTGACGGGAGGCTAGCCAATTTGTTTTGGAGGGATCACGGTTCACTAATGGATTATGAAGCATACGGTGACGTGTTAATAATAGACAGCACATACAAAACCAACATATACGGGATGCCTTTGGTTTTGTTTGTAGGTGCAAACAACCACAGAGCGAGTGTGGTATTTGCTTGTGCTCTAGTTTCTGATGAGAAAGATGATACTTTACTTGGGTGATTGAGAAGTTCCTGGCATCCATGAAGAATAATCCTCTGAAATCAATAGTGACAGACGGCGACGAAGCGATGCGTAAAGTTTTGTCCAAGTTGATACCAGAAGCAGGCCCCAGGCTGTGTGCATGGCACATTGGGAGAAATGTAGGTCAAAATGTGAATAATGAGGAAGTGCAAAAAAGTTAGGGAAGATGATTTATGCCTCTCACACGATTGTGGAGTGGGAGGAGGCGTGGCAGAGTCTGATAGTGGAGTATGGCTTGGAGAACAATACATGGATGTCTTCGTTGTATGCTAAACGCGAGAGGTGGGCGGATGCATTTTGCAAGGGGCATTTTTATGGAGGGATGTGTAGTACACAGCGTTGTGAGGGGATGAATTCAAAGCTGAAGAAACGTGTTGGTAGATTCAAAAGGCTGTTGGATTTTATCTCAAGAATTTGTAGATGTATTGATCGTCTTAGAGATAGAGCTGCTTCAGACAAGTTCAAGTCGAAAAACCACCTCAGAAAGTTTGGCACCCACATGAAGGCTTTGGAGGAAGAAGATTTCAACACATTCACAGATGATATTTTTCTTGTGATCAAGGGTCAGATTAGGATGGAGAGCATGTTCTTTGTGTCCAACCATGTTATTTTTGGGGACGGTAAGAATATAATGTTTTACGTATCTCAATACGACCAACCAGCACGTTCATGGACAGTGGGGTACACTTCAGAGAGCAGTGGTTTGGAGGATGTATATGAGTGCAACTGTAAGCTCTTTGAATCAGATGGGGTACCATGTTCTCACATTTTTTGTGTAATGAAATGTGCACGAGTGATGAAATTTCCAAAATCATTGGAGTGCGAGAGGTGGATGAAATGCAGCAAGGTTAACACACATGCTAATGTTACAGACAACGCATCCCAGGTTATTAGGTACAAAGCCTTAATTGCGGAAGCCAAGAGATCGTGTCATAACATGTCACAGTCAGTGGAAGGTTTTGACTGGGGAATGACGCAATTGCATACGGTTACAGAGGCCTCTATGAAGTACTGTTTGGTGAAAAAGGCAAGGCTGAATTTGGAAGAGACAGATAACGTCGTACGCGATCCTGTTATTGTCCGAACCAAAGGCATGCACGGAAACAAAGAGTCCACTGATAATGGAAAGACTGCTGACCCGCCCAGGTGTGGAAAATGCAGACTGCCGAGACATAATGCACGGAGATGTCCGTTGAAGAATTCGAATCTGGATGGCAAAGGGACAAGTGGGATATCCGGGTCTAAATCAGCGGATAATTTGTCGGACCGATGCAATGTACTACATAAAACCCAGCCCTCCATAGGCGTGGTTGAGTTGAATGAGGAAATCCTTGAAATGCAGCCCCCTCGGCAGTCCCAAAGTATATGCAGCCACCATTCGAAGTTGGAAACAAAATAAATGAAGACGTAGACATCCTTGACCTCAACTCCCAGGTCGGTCGGTGAAGCAGATCCTAGGTTTTTTGTTGGTGGCAGGTGCTGACTGAACTGTGTAAAGTATGTTTATTTTATCCATAATTATGGTCGCAGTTAGATTGTAAGTTATTGATTAAGTGTGAACATTATTTCGTAATTGGGGAGAAAGTGGTAATACAGACAAATAATTTACTATGTGTCTGACAAGTGTTACTAGGAAGTTATGAAAGTTTTAGTTTGTGCACAGTACATTGTCTGAGTTGTTTGAGTTTGATTTTGTTTAGGATTAAGAACTCTGTTTGGCTGGAAACCTTGTAGTATGATTCTTCCCGCACGTGTAGTCTTAGTGTGCAAATTTTATTGTCATTTCATAAGATATATGAAGTACGGTGATGTTGTAGAGGTAAATGCTATCTGCTGAAACTGTATTAATGTTATGGGTGCAGTTGTTTTAGTCCACATTTGATGCGGATTTAGAAGTCCATATGGTCTGAAACTTTACATTCTTGTTCTTCTATACGTGAACTCATGATCTGGACAATTTGGTATTATTTGATAGGGTAGGTGATTTCTGGTGATTTTCTGAAGTGAAGCACTCTGTCCCAAAACTGCGTTCTTGTTAAATTATTTTGTTCTCATACCATATCATAACTCATAACCCCTTACTTTGTGTAATTTCAGGTACTGAACAAAGCAATGCAATGCTTTGTCGTGGTTTAATGTGATCTAAGAAGCAGCATATTTTGTTTTTGACCATAGTTCTAGGCGCGTTCTAGGCGCCATAGTTCTAAATGCGGAACTTAGTTTTTCAGATGGCTAGTTCTATGAGTAGTTATGTTCCTGATTTTTTTATTTTGTTGACTTCTCTTATTTGGAGTTGTACTTTTGTCTTCCCATTATTAAAAGAAAACAATTGCAGGTACCTTGTGGTTGTTTGTTCTGTTATTTTCTTTTGGGAGTTCATATTATTTCCCTGTTATCCCCCAATCAATTTATTTCCAGGAGGTGAGAGGCATGATGTAGATTTTGTGATGGTCTGATGTACTACGAAATTTTCCTAATTCTTAAAGTTCAAAATGATCTCTCTGTTCAGATTTCCGTATGGACTTGCAGCCTCTCTCTCTCTCTCTCTCTCTCGCTCTCTCTCTCTCTCTCTCTCTCGCTCTCTCTCTCTCTCTCTCTCTCTCTCTCTCTCTCTCTCTCTCTGAGCTCTCTCTCTGAGCTTATTGTTTTGGTTAGATGTCAAATTGTTTGCTTGACACTATGAATACTGAAAATATTATCTTAAATTTTTTACTCAAAATTTAATAAACTTAAGCTTACTTGAAGCTTAAATTTTGTGCGAGGATTTTGCTTCACATGCTTACTTTAGCTTAAGGAAACTGAAGTTTTCATAAATTTCATCAGGTATAGTGAATTTTGCTTCAATTAATTGTATCTGTATGCAGATTGTGAACCGACTGGCTGCAACCGCTGCAGAGCAAGACACCATATCATCAAGCTCCACCAAAGTCAAGTTTGCAGCAACCTAAAGAGAGTACCTTGAAGGAGCTTTACAAAGAAGCCTGTGCAAAGAGACTAAAGAGGTAATAAATATTATAAATTATGTAGTTCCACTTTGCTCATGTTGCCTGATTTTAGATCTATCATTTATAGTTCCGTTACCTTTTTAGATGCCATATTTGTTCACTGTGATGGCCATTTCCAAAGTTGATGATAAGACACTTGGAAGACTTATAAAAATTTCTAATGTAATTTCAAATGTAATGTTACATTCAGTGACCTTCTCTATATTAGGGTGAGTTCTGGAATGTACACCTCGACCACAGGGGTGAATAATGTGGTTTTTCCCTTTTCAGTTGTGAAGGGGGATATGTGTTTGTTCCAATAAGTGTTTGTGAAATGGCTCTCCCATTTCAGTTGTGAAAAGTGAGATGTGTATTCGTTTGTTCTGATAAATACTTTGTGAGATAACGCTCCCTTATTCAGTTGTGAATAGGGATGTTCATCTGTTTGTTTCGAAAAGTATGATTCTTCCCTTTTTAGTTGTGAAAAAAGATATGTAAATGTGCTCAGATTGTGAATAAAGCATGACTTGTGGAAAACTTTATGTCATATGAAGTATGATGTGTGGACTTGTGATCTTGTGTTGTGACTAATATTGAATGCTATTTGTTTTAGAGTCCAGCCTATGTATGCTTAGCCTCTTTTCTGGCGTTTTGTCATATGTTCTGTGTTGTTGAACCATCTATGTTTGTGCTGAAAAACTGTGTATAAAATTGCTTACTGAATTTATATGGTATTTTTTTGTTTCCTTGGCTTATCATGATTAGTTTGTTCTGTGTAATTTCAGGTACTGAACAAAGCAAGGGTACTACTTAGTTGTGCATGAACGTTAAACTAAGAAGTATAGGAGTTTTTTATCTTAGTTCTAGCTTGTCAACTTAGTTTAACACAGCCACTTGACGAGTAGTATTGTTGCAGTGTAATTTTGTTGTTTACTTCTCTTCATTACAGCTCCATTTCTATCTGCCAAGTACTAGAAGAGAAAAAACGCAACTAGTTTAGGAAGCTTTGTTGTGTTCACAGTACTTTTGGGTTGTAAAAAAATTTCTCAGCCAACCACTTTGTATCTAATGTATCTATTTAATTTTGTGAGTGATTTATATGTTACTTAGAGGAATACTTTGTTTTGTTGTTTCTCAAACCATTTTGTATTGCTTAAATCTTCTTTCGTGTGTACTGAGAAGTTAGGGTGTGATAGGTTGTGTCAAGAACTTCCATGAGAAGACTTTTGATGAAGTAAATGTGTGAAACCATTGCAGCAACCTCTTTCTGTTACACTAGCATTGCATATAGTCCACATTTTGATTTGGCTTATATGAAACTAAGAGGTTCCATTTCTGGATCGCATATATATTGAGCTGCATATAGTTCACAATATTCACAGAAATGGAACCAACCATGGGCAAGTTCATGCAATTTGACAACAACACTAATCCATGCAGTAAACCATCATGTGTGCTTGAATTGATGACAACAATCTTTTACAAATAATATGAAATGGAGTTTCAAATGGGTAGGTACATTACAAACAATCTTGGGGAGACTTGTACTACAAAAATCAACACATAACTCCAAACTATCAAAGTTCCACTAACCCCCTTGTTGTTTCGGCCCGAGGAGAGAATACTTAGGTTATCAACATCATGGGAGAATACTGTTTTGCAAAGAGGGATAAGTGGTGGTTTATGTCAACAATATTTTCAGTGCGAAATATAATCCAACTTAGCTTACATATGACATAAGTATGCCTTCGCAAATATTGTTCAACACGCTTACTGGTTCACCTTGTCCAACAGGATCGTGCAAAATACTTTTTTGATCACTACAAGGAAATGGATTTGTTCATCACAGCAACAATCACCATGTGCAAGCTAAGGAATTATTACGGCAGACTACATGCATGTACAAAGGTAAGTAACGTTGTTCATGTCAGTATTAATCCAACTCATACTTTGTGAGGTTGACCTCCTCACCATGAAAATAATTATACAGATTTTTGTACCAGTTGAAGACGAAGTTGACAATCACTGGTTTCTTCTTGTTGTGAAAATAACTGACTATGAATGTGAAATATGGGACAGCATACCAGATGAGGCCTCACATCAACGCCGGATGCACTATGTCAACAATGTGGTCAGTTTCATTCTCAGACATTCCTCATTTTGTTTACATATGATTTCATCACATTTCATATTTTGTACTGTCCACGTTTTCGGCAGTTGACTCTCCTCAGTGCTGTTTTTGGTTATGACCGGAGCAGTACTTCTGTCTATCCATCGACATTATCATCATTCACTTTCACGTATCCGAACAGCGGCCCGACTAATACTAACAAATACGACTCTGGTATATTCACCATCAGGCATATGCAGTACTACTGACAACCATGGTTTTGTGAGGTGAGTTTGCTCCATTATGTCCAACACTGAATGTTTCCATGTCATTGTGGTGTTTTAGTAAGGTTGCTTAGTTGTGTCCTCATTATCGAGTGTGCAGTTCGATTCCGCTGATCAGAGGGTTAGCATCGCACTTGAAATTGTAAACAACCCGATGAACGATTGTTATAACCTGTTTTGGGATGCGGTGTGTCGCGAACAAACCCAACGTGGTACACGTGGACGGTGAACAACCTATACGCGAACGTGCAGTGTATCATCATGATGATTAACAACATCATTTCGGTGCAATTTATAGATGTTTTCAATGCTATTTGTTTACAGTTCAGCTTAATACAGTCGCACCTGATACTTAAAAATGAAGTCATGCTTGTATGACGTGTTTTGTTTTCTGTGATCTCATGTCAATAAATTATAGGAAAAAAAGTCCAAACCGTATCTGACTTTTTAACGAAGCAAAGCTTTGGTATCTCACCTTTTAAAAACTTCAAAACGGTATCCACCTTTTGACCCCGACATAAGATCAGTATCTGAGGCTAACGGGGGATGTTGGCTCTGTTACAGAGCTTGCCAGGTGGCATCTTTTGCAACGTATTTTCGTCTGTTCAGTCTCTCCCGCCAATTTATACCATAGTTGGCGCCAAATCCATTTGGTTAACATATTTACCACCAAAAGAACAGATTTACCGTCGGGAGGAACAAAGTGATTGTCCATTGCACAAAATGTATAGAATCCTTAACATAGTGTGAATAGAAAACTTGTCCAATGAGATATGGGAATATCTGCTTGGATCAACTGTGCAGAATGATGTTATCAAGGTAGCTATACTGCAGCTTAGTTGGGAGACAACTTACAAACTCAGGTCTCTAATGTCACTGGCCCTCTCACCGAAAATGAGGGAGATTTCTGAGGCTTACCTTGGATCAACTGTGCAGAATGCTGTTATCACTATCCCTGCTTACTTTAATAACTCGCAGTGTGAGGCTACAAAGAAAACTGGTTTTGTTGCCAGCCTAAATGTGATGCGTATTATCAACGAACCAACTACGGCAGCTATTGCTTATGAGTTTGACAAGAAGGTTGGTTGGTATGGAAAAAGAAATGTGTTGGTATATGACTTTGGTGGTGGTACATTGGATGTTTCTCTACTTGAGGAAAAGAAGAGGTTGGAGGTTGAGGAGAAGCGAAGAGTCGAGAAGGAGTATGCAAAGTTATGGGAAAAGCATAAATCAGAGCTGCTGGAGAAAGTAAAGGTTGGGATAATGTACAAAAAAACTTAAGGAGAAACACCGAAAAGTTAAGGAGGAGTATCAAAAGCTTGATGAGACTTTGTGGATTATTGTGGATTGTGGATTACTATGTTAAGCAATTCAAGAGGAAACATAAAGTCGACATCACTGGAAATCCCAAGGCTCTTAGGAGGTTGCGAAATGCATGTGAAAAGGCAAAGAGGATGCTTTCAACTATACTCTTCCAGTTTTGTGCGTATGAAGTGTTGTATGGCATTTGTGTGTTGGTGTATGGCAGCATGATCACATAGAAATCATTGTTAATGATCTAGGCAACATGACCACTCCATCTCAAGTATGCTACCACTTCCTAGAAAGGATACTGGTAGCTTAAGCTTCCTTCAACCATCTCAACTATCTGTGCATAAGGATAAGGTGGTAAAGATAAATCCTCTAATTTGTGAGCCTTTATATGGTAACCCTTTATATGGTAATTATGTCAAAGGTTATTGCTGCTTGAACAACTGCATCATATGCAACAGCCTCATCAAGATTAATACCTTGGCATAGCTCCTTTTGCCTTTTCACATGCATTTCACAACCTCCTAAGAGCCTATTATGTAACATCAAACAAAGTAGTTCAAGTCTGACCTTGGAACCTCTCACAGAATTGTCTGTAAGCATCAGAAGGAGCAGACATGATTTCATATGGAGAAGGGGAGGAACAAAGTGATTGTCCATTGCACAATGTCGCCAGTAATGGATTGGAAGTCTCACCTGCACCACACAAAACTCACTAATTTGCTTCAATTTCATGATAAATTTCGGCTACACTAAAGCATCAACTAGATTTGAAGTCTAACCCTGAGACTGAAAACTTGAATAAAACGGTGCATCAGTAACAGAAGGACAAGAATAGCTCTGATATGAAGTTGAAGAATAGAGCGGCTCTCGATTATAATCTTGATGGTGCTCTAAAACAGGAGAAACACAAGGTGCAAACTCAAATCTTGAATTTTCAGTTCAAACTTGAAAAATGTAAAGCATCAAAAGGGAAGCAAAAACTGAGTAAAGAATCCAAACCTTGAGAGGAGGAAGAAGCAGTCCAAACTGATCTCGGAGAAGACGAAGAAGAAGAAGTATTCTCTAGTTTCCCGATCATGAAGACAATGAATGCACCGAGGGTGTTTTTGATGGGAGCTCTGTCGTTGTGGATTTGTTCCAAAACGTAGAGAGCATCTTGCTTGCTCAAGAGTGACAACTTTCTTCTGACGCCGTCGTCGGGTTGAGGCTGGTTCTTGACTTCGTCGGGTTGAGGCTGCAATGGACAATCACTTTGTTCCTCCCGACGGTAAATCTGTTCTTTTGGTGGTAAATATGTTAACCAAATGGATTTGGCGCCAACTATGGTATAAATTAGCAGGAGAGACTGAACAGACAAAAATACCCTGCAAAAGATGCCATCTGGCAAGCTCTGTAACGGAGCCAACATCCCCGTTAGCCCCAGATACCGGTATCTTATGTCGGGGGTCAAAATGTGGGATACCGTTTTGAAGTTTTTGAAATGTGGGATACCGTTTTGAAGTTTTTGAAATGTGGGATACCAAAGCTTTGCTTCGTTAAAAGGTCACATACGGTTTGGACTTTTTTTCCTAAATTAAATTTCGGCCGTTAAACTGTTGTAAATGACACTGATACTGGTTATGCAAAATCTTCACAACGGATTTGAAGATGTCAGAACATGAATATATATTGGGTCCAACTTCCCTTGCGGTTTATTAACAAAGGACTCTGCACATCCAGTAACAGGCCCACGAGTATTGTAAGGATCGGTCTGCATAACCAATTAGACAGTGTGCCAGATGAAACTAGTTAAGCCGATACAACGGCAACCATATAAACAATGTTCTCACATACGTCTTAACATGGTCCTGCAACTTCAATTCATTCTTAAGACCACCTACTTTATGTTCCCAGAATTAATACAATACATGCACAACTAGAAGCCAACTGTAGTTGTTATGTCATCCAAATACAGATTCCCGGCCATTTTAAAATTCACAACGCAGACACCTGGTAAATTCATCTACGAGGAACACGAGGCTTGAACTTCATACTGGCTCTGATGAGTAGAGGATCAGTGGTATCAGATCTTGGATGATCCTGTGAGTTGCTGACGTTTTTCTGTTCTTGGTATACAGACTCCCATACAACATCGCGACACTCATTCAGCGGGCTGTTTACTATTTCAAGGGCAATCCTCATTCTCTGATCACCAGAATTGAACTACAATACATATAACAATGCAGACAATGGGTAAGATGACAAATTTAACCTGTTGTTGTAGCTATTCAAATAGATAACCAACACACCAGATTGTATAACCATGATAGTACTAACTGAGAGAGAGAGAGAGAGTATTTGGATTCGAAAAAGACAATTCTCTTTAACAAGGTCTACTATTGAGATTTAACATACAAGAAAAATAATGGATGGAGCACATGAGAGAGAGAGAACATTCAATGAGTTTGGGGAAGGCTTATAGAGAGAGAGAGAGAGAGTATTTGGATTCGAAAAAGATAATTCTCTTTAACAAGGTCTACTATTGAGATTTAACATACAAGAAAAATAATGGATGGAGCACATGAGAGAGAGAGAGAGAGAACATTCAGTGAGTTTGGGGAAGGCTTATAGACTTTAACTATTTGAAATAAAACCCAATAAAGCAAATAAATCAGTTATATTAGATGTACACTAGTGTTTGTCTCCAACTGTCTTCCTCCTGTGTCCCCACTTCTAATGATTCCCTGTGTTTTATAATTAATAGAAAATTTCATCTAAGTCACATTCTCCACATTTTTTCCCACACAAGTCCACCCTGAATTTTTTACCCAGATAAGTCAACTTTGTTTTCTTAAATTATTTCATCCTGACTATTGTACCCCTGTACTAAAAATCTATCCCTCTCACACGCCTCTCTCCCTCTCTCTCTCTCTCTCTCACAGTCTCTCTCCTTTCTCTTTCTGCCTTTCACTCGACTTCTCTCTCTCCTTATTCTTCGACCTCTGATTCCGGTGACGTCGCCGCAGCACACCTCTCTTTCTCTCTCGACCGAGATGGTGGCTCCGCCGTGCTCAAGGACACCGCAACGGCGATCTTTGCATCTGCGTGATCCAAAATGTTGACGCCGACAAATAATCCTCTAAACTTAACCGTCCCTCAAACCCCTCTGGGGACCAATTAAACTATAAATTCAATGACAGAGACGGTAAAATTCTTATTATAATCAAGCTAGTAAATAAAATAAAAATTTATAGGTCAGGATGTGACAATTCTCCCCTCCTTATAAAAATTTCGTCCTCGAAATTTACATACCTGTTATTCGAAGAGATAGGGATACTGCTGCATCATTTGCTCCTCTGATTCCCAAGTAGCTTCTTCTACTTGATGACTTCTCCAAAGCACCTTGACAAGTGGGATTGTCTTGTTCCTAGCACTTGCTCCTTTCGGTCAAGAATCTGAACCGGTTCCTCTTCATAGGACAAATCTCTCGTCAAACTGATCGGTTGTTCTTGCAGCACATGAGAAGGATCGGCAATATACTTGCGAAGCATGGATACATGAAACACATTATGTATCCTGGCTAATTCTGGAGGCAAAGCTAACCGATAAGCAAGTGAGCCAACTTGCTCTATAATCTCATAAGGGCCAATATACCTTGGACTAAGCTTCCCACGCTTACCGAAACGTACAACCCCTTTCCAAGGAGATAATTTTAAGAACACTCATTCACCCACTTGAAATTCAAGATCTTTCCTACGGACATCTGCATAACTCTTCTGCCTACTTTGAGCAGCCTTGAGTCTATCTCTAACCACTTTAATCTTCTCATTTTCTCATAGATTAACTCTGGGCCACAAAGCTCTTTTTCTCCTACTTCATTCTAACATAAAGGCGTACGACACTGTTTCCCATAAAGCGCCTCAAAGGGAGCCATACCAATGCTAGAATGATAACTATTATATAAGCAAATTCCATCAAAGATAGGTTTTTATCCCAACTCCCTCTAAACTGCAAGGCACAAGCTCTCAACATATCCTCCAAAGTTTGAATAGTCCTCTCAGACTGCCCATCAGTCTGAGGATGAAAATCAGTGCTGAAATGTAATCGGGTACCTAAAGCTGCTTGAAGAGCTCCCTAGAATTTAGAAGCAAATCTAGGATCCCGACCTGACACTATTGATTCAGGCACACCATGAAGCCTCACAATTTCATTCACATAAAGTTCCGCCAATTTATCCAATTTATACTTCTTTCCCACTAGCAAGAAATGTGCAGACTTGGTGAGTCTATCCACAATCACCCAAATACCGTCATGCCCTTCACGAGTACGAGGTAAACTGAAAACAAAATTCATGGTGATGTGGTCCCACTTCCACACTGGAATAGGCAATGGCTCAAGCAATCCAGAAGGCTTCTGCCTTTCAGCTTTTACTTGCTGGCAAATCAGACATCTACTCACAAAAGCTGCAATTCCCTCTTCATATTTGGCCACCAATAATAATCCTTCAAAATCCGATACATTTTTGTGCTACCCGGATGAGCTGCATAAGCGGAACTATGAGCTTCCTCTAAAATCTCACTCTTCAACTCTTCATTTCTTTTTGGAACACAAAGCCGATTCTTAAATAATAAAGTCTCATCCCTTCTAACTGAAAAATGATCGGCTGCGGCTCCGCTCAAAGCTCTTTCTATCAATCAAACTATGGAAGGATTATTATTCTGTGCTTCCCGTACTCTATCAACCAAAACTGGCCTCACATGAAAACTAGCTACTAAGGCACCCTCTTCATCCACCGATAAATTCACCCCTGAAGCTCGCAACTCAAAAAGAAGTGGAGCTCGAACCATCTTTATATAAGATAAAGATATGGAGGGATTTCGACTAAGAGCATCAGCTACCACATTAGCTTTTCCAAGATGATACTCGATAGTGCAATCATAATCACTAATCAACTCCATCCACCTTCTCTGTCTCAAGTTTAGCTCTCTTTGAGTGAACACATACCGAAGACTCTTGTGATCGGTAAAAATCTGACACTTGGCTCCATAAAGATAATGTCTCCACAACTTGAGAGTAAAAACTACCGCTGCAAGCTCCAAATCATGAGTAGGATAATTCCCCTCGTGCGGCTATAATTGCCTGGAAGCATAGGCAATAACTCGCTCATGCTGCATCAATACCCCACCTAGGCCACGTCCAGAAGCATCACAAAAGACCACATACTCCTCACTATCATCCGGCAGTGCCAAAACAAGGGCACTAATCAAACGATTCTTCAATTCTTGAAAACTTTGCTCACACTCATCTGACCATTCAAATTTAACACTCTTCTTGGTCAACCTTGTAAGAGGAGCAGCAATCCTTGAAAAATCTTGCACAAAGCGCCGATAATAACCTGCTAATCCCAAGAAACTATGGATCTCCGTCACAGTGGTGGGTCTTCTCCAATTTGACAGTGCTTCCACCTTTTGGGAATCTACACTGACTCCTTCTGCTGAAATCACATGACCCAAGAACCCCACTTTATCTAGCCAAAACTCACACTTGCTTAACTTAGAATATAACTGGGAATTCCTCAAAGTCCGCAATATTATTCTTAGATGTTTGGCATGCTCCTTCTCACTTTTTGAGTAAACCAAAATATCATCTATGATACGATCAAGATATGGACTAAACACCCTATTCATGAGATCCATAAAAGCAGCAGGTGCGTTAGTAAGTCCAAATGACATCACCATAAATTCATAATGACCATAACGTGATCGAAAGGCGGTCTTGACTATGTCACTCTCTCTGATTCGTAATTGATGATACCCAGATCTCAAGTCAAACTTGGAGAAAACAGAAGCACCCCTCAACTGATCAAATAAATCATCGATCCGAGGCAATGGATATTTATTCTTCACTGTGATCTGATTCAACTTCCTATAGTCAATGCATAGTCTCATGGTGCCATCTTTCTTCTTAACAAACAATACCGGAGCACCCCATGGAGACATGCTAGGCCGAATAAAACCCTTGTCTACCAACTCTTGCAATTGAGTCTTCAACTCTTTCAACTCCGTTGGACCCATTCTGTAAGGTGCCTGAGAGATAGGCATAGTTCCGGGAAGTAATTCTATAGAGAAGTCTATCTCCTTGCAGGAGGCAAACCAGGCAACTCTTCAGGAAAAACATCCGGAAACTCTCTTACTATAGGAGATCTTCTACTCCCAAAACTCTCATACTTGTATCCACCACATGAGCTAAATACGCCTGACAGCCTTTATTTAATAATTGCCTTGCAGCAACAACGGAAATTAGGCAACTCGAAATAACATCTCTTTCCCCTTGAAAATCAACCTCAAATCCACTTGGACTTTGAAGCACCACTACTTTCTGAAAACAATCTATCAAAGCTCTATATGCTTCCAAAAAGTCCATCCCCAAGATCACATCAAACTCCATTATTTCTAAAGGAATTAAATCGGCCTTGAAATTAAATCCTCTACTAAAACTTTACATCCACTAAACACCCAATTAATTCTCATCACCTCACCGGAGGGTAGAGATACATGTCACTCGCCTGGAAGAGACGATGATGGCACATTGGCATGGAGAGCAAATCTACTAGACATGAATGAATGCGTGGCTCCAGGATCAATTAAAGTACATGCAGGCTGACCAAAAATTAATAACGTACCAATGATAACATCTGGAGAAGTACGTCCTTCTTGCTGGGTCATAGCATGCAATCTAGCGCGAGTCATGGGACATCCACGCTGACCACTGCCTCGCTGAGAGCCACCTCTGACCGAAGCACTGCCCTGGGCACTACTACTAGAACCTCTAGCTGAAGACTGACCAACTGCTTGAGTAGGGGTAGGGGTGGTCCTCTGAGCCAACAATGGGCAATCTCTCCTGAAGTGATCTAGGCTACCACACTCATAGCACCTAGAAAACTGCTGCTGCCCATAAGAATACGTCTGGCTACCGGATGACCCACCCTGGAAACTGCCACTAGAACCATACCGTCTAGACTGCTGCCTACCCAAATAACTCTGAGAAGGTGTCCTGAAACGTCATCTATTTCTGTTCCGAGCACCAGAGCTCGATCCCCCACTACTGCCACTACCAGCAGAAGACCCAGAAGCGGATGATGAAGCAGCCTTCTTGGATGGACCCTGACTGGGGCCACCGTAATCATGGGGCCGAACACCATATGTCCCCTTGGACTCAATGGCCATGGCTGCACCAACTGTATCCATAAAAATCGGGTAATTTACCCCCGTCATCTTGTCTGCATACACTCCACCAAGTGCCCCAATGAACATCTCAATCCTGGTCTTCTCATCAGGAACCAGATATGACACATGGTAGCTCAGGAAGTGAATCTTTCCTGAAACTCTATGATCCCCTCATTATCCCTCTTCGTCATATGCAGGAAATCCGACTGAATTCTGCTGCGGTGGGCATGATTGAAATACTGCCCAAGAAGAGAGTCTTAAACTGCTCCCACGACATACTCAGAGCATCCTCAACATTCCTGCTGGCAAGTGACCACCAGTGATGTGCTGAATCATCCAGAAAAGTCACTGCCATCTTCACCTTTCCTTCTTCTGGTAACTCAGTGATCGCAAAAGCATTTTCCATCTTGTCCACCCAATTGTGAGCATCAACGGGTCCCTTGGCACCCTTGAACTCTCTGGCTCCAGCCTCATAAACTTCTCTCCTTTTCACCGCATGAGGTTGTGGAGCTCGATCCATGACATCCCTCAGCAAATTTTCAATATCATCAACCAATCCCCTGACCTTATTGCCCTCATCGGCATTGGTTGAAGTAGCCACACGGGTTTGCCGTGGGCGCCTAGGAGGCATAGTACCTGAGGAAAAAAATATTTAGTAGTCCATAAACAAGACTAACTCAACTATCACACATACCCAATAACATATAGCATCAAAAGCATAAAACGCCAATGAATCCGCCGCGGACGGATCATCACTCTATAGACACTACATGCTACTTAGGCAAATATGATAGTGACAAGGAAGCAGGAAAAGGAAACCTAAAGCTCTGATACCAACTGACAAGACCCGCCCCGAATTTCACCATGAACCCGAAGTAAATCGTGCGGGGACCACCTCCAAGGAAAGATTTACCGCAAAATTCGGTACAACCTCCCTTGAAAATAGACAACCCTTCCAAATCAAAAACCTGCAAACACTCCTAAAATTCTCAATCCACCCTTAACTTCTGGAGCATTCGTGCTCCCCAAATACAATCAACACCAACAAGATAATAAACATTATCTAACAAGATAATAACTATTACACATTTAAAACCATACAAAACTCCAAAACAGCGGCGGCGCCGGTGCCGGCGCCGGCCGGAGGCCGATTCCGGCGACCTTCAATGGCTATGAAATTTTGACAGCATCTTCCTCTCAACATCCCAAACAACTTTCATAACTATCACTAACATCAATTCCAAGCCTAACTAGGTCAATCGAACGAAAACATCTTAAAATCCCTAGAATTTCCTCCTTGAATTTCTCCTTACCTAGCTCAAGAGGGAGTGAGCCTTTTGGAGGGGTTGCTGCACGGGAGTAGAGCTACAAAACCGTACCAAGCTTGCCCGGATTAGTGGCCGGAGGAGGGAGTTCCGACGACGGAGGGCTTTAGGCAGCCGAACCTTTCGGGTGGCAGCTCTCCCTCATGGCGGCGCTAGGGAAGCTCTCGTCGGGCTAGAATGGAAGCTGGGTTGGAGGCCGACCTTTTGGGACCGGAGCGGCGGCGAACGGTGGCCGGGACTCGGGAGAGAGAGACCGAGAAGAAAAAAGAGAAGAGAAATGGGTTTTGGGCCTCACCCATCCGGCCCAACTCCTCTATATACAACCCAATTCCAAAAATTAACACCCCCAAAAATAATATCCTAATAAAAATTACCTTTTACTAGCTAAAATTTACCATTTTTACCGTCGTTACATTTTCTCCGACGAATAATCCTCTAAAATTAACCGTCCTTCAAACCCCTCTGGGGACCAATTAAACTATAAATTAAATGACGGAGACGGTACAATTCTTATTATAATCAAGCTAGTAAATAAGATAAAAATTTACGGGTCGGGATGTGACAGACCTAACGAGGTGTCCTTCGATCTCAAAAATGCAGACCTAGCGAGGCGTCCTTCATCATCTCCAATCTGTCGCGTTCGATCGCATTTCTGATCTGTCAAAAGATGAGGAATTTCGTGTTCCGTGATTCATCATCCGCAGCGAGCGAAGACGGGAGCTTCGTCGACGGAGTGCCTTCTTTTCTATCGTCGTCGGCTGCCGGATCCGATCTTCAATTCTCTTGATTTCCTTTTATGCTTAAGCTTTAATCTTCTAATAATTGTTTGTTTGCTTTTATGGTTGAGTAAATATCTTGTAGTAGTTTTGTCAACAGTAGTAGCTTTTGCTAGTTACAATAGTAGTTTTTGTTGGTAACGGAAGTAGCTTATATTGATGGGGGCAATAGCTTTTATGTATGGTGGTAGTAGTTTTTTTTGCTGGTAGTAGTAGCTTTTCTTGCTGGTAGTACATTTTCTTGTTGGCGGTAGTAGCTTTTCTTGCTGGTGGTAGTAGCTTTTCTTGCTGGTGGTGGTAGTAGCTTTTGTAGTCAGTGGTAATAGCTTTTTTAGCTAGGGATAGTAGCTTGTGTAGCTAGGGATAGTAGTTTTTCTTGCTGGCGGTAGTAGCTTTTGTAGTCGGTGGTAGTAGCTTTTCTAGTCGATTAAGTAGCTTTTGTTGCTGGCGGTAGTAGCTTTTCTTGCATGTGGTAGTAGCTTTTGTAGCCAGTGGTAGTAGCTTTTCTAGTCAATGTTAGTAGCTTTTGTTGCTGGCAGTAGTAGCTTTTCTTGCTGGTGGTAGTAGTTTTTGTAGTCGGTGGTAGTAGTTTTTCTAGTCGGTGGTAGTAGCTTTTCTAGCTAGGGATAGTAGCTTTTGTAGCTAGGGATAATAGTTTTTCTTGCTAAAGGTAGTAGCTTTTGTAGTCGGTGGTAGTAGCTTTTGTAGCTAGGGATAATAGCTTTTATTAGTGGCGGTAGTAGCTTTCGTAACCGTCGAAAACCTCATCGGAATTCGGCCGGAGACATTACCGGAGGTCGGCCGGAGTCCGTCAGAGACCTTGCCGGAGGTCTGCCTGGGACTTTTCTAGGGGGAAGAGTAGTTGTTGACTTTTTACATTAGTGGCATTTTTGTAAATATAAAAGAGAAAATCTATTTTTTTTTTTTGGATGGCAGTCTGTAATTATGTTGAACTTCAATACCTAAACCAAAACCTTATTTAGGCTTGGGTGAACTTATGTGGGTAAAAATATTAGGGTGGACTTATGTGGGAAAAAATGTCTCAAAATAGACTTATATGTAATTGGCCCATTAATTAACCACAACTTAGCTACATTATATGCACAAATGTACTAGAAAAACACCCCTAATTAATTTACAAAGGATCTAATTACTTTTAATGTGCTAGCATTACCAAGAGAATGAAGAAAAAAACCTACAAGTTAGAAGGCAATAGAGAAAACCTATTTTGGGGAATTGAATGATTAGGATGAGGAGTGTGCTAATTTTGGGGAGCAAATATGGATGGGGCCTATTACCTACCACCAAAACATAATATCACATGGATACAAGAAAATTATTTTTACCTCCTCTGCCCATCGCTCCTCCATTAAAAACCGCCACAAAGGAATGTGATGAGAATGCAAAAAGGAAAGGGAAAAGTGAAAAACGGTGTGTCAAAATAAAGATGGAAGGAGAAAAGGGTGGGTGTAAACAAATACTCCTCCATGGTAATTAGAAGTATTATAAATCAAATACCAAGATACCAGGTATTATATGGTCTCTCTCTCTAAGGATATTAGATGGTTGCTGGAGTAGCTATTCAAATAGTTCATGTTTAGAAACTCACCCCTTCGTGCCAACGCTGATCGTAGAACTGCATATTCCTGATGACGCATATACCAGAGTCAAAGTCGTTGACCTGAATTGCGCAGCAGGCTGGGTAGAAGGTGAATGAAGCCGCTTTCGAACACACCCAGGGGGACTCTCTAAGTTCAGCGGCAAATACGGATAGGAGGAGATCGATCTGGTCAACGTACAAATAAAGGATTGAAGGCCATTGCATTAATAAAGTATTGTAAGAATTGGAAACAGAAATTTATGCATACTTCTGAAAGAGTGGCTGAATACTTCAACCTACATCTCAACAAAAACAGGAGTTCAACGTTATAAAACTTACGGCAGCTATGACATAGTCCTTGCGGCGCTGCTCCGATCCCACCTCAGGATTGTTGTCTCATATCTCACAATCACTAAAAGATACCTTCACAATGGCAAGAATCCAGTGTTTAGCTACGGTGTCCAGAATCGGTATGAATATCTGCATCAAGTTAATCAGGTATTTAGTCCATGTATGTCAACACACTATCCACATACCGGTGAATTAATTTTATTCACCTTTTCGCTTCTCACAAGTCGGCCAAAAAATTTACGTAGGCCGCATAAGGTAATGGTCGCTGATAAGTGTGCTTTCCACACCGCATAACAGGCCCCCTCCTTTGCTCGTTCCTTCAATATCAAACGCAAGTACACATGGTATACACTCCCGTCTACACACATAAGTAATCTTGCAAACAAAAAACACTTACCGAAAAATATGTAGGGAGGAACCAGTCAACAGTTGAATTTCCAAAAATATATGCACCCATTATGTTTATTACCTGAAAGTAATAAAATTCCATGTCAGTTCAACAAAACAAATCATTACACACTAACCCTACTCAAACAAAGACATCCTGCATAATATTTCTGTGTACAATTCTCATACCTCGCTATTTAGACACCGTTTAGGAATTAAACAATTCAGGTGGTAACGAGATACAGTCACCTCCATGTATCTCCCAACTTCGTCGCTGATACATGGGGTTTGGAAACAAAAATAAATAATCATTAATCGACCCGTTATCGGTTTTCAGTGCGGTGACTCACACGTATAGCTAAATCTATTACACACCTCCATGGTAGAATGGAGACAAAACCAGAAAAACAATATATCAACCAATAAAATACTCCCTACTATAAATACCTTCCAATGATGTCCTCAGCACTTCCTTTCTGCCTGAATAAATACCTCAGCAACTCCCCTTCTTCAGGGAATATATTGGCTACACTGCCAAACATCATCCCTCTTGGTTTCCCTCGCCCCATTTACGCAATCACTTCTCTGGTTGTCTTCTCTAATGGCTCCTTCACAACACTATTCAGAGGTTCAGCTTCCCGCTTAACAACCACCATGTGTAACGAAGTTATTGCCCTTCTCAGCTTTGCAATATCCAGACGCAAGCTACTAAAAATTGATTCCAGGGAACCAATTTCATCTTCTACAACCGCCAGCTCCTTCAAATCAGAAGTGTCATCAAACAAGTTTGTTTTCAATCCAGTGCTCTTGTCTCGCAAACCGGAGTACTCGCTTGCTCCGAAACTTGCAAACCTCTTTGTAACCCATACACCTTGTCTTGCGTTAAAACCCCCCAACTCCTTCACCCTTTCAAACACCCTGTTAGACTCTTTCACCCCCCATGCCATAACCGGAAGAGAACACCTTGGAACAATAAGCATCCTTTCACCCAGTACACTAACATAGAAAACCTGGAGCAAAACAAGGCACCCCAGATTAGGACTGGGATTGCCACTCTGATACGAGGCAACTCCCTCAACCAACTTTGTATAAGCAAACTGACCCCAGTTATGGGACCTTATGGCATGAGGGTTTCTCAACGGTACCAAAAATCTTGGATCTACATAGCCAGGTGTAGAGGGGCAGAACATGGTGGCCAGAGCAAACAACGCAAAACTCACCATAAACAACTCATCGTCATCGGTGTAGACTATTGTCTTCTTCAATTGAACGGCCTAAGTCTTTCTCAGTAATAGACATGTGTCGTCCGTGTATCTGAATCGTCTGGTTCTTTACATCAAAATTATTCAACAACATTTCACATAATGAAAGGTTCAGCTCCCCGCAGCGGAAGTTGTGAACAGGTCCAAATCCCATTTCACTGATAAGAATTATCCTTTCATTGGAAATTCTTGATACAACCCGTTTAAACTCTTTCGGGTTGCATCCTGTAATGATCGTGGATTCGGTTCCCCCATACATCTTAAAACTCCCCCCCCCCCCTCACCCTCAGGGGAATCTCCCTTCAGTCTCATGTCTTCCGACTGGGAAGTCTGCACAAAAAATAACCCGGGCATCTTTCATAATCAAACATGTCTAACACAATGAGAATTGAAGCTATGAACTTATGAACTTTGGGTATTCTTCAAACTACCTTCAAATTTGATGATCCACCACGACTGTTGCAATTCGTATCACTGTTGTCCCCGTTCACCCTGTTCGGTCATTTACACATGGTTAAAGGCATTTAATAACAGCATAAAAACCCATCGCTTACAAATATGTTTGCTTCCTTAACTAGGTTGAAACAAAATTAAACAACTTACGTCGGGCTTTCACGCTGCGTTCGTGAGATCTTGCCATCTCCATACATCATCTTACTGTCATGACGTCTCTTCAAGGCCATCAGCTGCAATGAATTCATCTCTGAAGAAATAAAAACAAAATTAGTCAAAATCCCAAGTATCCATGTTGGTTCTACCTATTTGATTGGTATACATGAGTAGCTAATCAGAAATTTTCAAAAAGCTAAAAGTGGCTTCAACTCGTTGATCAGCATATGAGAAACTAATAGTAACCCATTAACCAAAAAACCACCCTAGTTTTGTAAAATCACAGTTAACAACGTGTTGTTCACACACACCAATTTCTTTAGTCTTTAAAACATCAACCCAGAAAACAAAATCTCAAAACAAACTCAAGTTTTGAGTAAGGCCTTTCTAACATAACATCATGAGTAAAAGAGAGAAAAAGCGAATACGACCCACATCTGTAAACACAAATCGTAATTATTTAGATATAAAATATTACCCATGGATTAAATTCTACAATACCACATAAAAGAGGAAGAAAACCCATCGGATTGATAGATTCATTGCGTAAGACTGAAGTTGAATCTCATATAGCTTCAAATCAAAAACCACAAAGCTTTACCTGAAAAACAATTCAACGAGATCAGCGATGGTTGAAGACGGTCGGAGGCCGTCGAAATCTATCACTGAAAATTATACCGGAGCATGTAAGAAACTATATGGACAAACCCAAAGGGGTAATTGATGGAAGTTCTGTTTGGGAAGAGAAAGTGAAAGGAGTTGTTGCAGGTTGACAAATGAGAAGAAAAGGAAAGGAAGACGAAGAAAAAGGCTCTCAAGACCACCGAAGGGGTAAAAAAAAAAAAAAAAAAAAAAACCGTCTCCACGCGAGACGCGCTCTTGGCGCATGCGTCTTATCACATCATTTGACTTTGTCAAACGACAACTGCAGTACCCGTACACAGCAGTCGTTCCCATGGTTGTGACCCGGCATAATGTTTGAACTGAAAGAAAGTATCTATGAGTCAACTAAATGACATGGCTTAATTGTAAATTTGCTACTTTAGAATTCACCAAAGTTTTATTTCTGTCAATTTGCTATCTTAGGTTTCCAATATTAACCGATTTGCTACCTTAACTTTTATTCTACCAATTTGCTACCCTAAATTCCTACAATTAGCCAATTTGCTACATTTTATCATATGAATTGATCCATTTCTCCGTCCAAACATTGATGTCTTTTGAAAATGTCGGATAGCAAATGGCTAAATTTGAATATATTGAAAGTCTAGAGTTATAAATTTGATGTAAGGGTAGCAAAATAGCTAAAATAAAACATATGATAGTAAATTGGCTAATTTTAAGCAGCTATGGTAGCAAATTGACAGAAATAAAAGCTATGGTAGCAAATTGACACTAAGGTGAATCCTGGGGTAGCAAATTGGCAATTATGTCAAATGACATAAAAAATTACACAAGTATGGGATGAGTTATAGAATTTTTATAAAAATAGATATAAAAAAGATTAAATGATATGAAATTGTCGATTTGGAAAACGTCCTCTAACTTCAACATCAAGAATATGGGGTTGTATGAAACCGAAGCAAACCCAGCTATATATTGGGTTCATATTTGTGTTAAGCTAATATATTAAGTTTCAGCACGTAAGATATATATGGTATTTAAGATATATATTGGGTTCATATTTGTGTTAAGCTAATAGATTGAGTTATACAACATATATTTATGGGTTTAGTTCAAGGGACGTTTTTTTTTTTACACAAATAATTTACACTTCTTTTTAGCCATTAGATTTAAGAACTTTCAACAGTCCAGATTAGTTTCTAATGTGAACTGGCTAATGGCCTTATGAGGTGGAAACAATTAAATTTGTCAAAATAATAAAATCTTAAAAACTACAAAGAATTTAAGGTATGAAGATTCAAATCAAAATGAAGAGAATGTCGTCATCTTCTTCGATTCCTCTGGTAAAATGTAAAGGAAGGCATGGCGTCTGATCTCTCTCACCCCATATGCACACTGTACTCAATTGCAATCACCATAATTATTTTAATAGTTGATATTTTTCAATTGCAGTTTAGTAGGATTGTACAAATTCAGAAGAAAACAAAGAAAACTTAAATCTTATCAAGCTAGACCTAGATTGAATGAAGATATTTTTCGAAGAAAAAGATCATCTTCTTTTCTCATTTTGATTTTCCTTATAAAATCAATTATATCAGTTCAAGTTTTTGTTATTTTTGGAAAAAATTATTGTTTCCACATCATTTGCCATGTCACATTAGAAACTAATTTAAACCGTTAAAATACATAGATCTAAGAGTGCGGTTATTAGGACCTCTAAATTTACTCAGTATACCTCTCATTCTCTCTACACCTCCATTTTACTTTTAAATATAAACATTTGCTCATTAGACCTCATTTCAAATTCTTAAAATAGTCTTGTTTATGTAATTCACATATATATTAATATATTACTCATTACACCTCTTATTCACTCACTATACCTTCAATTTTTTTTTCTTTTTTCTTTTTGCATGCAAACATCCATTCCCGACTTCCATTCTTTAATTTTTTTTTCTTTTTTCTTTTGAACACAAACCTCCATTCCCAACCTTGATTTCTTGATTTTCTTTATTTTTTTTATTTTTTATTTTGCATAAAATATCACTAGACATTCATTTTTTGATCAAATTGTAAGAAATAATTTTCAATGACATCAATTTTTGAGAAAAGTTAATTTGAATCATGAAAAATACTATTCTCTTAAAAATTAAAAAAAAACAAGGATTGTGTCTCAAATTTTATTTATCGATTATCAAAAGAATGTTCTTACATGAATTATTCTATATTTTTGTTACTTTTGTATTTCTATTTTACATATACTATTTTTTTTGTAAGTTTATATGTTTTGTTTTTATACCTCATGATATATGATAAATTATTTTAATAATTGATAGATTTTTGTAAAAATATTATGATACTTATTTATTTATTTTTTAATAATTTATTTTTGTAAATTTATTTTTTCACTTTGTATATGCATGTGACATGTATGATAATATAAATATATAAATGCTTAAATAAGTATGTGGTAAAATTAGAAAATAAAAATCAATAAGGAAAATAATAAAATACATTAATCCATTATTAATTTATTATTGAATTAGAAAGTTTAGAGAGAATAAATGTAATATTACTTTTTGTTTAATTAGTGTCCTTAATAGTCATTGTGTAAGAGGATAAATATGTCATTTAATAATTCATAATAGAGTGAGGTCAAGTGAGCAAATTTAGAGGTCTCAACAGCCGCACTTTAGATCTAATGGCTAAAAAGAAGTGTAAACATTTGTGTTAAAAAAAAACATCCCTTGATCGGGACCCTATATTTATATATGAATTATGAAAATGAAACAAGTGGTCACCTTTTTGTTAGTAGTGCTAGAGGGTCTTAATGAGGCCTGAGATTTATGGCCTTAATTTTAAGTGGCATGCCCATATCATTTAGACACTTCATCAATTTTAAAAATTACGCCAAGTTATTTTTGAGTAAAGAGACAATTTTAACCCTAACAATTAATGGTTGATATAAACTAATATGGAATATTTTCTTAATAATGATCTAGTTAGTAAACATACCAAATGAAGCCTTTATATCATAAATTTATTAATATCGTAAATTTATTAAAATCTCTTTTCTATCTTTGTGAATCTAAATCTAGTTCTAGAATTTTAACTTATCATTTATTTATATTATTTTACGGGTTAAAATTATAATATCTATATATATATGTCATATTCTCTATCGAATTTAAAAATTAAAAAAAACTTTATATATATATATATATAAACTTAATCTTGGACGAATTAATTTTTATATTGGATAAAATTGTTTTTTCTTAGACAAATTATATGTATAACTATATATATTCGTAGAACTCACATTTTGAACAAGTATACTATCAAAAGTATATGTATTTTCATATTATATTTTAATCTAGACAATATTATCTAAACATGATCGTGTTGAATATTAAAAGAGAGAAAGGACTAGAAATATATACTTTTTATAGAAAAGAAAAGACATAATAATCATTTCTTTTTTAATAAAAAACAAAATATTTTAGAGCCATTAGATTTAAGAATGATAAGATTGTCTTTTTGTTTAAGAATGACATGACAAAATCTTTAAAATTGGTGATGTGTCTAAGTGACATACCATGTTATCTAGGATTAAGGTTACAAATCTTAAGTCTTATTAAAACCAAAAATCATTTTCCATATACATAATATACATATAAGCACACACACGAAGACGTGTACGTAATATGTAATCTCCCATGCACTTCATAATGAAGACTAACGAGGCCAGCTAATGAAGAGTTCAATATAAGTGGCCGTTCTTCACTTCTTCCCCACCATATCCGTTATAAGCAGATAATGATACTATGACATTAAGAGTAAGATTTAAACCCAAATAGCAGCTGCCCTGAGTCAAATAGAGAGAGAGAGAGAGAGAGAGAGAGAGAGAGAGAGAGAGAGAGAGAGAGAGAGAGAGAGAGAGAGAGAGAGAGAGAGCCATTGATTCCTCAAAAATAAAAGAAAGGAAGAAGAGAGAAATCATGAGTCGGTTGGGAGACCAAGGATTGATCATCCTTCCAAGCAGCTTGCTTGTTTTTCTGTTCATGATTCTCTTAATTTTCATCATCTACATCCTTCGTAAACAATGGTGGAATCCGATTCGCTTACAGAATCTGATGAGTTTGCAGGGAATCAAAGGTCCTCCTTACAGACTTATTAATGGCAACACCAAAGAAATTTCCGACATGAAAACGAAAAGGAGCAGCAGTACAGTCAGTAGTACTACTCCTTATACTCCTACATTCTCGCACAATACATTTTCTCAAGTTCAACCTCATATTCAAGCATGGACCGAGACATATGGTATTTCACGGGCTCTCTTGTAATAATATAGGGCAAATTAATATATGAAGTTCCTAAACATCATTTCTATTCTGAAATCTGAACATTTATGCATGCAATTTCATGCAGGGAAAAATTATCTCCAATGGAATGGTCGTCAAGCTCAGTTGGTGATTACAGAACCTGAGTTGTGCAAAGAGATACTGGAGAACAAAGATGGAGCATTTTTAAAGCTGATGCCCCCTAGCTATATGAAGAAGCTGAAAGGAGATGGTCTCCCAAGATCGGAAGGTGCAAAATGGGCAAAGTTGCGAAAGCTGGCAAACCATGCCTACCATGGAGAGAGCTTAAAGGTAAATCTTTACTGTCATTGGATTAATTTGATAGTAATTGGCAGATGTTAATCATCGAAGCTGTACATTCTCTGTTACTTTACAAAATTTAAGCTATGCATGCATGCAAAAAATCAGATTGTTGATCCGAGTCATTGGTTTTTTGGGCCTCTAAATTTGGAAATCGATCATTTAGCTGTACTGTATGTATTACTTTTCGTATGTATTAACATGCAATTGACATTTGACAATAATGAATTGTTAGTAAGTGCATGAGCTACACAATACTTCTTCTTTTTTTATCGATAAACAGTAAGGTACGTAGGGTTTTGCATTAGCGCCCGGTTTTGTTAGAATTATTTTCTAATTACATGCATATGTAATCAGAGTATGATTCCAGCAATGATAGCTAGTACTGAAACAATGCTAGAAAGGTGGGGAAATCATGAAGGCAAAGAGATTGATGTGTTTGAAGAATTTAAGTTGCTAACATCAGAAGTGATTTCGAGGACAACATTTGGCAGTAGCTACTTAGAAGGATTAAGCATTTTTGAGAAGTCAATGAAGTTATTTTCCTTTATATTCAAGATCCCATTCAAACTCAGGCTCCCTGGCATCAGGTATCTATACCTTCAGATTTTGAATTCAATTGGATATATAGGAAGGATATATATTCGATATTTTTCAAAGTATATCTGACATGTTCTGGTGTAAAACTAGTATATATTCAATGGTTCATATGAAGAAGAGAAATTTTTAGGAGCAATAAAGGGAAAATTAGATATGAAACAGCAATATGCATTGGCATGTGACCAGAATTTAGATCAAGGAGACGATCGAAGACACTGCTTTGATGGTCAATTTATCAATTTGTCATTGAATTTTGCAGTAAGATTTTCAAAACTAGCGATGAGGTCGGATCAGAGAAGCTTGAAAAAGAAATATGTGATACCCTACTATCTATTGTTAAGAAACGAGAAAAGAAGGCAATGACAACTGGAGGAGAAGGGAACAACTTTGGGAGTGACTTTCTAGGACTTCTGTTAAAGACTTGTCATGATTCGAGTGACAAAAACAGGATTTCACTCAAGGATTTGGTGAACGAGTGCAAGACATTTTACTTTGCCGTACAAGAAACCCTAGATGTTCTTACTTGGACTATCTTCCTTCTTTCACTTCATACGGATTGGCAACAGAAAGCCAGAAAGGAGGTCCTTGAAATATTTGGCAAACAAGCTCCAAATCCTAATAGCATTTTCAAGCTAAAAACTGTAAGTTCTCTATCACTAGGCTAATATTACTGAGAATTAATCACTTATTTAAATACCTGCTAGGTTTGTATCCACGCTCCCAGATTGTCATGTTATACACTTCAAAATCAATTCAGTACTGTTTTCTAACACTCATGAGTAGAGTCCAATTGATGCATAGTTGGGGATAGAGATATATAACAGTTTTTCCAATTACTTGAACTTGATATATATGTCTTGCTTTAACTGTATAATTTGCGTGTGATTTTAATTCTGATGCAGATGAGTACGATCATCAACGAGTCTCTAAGACTATATCCTCCCATTGTTTCCGTAGTAAGGAAAGCTGACAATGAAGTTAGACTAGGAAACCTCATTGTCCCTGCTGATGTTGAATTGCTCATCCCAAACCTAGCATTCCATCATGAGCCACAATACTGGGGGCGAGATGTACACCTATTCAAACCGGAACGATTCTCGGAAGGGGTTGCCAGAGCTACGAATAACAGCAGAACCGCATTCTTACCCTTTGGAATGGGACCTCGAACGTGTGTGGGCTTCGACTTTGCGACAACGGAGGCAAAAATTGTTCCGTCAATGATTCTACAATGCCACACTATCACAATTTCCCCGACTTATGTTCATTCGCCCCGCGAGTTTGTTACAGTTCAACCAGAACATGGTGTACAAGTAGTTCTGCACTCACTATGAAGTCAAGGTGTGTGGAGTATCTAAACATTAGGGCCTTTGGATATAATGATTTCTATAGAGATGATCGATGTTAGTTGCCCACTCTGGCAGCTGTGGAATGGAATGATATTCGTGTGCATCCCCTATCCCTCACCTACAACTTGATATTGTTTCTATCGCCCTATACATGTATTTACGAGTATTTGTCAACCATAACAGAATTTTTCTTACACAAATACCTCTTGTAGATTAAATTACTTTTCGAACAAAAATGGTAAAAGCGTAACCACCAACATTCTGTAGATTGACTCCCACACTCGAATGAATATTTGTAGTACTATTTTTGAAATAAGTTCTTAATATTTCCTAGTTCTTAATAACACTTTGTTCCTAGATAGCTTGGTAAAGTACACAAATGAATTCACTAAAATTTTACACATATTTAATAAGAAAAAAAAAAGGAACTTAGGAATGGTTGGTAGAAAATATAAACCAATAAGATAGTCATCCTAGCTTAATTGGTAAATAACACTTTGTTGTTGAGATTCTTGCCGACCCAAACGCCCTTAACTTTCATATTTTCAACATCAAATTTTGACCAAGCTGCTTTTCTTAGATTTCTGTGGTTTCTCGATGACAACTTGGCAACCTATATATCTTACAGTTCAAGTAACTGCTCCAACGTAGTTATCGATTGTAATCTCCTAGTTTGAAAAGCCAATTATTGAAAGCATTTCTTAGGTGGTAGCTGGCACATTGAGTAGAAGCAGTCCTTATTTATATATTAGAGCAACTTAAAATTGCATCATTGTAGTTGGAAGTTGGAAGTACGTGATCTTTGATTGTCACAGGCATCTATCAGCTGCCTTAAACTTTACATTTACTTCATTGTCAACTTCATCATGCTTGAGTGCTAGTATTAGTTGGCTCAAGAATAGGTCAGAAAATGAAAATATCAATATATAAATAACGACGGCAATTTCAAAACACGACTTGCGCTCCAAACAAATAGTCACTGTTATTTTCAAACATGACATGAAAAAACTGAAATTGGCATTACCTGTTTTAGGACTACAAGGTAGATTTGGCTATTACTTCATAGTTCATACATACATAAAATGGCACAATTTAAATCCATGTTAAATCCTTCTTTCTTTCAGTGTTTCGCTAATGCAATTTCGATTGTGACAACATTGAACCAGCAGTTTAGCATGAAGAGATGATAAATAATAAGCTTATGTATACTTCAGATACCAAACTTTTAACTATGTAATAGACGGGGATAAAGAAACAAAGTTGTGTGTCCTTTGAACCTTCTTGTAGGTTCGTACAACGGAAATTAGAGTCGATAAACTATTCCTACTCATAATAACTATAACTATAAATTACAATAACCAAAAAATCGTTCATATCGGTAGGTAGGAGAAAAAAGAATCACAGAACCAATTGCTTTAATCACAGCGCGAGCCATTGTACTGTCAAGGCTGGGAAGGGAAGGCGTCCGAAAAAGCCCTCACAAATGTGTGTATCCCAAACTCGGCCTCGGCAGATAATATATATATTAGGGATATACTGCAACTTCCCTCTGTTTTCTGAGGGAAGAAGCTACATGGAAGAACTATTACCACACATCACGCAGATACCTGCCATTCGTATGCAGATTTTTCACCATGCTCTCAGCTTTCGAGCTGTCCAGAGATCCCTGAAATTTAAATAAGCATAATTAATTTGTATGATTCAACAAATTTTAGAATTTAACACATACATAAATAACAATATGAAAATTTATCTTTCTCTAACCACAAATGTGGTAGGTGGTTTTGCTTTTTGGGTGTCATCACCTTCGTATTATGTAGGTGACAATTGTGACCATATACCACTAATTCTAACAGTTTATATTCACATACCTGCTCCCGCAAGATTGTGTGAAGAGTCCGGTGGACATCCTTGGCCATGCCCTTAGCATCACCACAAACGTATATATAACCTCCCTGAGATATCATGTTCCAGATATCCGAAGCCTGTACACAATAGAAACAGGTCATTGGTGTTTTACATTAATGAAGAACAACTGTGAACTCTGGATGTAGGCAGAGGTTGAGATTAGAAGAACAACTGGCAAACCTTCTGCATCATTTTATGTTGCACATATTCCTTGGTGGGTCCCTGGCGGGAGAATGCAACCACAAGCTCAGAAAGTGCACCTTTTTCTACAAAGTTGTTCAGCTCATCTTCATAAATATAGTCCTGCAATCATAGCAATAAATCAATTTCCAAACTTGAATTAGGCGAACAACCCAGCAAACACCTAATACTAATCCACCACAACCCTATGGATCTTTCGAGGGGAACTTACCATTTGACTATTTCTGCATCCAAAGAATAAAACGGAGGGTCCAAGTTCTGCTCCATCTTCTTTAAGAGCTAATCTTTCCTGGAAGAGGGAAATCCATTATTACTTACAGTGTGCTAGAAACTGGGATTTATGAAAGTGATGAACAAAGTGAGTGAACATCAGGCAGCCAATAAATTACCTGCAGGAAACCCCTGAAAGGAGCAAATCCAGTTCCAGGACCAATCATGAGAATAGGTACTCTACTATCAACAGGAAGTCTGAAGTTTGATTGCCGAACAAAAATGGGTGCCCAACTACAATCATCACTTTTCACCGAAGGCACAGAATTCTGCAGAAGGATTGAAAAGAAATGATTACTTTCAAGCCAGTACAAAAAGTAAAAACCATACATAGCAGTTACACAGCTAAGTTTGCCCGACACATGTAAGAATAAAAGATCTTTGAAAAGATAAGTGATGCTAAATTACGAACAAATAATATGCAAAACAATTCTCCGCATTGCCCTGAGTTTGAAAGTTGAACACATTTGTAATATGCCAAATCAGTAACAGAGCTGGTTTATAATCTAGGATAATGTAGGTATCATATCCGTTCTCCTCCACAGTTGTAATGCTCTCAAGATATAATCAACCAACAGAGATTCAAAGAAAAGAACCAAAAAAAAATACCTTCATCCAGGTTGAACATATTCCTTTGTGAATCCTTCCTGTTGGTGTTTTGTCACAAACTAGTGCACAAGTGACATGAATCCTAGATGGTGCCATCCTGTAGAATATATTTGCAATAAGTAAGCAATCAAATTTTACGAAATATAAATAGAAACAACAAATTCAACTACAGAGATAAAATTAATTTCACAAAAACATTATTTGTTGTAGGAGATCATTAGATTTTTTATAATAGCATATTTATTCCCTGGAGCCCACTAACATATGAGATGGATCATATTTACCCTCGTTCATATAATAAGCTTCAGCTGTAGAATGTTCTTATTGTTTATAAGAGAACTTCTACTCATGAAATTCACCAGTAGTATCAGGCTCCTATTGAAGCTAATATTATAGAAATTGTCGAGAGAAGGAAGAAGAGCGAAAATTCACCTTGGAGATGAAGAGATTGAGTAGTATCTAGGCTGCAACCTCGGAGCAACTGCTGCAAAGAAGACTCCAAGTGGGGGCTTGGATGATGGAAATTCAGCCATGACCTCAAGAAGGCTTCTCTGACTTGCAACCATCCATTGAGCATATTCATCCTGCAGAAGTTACATGATAAACATAATAAATTGACAAACATCAAAGGACTTAGAATCGTAAAGAACCAAATCAAAGTACAAGAGAATCGTAACTTAGGGTATCAAGTAATACCAAAGTACAAATTTATTACCTTCCCAGCAGGTGATGCAAGATGTCTTAATCGATCCGCTTCAGCTGGATCAGATGCATAGCAGCCAAAGCCAGTAGGGCAGACTGGAACATAATAAGAACCAAAAGGTTAAACAGACTTTCCATTTAGAATAGTAAAAAGAAGATGAACTATGAACCAACCGCTCTGAAAGAAACAGACCAACCCCTATATAAAAAAAAAATTTTAAATACAAAAATAGAGGCCAACCTTCTTAGGAGAACTCAAAAGATCAGCATATCGAGTAAGTGCTGTTCTTAATGTGCATGGTGGAAAGGGAGGCAACAAGGAGCCTCCGCTTAGTGGTGTACCATCATCCTTCTCAGTGTACAATGAAAAGTGTGCTTCCGGAGCCAGGCCCAACAAACTTATTGCCTCTTCCACAGTTTCAGAAAGATTCTCACAGTACACACCAACATGATCGCCAGTTTCGTATCTGATAAGGGAAAGAAAAGGCAAGCATTTACTATAAGCCCCATACATAAGCAGTGGATTTAAAGCCTCAAATTGCAGACATATTTAGAACACTATAATCTTAGAATAATCAGTCAGAGGGAAATAAGAAAAGAAAAAGGGAAATGAAAGCAAGAAAATAAAAGAAAAAAGGGCCGTGAGATCAACTTACGTAAGTCCAGTGCCAGCAATATCAAATTCGAGATGGGTGCAAGAACGATCAGATGCAGGGGTATGAAGTTCCTTTCTCACAGCAACATTAGCCCTTCATGAAGTAAAAAGATACTTCAGATAACTGAACAAGAATACACAAAAATTGCAATATTTGAAATCATGAAAGGTTTGTCACCTGCATGGGTGCTGAGCATCAATGACAACATGACCATTTACATTATTCCAGCTCTTATCCTCTACTGATGCATCAGCAGCATCATTAAATACAACTCGATACTCCAAGACAGCAGCAGTGTAAGGTGTGCAAGCAGGTGTGGTTGCATCATCCTCATCTCGAAGCAACTGGTCCAACTCAGGCCACATCAACTCTCGCCTATAATACCATCAGACAATATAGAACTGTATGAGATTTTAATAAGACAGTGTTCTGTACATTTTATAAACTAAAATGGTTGTGAAACTTCTCAATACCATGCAGTGAAATCATCCTCTATGCATTGATCGTCATCTCCAAGGCCCACTGGAACAAGTCGCTTCCCACCTGAAAACAAGTACATGTTTGTTGGATAACAGAAAACTGGAGTATAACTACGCAAATGAAAACCAGAAGCCCACCCTGCTTCAGCTACTAAACTCACAACATTACTTTATCACAAATACTAGGACACCTACAAAGACATTCTCATGCAAAGAGAACCTGCTTACTGGCCAAGGGTTTGAGTGATATACATTAGCATCATAAAATAAACATGTCCCATCTCAAAATCCACAGGGTTTGACATTCACATGACTTTCAGCACAAACAGACAAAAGTACCCCAAAATAAATAAATAAACGAAAGCATACCCTGGGCAGCGAGGATCTCATCCACCACCACGGCTACCTTATTGAAATGCTCATACTGCCTGTTTCCAAGACCAAACACTCCGTAATGAAGATTTTGAAGCCATGCTTCCTTCTCTTTACCCTATAACCGTCATCACATTTGCCATATTAGAATAAGCTCATATTTTGGTCTAAAATATAACCCACAACCACACCAATACATCAACAAAATTTCAATGAGCCTTACCTCTGTAAACCACTTGTAAAATCTAGCAGCATTATCCGTTGGCTCACCATCACCATATCTGCATCGGCCATCAAATTCAAACATTTTATATATATAACCAAAAATCAAAAATTTAAATGATCTTTAACCCACTAATTAAATTTTGAAACTCACGTGGCCAAGAAGAAAATTGTCAAACTCTCATTTTTCAATTTCTCCTCATATGCCTCATCATCAGCTGCATAATCATCCTGCCAGTTACCAATTATCCAATCTCATTACTTCAAAAAATTCAAACCTCAATTTCAACATCAACCAAATGAACGACACAAACAAAAAATAAAATTGAAAAATCAGCCATACCAAATCAACAACTTTGAATGTGACCTTATCGTAGCGAACTTTCGCCTCTTCAGCCAAAGCCTACATTTCCAATCAAACCCCAATCCAGTAAGTAAACCAAAATCACACAAAATGATCAAACAACGCCATTGTCATCGAAATTCAAGTGTTACTACCTTGGCAAACCCCTCAGCGGTACCGGTTTGCGTGCCGAAGAAGATAGTGACCTTCTTGCTTCCATCGTCAACCTCCGGCTCAGTCTCCGGAATAACCAACGGCTTAAGCGGCTGGACAAGCTTAGGCTTTTGAGCACTAGACCGCCGCCACACAAAAACGACGACGCAGCCGATCAAGACGGCAATCGAGGTCGTCAGGATCATAACGAACTCCCGATTCTCGAGAATGACGTTGGCGACCTCGGCGCCGGCGGAGGATGTGTTGGAGGGGTCCATCTTGCCCCTGAAGATCGCCGCCATCAGATCCAACGGCGAGATTTTTATCGAGCTGCCGGAAGTCGACTCCATCGCCGCTGAATGTTATTCAGAGATTCAGTCTCCGAATCAAACTTAGATTCAGTTACAAACCAAAACAGTGTCCGCGTCTCCGGAGAACGATGGCCGGAGAGAGGGAACGGGCGACCGAATTCCGGCGAGGATGAGCGAAGCACGTAGAATGGTGGAGAGAATTGAAGAGAGGTAGCAATGTGTGTTGTGGTGGGTGGGGTAGTTGGAGAGAGAGAGAGGTTGAAGGGAGGAGAAGGAGGGAAGGGGGTTTATATATTTTTGAGAGGAAGAAGGGGAGTGTGCGTGTATGGGAGCTAAACCAAACGCCTACCAAACCAGACTAATCAAACCCACCTAACACTTGGTTAACCAGGGTTAAGACTCCCCGATGCCCGTATCTGACTTTTCCTCTTGGAAATTAATTTTTTTTCTTTTAACGGGGAAAATATAAAACAAAGAAAAAATGTTCATTTAGTACTAATTTAAACTCCTCATTTCTCATTTTAAAGACAATCTTTTTCATTAGCCCATTTCAATATAAGATAACTTTTTTATGCCCAAATGCACAAATCTTTACTAAAGTCTTAACAAACCATATTATTTTAAGACTATTTTGCCTTCACCCCTTAAACATGCATAGAGAGAATACTTGGCCGGAATCTCACCGGACTCCGGTCACCGGCCGCCAGATTTCGGTCACCGGAATTTCCCCTGTAACTAGTTACTGATCCCTAGTAACCAGTTACTGACACCCAGTAACCAGTTATTGATCCCCAAAAATTAGTTACTGACCCTTAGTAACTGAGTTACTGATCCCCAATAATTAGTTACTGACCCACAATAATCTACTTATTACAGGTTAATGTAATAGAACAGAAGAAATACTAGAAAATAATCAAGTTACTGACCCTAATAATTAAATTACTGACCCTCAGTAATCGATTACTGACCTTTAGTAATCGAGTTACTGACGCCCAGTAATCTGCAACTGACCCCAATAATCATGTTAAAATATACTTTATGTTCAAAAATCACTTTATTATGATTTCTAAACTAAAAATTTGCAAAACAAAACAGCGTATTACATCAAATCTGGATCAGTTCTAGCTAATCGCATAGTTAATTACTTTTTTTGATCTTGTCAAGAGCGAGAATGAGTGACTTCCTCCTTATCTTGTTGAAATACTGCAAAGAGATCCAAGAGGAGGATGATTAATGCATTAATAAAAAAGAGGTGATCATTTATCAGACTCATACAGTGATACAGATACTAATGCTGCTGTAATAAGAAGAGAGGAATTGAAGTGTAGCTTACCAAGCAAGACATGAAGCAAATGCTCGATGATAATGGAGATGAAAATCAAGACGAAGCAGATGGTGGCGATGACCACTAGATTGAATAACCTGCATCAGCACCTCCCGCGACGTCCCCATGCTCATGTGCCACAAGGAGGTCAAGGACTACGGCACCGCCAAGGCCATCGAGGGCGCCTTCACCCCCGGCCAGGTATGCCTCATCATTGAGGACCTCGTCACCAGCGGCGCCTCTGTTCTTGAAACCGCCGCGCCGCTCCGTGCCGCCGGGTTGAAGGTTTGCGACGCTGTCATCTCCGATTGGTCAGACCGGTCGCGCTGTCTCCTAGAGGATGCGATTGTCCTCAACCCGTCCGATCCGTCCATATCCGAGCTAGAGCTCGGCGTCTTGGACGACGCTGATCGGAGGACGATGGCGAAGACAATGACCATGGAGGACGATTACGGGGATGGGGATGGTGATGACGATGGCGAGCTTGGTGCCAAGACGGAGGCGGCGGGTTAGGCGCGGCACGGTGGCAGACAGATCCGAGATCGGGGAGGCATGGTACTCCGATGACGAGAGAGAGAGAGAGAGAGAGAGAGAGAGAGAGAGGGGTGTGAGGCTGACGAAATAAAGGAGAGAGAGAATACAGAGAGGTGCGTTGAATAAGAGTGAGAGGGTAAAAGAGTCTTTTTAATAAGATTAATTGGAATAGGCTTAGTGAAAAAAAATTCATTCAAGAGGGCATTGATTTAGCTATTTTTGTGCATTTGGGCATTTTTCCTAAAACAAAATAATGCCGTTTTCTGTCAATGTTCCATTTTTCCTTTGTTGGGGAATAATATAATTAGGGAAAATCGTAAATGCCCTCGTGGAATTTTATGGGAAGTAATCATAATGCAGAAAAATGGAAACAATGGATTCAATTATTCATGACATGATTGTCTGGATCATCAGGGACTGTAAGTCTTTTTAATGTGGGACTCATGGCATTGTGCTTGGGTGACCAGCTATAGTCACTTATGGGTAACAAACATCAATGAGAGATGAACAAGTCTCCACAATAATCTTAAATAAACATACCAAATACACAAAACCTCATGTTATGTCTTTAAATTGCAGTCAACCCTTTTAAAATGGACATGTGTCTCATGTTCATTGGCAGTAGTCACCTTAAGGTGACAAGGGCTTGTCACCGAAGTCGGGTTCTTTGTGCTGACAACTATGCTTTACTAAGGTGGTTTCCATGTGCTGCTTATTGGTGGCCAGAAGGACGGTGGAGATAGTTCAAGACTTCAAACTATTTGGTAACCCCTTTGATTTGTAAACTTCTAAACGAATACGAATTCGATTTTCTTTTTATATTTGGTTAAGTGATCATGTAGACATGTACAATTAGGACGCTTTACTGTAAATAGAACTCGTGCAATTGGGACACTTTGAGATTGTTGAAGCGTGGACTAAAGAGAAACATAGAGAGATTGCCCTTGATGCTCTTAAAGGTAGGTTGGGGTGGTAAAAGTATGGAGCTAGGGATGACCTCAACAACATAAGCCTTCGCTCTTTAATTTCTACAAATACTTTTTCTGTAGTGATAGTTGATCGATCGATCGACTGTTTCATCAACTGATTGGTTATTTCAATAGCGAGTCAGTAATCTCATCAACCAACTTATAACGTCACAAATCAATCCACAACTCTAACGAGTAGCTTATAGAACTATATCGTTAGTAAAATAATCAACACAGACTCATTAACGACTTTGCCACCACCCAACAGTCAGGACTCACCCCGAATTTCACCTTGAAATCCGAAGTAAACCCTGCAGGGTCCACCTCAAAAGAGAATTTACCAAAAATTTCGGCATAACCTCCATTGAAAATGGACAACCCTACTTGTCAAATACAAACATACACTTCTAAAATCATACTCCAACCTTGAACTCCTGGAGCCTTCCTGCTCCCCAGGTTCATCACATCTCCCACAATATCAATTACTCATCTAAAAGAATCTCACAACCAACAACAAAGACATTTAATAATTTACTCACTGGATTATCAGAGCATATCTATAATGAAAGAAAAACAATGAATAAAGAATAAACGGAAGCAGCCTCTGACTATGCCTCGACTTCATGTACGTTCGACCTCAAATAAACTTAGTCTGCAAACTGGGCATTTAAAACCAAAGCGTCCAGGAGAAAGTAATTTAAAAATGTTAGAGTGAGTGGACAAAAATAAATTAAATAATTTAACAAATACGTAATTTAAATATTTTTCCACGTTTCAACTTTAAAACTTAGCTTCACGCAACTTTGATAAACCATATAACTTAAAATCTAAAACCACATAAGAATGGACAAACCAGCCTCATTGGTTAATTAAATAAAGAAATCTCGTAAGAAGAGATAAACCAGTCCCGCTGGTTAATCAATTACATAAATGAGAAAATAACACAAGAGAAAGAGATATCACCATGTAAGAGGAGCCTCCAAGGCTCGGGTCGGTGCCTCCCAAGCTATAGTAACATCTCACTCTAAGTGCTCGACTCACCTATGGTGAGGACCGCTAATAAAGGCTAGCTGGCAATGAATAATATCTGATCGGTGCCTCCCAGGCTATAGTAGCATCTCACGCTAAGCGCTCGACTCACCTTTGGTGAGAACCGCTAATAAAGGCTAGCTAGTAATGAATAAGAGCGACCCTAGTATGGTGACTAAAAACATACGAAATCACTTAAATCCATAAAGCTTCCCTAAGATCATGCGAATGGTACGGTTCTCAACCGTACTTGAAAATTATGATAAGAAATTAAAATAAAACTCAATAACGTGTCTCACACGTCAAAATATTCTCAAAACCATAATATAAGCGAGATTTAATTAACAAGTAAAAATCGTAATTAATATCTCAATCCAAATACTCGCTAAAATATTCTCAAGGTTAAGATCGATATTCCACAAATAAATACGAAAATTATAAATAGCGAACTACCGAAAATCCCATTTTCGGAAATCTTTTATAAATCTAAAAGTCCACAAATAAAACAATCATAATGAAATCCGGAATTTATAAAGAATATCCAAACTCAAATACCAAATTAATAATCCGAGCTCAAATCCATAAATCATGACCAACAATTAATCAATGCATCAAACTCAAATAATTTCCAAAATCATTTCATAAGCCGAAGTTATAATATAAGCTCGGAAAATAAAATGATAAATTATAAAATCTTGCATGCATATTTATTAAAAACCAAAGTGTCCACTCATAAATTTAGGCATAAACCCGACAATATCCGAATTGCAACTCAAGCGAGGTCTCCTCATATCCTGGCACAATAACTATGCTTAGGACCAAACTTCAATTTCAAAAAATGAATACTTAAATATAAACACCAAAACTCTTCCATTTAACCCACTACCCTTACTAGGGTTAAACTTATCGGATTCATGTCAAACTCCACCCGCAACCTCATTTCATTTATTTCAACCTTCTAAAACATAAATAAAGGAAATCTAACGGTAGGATCTTCCCGAGTAGAACACCAATAAAACCAAACTTCAAAAATCTCAAACCTATTCAAAACTTCACCAAAACTCTCAAATTTCATACCATTGAACTCCTCTCATCAAAAACAACTCAAAAAAATAGCCTAAAGTGGCGGTCCGACCACCCCCAAATTCCGACCACCACCGATCACCACCATATTTTCACACAATCATCATCTCAACATTCTAAATAACTTTCATAACTAGCCCGAAAATCAATTTCAAGCCTAAACATGTCAATCGAATCAAAACATAAAAATCTCAAATTCAAAACCCTAGAATTTCAAAACTTCAAATCTCCTTACCTAGATCGAAATATGTCGAATGTTTTTGAGGGTTTGCTACCCAAAGTGAGACCTTCCAAACGGGACAAGAAACTCCGGCTATGGTGGCCGACGAAAACTCCACCAAGCACAACCGCGTCTTTCCGACCTGATTTCTCTTAGAAGACAACGAGACTCCGACGGCCAGCTACCCAGATTGATGGAGGAGGAGCTGAGCTTTAAATCAGTACCCACCTTGCCGCTTAACTCGGTCGGACGACGGCGGACGAAGGCGATGAAGTCCGGTAGAGGAGAGACGCGGGAGAGAGGAGAGAGAGAGAGAGAGAGAGAGAGAGAGAGAGAGAGAGAGAGAGTAACTTTATGATTTTCTACCTTACCTCTTCCGGTAAGTTTCCTTTTTTATACCCCGACCAAAATAGTAACTTTACATTTTACATCATAACTTTTACATACGAACTCCGATTTTAACGTATAGCATGTCCACAGATTTGTATTAACATCCTCTACGACTTCCTTAAAGAAATTTTCCCAAATTAATTTTTCTACAAAAAGTCAACTCTAGGGTCCTTTAACAGTAAACGGTTACTCAAAACGGTAAAATGTCAAAATAACACAAAAGTAAATAACCGTAAATTAACTTAAGAACCGGGATGTGACAACACTCAACTATAGATTCTTCCAAGTGGAGATAATATCGAACAACTCTTGACTCTAGAATTGGCAAGTTCTCCAAACAATGACCAAACGGATCAACTGACATCGTCCACTACCGATAACCCTATGCCACCTCACTGACAACAACACCACCATCCACAACTTTGAAATGTTTTGACTGATACGTACTTTACCTGTCGTCTAGCTACATAAACAACCGAATGACACACAATAAATACATCTATCGACCTATGACGACCTATGATACTCTAGCATTTTGAAACTCCGATCACAAAACTTGCAGTCATTGCTCAATAAATGACTCTTAACACCACCTCATCAACATCTCTACTCGAACATTGACACTACCGACTAATCAACATGGTGACTCTTGGCTCCTTTCAAGTGGTAACACTACTAGTCAACCAATACTTTCATTGACTAAATAAGTAAATCATCTACATTATACTCTTTGACAATCTCGGTTGATATTGTCAAATCGAGAATTGAACTTGTGACCTCCAATGTGTTAGCTATCACAGCTTACAAGATAACAAGTGTGAATTTTCAAGTTAGCACTGCTGTCATATTGTTTTTTTTTTCTTTCTTTCTTTCAGTTTTCATCATGTATTATTGTATTAAAGTACTAAATTGAGAAGGTGCAATTATTATTATCTCTCCTTAATTTATCATGTCCATTCTAACTTTTCAGAAACACTTGGATTTTTTTGTTTCTACCAGGATCAATATATGCAGCAAAATTCTGAAATGTCCATATCATAAATATATAGAGTAAAATAAATAAAAATTGGTTTATCTGTTAGAAAAACTTAAAATGAGAAATGGCCATGTAGCCAAAGGAAGGTAAATGCCAGATATAGTAGAAGGGGCCAAAACAAGCCAACAGGGCAGCAGCACAAGCAGAGAGTGGATAATTTCCTTGAGAATGACGCGTAAAACGCGGAGCGGATTCAGTGCACAGTGCACCTTGGTGCACTTGAACCTCTCTGTGGGTCCCACCTGTATTAACAGATAAGCCAAACGGGGTTTGCCACCAAAAAAATTCAAACCACAGTAAAAACTAAAAATTCAAGACTGCATCTCCCAAAACCAATCCTCTCCACTTGCCTCCCAAGTTCAACCCAGGATAATGTCGAAACCCAGGATAATATGAAGACTGGTAATCGACGGCAGGGTAATAACGACGGGGTCGGCGGAGGTGATAACGCAAAAGTGATCGGAGGTCCCCCGAGAGTCACCGATGAAGGGGGGAGGGGCTGACGAGGCAGACATGCAGAGAAAATGTGAGTGAAATGGGGAGGAAAAGAGGGAGCGGCCGAGCGGCGGAGGGTGGACGAACCCATTAAAATTGCTTGATCCGATCGGCTTGCTTGTGAACGGCGGTTTTGATTTCGTCGGCTCTCTTGGAAGCTTCGGCGGCGAACTCACGGGATCAATTGGTGCTCTTGGAGACAAAGCCGAATATTTTGGCAGAAGCGGTGAACTCTGATTTCTTGACTTCTTCTTCGGCGAAGCACTTGGTCTCTTCCACGTATCTTCAATTGTTTGATCTCAGATTTGGATTTGGTGTTTGTCTCTGTCCTTATTAATGGCTACTACAGTTGTCACATCCCGACCCGTAAAAATTTTATCTTATTTACTAACTTGATTATAATAAGAATTTAACCGTCTCCGACATTGAGATATAGTTTAATTGGTCCCTAGAGGGGTTTTGGGGGACGATTATTTTAGAGGATTATTCGTCGGAGAAAAAGGTAACGACGGTAAAAATGGTAAATTTTAGCTAGTAAAAGGTAATTTTTTTTATTAGGGTATTATTTTTGGGGTGTTAATTTTTTGGAATTAGGTTGTATATAGAGTTGGGCCGGATGGGTGAGGCCCAAACGATTTTTTTTTTCTCTCTCTCTCTCTTCTCTCTCTTTCTCTCCCGACGCTCTCTCTCTCTCTCTCTCACTCTACCGGATTTGTTCCAACTCCGACCGACGCCATCCGTGACACGACCCGCCCCGAATTTCACCCTAAATCCGGAGTAAATCGTGCGGGGACCACCTCCAAGGAAAGATTTACCGCAAAATTCGGTACAACCTCCCTTGAAAATGGACAACCCTTCCAATAAAAACATGCAAACACTTCTAAAGTTTCTAAATCCAACCTTAACTTCTGGAGCCTTCGTGCTCCTCAAAAACAATCATCACCAACAGGATAATAAACATTATCTAAGATAATATACATCATCCGTCAAATATTCTAAAATATAAACAAGCCTTCACCCACAACTAAAAATATATACATTAAACCCAAGTATTCAGAGCTACTAGACACTAGCGGAAGCAAGAAAAGACAAGTAGGCTAAACAGGTAACCTACTGGTGAAAGGTGGTGGAAATACGGGTGACTATGCCTCGTCTCCTACGAGATCCAATCCGAACTCTGCAGACTGGGCATTTTAAAACAAAGGGCCCAGGGGAAGACATTTAATAACGTTAGAGTGAGTGGACAAAAATAATTTAATAATAAACTATTTATGCATTCCCATTTTAATTTCATAGAAAAATATACTGCATGCGGCAGCTTAAAAGTGTTCAACTCATAAACTGATAATTTCACGATTAGCACTGGCTAGTCACAAACTCAAATAAAATGGAGCCTCTCAGGCTAAACCATATATATTCATATATTCGTATGTATCTACACTCGTCAGACTCCTTGTATGAATCCTAGAAACAATTCAGAAAAATAGAAATTCATACAAGGCTACAACGCTGGCGTCTAACGCTCACGTTGCGCCATAATGGTATTTTTCCTCATTATGACCGAAAAGGGACGGTGTATATATACGTGTGGACTCCCTATATGAAAACCTAAATAAACTGAAAAAGAAAGAAGTTTTCATATAGGGCTATGACGTTTGTGTCTAACACGCACGACACGCCATAATGGTATTTACCTCATTATGACGGACCAAGCACGTATGGCTAGCTAGCATTTATATACATACTATTCTCATAAAATCCAAAACATATATATATCCACCGAAAATCTCATTTTCGGGATCTCTCCAAAGGAGGAAAAATTATCAAATGGGCGAGAAATCAATAATCTCATCAAAATAAACAAATGATTAATAAAATCATTCATCACATGCTTTTTATTTAAAACAAAGGTCAACTCACAAATTAGGCCTAAGCCTGATGATGCTCCGAGGCTTCTTTTGCTCGGGCCTCCTCACGTCCTGTTCCAAATATATAATTAATTTACCAACTGAAATCCAGTATTTATAAAATAGGCAAAATTAATCGAGAGCCATAATTACGCTCATCATTGCCTAAGTTCGATATTCTTAAATCGGAACGATCCAAACTTTTATATCATAGTCGGCAGTCGTATAAATAACCTTTCCCAGAAATTGATTTAAATCCTACGGTCGGATTTTACATTATTTAACCGCTTAAATACCAAACTTCGGAAATTCATAAACCTATTCAAAACTTGTCCAAAATTTCTAAAACTCATTCCATTAAATTCCTCATAAAAATCTCCACCTAAAACAGTTTTTCCAGCGCCGGCGCCGGCGGCGGCCGGCGACCAGCTCCGGCGACGTCCAAATTCTACCAAATTTTAACATCAGCTTCCTCTCATCATTCCAAACAACTTTCATAACTATCACTAAGTCCAATTTCAAGCCTAACTAGGTCAATCGAACGCAAACACACAATAAGCCCTAGAATTTCAACTTCGAATTTCTCCTTACCGAGCTCAAGAGGGATCGAGCCTTTTGGAGGGGTTGTTGCACGGGAGGAGTTTCTCCTTCACGGCGGCGCTAGGGAGGCTGTGACCGGTCTAGAATGGTAGCTGGGTTGGAGACCGATCGATTGGGACCGGTGCGGCGGTCTGGGGCGGTCGGACGGCGGCGGACGGCGGAGAAGAAAATCCGGCAAGGGGGAGGAATCGGGAGAGAAAGAGAGAGAGGAGAGAGAATCGGGAGGGAAGAGAGAGAAAATCGGTTGGGCTTGGCCCAACTAGTTCCAACCCAATATAAACCCAATCCAAAAATTTAACACCCCCAAAAAATAATACCCTAATAAAAATTACCTTTTACTAGCTAAATTTACCATTTTTACCGTCGTTACATTTTTCTCCTACGAATAACTCTCCGAAATAATCGTCCCTCAAAACCCCTCTAGGGACCAATTAAACTATATGTCAATGTCGGAGACGGTAAAATTCTTATTATAATCAAGCTAGTAAATAAGATAAAATCTTACGGGTCAGGATGTGACAGTCCGACCAAGCCAGGCCGCCGCACCGGTCCCGTTCGGACTGCCGCCGCCTCCTCTCCTCGCCTGGACTGTGACCGGGCCGGTTACGTCGCCGAACGGGGAGAAACTCTCCTAGCAGCCGGTTGTTCCTTTCGCCGGAGCTCCCTCCTCCGGCCACCAAAGCCGGTGATCTTTGGCTTGTTTTGTAGCTCTTCTCCCGTGCAACAACCCCTCCAAAAGGCTCACTCCCTCTTGAGCTCGGTAAGGAGAAATTCGAAGTTGAAATTCTAGGGCTTTTAGGATGTTTTCATTCGATTGACCTAGTTAGGCTTAGAATTGGTGATTGTGCTAGTTAGGAAAGTTGTTTGGGATGTTGAGAGGAAGATGCTGTTAAAATTTTATAGGATTTGGAGCTCGCCGGAATTGGCCTCCGGCCGCCGCCGCCGCCGCCGCCGCCGTTTTGGAGTTTTGTATAATTTTAAATGTGTATTAATTAAAGGAATATAATGGAGTGAATTGTGGAATTTTCGGATGAGTTTTGAATAGGTTTGTGAATTTCCGAAGTTTGGTATTTTGGTGGTTAAATAATGTAAAATCCGGCTGTAGGATTTAAGTCAATTTCTGAGAAATGTTGTATTTACGGCTGCCGAGTATGGTATTAAAGTTTGGGTCATTCCGTTAAGAATATCGAAGTTAGGCAATGATGAGTGTGGTTATGGCTCTCGGTTAATTTTGCCTATTTTGTATAAATATTGGATTTTTAGTGGGAAATTAATTATATATTTGGAACAGGACGTGAGAAGACTCAAATTGGAGAGACCTCGGATCGACGTCAGGCTTAGGCCTAAAGTTGTGAGTGGACCTTTGTTTTTAATTGAAAAGCATGCGATGAATTATTTTGTTGATCATTTATTTCTTCTTATGAGACTTATTGATTTCTCAGCTATTTGACAATTTTTTCTCCTTTGGAGAGATCCCGAAAATGAGATTTTCGGTGGATATATATATTTTGGATATTATGAGTATAGTATGTATATAAATGCTAGCTAGCCATATGTGCTTGGTCCGTCATAATGAGGTAAAATACCATTATGGCGTGGCGTAAGTGTTAGACACAAGCGTCATAGCCCTATATGAAAACTACTTTCTTTTTCGGTTTATTTAGGTTTTCATATAGGGAGTCCACATGTAAATACACCGTCCTTTTCGGTCATAATGAGAAAAAATATCATTATGATGCAACATGAGCGTTAGACGTTAGCGTTGTAGCCTTGTATGAATCTCTATTTTTCTAAATTGTTTCTAGGATTCATACAAGGAGTCTGACGAGTGTAAATACATACGAATATATGTTTATATATAGTTTAGCCTGAGAGGCTCCATTTTATTTGAGTTTATGACTAGCCAGTGCTAGTCGTGAAATTGCCAGTTTATAAGTTGAGCACTTTTAAGCTGCCGCATGCAGTATATTTTTCTATGAAAATTAAAATGGGAATGCATAAATATTTTGTTATTAAATTATTTTTGTCCACTCACTCTAACGTTATTAAATGTCTTCCCCTGGGCCCTTCGTTTTAAAATGCCCAGTTTATAGGATTGCATAGTTGAGGTCGGGCGTACATGGAGAAGAGGCATAGTCAATAGTATAGCTTCCGCTCTTTTATATTTATTTCTAGTTCATTTCCTCTCAAATAGAGTTGCTCTGAATATGTGGTTGTTGGTTATAGGATCTTTGTTAAATCTATTTTTGGGAGATGTTGTGATTTGTGGGGAGCACGAAGGCTCCAAGAGTCTATAAGGTTGGAGTTGGAACCTTTTGTGTTTGCAGGTTTTGGTTTGAAAGGGTTGTCCATTTCCAAGGGAGGTTGTACCGAATTTTGCGGTAAATCTTTCCTTGGAGGTGGTCCCCGCACGATTTACTCCGGGTTCAAGGTGAAATTTGGGGTGGGTCTGTCAACAGTATTCTGTTTGTTAAGGATTGGCAGAGAAAGGTTGTGAAGCTAAGAACACATGTTGTTAATGGCATGAAGGACAGTAAGCCACATACCAATTATGGAGAAGTTTGAACGGCTGGGTCACTTTGTTTTGTTTAACCATCATTTTTATAATTAACCATCTTTTAAATTATTATTTTTTAAATAATTATCCGATTTTTTTTAACTCACTTGTCCAATATAATTTACAAATTTAACAAGATGATTACACTAATAATGAAGCGTGTAGTATTAAAAATAAGAAGATACATGTAAATAATATCATTGACATAGAGTTTTTTGAATAAAAGAATAAGAGTAATTTTTACCTTGTTGATCAAGACATAAATATCATCAAAATATATGATTCTTCTACCATTACCGTATTTCACAATACCGATCATATCCAACGGTCAATTTTTAACATATTATTTGCTAGATATAGTTAGTTCACAATGATGTACACTTGCATATATCCCACTAACCAAATTAATTCCACATTAGTAGGCACATTGTGTTCTAATGATTAAAATTCACAAAATAAAATTCAATCGTCCAATGTGATAAGTAAACTTAAATATTGCTATGAAAAAATTCACTTATTTTCGTTAATGTTTAGGTCTCGATCGACTTGGTTAACCCCAAATCAACGTCACTTATTACACGAAAACACTTTTACATATCCCTTTGTGACTTATTTTGGTTGATTCTTCTGCCTATACATTCTCACATAGATGAGATATAGCAACCCATATAAAAATTTAGAGAAATTTACCTTCTGACAATAGAGCTCTCCATATGGAAGCATAAGGGTAAATAGAGTTGACCATCTTGATCGGGGTCCAAATATTATCGAAAATATGTAAATTTTCTACCGTAGCGTCTTTCACTATACCGATAACATCCAACGGCCGATTTTTCAAAATTTTCTTTGCTAGATATAGTTAGTTCAAAATGATGTACCCTTGCATATAACTCACTGAACAATTCATACCACAATAGTAGGTATGTTGTGGTTCCAAACTTCCAATGACTAAAATTAACAAAATGAAAATTTGACCGTCTGATGTGATAAATATACTTAATATGCCTATGAAAAAAATTCACTTATTTTAGTTAACGTTGGGGTCTGAAGCCACGTTCACTTATAAGTATACTTAAATATACTTAAATGATATGTCGCCACGTTCATGATCATTTTTAGAATGTCTATGCATTAAATATTCAAATTTATATCAATATTATGGATTGCAGCAGTGTCTTGACTGTGAAAAATTGATTATATATAAACGTATACATTTGACTTAGTTCGGATTTAAAAAAGAATTTTGTGCAATTTGGAATATATTGAAATTAAACTTATTTTGATATAATTTAAGTATTCAATGAATAGTGAAAGTTATAGTTATATATAAATTTTCCCTATATACATTAATATTTACCTTAAAACATAGACCACGTTACTCTTTCTAATATATTGTTAGGTTTAATGAGGCCACTAAAAATCCATTGATATACTATTTCATTAATGAATGAATTACTCTTTGATAAAATGTAATAATAAAAAACGTATAGACCACATTAGTAGAAAGAAAGAGAATTTGTATGGTTGCAACTGAAAAGAAGAAAAGGAAAACAAATTGCAAACTACTACTTATGCATTATACACTCAGTAATACATATAATGTCAAAAATAGACTTGATCTGTTATCTTTTCACATCGGTCAAGAAGTCAAGGTTCAAAATGCATTAGCTAATAATCAAGTTGCATGTGCCATTTGTATAACTAGAAATTTTGCTCTTGGCTAAAAGAAAAAGAGTTACATGCACATCCATTCTAAGTTCCCAACTATGCTTCCTATCAAACTAATTAAATTATTTGCAACGGGAAGAAAAAGATTACATTAATAGATAGAAACTTTTTCTATACATAAATTACATGAATCATCAAACCCAAACATACACCCATGTATATCGCAAGTAAATCTTTGACAGAAAAAAAGAACATATATTGCCATGTCAATCAAGTAAGCGAGATCTATTTATTTATTTTTGAAGTTCATTGAGGAAATCAAAAGACACTAAAAAGAGGATCTAGCTAAAAGAATTAAAATATGAGTTGGGAAGTTTTGGAATTAATTGCCCATTAAATTTTTACCATAGCCTTAAATGCATGTTTTTACCATGTTGATTATATTTTTTTTGTTTCAGTTTATATTTAATGGTGTTAACATCGGTGTTAGTGTCATGTAGTTGACTGTATTAAATGAATGATTGTGATTGGCTAACAACTATGAGTTAGAAGAACTTTCTGTAAAAACGAGCATTGGAACAAGGTACGTGGGGAAGATCCAATCACTAGAATCCATTTTCATGATTAACTACATTTGGCACCGAAGATTCAAGACTGCGTCTGATGCTGGTTCCCAATATGCATACCTTTTGCGATTAAAGGCCAGCAAGCAAGCACTGGTTGAATGAGCATCGGAATGGGCGGGCAACTAGGCCTCCTCGAAGCATCCTTGTTTCGTGTGTGGGTTGGTTAGTAGGTACTGGTTGTACCGGTCATTATTATTTGGGACTTCATTTAATTCCATAAACTTGAAACCTGATTATTTGGTGGGTTTGATTAGTTCCAATCCTAATTCTTCTGCTAATGATTGCCATCATGAACGAATGGGTTCCACTTTGCATAGAGCTACAAACTGATTCTATTTTCTTACCGTTTAGTTAGTGTTTTTGGGAAACAATATTCCAAAAGCAAAAACTCACATTACACAAACACATTACAACCACCGGTAATATTTCTAAATAAAGACGGTCTCAGACCCACCATCAACTTCATTGATTAATCGATGACCCACAACGAACCAACTGCTTGGCAACCATTGTGACCTTATTGACCCATCCAATAATCTCAACGGTTAAACGAGCCACATCAATAAACTAATGACTTATTAATGGATTTGTGACTTGTACGTACAAAGTTGTATAGCTGACACAATTGTTGTATCATTATTATATTTTACTTGTTGTTTTGACCGTTTTTTAATATTTGTATGTACCAAATAAAGGAAATTTTGTTGTTTTTATTTTTTATTTTAAAATGCGCTCTCTAACCCTAAGTTTCCGGATTTTGAAAAGGATGGTGCTATTCAAGTAAGCAATAGCACAAGGAAATTAGAGATCCCATTAAGAACAAGAAAAATGTGCAAAAAGTCCCGTAAAATATTTGACCATAAAGGAACACAACGCCCATTGGAAATTTGATATAAAACCATCTGTATCATAGTTTGATTAGTTTCTTTATCGCATTATTCTCTGATACATTATTTTATAGTCTCCAACATGTTACTACGAAGTAATATGAAGTAAGGTCAATTATGACCAGCTCCATAATATATTGACAGTCCAAGCTGAACAACGGAGGGATCGGTCAGTGATAAAAGTATGCAGGGTGCCTGCTCACTCAGGTCAATTCCATTGGGAAACCAGCTTTTTCTTTCATATATTCATAAAGAAAAACGTAAACAAATCAAGTCTTGCACCTCTTGTTTAAAATAAAAAAAATAAAAAATAAAAATCAAGTCTTGCACCTTGAAAAATAAAGCTAAGCCAGGAAGTCCCTTCACTCCCGATCAACCTCCTCGAGATAGCGTTGTCTTGGTCTAACAAACCAAGCTCCCCGCCACACGCTCAATCAAGACCGGGGAGCTTGGTTTAGTAGAAACCCTCCTTCATTCGCCGCACTGATTATCAAATTTTAGACTAAAAACATCTCTGTAATGAGTAAGAATGGAGTGAAGTGTCTTCAAAATGTAGCAAAACCAAAGCGTTACAAGAGACTCCATTGCATCAAGTATAGTATGCTTGACACGAAGCATTGCATCAAGTAGTATAGTTTGCCTGACATGAATCAACATATGTTTTACGCCCTGTAATTCTTCCTCAGCTAGGCTGGGGCAAAAAATAGAGCAAGTACAACTATTATATTAGTAGCATAGCAAAAATGCGTTCCTCGTCATTCGTCGAGGTGTCACATTGACGGGAAGGTTTAGTACCTCGATGTCGGCTCTTCGCCACCTAGGGTTGTGGTATGTTCCAAGAGTTTGGTTGCTCGCTCATTAAAGTAGTACGTGAGCTAGGTTCAGAACATCGTGAGACAGTTCGGTCCATATTCGATGTGGGCGTTAGAGCATCATGAGAACATTACATGCGGCTTAGAGATCAATTAGGATTCACCTCCGCAATGTAAGGTGTTGGAGATGAGGCCCTAACAAAAAGAAAAGAACACTCGGAGGCAAATGGACCTCATTTCATGAGAGAGCAATCCATAAATGTTGCATCTCCCAGACAAACCCAATTACAATTTTCATTTTTATCAACCACTAGCCTATTCATTCTTTTTTTTTTTTTGTGAGAAATGAATAATTCATTAATCAAGGGATACACTTAATTACAAAGTCTGCAAACGCGAGGCTGATAAACTACAAATAACAAAGAGCAGGGGTCTCCAACTCAATCAACCTAGAAAGAGTGAAAGGAAACCAACAACTCGCTATATTATAGACCGGAGAATCTACAACCGAAAACATAAGAGCAACAATACCAATCAATCTACCACACCCACCAACCATGTTCGCTAGCATTGTCGTCGCCATCGCCGCTAGCTGCCATGAAGTAGTGAGGAGTACTAAATCGGAGCAATAATGCCCGAGTAACTGCTGCCAATCGAATCCCAATACAAATATCATAAGAAAACCTACGCCCCAAAGGAAGAGCTCCCTCAAAATAACACCATATAAGCCATCATCGAAACCCAAGAAATGAAGTAGTTGTGGCTGACGAAAGATGATCGAGAACAAAAACAAGAACCAATAACCAGAACCAGTACCAAAGAGAATGGGGGTGATGAACTCACGCGTGAGCACCTATAATCTAATAGGTAAGTGCGTAATTGCACTTTAAGCGTGCAGCGTGCAGTCACGCAAGCACTCATGAAGGATATCGATGATAGTTGATGGGTTGTTTTGGGATTAAGTGATCAATAATCTAGAAAAAGTTGAGATTGCTATTCATTGTAGCTAGTGAGCAAGTGAAGCATGAGCTTGCGTATAGTGGCCACATGGAACATATGTGCATCCATCATATATCACGTATTCCTTTCCAAAAAATAAATAAATCATATATCACGTATTTTTCTTTTTCTCATTAACTCTATGCATATGATTTGAAAAAAATAAAAATATATCATATATGATGCTTGTGATCTCCCCAACTCCATCTGAATTATTCTTAAATGTGGCATTAATTTTGTCGATCTTTAAAGTAACCAATGTACTATCATTAGAGGCATCGATGATATATATGTACGTACCTTGTTGTCACACAAGGGAGCTAGCACATGTTGGTTTTCAGCCTCTCTTTCTACCTCAGTTTTTCTGGTGAACATCCTACCAGATGCTGAGGCCGGGTCTGATATCCCAACATCCAACATCGGTCTTAATTTATTCGGTCGAGCACAATTTTTTCACTTGGCAAAGTGATCAAGCACTAGTTTGTTGAGCTCTAGCTCATACAGTTGCAGGTCCATGATATATTCATTATCCCAATTATCCCAGTCTAGAATCCGAATTGCTAGATTGAGTTAGTTACAGTTACACGTACAACTTCTCCTCTACAAAATAGAGCTTTGATCGAGAGGATGTGATGTTAATAGGGTTCTCTTTCATTTTTATCAACCACTCTCTAAAATTTGAGAAGATACAAAATGATCTAGAATATCGATTATCTTTAAATGCGGACTACTATATCGACTAACAGTTAAATATGACCAGTTGATGCTCTAAATTCGCTGATGTTTATATATGGGTAGATACATACCGTGTGTAGAAGATGCTCTACTACCAAACGATTCATCTAAGTTTTACTTCACTTGTTTCATTTTATGAAATTGTATATTAGTTTCAAATAAATGATACTATCTAAAGCTAAACTAAAGCCTAAGCGTAATTTGGAGCAAGTTTTTATACCCCTACCATCACTTGATTCACTTCGTTTGTAGCTTTTGAACCGTGTAACTATCATCTATCCCTTAACATGGAATGCACTAGGAAATCTAAAGATCAAGATCAAAATCAATATCTTGTTTTTGGTCGGAAGTTCTTGTATGCACCAAGGTATAAGTGAACCAATAAATATAATACGATTTCAGCCACACATTTGATCTAATTAATACATAACACTAACCCTAATACTAACATTGTTTTAAATGAAATAAAACTCAAAAAAGCTATTCAATAGGGTAAAACAGTAATAAATGAATATTTAATTTATATATCTTAATTCTTAAACCCTAACAAAATTACTCTTCGCCTGATTGGTTAGAAAAGTGGAGATGATGGGTGGCTCAAACACAGTGTCCGTCGAAATTCATTACAATGCTTCAACAATATATTCAAAATATCATCTTCCTTGGTCTCCTTCCAAGTCCCAACCACCATCATTTCTCTGCCACCACTTTCTAGTCCCCTATTTATGTGAGGCACGTCCTCTATATCATCGGTTAAGCTTGTCGATCTCATCGTCCATAAGATTATATGTACTCGGAGTCTCATGAACTGAACCATTTGGAATTCTACTTTCCCAGACAAAGCGGCCACGGCCATCGCCCTCCTCCTCCTCCTGACCCTAGTCGCCAACGCCTCCTCCGTCGTAATTATTGGCATCTTACTGACCCACCAGTGCTGCTACAAACGGTAAGCCTTCGACAACCCGGCCTCCACTCTCCGGCGCTCTCTCTCTCCCTCCTCCATTTTCCTCTCCCACTCTCTCCTCCATCCTCTCCTTTTGCTCCTTCTCTTTCTCTCTCCAGATCCACCTCACTCGTCGACCCTCCTTCCCTTCCTCCTTCCTCTCTGATTTCTTCCACATCATCACCCTCGCCGATGTCGTCGGCTCTCACCGCTTGGCCCATCAAGAACTCCCTCCGGTCTCCTTTGCCTACGACTCAATCGACTAGTATCAAGGATGACGTTGAGAAAGAGAAATAGATCGGAATACTCTCCGACCAATTTTTTTTTTAATGGCACTCTCTAGTAAGTAATTTCAAGAAAATTAGTTTCGGTTTTACTGTGATTTTTTTTTGTCACTAACCACCGTTTGTTTAACTATCAGCATATGTGAGTGGTTCAAGTGCACCATAATGCACTGAATCCTCTCCGGTTTTTGGTTTCCTGCAAATGAAAAATGTGGGAAGGTACATCCAAGGATTAAAATCTCTGCGATATATCCGATATATCCTCCGATGTCTCCCTTTTTCGAATGACCGATATATCTATAGGGATCAATATCTTATCTTCCACCGTATCTACGATATTTAGGAAATATTGTCAAATATCACCGATATTTAGGAAATATCTCCGACATTTATGATATTTTCGATATATCACCGACATATTAAAAAAATATCTGTAAAAAAATTGAAATGATATCCGGAAAAGAAGTAATTCTCTCGAGGTGTATCCCAATGAAGAGTGGTGGTCTCGACTCTCGAGAAGAGCATGATTCCTTTCGAGATATATCTGGATGTAGATCGATCTATTACACAATTATCAAACTTGGAGATGAGTGGACAGTGGAGAAATATTTACACTTGAGAAAGAGAATGAGTATAAGATAGAGAACACATGTGTACTGGTGAGCCGTGAGTCATTGACATAAGATAAAGAACACAATTATAGAGATGAGAAACAAAGAGAGAGAGAAAGAGAGAGATATGTGAGTCATGTAACTCCAACGTCCCACACTCATGATCATGGCTATAGAAGTACTAGGTATGGAGCGCAAAAAGATATTATGTATGGGAGGAGGACTGGAGGTCCCAATGATAATCAAGATGTTGCTTCAGTTGCGCTAAGTTTTGATTCTATCAACTTAGGTAGTGTGACTGTAACCTCAAATGAATTCCAAGAAGGTAACAATCAATATGGCTATAATGTTTATGGCTATAATTAATGCGCGGAAGTCAGTGATCAGTCATTCAGTTGGATTCATCTTTAATATCCATTTATAGGGGAAACAGTCGGCAGCTCTAAAGACATATTCAACACTACAATTTGTACTATATGAGTCATATGTCTTGGTCTGATTATTGTACTTTTGGGACTAGCGTGTGTCTTATGACTCTTATCAACAACCTAGATTCTCATTCTAGATGTAGATGAAGTTAATATTTGTAATATTTATTTACAAATCTAATAAATTAATATTTCAGAAAAAAAAATTTCTTTCCAAAATACCGATTTTTTTCCAGATTTCCTCGATATATCTGAAATCTCTCTTTTTCAAAGACCCGATATATACACCGATACCCATATTTTAATGGGCCAATTACATATAAGTCATTTGGAGACATTTTCTCCCATATAGGTCCACTTAAATATTTTTACCTATATAACTCCACCCAAGCCTAAATAGAGTCTTATATAGGTATTAAAGTTCAACAAAATTACAGACTGCCATCCAACAAAAAAATTAGATTTTCTCTCTTATATTTACAAAAATACCACTAATATAAAAAATCAACAACCACAAATGGTCTCCGGTTAACTTCCGGCGAGGTCTCCGGCTGACCTCCGGTGAATTCCGGTCGACTATCTGTGAGGATTCTAGCGACCACAAAAGTTACTACCACTGACAACAAAAGATACTACCGATAGAAAAAAAAAAACTACTGCCACCAGCAAAGAAAGCTACTACCGATAACAACAAAAGCTACTACCGCCAGCAATGAAAGCTACTACCACTGACAACAAAATATACTACCGATAACAAAAAAGGCTACTGCCACCAACAAAGAAAGCTACTACTGATAGCAACAAAAACTACTACCACCGGCAAAGAAAACTACTACCACTAACAAAAAAGATTGCAAAAGATACTGTCACCAGCAACAAAAGCTACTACCACAGGCTATAAAGCTACTTCCACCGGCTATAAAAGCTACTATGGTGAGATTTCCGGCAACCTCCGAAAATGTCACAAAAGATACTTCGAGCACAAAAATACACACATAAAAATACTACCGACCATAAAAAGTTACTGTCACTAACAAAAAAACTACTATCACCAGCTATAAAAGATACTACCGAGCAATGAAAACTACGATGAGGTACTAACAAAAACTATTGTCACCACCTATAAAAGATACTACCATATGAAAAACTACTACTACCGAGCAGAAAAGTTACTGTCACAACAAAAAAAGCTACTATCACCAACATATAAAAGATACACCCAACTACAAACTACTAGGTGAGACAAACTTCTGACAACGAATCAAAAGATACTCGTCAGCAACAAAAACTACTACCGCAGTAACAAAGCTACTCACACAACAAAAACTACTACTAGCACAACTACAAAGTTACTACGTGAGATTTCCAATGACTTCTGACAACGAAGTCACAAAGATATTGTCGTCACAACAAAAACTACTACCGCAAGTAACAAAGCTACTACCAGCATCAACACAAACTACTACTAGCATCAACAAAACTATTACTAACGTCCAAACAAAGCCAATAGCTAATGTTTTCGGCAACAAAATCTACTACCAGCATAATGAAAGCTATTACCAATGTGTCAAAAATATAGACCAGTCACCTCCAATAGGAGCGACATCTTCGAAGCATCGTCGTCCAGGACTTGTCATCGAGTCAGCGGCGGTATCCAAGCTGTACGGATCTCGAATCGCCGCGAAAGGCGATCATAGCCGTCAAGGACCAGATGAGCCACGAGGATGAGCCGGCGAGCCATATTGTTTCAGAGATCCCGTCGAGGTCAAATAAGATTTTCATCTATGGAATTGGACGCAATAGACGCGAGGTCAAGTGCGTCCGTCGATCCGGCGATGTCAGGTCGAGGCGTCGTCATCGAGCCGGCGTCGTCATCGAGCCGCGGCGTCGAGGTCGAGGTCAAGGCTTCGTCGTCGATCTGCGACGTTGAGGTCGAGGCGTTGTCGTCGAGCCGGTGGCGTCGAGATCGAGGTCAAGGCTTCGTCGTCGATCTGGCGACGTCGAGGTCGAGCCGCTTCCTCGTCATCTATCAAGCGGTGCCGAGCCATCGTCGTCGAGCTGGTGTTTGGCCTGAGACGCCGTCATGGCCGGATATTCGAGACCGGAGAAGAGAGGGAAGAGGAACATAGAGAGAGAGAGAGGATCTGAAAGGATGTGAGAAGAGAGAAAATTGATTTGCAGGGAAACGAGGGTATTTTAGGAATATCGTACAAATAAATGACAGGTTTAGGCTTAAACATAGACTTTATATGGTAAAAATATTAAAGTGAACTTATGTTACAAAAAATATTACAAAATGACTTTAGTGAAATTTTGTATATTTTAATCTTTAGGTACATCAATGCGGTGGGCCCACACCAATCACTTTGCTTACTCCCTCTTTTAGCATCTGGCGCCATTTACTTCAAATTCTCTACATCCCACAAAACTGCTTTAATCCCCTCCCCACCCAATCCCACCACACCACGCTACCCGACCTTACTACTGCCCAACTCAAATCTCACCAATCCTGTTCGCTCCCGCACGAACCCTCCGTGCACCTCCACACAGCGAACACCACTTGTCCTTGCCTAACCCCCCAGAGTGTCTAGCCCAGTCCAACAAAATTTGAAAGCTTTGGATTCTCGGCACCACCGCCTCAGATCTATCTACTCTCTCTCTCTTTCACTGTGAGCTTCAACAAGAAGAAGAAGGCTCTCTTAACCCTCACAATGCCAGCGACTGATGTAGACTTCGATCTCAGAGTACTCTCTTTCTCTCTCTAACCCTCACAATGACGCTTCCATTTTCTTTCTCTAACCTTTCTCTTTCTCTCTCTTTAACAGCCTTCTCCACAGTCCGCCTTCGCAATCGGGTCAGTCACACGCCATTTCTAGGGTTTCGAGTTCGATTACATCTGCGCATTGTGTGTATTTGTGTATCTGTGTTGATATCTAGGGCTTTTTTGGTTTCAGAGAGTACCGTTTGCCGATGTGGGGAATTTGGAGCACTGTATCAAGTACTTGAACCAGACGCTTGTTACGTTTGGATTTCCGGCTTCGCTTGATCTCTTCGCCATGATCCGGTGCGTTTTGCTCCATTTTCGGTTGTTTTTTTGAACTTTTGATCCTTCAAAGTTTTGAATTTATTTTTGATTTTGTAGGTTTCGGTCGGCTCGGACTTGCAATTGTATGTATTCTTTGATCCAGCAGAGACAGCGATGTAGAGTTCCGAGAGTCTGCGAACGAACAGAGGCAGCGGTATGATTCTTCCTGGAGTTAATGCAGTGGTTTAGTTTTTTCGGTGGGGTTATGTGTTGCATTTTGGGTTGATTTACTATTTATAATGTGGTCTACTGAGCACATTGTCACTAAGTTTGTTTGCCCACTTTGCCGGGCACGGGGTTGTTTTCAGGGCATGCTTATTTTTGTTTTGTTTTTTTGCACTTTTTATGTTGTAAAGGTTCTTGTCAGACATATCGAGATTGGAAGCTAAAGTTGAGCGGCTTGAGGCACAGATACAGGCCAAAGATAGGAGATAGCAACAATGACACGGACGGTTAGAAACTTACATTTCTTTTTGGAGTGGGTTTCAGTATGGATTTCTTAGTTTTACTGATGGGAGGTTCTCTATAATTAGGAAGCTAAAGCTACATCAGCTTTTAAGTCTCAATTGAGAAGCTACAGAAAGAGCGAGATGAGTTTCAGAAGATGGTCATTGGAATCAGGTTGGACATTTGGACTTTATGTAGGTTCTTTACTGCTACTATGTGAAACTGGACAATCCTGACAAATTAGTGATATTTTGATGATGTCAGCAAGTTAAGACTCAACAAATGCATGAGATGAGAAAAAAGAAAGGAGTACATAAAGCTGCAGGTACTTTATGCATTCTCTACTATTAGGACAACATTTGGGTATTTATGTTTTAAAATAGGATTTCATACACGACTGGTTACAAGATTTGAAAAGTAAAGTCATCCTTTAATAATTTCAGGAGAGGCTAAACCAAGTGTTGATGGAGAAAAAAGAATCTAGATCAGGCATGGAGATAATGAACTTGCTTCAGGTATAAATTAGCTGGATTTATTACTGACCTACACAATTTCATATTCATCCACCTAACTTTCCCTGAAAATTACGTGAAAACAGAAAGAAGGGAGGCAGCAGCGGGGACATGGAATGGAAAGAAGACAGATAATGATTTTTATAAAAAGATTGTACGTAGCTTGTTTGATTTATTTAACTTTCTATAACTGATTCCTGTGCAATGCGTGACCATCTCATTTTTGGCAGGTGGATGCTATGAGGCCAAAAATCAAGACTTGATGGCAGAGAATGCTGATCTGAAGGCCTTATTACGATCAATGCAGGTAACTCTAATCATTATGCACACCATGATTGCCAATCTAGGAGAGAGAGAAAGAGGGGGGGGGGGGGGGGGTTGTGATGGTTCAGCTATCTTGATTCTTGCAGCATTTTGTTTTTACTGTTATGGCCTTTTGTTTTTTGTTTCTCTCTCCTCTGTGTTTCTGTTCTAGTCGAGACACATTTCTTACACAGCAAGTTTTATGAGTTCCTGTTTCTCAATGACTCCATTGAATCTTGTCTATTATTTCTGTCCTGCGGGTGAGGGGAAAATGTCGTAAGTTATGCTAGAATCATAGATGGTTGTGGTGACTTATCTTTGTGAGAGTAAGATCAACATAGACCTTCTCTAAGGACTGTCAATTCCTCTTCATGTACTGATGTTGTTGCTCAAATAATGTGAAGCTCATCTATGCTTTCTTGATATTGTACTATTTTGTTATCTTCTCACCGATGCTTCAGTTGGCATGTTTCATAATAGTTAGAAATCAGTAATTTAGTGGATGTCACATCCAGCCTGACAGTTTACTATACTATAAAATCTGTTACTGTAACACTGTGATTTGGTGCAATACCCTACTATGTGGGCCACTTAAAGTTGAAACTGCCTGCTGGACTCTTTGTTTTCCTTCTTTTTTTTTTTTCCTTTTTCTGGGCGTTTATCATTGTGCCTCTGCATTTTGTGATTTTTTTTTTCTCAATTAGTTGCATATGTGCTTGCGAAGTGGTACTTTAAAACTTAGTCTAAGATTCTAGGAATTCCTCCGCTTTCATTCCGCTTATTCAGTTTCTTACCAAACCAGATTTGCCTTTTTTGTTAGTCATATTGGTCATTAAGTAATTATATGCTGAGATGATCTCAGTTCTTGTTTCTTTGTGTGCCAATGGGTATGAAGTGGTAGACTGGTTTCCTTGCAGATGGATATGCGTGATTTCATTAATCATCCAAATGGGCAGTCCAAGCAATCTCTGGCTGCCAATGAACGGGTTGAAACTGACCACACACAATCCCCATTGGGTGGAAGGACGGTATGGTTTTTCATAGTCATGGATGTGTAAAATTTCTTGGTTCGTGTGATGTTATCACAACCTGTATACTTCTTGCAGGATTTTTTAACCTGCCCTTTCACATGGCCAGAAATCAAATAGAAGAAAGTCTCCGAAATAAGATGGCTTCCATAAAGGTAATTTTCTTTCCATTTACCACACGTTCATATGTGACTGTTGTAAAGGGAATTAGTAGTGTTTTGCTGATTACATGAAATTTGAAGGAGCGGATGGGTCAGTTGCAAGATGCACAAAAGAAGCAGAGGTTACTTCTGAAGCACTGAGAGGGAACTTGAGCTTGAAGCTCAACTTGTTGAGGCGAGAAGCATAATCCAAGAGCAGGTCTTTTTCTCTTAAGATAGATGATGACTATAAATTTCAATGCATTCCATGTTCTTATATTTACCCGTGTGTGTAAATCCATCACTTATGTGATGTGTCATTTTAAGACTACATTGTTGGATCACCCATAACGAGGTCTAGTTATCCAAGCTGGCCATTTCTCAACTTACCTTCAAATCACCTATGCAAAAGATCAACAAACTCTGAAATCATGTAGTCATCTAATTATTAAATAGTCAACTTTGAAGAAGATTGTTGCCAGTGTTTAAAGAGGTAGGGGTTGTGCGAGAAAATTTTATACTGGCTCAGGGTTCTTCTGTCTGTGGTGGGGTGGCTAATATGAGTTTATTACTCTTTCATGTTGGTAGTGATGGCGCTTTAGGTGGTTGTTTAGTTGGAGGGAAATGACAATTTTCACAATGAGATCGAGGAATTTAGATTTTTCGAGTCTCTTTTCTGTTAATCTTTAATCATTTAATGGATAGTTCCTTTTAATGTTGTCATCTTGATTAAATGGATGCTTTGTAGGTCTTTTAAATGTTTGTAGTAGCTATGCTCTGACGTACTAGTTGTCCATCTTTCTTATGCTCATTTGCTTCTTCTCATAGGATCCTCTACATCTCAGTCTTTATCTCTCTACAAAGTAATTTCCAAAGAGTTGATGTGTCTAGGCCCTCCTTAATATATACCTTAAGTTTATGTCAATTTGTAAATGGACAGCAGTCACTGCACTTATACTGAAAAAGAAAAAGTGGATTGTTATATTGAGTAGTGCACTGATAGAAGTTTTCCCTTTATAGTTATTTGGGTATAAATATTGTGATTGGTTTTATTGCAGGCGTCCTTAATGTCCAAAAAATTTCCCAAGCCTGAGAGGCAAAGGTATTCCACTTGTGCCTTCTAATCTTTTAGTGAAGTAGAAGATTTATATGGTTATACAAATGTATGCAGGAGTCTGAATGGCCATTTTAATTCTGGCAGGGAATCTATCATTTCGCCATCTGCGGAGGTATGAATGAGATAATATCTCATTATATATGCTACCTTTTAAAAAAAAAATTTGGATGCTTATGAGATTGAACTTCCAGTGTTTCCATCTTTAGAGTATATAATGTTAAGCAAGCATACCCTCGCATCATGTCTTGAATTATCATGAAAATCTCCAATTGTGATGTTGATTTAAAATGGTGATTTAGGTATTTCATATTGACATATTTACATGTTCTTGGACAGTTTCTCTGAAAAAAAAAAAAATTCCTACTAATTCTGCCCTGAAATTATGTATTGTTAAAAAACCAGATGTTAACAATCAACAGTTTGATTGTTTGTGTGAGCTTGAGTTGAAAAATTTAAGGAATTCTTTCTATGAGTAGATAATTCGACAGTAAGGTCACAAGTTACTACCGTGCTTTTTGTTGGGCTATCATTGAAGTGTGTGTGGGTGTGTTTTCATACATAGAACTGTTAATTCCTTTGAAAGTACACTGCAACTAAGACCTGATAAAAGTTGAATTCTTCCACTGTAAATATCTGATTTGCTTCTTGACTGTTGTTCAGGGGTAAGAAACTAACAAGCCTAATGATGCCACAATTCTCCAAGATTATTTGAAGTTGTCTGTATGCTGAGATGAATGGCAGCTAGCATCTAAGCTATTGTATGATTTATTCTGACCAAGAATATTCTGAACACGTGTTCAGTTCGTAAATCCTAGAAGGCATTTTGTCTGTCTTATCCCTGTAATTATGAACTACCTATCCTTATGAACTATGCTTCAAGTTTAGTTGATTCTTTCCTGGGTTTGAGTTTATTCTATCCTTTCATCTTTTCAATTTTTTTGGCTTAGTGGATGTGCTCAAGTAGATATCCCTGCTTCCCTAGATTTCCCAACCTATGTTCTTCTCTTCTGCACCTCACTACTCAAAAGCTTTTGCCTACCCAACTGTTCCAGGATTGTCTTGCAGAGACCGGAGGCGATTTATTTGTTAGTTATGATTTTATGTCATATTCTCAACTTAAGAATGTATAGTATTATTAGTCTTTTTATGAGTCTCTAATATTACTTGGTTCCATCATACTTCAGCTTCAATATCAACTTGTAAATATTTATATTCTCATGATTCCTGCTTAATACGCTCTTAAGCAATTAAGTATGAACATCACCTTCATCAGTGGAGAGGTTTCCGGGATGACAGAGGTTTACGTTGCTTTTGTTAGTCCATAAGTTTCATCAAGGGAGGTCGGTTCGTATATGATTTATAGACTATTAATACTTAACTTCTTCCCTCTCTAATCTCTTCCTTAATTTGAGCGATAGTATAAAACTGAAAACAGAAAAGAATTCAACTTGATACGTTGGATTCATTGAATCCAAGCCCTCCAAAATGTCACAGAATATTGGCATGAATTTCTGGTAATTTGACTAGATTATGGTACTTTTCTAACCTTCTAGGCTTTACAAAATGGTGGTGTGGCAGATGTTGATTATATATTTAGGCTATTGGTATATAAGAAGCAAAGGTACACTAAAGGATTTGGTAATTTGCACATGCAACAGAGGCCGCCCAATGCTTAACGTAAGCTTAAGCACAAAGATACTAATTCTCCTTTTTCCCTATGACTTCCCTATTATAACATATTAACGTATATATGAAATTAAGAATCCAAGTCACTCAAAGGAGAAGTAGCAAAATCACAAGTAAATCAAATCTACTTCACAAAAGTGACAAAACAGAAGGATCATGCACCCCAAGTGACCATCACATGCCTTTGAACCCGGGATTTCAAATCCTTCTCTGCATGTATAAATAGTACCTCCCATAGACTTGAAACTCCCATACCTGACTTGCATATCATTTCTTCCAAGACCCAGAAAACCCAACTGTTAAACACATTGATATCGAGAATCGGAATCTGCAGAGACAACTGAAATGGATGAGTCTTTGTTCAACAGAAATCTGTCAAGAAATTCCGCCGTGGGTTGCTCTTCTCGGATTTATTACTGCCGAAGCACCGAAGGGGTTCCATTCAATTGGGAAAAGCAGCCAGGAACACCACTGAATCCAGCAAAAGAAGCAGCGATTGCACCACTAACACCTCCTCCAGCAGTGATCAGCTTAAGACTACCCAAGCCATGCATTCATGTTCGGCAAACTAAGCCTCCACAAGGCCAAGGCTTAGGTTTTGGAGAAAAAGCAAGAAAAACAAAGAAAGTAAAAATGTTACTAATTTTAATAATGTCGCCGGGGGATCAGATAAATTTGATATGTTCGACTTCTGTACCTCCGATTCTGAATTCATGGCATCGACTTCACCGCGGAACTCAAGCTCTTCATCCTCATCCTCGCTTTCGTTCTCGAAAGGTCGACTTTCTAGGGAATGTTCAAGTTTGCGGAGTACTCCAGCAAGGGATTCCTTCAGTAGTAACGCAGCCGCTCCTTTCAGCTGCAGTCCTTGGAATTTTAGCTCTGTTCTGATTAGCATGGCAAGACGAGTTTGATATATATATATATATATACAGTCCCTATCCGGAGCGAAGCTTCGCTCTGGAATTAATGTGCGAAGGTCCTTATTTGACTCATTTTTCGGTCATATTTTTCGATCATACCCAGTCAGTGTCTAGATACATATCGTATGATCATCCTTACAAAGTTTTATCCAGTTTTGTGATCGTTTGCACACCGAATCAGATAAAATAAATCAATAGAACAAAATCTGTCCAAGTAGAACCGTTGGAGTAAATCATGATTATGCAGGCTTAAACGGTCACCAAATTGGATGAAACTTTGTAAGAATGATCATACGATATGTATCTAAACATTGACCGGTATGATCGAAAAATATGACCGAAAAGTGAGTCAAATAAGGACCTTCGCAAGTTAATTCCAGAGCGAAGCTTCGCTCTGGATAGAGACTGTATATATATATATATATATATATATATATATATATTAGTTCATATCCAGAGCGAAGCTTCACTTTGAAATTAAAGTGTGAAGTTCCTTATTTGACTCATTTTTCGGTCATATTTTCATATCTCTACCTTTCAGTTTGTAGAACCTAATGCATAGATCACTCTTGTCAAGTTTCATCCAAATTGGTAATCGTTAAGGTACCGAATTAGATTAAATCAACGAACGGACTATAAATCTGTCTATTCAGAACTGTTTGTGTAAATAACGATTATGAAAACCCAAACGATAATCAAATTCAATGAAACTTGGCAGAAGTGATCTATGCATTAGGTTCTACAAACTGAATAGTGGAGATGTGGAAATATGACCGAAAAATGAGTGAAATAAGGAACTTCACACTTTAATTTCAAAATGAAGCTTCGCTCTGGATAGAAACTGATATATATATATATATATATATATATATATTATCAGTTCTAAATATCCGTATTTATTCAAAATGTACGGATTTTCTTAATTGACCTACTTTTAGATCATATTTTCTCATCTTAACCATTCACATTGTAGGTATATATGAGTAGATCATCTTTACAAATTTTCAGCTAAATTGATAATCGTTAAGGTATCGAAACTATATGATTACAATGAACGAACCAAATATGTTCAACATGAACCGTTCGTGTAATTCACAATTTTGAATACCTTAATGATTATCAATTTGGCTAAATTTTTTTAGAGATGATCTACTCATATATACCTAAAAGATGAATGGTTGAGATGAGAAAATATGATAAAAAAGTATGTCAATTAAGGAAATCCGTACATTTTGAATAAAAACGGAGGTCCGTATCTGAAAAAGCCTGTATATGTATATGTACGCTAGAAATTTATGTTTCAGGTTAAATTCCTTGTACTAATTTACTTCAATTCGATCTGTGTACGTACTTCATATATATTCGTAGATAAAATCATTCTTTAATTTGTAATAAGCAATAAACTTTTATATCAAATTTGATGTGGTGACATATATATAAACAGGTTAATTAGGTGAATGCAAACAAAATGCTGGTGTAGATACAAGCCAAATTGAAGTCCAAACCAAACTCAGTACTCTCTCAGCTATATAGCTTAGCTGTATATATACATATATAGATAGCATTTTAGATCCACCGTTTAATTTATAGTGCATGACCATCATCCTTTGGTTTTCATCTTTACCTATAAATACATACGTCTTTTTTGTTTTCGGTAAAATAATCAAAACTATGCACACAACTGATTAATGTAGTGGGGGAAAAGTATGTAATATCAGAAGCTCTTCATTTTCTAGTTTTGGGTTTTTGCAAGCTGTATCATTTACATCTTTCACCTGCTTCTAGCCTTGTAGCTAGATAGAATAACTTCATCTCTGTCGTGAGACTCGAGCTCATAAATATATGTACACTAGTTTTTATATGTGTCAGAGACTTAGCTAGACTCATAGTTACATACACAGATCGATGGATATAAATGTGCAGCAGGAAGAGAGTGCAAATAGCGCCGAAGATAATAGCATCACTGTAAATTCGAGGAACCAACACATGATCATGAGAAAGAGAGGAAGGCCAAGGAAATGTAATGCGAAAGATGTTCATGAGGATCATCAGTACTGTTACAACAACAATGATTTGAAGGAGAGCATCCGGAGGCATCAGAAATCAGCTGAAGCCGAAGAATTTATCAATTCTGGAGAAAATGAAGTAATACTTGATTTGGAGGAGCCCGCAGTGCGTACAAAGAGAGTTAGACCACGCAAGAGGACGCCGAGGCGAGCTGCACTTTAAACTTTTCATATTATAGATTTATAGATAGTATATATGTTTCTGGGGAAAATCTCACTTCATAGCCTAGAATTAATAGTACTATCAAGAATAATTAAGTATAAATAAAATCGATCTAGGGCGCAGGGCATGTTCTTATTTATGTCTTCATCGTAGTTGCACAATCTAAGCCAGGAAATCATAATTATCTTTGTTGGTATAGTATTCATGTGTTGGCATTTCTATACAAAAGTAAACTCTCAATAAATAGTTCTTGTGTCTGTTGTTTTAATTTGATAAAAATTGAATCTACATGTATTTTTTGATAACAAATACAAAAGAAAAAGAAGAAGAAAAGAAACAACTACAACTGAATCTACATGTATTTAATTCTATCACTACCAGAAGAAAGGCTTTAGCCGACGAAAATAAAAAAACCAGGCCGACGAATTATTTTTTCCTTCGTTGGCTAATTTAAAATTTTCATCGGCTAAAATTTCGTCGGCTGAATAATTTTTTTCGTTGGCTATAGTCTGTGAACTTTAGCCGACGAAATTTTAAAAGTTTAGCCGACGAAATTTGTAAAAGTTTAGCCGATGAAATTTTTAAAAGCTTAGCCGACGAAATTTTTAAAAGTTTAGCCGACGAGAAATAAAATTTCGTCGGTTAAAGTGCCTTATATTTGCAGATCTGGACAACAACTCATCTAGGAAAAAAAAACTATACGTAGAACCTTCAAACGCAAAAAAGTCGTGAAATAAGATATGACCAGAATGGTGAAATACGTCTATAGTTGAAAAATCACGGTATTTCGGTAAAATCTCGGTGCCGATAGTTGCGGTCAATGCAATTTATCTTTATTATTCACTATGCTGCATATTTGGCGTTTAATGTCCGATTGACTATTGTGATACCTTTCCTGAAGCGTAACGGCCCTACGAGTCAAACTCATTGCTAATACCATGCTGTATGGGCCTTTTTGGCCATCCGAGTCTGTTTAGGGCTTCAAAATGCAATTTTCTTATTTCCGATTAGAGTTGACCGTTTCGATCGAGCCCTTAACGTTGTCAAATCCAGTTGAATTTTTTACCATAGACATCTTTCGTCATAATGATCATATCTGACGGTCGAATTTAGGTTTGTGAATTTTAGTCATCGGAATCACAACGTGTCTACGATTTACCGTTATTATTCTCTATGGGGAGTCCTATCGTCATAAGGTAAATGTCTCAAAATTTTTATATGGGAGGTTGCATCTCATCTACGTGAGAGTTTTTTGTGTGGAAGGTTTGACCAAACTACGTAATATAGAGGGAGATATGAGCGTTTTCGTGTGATAAGTGACGATGGATTATGGTTGACCGTTTCGATCGAGCCCTTAACGTTGTCGGATCCAGTTGAATTTTTTACCATAGACATCTTTCGTCATAATGATCATATCTGACGGTCGAATTTTGGTTTGTGAATTTTAGTCATCGAAATCACAACGTGTCTACTAATGTTGTATAACTTGTTTAGTAGGTTATACAACTTTGTGAACCAACTCTACATAGGAAGCAAAATTATCAAAAATCTCGTGAAATACGGTTATGGTTCAAAATTCACGTAAATCGGGTAACGTCTCGGTGCCGATAATAGCGGTCAACCCTATTTACCGTTATTATTTTTTATGGGGAGCCCTATCGTCGGAAGGTAAATGTCTCAAAAATTTTATATAGACGGTTGCGTCTCATCTATGTGAAAGTTTTTTGTGTGGAAGGTTTGACCAAACTATGTAATATAGAGGGAGATATGAGCATTTTTGTGAATTTATATACTTTAGCCGACGAGATATTAAAAAAGTCGTCGGCTAAGATCAAAATTGTTTGGCGGTAAACCAAATTTAGAGGAAAAGTTTTAGATGACTTTAGCCGATGAAAATATATGAAAAGTCGTCGGCTAAAGTCGAAAAAAATTTGGCGGCAAACCAAATTTGAGGGAAAATTTTCAAAATTTTCAAAGGACTTAAACCGACGAAAATATATGATTTTGTCGGCTATTGTCAAAACTTTTTGGCAGTCAACCAAAATTTTCAAAATTTTCAAAGAAGTTTAGCCAACCAAATTAATAATTTCATCGGGTAAAGTTCTTTATATAGGAGTTTTACTAGAGGTGGATGGTAAGAAGTCAGAAAATCAGAAAAAGATATTGTTTCGCCTGCCAGATTTTCTTCTCGGCCTAGCTCCGCCGTCAAGCCACCAGAGACCGCCACACTTGTCCCAAAAGCTTCGCCGTCGTCTCTACTTCATTGCTGGACAGGTGGTGCATCGAGTGGCGCCGTCGTGAGGGATAAATCGAGCTCCAAAACTCTGCCGGTTCGGATTCGGTGTCGATCGAATTTCTCCTTCCTCAGGTCACCATTTGGTGAGTTCTATATATGGATAAGTTGAGTTTGATTAGTACTACATTCCCCTAGAATTTGGTAGCTCGATTCGGTGTGTGTGAAGAGAATCGAAGATTTGAAGTTTTTAGGGTTTAAAATTGGGGATTTTTATATTTTGATTCAATTGACCTGTTTAGACATAGAATTGGGCTTCGACTTCTTCTAGAAAGTTGTTCAAAATGTTGAGAGGAAGATTCTGTCAAATTTTGGTCATGATTGGAGGTGGCCGAAAGTTTTTGCAGTTTTTTTTTTCAAAAACCAGCAACTTTAGCCGACGATATTTAAATACTATATTCGTCGGCTAGCCGACGAATTATGGCATATTTCGTCGGCTATAGTTATTTTTTTAATTTTTTTATAAGGTTTAGCCGACGAAATATAGCATATTTCGTCGGTTATAGTTATTTTTTAAATTTTTTTTATAAGGTTTAGCTGAAAAAATATACTATATTTCGTCGGCTATAGTTATTTTTTAATTGTTTATTACACACTTTAGCCAACGAATATCTTAATTGTTTCGTCGGCTAAAGTCTGAGAAAAAACCGACGACATGTTTTTTGTCGGCTAACTATGGGACTATAGCCGACGAAAAAAAAATTTCGTCGGCTAAAGTCATCGCCGACGACCTTTTCCTGACGAAATCTTAGCTGACGATGGCTCGTCAGCTAAGATCTTAGCCGACGAATTAAACTAACAGGCCGACGAAACTTTTTCGTCGGCTAAAGTGCTTGTCCTGGTAGTGTATCTTCCATATTCTGTTCCAATAATCCATATGTAGTCGGTAGTCGATAAATACCTCCCCGGCCCACGATACTACCAGAAGCCCAACATGAGGTAGACCGATCAAGCCTTGTCCTAGAGGTCATAACAGTCTGGGCTGGGCAACAGGCTCACCACAAAGGGCCAAATAAACAGACCACAATAGCACATTTGTCCCACACGTATAGCAAGCAAGATATAAGTCAACGCGAGTTTATAAATACAATGTTAAAGTCAACCAAAAAGGTAAGAAATCTCCTAATGTTAAATATACTTCATCAAATTACAGTACTAACTTTATAATCGGAGAGAGAAAGACCGAAAAGTCCCGGTCGATCTCTTATTGCAGGTGGCAAGCCGACGTGGTCAAAGAAGAAAGGTCACACTAAAGCTTCTTCAAGGTCAGCAAGATCTTACAGAAACAATTGACGCCGTCTGTGGGAAATTTTACGAAAAGCCACCGTGTTTCAATGGCTGAATCGAGTGGACTAGTAGAAGGGAGTAGGACGATGCTACAACAGAGGGTACCATGATTGAGAGGCCGAGATCCGTTGTGGAGACGAAGTTGATTTGCATCTCGGACAAGTTCCTTGCGAGGGCAGCAAGAATAGGGATGAGGCTGCCCCCCGGAGTGAGGGAGGAGCTCACGCGCTTCTTGAAAGCCAACAACAAGGCATTTGTCTGGTCTTATGCAGATGTCCCCGGTATCTCGAGAGAGATAGTGACACACCAGTTGAGAATCCGGAAAGGTGTGCCCCCGGTGAGGCAAAAGTGCAGATCATTCGATTCGGCTAAATATGAAATCATCAAGGGAGAGGTGCAGAGGCTGCTAGATATCCAGTTTATCAAAGAAGCCAAATACCCGCAGTGGTTAGCCAGCGTGGTCATGGTCCCTAAGAAGTTCGTGGGGGTAGTGGAGGATGTGTGTGGATTATACGAGTCTTAACAGGGCATGCCCTAAAGACAACTTCCCATTGTCACGAATAGACCAACTTGTTGACTCGAATGTCCTTAAACTTCTCGGTGATGGCGCCATCCCGGGAAGCTTGCAGAAGGTCCTTGAACTCCTAAGATGCCTTGAAGTCAGCCACTGCGCGATCACAGTGACCGGGGACCTGGCTCTCGAGCTCCAAGATCTGGGATTCTTTCTCCCGTAGCTTCCCCTCTAGAGGACGAAGTTTTTCCAGTGATAGCCGCAGTGACTCAACCTCGGCCTTAAGCTCCGGTATCCGGCTGGCTTTTCCCTCACAAAGCTTTAAGAGCCTTGTTAGAGAGCAACATGTGCATCTTGAAAGAGCTAATTGTTGTTTATAATTGATTACGTGTTAGTTATCATCTGAAATGGAATTATCTGAGGCCAATCAGGCCATCACCTCGTGATGCGATGTAGAAGCTCACTTAGTAGGCTCACTTACTAAGTGGAAGAAGAGAGAAAGGATTTTGTTCGAACCTCGTCGGTCATCAGTCACCGGTCGTCAAAATTTATCCAATTGTCGGACTTTCTTTGGTCCTTGGGACTTTCTTTAGTTGTCACCAGAATCTCTCCGAACTTTACTGATGTCATCAAAATTTCACCGAACCCTCGCCGGACTCTAACTGGACCCTCGCAAAGATTTTATTAGGTATCAGTCCGTAAGTTGTATTCATGTTATATTGACCCCTAATAATCAAGTTACTGACCCTTATCAATAATCACCTTATTACCACTTTTAGAAATATGATCTTCAAATGAAAGCAAAAAAGAAGAAGAAGAAAGTGAATTGCCCATAATAATCAACTTATTGACTATCGATAATCAGCTTACTGACCCCCAATAATCAGCTTACTTATCCCCAATAATTAGCTTACTGATTCCAATAACTTGGTTATTACCCCCAAACTAGAAGATATAAAGGTAATAAAGCACATCCAGTCAAACACAAACTCCCATTATAAAGAGGGTGATGCTATTAACACACCATTTTTTTCTATTAACACACATCATCTATTTTTCTATCCACACATTCAAATTTAATTTACAATTTTACCATTGAATTTGCTCACTACCAGGACAAGCACTTTAGCCGACGAAAATCTTTCGTCGGCCTGTTAGCTTAATTCGTTGGCTAAGTTCTTAGCCGACGAGCGTTCGTCGGCTATAGTTTCGTCGGGAAAGGTTCGTCGGCGATGACTTTAGCCGACGAAACTATAACCCGTCATCGGCTATTGTCCTATAGCTAGCCGACGACAGAAGACGTCGTCGGCTAGTCTCTCAGACTTTAGCCGACAAAATGTTTCGTCGGCCATAGTTTGAGACTTTAGCCGACAAAACGCTTAATATATTCGTCGACTATAGTATGTAATAAAAAATAAAAAATAACTAAAGTCGACGAAACATACCGTATTTCGTCGGCTTTAGGAGGGTTTAGCAGACGAAACATTCCATAATTCGTCGGCTAAACATTATTATAGCCGACGAATTATGGCATATTTCGTCGGCTATAAGTCCATTCCAGTATAAAAAAAAAACCAGAAATTTCTAAATTACCATTCCAAGCAAGCTGCAAAATACACCAAAACAATTCCATATAACCAACAACAAGCACATAAAACTATATAATTCATCAATTACACAAATCTAGATCGTCTAAATTAATATCCGCTTCTGGGGGCTGCTGCTGAGGTTGCTGTGGAGGTTGCGGCGGCTGGGGTAGCGGTATAGCTGGAGGCAGAAGTCCCTGAAGCTGGGCAGCTGTAAAGTCCTGCATGTACTGGAACATCTGCCACTGCTGGGCCTGCTGGATGGCATGTACCTCGACATTATAGGCTACCTGCGAGGCATTATAGGTTGCCTGCTCGGCATTATAGGCAACCTGAGCAGCTTGCTGTTCCCGTAGTCTCTGAAGTTCCGACTCTAGCTGAGTCGTCCTGGTGGTCGTGGTCCTGCTGCTGGTCGAGGCTGCCTTTCGTTGAAATACTAGAGTGGTCTTCAGGACCCCCTCGCCCTTCTTTCCTAGACCCCGGCAGTAGAAGTTGTTTGCTCGCGGTGGGAAGGCTGTGCCCATGATCCTCGCCCCAACCGTCGGATCCGAAGTGTCGATCCGGGACATGGCTTTAGACATCTCTTCCTTCTGCGTGTCAGGCCATGTCTCCCTCACTATAACACTCATCACCTCGTCACTAGCCTCCCTCACCTTCGCCTAATTGGATAGGAAAAAAATTATTAATTAACATACATATAAGTAAAATTAAAAATTTTAAAACGTAAGATGACTTGCAATATCCTCCTGGGCGTCAGGATATGCCTTCTCGTACGTATAGACGTACCGGTTGACTTCTGGATGTTCTCTGGTCGTCTCGTCCATGAAGACAGTGAACGGTCTAGAACCGGCATGATGGTTCCTTGTGTTCCGTTGCCGTTCTGAGCGTTCGCCCGGGAAACGACTTTCAAAGAAAAAAATAAACTATTAGTAAAATATTTAAAAACGCACGTACTTAATGACAAATTAACTAATTAATTTTTTAAATACCTGTTTACGAGGGTTGTTGAATTCTGATGTCAGAAGCCAATGCCACTCGTACTCCCTGTACTGGAACTCAGCAGGGGTACCAGAACGTGGGTTCCCGTGCGTAGTCGTTCTTCTACTCCTTGTACCTATAGATACAACAAAAATATTAGAAATATTATTAATATCACATACAATTTTGTTTTTTCATTAACTTCCCAACGTATCTTCCCCCATGCACAACGTCCGCCCAGCTGTTCTTCAGGTGCTCGGGAACGTCAAACCACACCTGCATTTAACCGTTTATTAGTTTAGTTTTTCGAGAAATCAACAATGTAATACAAAATATTATTGAGGCATTTTGTAAACTCACCGACATCACGTTGTGGACCATGTCCTTAACCTCCTGCTGGACCTCGCCCTAGTCTGACCACAACATAGAGACTCTATCCCTAATGAGTGCTCCCACGCGACTGTTGTACGTTCTCGACTTCCCGCCCGATACTATGTCGCCACTACCAGAAGAAAGGCTTTAGCCGACGAAAATAAAAAAACCAGGCCGACGAATTATTTTTTCGTCGGCTAAAGTGGACTTTCTTCGGCTATGGTCAACTTTAGCCGACAAAATTAAAATTTCGTTGGCTAAAGAATTTTTTCGTCGGCTATAGTCTATGCATTATAGCCGACGAATTTTAAAAATACTTTACCCGACGAATTTTTTCGTCGGCTAAAACCTAAATAATAATTCGTCGGCTAAACCTTAAACCCTAATGGTGATATATTTTTTTATACGACTTGTTGCGTCTCATCGATTTGAAACTATTTTCAGTTGAAGGTCTGGCCGAAATACGTAATTTAGACGGTCCAATGACCTTTTCGGTGCGTTTAGGGGTTTGACTTACGGGATTGACCGTCCGGATCGAGCCCTTAACCTTGTCGGATCAAGTTGAATTTTTTCCCATACATGTATTTTATCATGATGGTCAGATCTGGCGGTCGGATTTTCGTTTCTCAAGTTTGATAATCACAATCACAACATGCCTACTAATGTTGTATAACTTGTTTACCAAGTGTTAAGTAAATGTTCCGTTTCAAAAACAAACTATACATAGATCCTTCAAACGCAAAAAAGTCGTGAAATAAGATATGACCCGAATGGTGAATTACTTCTACGGTTGAAAAATCACGGTATTCCGGTAAAGTCTCGGTGCCGATAGTTGCGGTCAATGTAATTTTCTCTTATTATTCACTATGCTGCAGATTTGGCGTTCGGTGTCTGATTGACTATTGTGATACCTTTCCGGAAGCGTAACGTCCCTACGAGTTAGACTCATTGCTTTTGCCATGATGTATGAGGCTTTTTGGCCATCCGAGTCCGTTTAGGGCTTTAAAATGTGGTTTTCTTATTTCCGATTACAGTTGACCGTTTCGATCGAGCCTTTAACGTTGTCGAATCCAGTTGAATTTTTTACCATACATATCTTTCGTCATAATGATCAAATCTGACGCTCGAATTTTGGTTTGTAAATTTTAGTCATCGAAATCACGTGTCTATTATTTACCGTTATTATTCCCTATGGAGAGCCCTATCGTCGGAAGGTAAATGTCCCAAAATTTTTATATGGGAGGTTGCGTCTCATCTACGTGAGAGTTTTTCATGTGGAAGGTTTGACCAAACTACGGAATATAGGGGGAGATATGAGCGTTTTCGTGTGATAAGTAACGATGGATTATGCTTGACCGTTTCGATCGAGCCCTTAACGTTGTCGGATCCGGTTGAATTTTTTACCATAGACATCTTTCGTCATAATGATTATATTTGTCGCTCGAATTTTGGTTTGTGAATTTTAGTCATCGGAATCATAACATGTCCGCTAATGTTGTATAACTTGTTTAGTAGGTTATACAACTTTGTGAACCAACTGTACATAAGAAGAAAATTATCAAAAATCTTGTGAAATAAGATGTGTTCATAATGGTGAAATACGGCTATGGTTCAAAAATCACGTAAATCGGGTAACGTCTTGGTGCCGATAGTAGCGGTCAACCTTATTTACTGTTATTATTTCCTACGGAGAGCCCTATCGTCGGAAGGTAAATGTCTCAAAATTTTTATATAGGCGGTTGCGTCTCATCTACATGAGAGTTTTTCGTGTGGAAGGTTTGACCAAACTACCTAATATAGAGGGAGATATGAGCGTTTTCGTGAATTTATAGACTTTAGCCGACGAGATATTAAAAAAGTCGTCGGCTAAGGTTAAAAATGGACTTTAGCCAACGAAAATATATGAAAAGTCGTCGGCTAAAGTTCAAAATTTTCAAAAAATATTTGGCGGCAAACAATTTGGGGGAAAATTTTCAAATGACTTTAGCCGACGAAAATATATGAAAAGTCGTCGGCTAAAGTTCCAAATTTTCAAAAAACATTTGGCGGGCAAACCAAATTTGGGAGAAAATTTTCAAAATTTTCAAAGGAGTTTAGCCGACGAAAATAAAGAATTTCGTCGGGTAAAGTTCTTTATATAGGGGTAAGAACTCAGAAAATCAGAAATGCTTTCGTCTGCCGAATTTTCTTCTCGGCCTAGCTCTGCCGTCAAGCCACCGGAGACCGCCATACTTGTCCCAAAAGCTTCGCCGTCGTCTCTATTTCATTGCTGGACAAGTGGTGCATCGAGTGGCGCCGCCGTGAGGGATAAATCGAGCTCTAAAACTCTGCCGGTTCGGATTTGGTGTCGATCGAATTTCTCCTTCCTCTGGTCACCATTTGGTGAGTTCTATATATGGATAAGTTGAGTTTGATTAGTACTACATTCTCCTAGAATTTGGTAGCTCGATTCGGTATGTGTGAGGAGAATCAAAGATTTGAAGTTTTTAGGGTTTAAAATTGGGGATTTTTATATTTTGATTCAATTGACCTATTTAGGCTTAGAATTAGGCTTCGACTTCTTCTAAAAAGTTGTTCGAAATGTTGAGAGGATGATTCTATCAAATTTTGGTGGTGATTGGAGGTGGCCGAAAGTTTCTGCAGTTTTTTTTTTCAAAAACCAGCAACTTTAGCCGACGATGTTTAAATACTATATTCGTCGGCTATATTTTTTTTTAATTTTTTTTTATAAGGTTTAGCCGACGAATTATGGCGTGTTTCGTCGGCTAAACCCCTCTAAAGCCGACGAAACAGACTATAGTTCGTCGGCTATAGTGATTTTTTTAATTTTTTTATTACATATTTTAGCCGACGAATATATGTTTCGTCGGCTAAGTCTCAGACTAGGCCGATGAAACATTTTAAGATATTCGTCGGCTAAATTTTGGGACAAAAGCCGACGACTTTTTTTTTCGTCGGCTAATTATGGATTATAGCCGACGAGGACTTTTTCTTCGTCGGCTAAAGTCATCGCCGACGACCCTTTCCCGACGAAACTATAGCCGACGAGCCTTCGTCGGCTAAGATCTTAGCCGACGAATTAAGTTAACAGGCCGACAAAAATCTTTTGTCGGCTAAAGTGCTTGTCCTGGTAGTGCGCCATCCCCGTCAGTACCGATGACGATCCTCCCTGAGGTACTGACGGTCTTCTCGAGAAACCAAACTGGACCTCTCTTCTTCTTTGCCGGCTTCGCTCTGATGGTGCTTATCACATGATAAACCAAATTGATTATTAAAATCGGAGACCATTTATTATTAATTACAAGAAAACAAATCATATTACCTGAGGGCGATGCGGCGGACGCGACGGATTCCGTCTTTGTCGCCGATGATGATACCCTCGCGAAAATAAGAGGCGTATCAAAAGGCACGAACCGGTACGCTGCTGATGGAGCCACTGGCGGGGGCAGTGGATAAATCGGCGTCCCTGAGCCATCGACTGCAGGTAAGGCCGGTATCATCCGTGGAAGGAATAGATGAGGCGGCGGCATCTGTACCCCAAATGACCCACCATCCGAAGCAGTAGGACCCAAAGTGAGCGGCCGGTGTATCTCAGGCATACAGGGTGCAGACACCTCTGTCTGGGTTTGAGGCCACAACTCTCTCGAGGAATGAGGGACGCCCCGCTGCCTCGAGGAATGGGAAACGCTCGACGGCTGCCCCTGCGCCGTCTCTAAAAGGGTCGCATGTCTGGCTGTCATGTGGCCCCGAAACGACGTTTGAGGGTTGCTAGAGGTTCCCTCAGACGATTCGGACCTTTGGCCCTTCGAACCCTTCGTCGATCTAAAATTACCGCTCATCCTGTTTAAAATATTAATTTGAATCAAAGTTGTTTAAAATACTAACTAAATTGTACTCTATTCCAATTAAAATTTCTAACAATTCATTACTTAACAAGACAACAATTCAACTAGCAGACTAGTTTAATCAATTGACTTCAAATTGTAATTTTTTTTTTTCCGATTTCATACTTCAAATTCAAATTCTATACCCTTCCACCATATCAAATATTCCAAGTCATTACCAACCCAATTGAGCATTAATCATTCCCAAATTCCATAATACCACAAATTTCCAAAGGTCAAAAACACCGTAATTTCAAAAACACATGCATAAACCAATTCCAAAACAATTCACACCAAATCAACCAATTCCAAAACAATTCACACTAACACATAAATTAGGGTTCATACTTTTACCTCCGACCTTAATAATGTGGCAGCTGCGACAAGGTTGGGCTGGGCGGCGAGGGAGGGCTGGGCTGGCGGCGAGGCAGGGCTGGGCTGGGCGGCGGGGCAGAATTTAACGGTAGAGGTGAGGACGGAGAAGTAGTAGTTACTGACCGGGACAAGGAGAGGGCGACGGAGAAGGAGACCGGGAGAGGAGAGGGCGACTGGGAGACCGGAGACCAGGAGAGGGAGAGGGCGACCGGGAGAGGAGAGGAAGAGGCGGACCACAACTTGTTATTGACGGAGGAGGCGGACCAGGCGTTAGGGTTTTTCGCTGGGTTTTCTACGGTCCCGATAACTTTAGCCGACGAAATAATTACTTCGTCGGCTAACATTTGAAATTCGTCGGCTAACCTTTGAATTTCGTCGGCTAAACCTTTGAAATTCGTCGGCTAAACCTTGAAATTCGTCGGCTAAACCTTGAAATTCGTCGGCTTAACCTTGAAATTCGTCGGCTAGTAATTTTTATTTAATATTTTCAATTTATCTATTGTATTTTGTTGTATTAACTATAGCCGACGAGTTTTTAATAATGTCGTCGGCTAAATTACTTTTTATACATTCCGCACATTATGATTGTGATGATGAAACTTGAGAACCGAAATTAGACCGTCATATCTGACCACGATGAGAAAATACATGTATGAGAAAAAAATTGAACTTGATCCGACAAGGTTAAGGGCTCGATCCGGACGGTCAATCCGTTAAGTCAAACCCCTAAACGCACGGAAAAAGTCATTGGACCGTCTAATTACGTATTTTGGCCGGACCTTCAACTGAAAATAGTTTCAAACCAATGACACGCAACAAGTCGTATAAAAATTTTCAAAAAATAACCACGGATGATAGGGCTACCCATAGGGAGAAAGATTGGAAAATTACATTGACCGCAACTATCGGCACCGAGACTTTACCGGAATACCGTGATTTTTCAACCGTGGACGTATTTAACCATTCTGGTCATATCTTATTTCATGATTTTTTTGCGTTTGAAGGTTCTACGTATAGTTTGTTTTTGAAACGGAACATTTACTCAACACTTGGTAAATAAGTTATACAACATTAGTAGGCATGTTGTGATTGTGATGATGAAACTTGAGAACCGAAAATCCGACCGTCAGATCTGACCATCATGATAAAATACATGTATGAGAAAAAATTGAACTTGATCCGACAAGGTTATGGGCTCGATCCGGACGGTCAATCCGTTAAATCAAACCCCTAAATGCACGGAAAAGGTCATTGAACCGTGTAAATTACGTATTTTGGCTGGACCTTCAACTGAAAATAGTTTCAAACCGATGACACGCAACAAGTCGTATAAAATTTTAGGGTTTAGGGTTTAGGGTTTAGCCGACGAAATATTAGGGTATTCATCGGCTAACCACATCTAAGCCGACGAATACAGTAGTATATTTCGTCGGCTAAGATGGATTTAGCCGACCAAATATACCACAATTCGTCGACTTAAACAATCTTAGCCGACGAATTATAGTATATTCCGTCGGCATATCCGCATCTTAGCCGACGAATTATGGTATATTTCGTCGGCTAAAGTATAAAAAATACATTAAAAAACAGAATGTTTAAACCATACTAACTTCATGTTTATATATCACCAAAATTCAAATAAAATAACAGAAATATGAATTGAACATATGTAAACTATAAAGGTAATACATTATTATTTATTACAAATTAATGTATTACGTCCTCTAAATTAAAACTAAGGCTCGTAATCGGAATCATCCGATGAGTCTTCTTCGGTGTCAGAATTAATTTCTGGTAGTCTATGCCTTTCCTCATCACTAGAGTCTTCGTCTGTTTCTTGATTTGGATCAACATCAATAAGCCTTGGCTCTTCATCACGAATTCGCACCGAACGACCCGCTTTAAAATTATTAAGACGAACGGTAGAGGAGTTAGGAATACCTATTGCGTTGGGCTCTTGATACACAACATCTTCTTCCTCGTCTTCGGCCTCTCCAAGTGTAGTCGCCCGGTAAATGTTTCGAGGGTGCACAAGATTGACTACTTTCCACGCGTCACCCTTAGCAAAGTCATCAAGATAAAACACTTGTTTTACCGATGTGGCAAAAACAAACGGGTCATCTTCGTCAAGAACTTGTAGCAGTGTTCACCGATAATATTCCGTATTAATCGGTCTTCATGCTCTGCGGGCTAGTATGAAACCATCTACACTTGAAGAGGTGCACTGTCATGCCTTCACCGTAAACGAGTTCCACCACTGAATGGAGAACACCGTAATAGTAACTCAATTCCGCCCACCATGCGCCATCACCCCAGAATTCTGTGTTCTCCGTCTGCTGTCTCTCTGTTCACATATAAATTGCACGCCATTCACCTTGCACATTGGATAAACTTTTGACATTATTGGCTTCATCGCTAGAAGTCTTAGTTCATGCGACCAATTTGGGTGACTATCAAATTGAATATGGTTCATCTACAACCAACCATTCAACTGTAAATATGGATAATTATGCAATAAACATAAATACGTACAGAAATATTGAATTACTTACCCAACCGTCAAAATAGTTTGCGAACTCCCTGTTGTGGTACTCGAGATCACCATGAATGTCTGGACAATATAGATGGATGTCTTTCCAGTATTCAACTTCTGGACAGTTAATCAATACCCACCAGTGGGTAATGACTAGCTCATGTGATTGCAACTTGTAGGAGTCTGGCAAAATTCCATAAACTTCAACATCACTGGAGAGTATGGAAAGATTGAACTTCGGTACATCTACCGGCATGGTTTGCGGAGTTTCCTTCAACGCTCCTAAATACAACTTCATGTAGGTGACGCACTCATGCGCAATATATGCTTCAGCTATACATCCTTCAGGCACAGATTTATTAGCCACATAATCATTGTAGTCTCCAAGTTGCCTATAAATCAAGTTGCAAAGTGTTATGATTATTGAACATGTATATATATTAAGGAATTTAGGTGTAAAAAACGTACCTTTCCATGGGATACATCCAAGTGTAGTGTACTGGACCAGTAAACAACAATTGCTCGGGAAGATGGATCATCAGGTGAGGCATGATGTCAAAAAATTTGGAGAAAATATCCTCTCAAATTTACACATGATATAAATGATGTCCTCTTGCATTTCCCGGAGGTTAGATTTTTTCACTTCCCGTGTGCATAACTTCTAGAAGAATCTTGCCAACGCTACTAACGGCTCCATCACCTGATGGGGAAGGAACGGTCGAATGAAAACAGGAAAGAGACGTTGTAGCAAGATATGACAGTTATGACTCTTCAACCCGTACATCTTATTGTCCCGGAAGTTCACACACCGGGCTATATTTCCTGCATAGCCTGAAGGATACTTCACACAACTCATCCACTTGAAAATTACGTTCTTCTGGTCAGGCTTCACGGTGTAAGGAGCTTGAGGCATTTTTTTCTTCCCTTCTTTCAACCACAGATGTCTTCTTAATTTCATTTTTTTTAGATAAATGTGTGCCTTAGGACCGTCTTTCATCTTCCCCTCCAAGTTCAGCACTGTGCCCACCACACTGTCGCAAACATTCTTTTCTATGTGCATCACATCTAGGTAGTGCCTGATCAACAACTTACTCCAATATGGGAGTTTCCAGAATATGCTCTTATGTGTCCAGAATTTGTACCTGTCTGGTCTTTCAGGTATTGCTGCCATAATATTGGGATGATTGCTGAGTTGCCCAAAATCGTACTCATTAAGCACTGCTAAAATTTCTTCTCCCGTCCATCTTCCGGGAGGCACACCATGTTCTACGGTCCCATCAAATGCCTTGTCATCGAACCGTCATTCATGATTATATGGAAGGAAAACACGGTGACCCGCATATCTTGTTGCAATGACTGCTGCTCCGCTCTTCGCTAAGGCACTCTAGACAAACCTTGTATCCCCTAATAACGTTACCCGACAACATCCCACGGGCAAAACAATCACTGATGGTACCAACAACCATGACATGCATCTGGAACATATCGTGCATGTACTTGTCATAAGTGGGATGACCATATCCCACAAAAACTTAAGCTCTTCAATCAAAAGTCTCAAATACACATCGAGACACTTACCTGGATAACCGGGCCCCGTAATCAACAAACTCAACATATTGTATTCTTTCTTCATGCACATCCATGGAGGAAGGTTGTACGGTACCAAAATCACCGGCTATACACTGTATTGAAGACTCATGTTGCCAAAAGGGTTGAACCCGTCGGATGAGAGCCCAAGCCTCACATTTTGGACCTCTAACGCAAAATGAGGAAACTCCATGTCTATATGCTTCCCAGCCTCGCCGTCAGCAGGTGTATAAGGGTATCTTCGTCATGCAATTCCCTATCAGCGTGCCATCTCATAGCTTTGGCTGTGTGTGAAGACATGTACAACCGCTCCAGCCTATCCCTCAACGGGAAATATCGAAGTACCTTCACAGGTTTCCTATTGCATGCAGGAGTCAGCTTATACCTATCAGTGTGACATACCGGACATGCGTCAAGGCCACCAAGGTCATTCCCTTCTTGATCTTTACCCCAGAAGAGAACGCAGTCATATCTGCATGCATGGATCTTGATGTAGGAAAGCCCAAGATCTTTCAGGATACATCGGACCTTACGATGATTGGTAGGAAGACGATGACCGTGGGGCAGCATCGAAGCAGTGTACTGTAGATAATTATCAACAGCCTTCACGGTCGATTTTGTCTCGACTTTAATCTTCATTACGTCCATCACACTTTCAAGAACGGTTTTCTGACAACCGGGGTACACAGGGGTTTGTTGGAAAGCAAGCAGTTTGTTGTACTTTTCAATACCAGCAGTGTTGACAGCTCTATGGGAAGGGCTGCACCGGGTCAGGCATATACTGTCCTTGAGCGCATACACCGCTCTCATAAGGAAACATGTTGTTGATGAAGGCCGTTGTTGGATCGTTGGATGTACTGCCCGTCTCAGAAAATTGGCCATGATCATGCGGACCCCCTGATGATGTTTCACCGTGATATAACCAACATGTGTACTTCTCCCAAAACCCGTTACTCCTCAGGTGCTGCCATACTTTGTCAATAGAAAATCGATGCATATCGCTGCGACACTGACATTTCGTGCACGGGCAATAGAAAATTGTATTCCCGTTAGCATTAGCCAGCGTATATTCCAGAAAACTTATAACTCCTTTACCATATCTTTTGTCCCATTTTGGAAGCGAAATCCAACTCTTATCCATATCCTGAAAATATACAAAATATATATGTATAACGCTAGTTAATTATTAATTAAATTTCATGTCATATATAAATCTAAATTCATTTGGTACGCGTATATATTCTACGTACTACAACTAATTAACAACAAATTAAAACACACACAAAGATACATATATATATATATATATACTTAATAATTACATAACAATATTATATATATATATCTACATCATCACAAAATCATCATCAACAACTTCATACCATCAACAAATATTATAAATTAATTAACATATTATATATATATATATATATATATATATATATACTACTTATCAAATCATCAACCAAATCATCAATACATATATATATACATTCAACGTACTCAAAATCAATCAACTCATAACAATATTATATATCAACATCATCACAAAATCATCATCAACTCATATATATCATCAACAACTTCATACCATATCAACACATATTATAAATTAATTAATATATATATCTACTACTTATTAACAACAACTTCATATATATTATCAAATCATCAACCAAATCGATCAACACATATATATATATATATATACATCCAACGTACTCAAAATCGATCAACTCAAATAAAACTCAATTAATCAACATATATACATATACGTACCTATATATAGCTCCACAAACTAATTATGGATAGATTTCGACAACACCCAAACTTTTGCTCCCGTTTTTTCTTCTCCCGTTTTTTTTCTTAGATGAGAGCTGCTGCTGTCCAGATCTGCAAATATAAAGCACTTTAGCCGACGACATTTTAATTTCGTCGACTAAACTTTTAAACATTTCGTCGGCTATAGTCTGTGAACTTTAGCCGACGAAATAAATTCTTTAGCCGACGACATTTTAATTCCGTCGGCTAAAGTTGACTATAGCCGACGAAAATTTAAATTAACCGACGAAAGAAAATTTCGTCGGCTAACGTAGAAAAAATAGTTCGTCGCCCAGATTTTTTTATTTTCGTCGGCTAAAACCTTTTTGTCTGGTAGTGGCTCCATGATTGGCTCTTATCATAAATGTGGTGTGTTAATAGCAAAAAATGATGTGTGAATAACACCACCCTATAAAGAACTAAAACATCTTCAAAGTTTTACTTCTCAAAAAAAAAAAAAAAAAAAAAAACTTTATCTGCTTGATTCCTATATCACTGGATTGGCCCTTCTGTACTAAATTCTCTCTTCATCTCCCAAGCTATGATCTCTCTCTCTCTCTCTCTCACCCCCACATTGACACCACCATGACTCGGGTCGATGCTAGCGCTGGCGACCCCTTGCTTCTCCTCCTACCCCTAGATTGAACCAAAGGGATTCATGTCATTTTCTCGGAGACAAAAGTTTGCGATCTTGCAATACTACGAGACTACGAGCGTTTAGTCGTCAAATCAAGATCATCGATGTCGGAGGTCATAAACGATGGGATCTGGTCGTCGTCGAGCGCCGTTGACGTTAGGCGTTGTAGTTGAGCGTCGTAATCGATGTCGTGCGTTTGGCTTCGAGCCTTATCGTCGGTGTCGTGCGTTGAGCTTCGAGCATTGTCGACGATGAATCTTCTACTAACCACCCACCCCTCCACACCCATATGGTGTGAGCAGTTTCTAGTGTGTGTGTGTAGTTCATATCCAGAGCGAAACTTCGCTCTGAAATTAATGTGTGAAGTTCTTTATTTGATTAACTTTTCGGTCATATTTCCACATCTTCACCGTTCAGCTTATTGATACTAATGTATAGATCATTCCTATAAAATTTCATTCAGATTGATGATCGTTTAGGTACCGAATTAGATTAAATCAATGAATGTACCATAAATATATCTAACCAGAACTGTTTGTGTAAATCACAATTACAAAAACTCAAATGATCATCAAATTATATGGAACTTTGCAGAAGTGACATATGCATTAGGTTTTACAAACCGAAAGGTTCAGATGTGGAAATATGACCGAAAAGTTAGTCAAATAAGGAACTTCACACATTAATTTCAAAACGAAGTTTCGCTCTGGATATGAACTATATATATATGTGTGTGTGTGTGTGGCACGTTAACTTTCAATGAAAAAAAATCATGAATAGATGACAATTGGAATGGAAGAAATCGTGAATCGAAGACAACTACAATGAAAAATGAAAGAGTCGATGTGGGAAAGATTCTTGAAACTCATCCCCTTTGGTTATTGAGTTAAGAATTATTCAAAAGTCGATTACTGATAATGAGGTGAGATTTACACCAATTTTGGTTCATTCATGTGTTAGTAGTAAACACATAAATATGTTTATAGAAAATTCCCACTAACCTTAATTCTGGAAAAAAAATTTCCACTAACCAAATAAGATTCTAAAATTCTCATCAACCCAAACACTCTTAGAGTGTTATTCCCACTAACAAAATATTCAGCCTTTTCCCTATTTTTGTTGTCCAAAATGCTCTCTCTCTCTCTCTCTCTCTCTCTCTCTCTCTCTCTCTCTCTCTCTCTCTCTCTCTCTCTCCAGTGACTTTGATTCAAGGTCTGAAGCTAGGGATCTAATCAAGGCTAAGAGAAATGGACGTAGACACCTCGATGGCGCTAGAGACCGACCACGATCCGGCTGTGCAGAACCAGAACACGACAGCGGCAGATGGGGCAGAACAGACGCCTTAGTCACTGGCGTCCTATGACGCAACAACCTCATTATCTCTTTTTCTTCTTTGACCTTTGGCCGGAAAACGACGATATGAGAGAAATGAGATCTCGTCGACCTCTCTTTGTCTCTCTCTCTCTCTCTCTCAAATCCTGACGATGACTAACACGCTGCCTTTTCTCTTCGATCCCAGTGATTATGTTGCATTTTCTCTCTCTCTCTCTCTCTAATCCTGACGACGACGATGAATTTGAAGACGATTGTTTTGAGGTTGGGAAGGAATGAGATAATGAAATTTGGGAGGGGTAATTTGGCAGAGCATAAGGGCAAGGAAGGGAAAAGCACCAGTTGAAACATTCTGAACCATAGCAGAGAAGAAGCAAGATCAAGGAGTGGCAAGCTTTTGCTCAATCTCATCTATTGTTTTTTTTTTTTTCGGATTGTTGTTTGTATTTGTCTTTTTTCAATTTGGATGTAGGTGGAGCAAATTGTAGGTGTTGTGTATTTAGTATAGGTGGTGTTTATTTAGTATAGGTGAAGGAAATTGGTGTTGGGTTTGACATTTAAAATTGTATGTGTGAAGGGTTTCTATATACCCTCTATTAAAAGTAAAGGCTTATTTGTTATCAAATCATATAGCTTTTTTTGATAATTCACCTGCATCATTCTTGGAATAGCTTTTTGTGATAGGGAACCGGTGGATTTATGAATAAATATTTGTTGCACTTCCTTTACTGCCCACAATAGATCCCATATTATCCTTAATAGACCCCTACTGCCCATATTATTGTTCCTAATAAACCCCTTACTAACCCTAATAGACCTCCTATTGCCATCAATAGACCCCCGGAAGACCCCTCATATTGCCCCTAATAGACCTCCTACTGTCCCTAATAGATCTCCCGATAGACCCCCTAGTGCCCATAATAGATCCCCCTATTGCCCTCAATAGAACCCCCTACTGCCCTAATAAACCTCATACTGCCCCTAATAAACCTCATACTGCCCCCAATTACCAGTTAATGCCCCCAATATAACCCCGACAAACCCCTTATGCCCCCCAATAAACCCTCCTACTACCCTCAATAGATCTCGACATAACTCATATTGCTCATAATAGACCCCCTACTGTCCCCAATAGACCACCTGACTGACCTTCTATGGCCCTAAAGAGACTCCTTATTGCCCCCAGACCTCTTATTGCGCCTAATAGACCATTCTACTACCTCCAATAGACCCCAAGATAAATCATATTACCCATAATAGACCCCTTACTGCCTTCAATAGACCCTTTAATGTCTCCATTTGACCTCCTGAGTCCCGACTAGGGGTGGGCATAAAACCCGAGCAAACAAAAAAAATCAAACCGGACAAGCCGGCCCAACCGGGCCTGACTTTTTCATGCTCCCATATACTTTTTTGGTTTGTCCGGTACGGTCCCATGAACAGACGGTCCGGTCTTAGTCCCTTAGTTTCAAATTGTTCTTCAGCCTGAAGGCTCGGACTATGGATGTGTCTGAAAATTATACACTAGTTTTCCAAGCCTAGACTATATTTACAGGACTACATTGTAACATCTCGGAAATTCGATTTTCTATTTTTGAAAGGAAAATTATTTTCGAGCTATTTAAATTCGAATTTCTGTTATTATTGAAATTCTTAGACTTAGTAGCTTTTGAAAATTATTAGAAATTTTAGTTTGTCAAATTTTGTCTTTTGAGCTTATAGGATTAATTTAGACGTCGTTATGAGTTCGTTGGATTTTTCGGAGGATCGTTTGTACATCAGAATTATTTTTAATGATTTTTAGAAGTTGGTATTATCCAAAAATTAATTAAAAAAATATTTTTTAGGTAGGTTTGATCTGGGCCGTCAGATCATTTGAACCATTTGATCTCAGCCGTCCGTTTCAATATTTATATATGGGACTGGATCAGAGCGGGTTAATTTCAAACCCCGACTGGGTAAGTCTCGACCCGTATAGCAGCGGTGGTCGACCCGGCCACCTCTTCTCCTCCGGCAATGGCGAGGAGCAAGACGGATAGCGGCGGCTTCCTCTCGTCTTCGTGGTCTTCCTTATGGCCTCAGTTTCTTCAGAAGAGGTCGGGTGAGAGAGAATCGAAAGGGAGAAAGAGAGGCTGGGTTCACCGGCCAACTCCCGATTCCGGCAACGTCAATGAGCTTGACTGGTATGAATAGCTTCATCTTGATGTCAGGAACCATTCCATGGTATTCGTTTGTTCAGGGGAGGAGTCAGGAGGGAGAATCGAACTTCAGAAGCTTTTAGGTTTTCTGGCCGTGTTCTTCGTTTTACGGCGAGCTTTGGTTTTGATTCAGGTATTTAAAATTGGTCAGTTCATCGAGCTCTATCTCCCTGAATCTTTGGTTTCGATTTTGGTTGTGATTTGGAGAATTAGAATTTTGGGCAATCGTCTGCCACCGTGTGTGGTGGCGGTGCTGGCTTCCTTAGTTCAATATTAATCTTTTCTTGCTATTAATGTTGAGTTGCAAAGAATCGAGGAGTTGAGAAGGATGTTCAGAAGATCGGATTGTGTTGTTAAGAAATGCAGATGTTTCTGGAGTTTGGTGAGCTTGGCAAGATCATTAGAAATAGAATAGTTGCTGATGGTCTCGAATCCAACTTTGAAAAATTCGATGATTGTTATATGCAGGTGATGAGTTTTGGATATGCCTATAATTATGTTGGTGATTTGAACTCTAGAAACAGAACATTTGAAGTTGGATCCGTAATTGTGAATTTGGATACTATGACTTAGATGAGCAAATTGTTGATGTGAATCGGATATAAGGTTTTGGGAAGCAACTGTGTGCGGCGGTGGAAGGGGCGGTGATAGCTGGTGATTGGTTATTTCTGGGTTGGCAGTAGCATTAGAACAACAATATGATGTTGTGTTGCTTGAATTGCAGAAAAGGGGAAGTTGGGTGATGGAGAAATGGCTATATGTGTTCTGTTAATATGAGACCTTATTCAACTTGTATTGCTTTGATTCATGCAGTAGAGCTGTCGTATTGCAAGTTTATTGCTATGACCTGTTGGACGTGCATTTGGAGTTTGATTGAGACATTGAGTCTTTTGGTTTGAGTTATAGAAGTACGAGGGTTTGAAAGGGAGAAAAATGATAGTCTTGGGTGTCAAGAGTAAATTAGGATGTTGGTTGGTTTGAGAAATGAGACTTTGGATTCAATCAGAGAAGTTGGTGGAGACGTATTTGGGTGTCCTCATCAATTTCAAGGACTTGGTTGCATTGATTTGAAATGATTCGTCAACATTCTTGGAATGAGGATTCAATACGAGGATTGGAGGCACGTTGCAGTTCCAGAAGTAAAAGGATAAAGATTTCAGAAAGTGTGTCGCGATGTTACTAATTTCAGTTAGCGTCAGAACTGACACTCGGATTCCACGTAGGGTCTCTCGGGGAACCTTTCTTTAAATTGATAATTATAATTAGGTTATTATTGAAATCGGTGCATTGTGTGACATTGGTTGATATAACTCTTGAATGTTATTGTTTTCATTAAAAGCATGTGTAATCGTTGCCTTATATGATTGATGTTTTTGTTTTCCATAAAAGTATGTGTTCGATATTATAATGCAAGTATTAATATTCATTTGATATGCATAATGCATTGTGAGAAATTGTGAGATTAGTGAGATTGGTGATTGTGGAGAGGTGAGAATGAGATCTAGATAATAGATACATTTTGTGTAGTTGAGTTTCCTGATGGGTTGTCCAAGATCCAGGCTAGGTCACACGTGCACAAGTTTGGGGAATATAGGCCCCTTCGATGGTGGACATCGATAAAACGATTTTATCGGGTTTCGGGTTTAGAGACCAAGAGTATAACAAGACGACTAACAAAAGAGGTACAAGTGGTCAGATATTACTGATTGTTAAATCATATATTCGAAACATCTGAGTCACCCCCGGTTGGTAAAATACACGGTATAGGACGTGTAGGCTCACATGTCTTTGATATATAGATTGATTAGCCAGTAATTAAGAAAGACATTCATTAGCATACATGCATCGAATTGTCGTTATATGTTTAAAGTATTGTTTGATACTTGATAACTTGATTGTGTGACATAGTTAAGAATAACTTAAAAAAGTTTGGCCATACAAAACGTAAGCTCACCCTTATAGATTTTTGTTTAGGTTCGTACGAGGACATGTATTTCAAGAAACCTAACTGTGAAGTTTAGGAGACGTGCACGAGAGTAGAAAAGAGTTACAGAAGATTAGAAGTGAGCTAGTTCTCAAGACCAGTTTTATCTTTGTAATTGTTTGGTTATTACAATTTGTTTTGTTTTTAACAATTTCTGAAAAATTATTTAAAATTGTTTTATTTATTTTTACTTTTCCCGCTCACGTGTCGGATTCGGTGTTAGGTGCTTGGAAATCACCGACATCGGGTTTGGGGTGTGACATACATATATGCATGTGATTATATGTGTGTGTGGGTATATATATACAGTTCCTATCCAGAACGAAGTTTCGCTATGAAATTAAAGTGTGAAGTTCATTGTTTGACTTATTTTTCAGTCATATTTTCACATCTCCACCGTTCAGTGATACTAATGTATAGATCATTCCTGCAAAATTTCATCTGAATTGATGATCGTTTGGGTATCGAATTAGATTAAATCAACAAACGGACTGTAAATCTGTCTAACTAGAACTGTTTGTGTAAATAACGATTACGAAAACACAAACGATCCTCAAATCAGATTTGATTACATGCATTTATATACACGTAATTACTATTTTAACACTAGGATTTAGCTAATCTTTAAGTTAATTATAATGTAGTTAATCTAAATTTATTTATTTATAGGAAATAAGTGGAAATTTGGATTTCGGATAGAGCAAAATTAAAGTACATGGATTTGAGCGGAAATTAAAGAGAGCTGGGATAGTGGTTAAGCTAATTAATCATAGCATGATTAATGATTAATTGATCATAGCATGATTAATTAAGGGGAAGAAATCATGTTCAACCATGACTAGCACGTGAGCACCAGACTTCACCCCATTTTGTCACCTCCTCCTCTCAGCTTGCGACACGTGGCAGCTGCTCCTCTTCATCAAAACCCAGCCACACTGAGACCTAGAGGACGATCTCATTCTCACTTCTTGCTGTGGGAGAGTAGCCGCACGGAGAACACAAAGGGAAGGGCTTTTGCCCTCTCCCATCAATTCACCTTCTCATTCTATTCCTTCATCTCTTCATTTTAGTTAGTTTTCTTTTGAGAATTCAAGAAGAGCTTACCTATAAATATCAAGGCTTCATCACCACAAGGGAGATTCAAGATTGGTAAAGAGAAGGAGCTTAATTTCAAATGGATTTATAGTTGCTTGTAACAATTTGTGAATCTAGCTTGTGTTTCTCTCTTCTCTAACCCTTTTCTCAACTTCTTATGTATTTGATGATGTATTTGTTTATGGGTAGTGAGTGATTCTATTTTGGGAGTTAGGGTATTGAAGCCCTAAACTCATTTTGTATAATGTTGGTACTTTGATTGATATAAATGCAATTTTCATTATGTATGTTTTGAATGTCACATCCTAACTCTTAAATTTTTATCCTAATTACTAGCATAGTGTTAGCAAGAGTTTTACCATCTTCGTTAATGAATTTATAGTTTCAAAGGTCCCTAAAGGTGTTTTGAGGGACAATTATTTCGGAGAAATTTTTACGTAGAAGGTTGTGTTGAAAGCGGTAAAAAGGTGAATTTAATTTTGCTTATTGTTATCTGAGTGTTAAATTTTAGTTGGGGATTTAATTATATATTTGAAATAGGACGTGAGGAGGCTCGAGCAGAAGAGACCTCGGATCGACGTCAGACTTAAGCCTAAAGTTGTGAGTGGACTTTTATTTTAATTTAAAAGCATGCGTAGCATTAATCTTTGATGATCAGTTATTTCGTTTGCTGAGATTTATTGCTTTTTCTGATAATTAGCAATTTTCATGATTTTTGGAGAGTTACCGAAAATGAGGTTTTCAGTGTATATATATATATGTATATTTATGAGGAGAGTATGTATATAAATGCTAGCTAGCTATACGTGTCTGTCCGCCTTAATAATGTAGCAATTAGCCGCCATTATGGTGTGACGTGAGCTTGAGACGCAAGCGTAGTAGCCCTATATGAGTGTTTTAATTCATACAGGGGGTATGATAACGTATATACACACCCGTCTGTCCACCTTAATGGCGCAGTGAATAACCACATTATGGTGTGACGTGAGCGTTAGACGCGAGCATAGTAGCCCTATATAAATTTTTTTAAATCCATAAAATTTATATAAGGGGTATGGACGTGTGTAAATACATACTGTAGTCGGTAGTTAGGAAACTACCTTCCCCGCCCATAGACCAGTCAGGAAACTTGTAGACCGACATTCAAACTACCTCGCCATGGTGAAATATCATCCGTACCACATCGGGAAGGTGTTTCTCCAAGCTCCACAAGAAGACACATTGATAATGGTTATGTATAGTTTGTCTCACATCGAAAACATAATGTGTGAGGGAACCTTCCTTAGCTATAAAAGGAAGGCTTCCCATATGTAGGAACCTCTCTAACTAGCTAGCTATCTCTCGGAATATCTCTCTCCCAATCCCAAATGCCTGTTGGCCATGATAGTTGATTCTAAAGTGGACGTAGCCATGTCCTCCGTTGGCATGGTGAACCACTATACGTCATTGCCTCTTGTACATGATTGTATATTGTTCTTGTTCCACCATGATTCTCCATGATCCCAGTCTCCGGGATTATGCAGAAACACATACTAATTTTTATTAGAGCTTGAGAAGCTCGATATTTATGAGTTAAAAGTTTTATCGGTTGAGGCATGCATTCGCTTTTCTTCGGAAATTAAATTGGGAAAACATAAAGATATTTATTGCTCGTTTCTTTTAAATTTACTTTGGTCCACTCACTCTAACGTTTTCGAATGTTTTTCCCTGGACCTTTCGGTTTTAAATGCCCAGTTTGCAGGTTAGCATAGTTGAGGTCGGGCGTACATGCAGACAAGGCATAATCAATATTTTAGCTTCCACTCATCTATATATTTCTAATTCCTTTCTTCTCTAATAGAGTTGTTTTGAACCTATGATTGTTGATTGTGAGATTTTCTTATTAAAATTAGTAAATAAATTGGGAGATGTTATGATTTGGGGAGCATGAAGACTCTAGGAGTAAAGGGTTATAGATAGATTCTTTTAAAATGTATGCAGGTATTATTAGGAAATGTTGTCCATTTTTAAAGAAGGTTATGCCGAATTTTCGGTAAATTTTTCTTGGAGGTGGTCCCCGCAGGATTTACTTCGGGTTTCAGGGTGAAATTCGAGGTGGGTCTTGACATTGAAACCGAATGTGTTGGTCCTTAGAAGCATGTTTCTAGGCTTTGTTACCCTTGAGATAATGTTGTGGACAATTTGATGAATAAATTGATAAATTGACAACTTATTAGTCTTGTGCATCTAGGATTTGAAGTGTGGTAACCAATAGTTAGCTTAATTGTAGCTAAGCTTGCTTGGGTCTCTATTATCTTGCACTCTAGACCTCTAATTTGGATGTAACGGCCTTAACCGGCGTAATGCCCATGTTAGAGAGTCGATTGTGGCCTTAACCGGCATAATCGATACACAAAAAAGATAATTGGTCTAGTAGCCTTAACCGATACTAGATACAGGACTTAACACAATAGGGTATGCATTTGTGAGATTAGGTAACGATGTTTGCAAATGAGTAAGTGTGGATCACCCGACACTCCCATGTTCCTTTCATATTTTAGTTCATTAGTTAATAGTTTATTTTTCATTTAGTTTTTCGTCAATTTAATTAATTCCCCATTCAATCTCCATTTTATATATCGACTCATTGTAATTAACCATCACTAGGCATTTAGTATTGATTAGACTTTGGTGATAACCGAGGCCGAGCATTGCTAAAGCTTGGTGCTTTAGAGTAGCTTTTCTATTTGTTTTATTTTCTTTGCTTAGTGACTTTTGTTTTAATTAGCTTAGGATTGTGGGTTAGCCACTAATCCCCGTGTTACGATTACTTGGGCATTTATACTTCCTTATCTTCACAACGATACGTTCGCTTGCGTGAATTGTATCCAAGTCACAGATCAAACTTTGTTGAAGTGATCTATGCATTAAGTTCTACGAACTGAACGGTGGAGATGTGAAAATATGATTGAACAGTGAATCAAATAATGAACTTCACACTTTAATTTCAGAACTAAGCTTCGCTCTTTATATATATATATATATATATATATATATATAGGGAGGATCTAGAGAGGACCTCCTTATTTTAAGAATTTAAGGATTTTTACTATTTTACATTAGTATATGACTTCATTTAACGATTTTAATTGTTGATCCTCTAGATTCATATGCAAGAAACATGTCTACAAAATTTCAACTAATTTCATAATCATTTGGTTATTCAAATTGATATAAACAATTGTAGGCCGTTAGATAAAATTAAAACAAATATTGTGCTAATTAAATGGTTAAACGTTTTTCATTTTGGCTACTTTTTTGTAGGATTCATATGTGGGTAAGTACCTGGGAAAGTACCTGGGAGATGGGTGGCTTTGATTGTCAAAATACATGCTAGAACTAAAAACATCCTCACTTTAAGAGTTTAAGGAGGTCCTCTATAAATCCGGACTATATATATATAATATACAGTTTCCTTCTAGAGCGGTGTCCCGCTTTGAAATTAAAGTGTGGGCCTCCTTATTTCGCTCACTTTCAGGTCGCATTTCCATATCTTAACCGTACAATGTCTAGAACATAATGTGTAGATCATTTATGCAAAGTTTCATCCAATTTGAAGATCATTTGAGTTTCCGTAATCATGATTTACACGAACGGTTATGTTTGGACAGCTTTTGTTCTTTTGATTTATTTAATCTAATTCGGTACCCAAATGATCTTCAAATTAGATGAAACTGTGCAGGAATGATCTACACACTATGTTCTAAACATTGTACGGTTAAGATGTGAAAATGCAACATGAAAGTAAGCGAAATAAGGAGGTCCACACTTTAATTTCAAAGCGGGACACCGCTCTGAAAGGGAACTGTATATATATATACATGGGCATTCCAATGAGGGATCCCTATTTTTTGTCACTTTTAGGGATAGGCCCACACTATTAGATCTATTTTTTAATGGGCTTGGATGACTGAGATTAAAATAAAAAACTTAATACTTATGTCAAACCTACACCGTTCAAGATCATTAAAAATAAATCAAACATTTGGATGACTTAACGATCACCAAATTTTCTGAAAATTTGCAGAAGTGATCTACTCATATACACCTACAAACTGAACGGTAGAGATGTGATTTAGTGATCAGGAAATTTGTCAAATACCCTATCCCTATATATATATATATATATATATATATATATATATATATATATATATATAGGGCCCTTCTAATGAGGGATCCTTTTTTTTGACATATATGAGGGATGGGGGATTACACCAACTTTTCGATTATATTTTTGAATCTCTACCATTCAGTTTGTTGGTCCTTATATATAGATCAATTCTGCAAATTTTCAGCCAATTTGGTGATCGTTAAGGTGTCGAACAAGATTAAATCAATGAACGAACCAAATCTGCCAAACCTGAACCATTCATGCTTATAATTATAAATCGTAGTTTTGAATGCTTTAACGATCACCAAATTTCTAAAAATTTACAGAAGTGATCTACTCATATAGAACTACATATTTGACGGTGAAGATGTGATTTTGTGATCGAAAAGTTAGTGTAATCCCTCATCCCTCATATATGTCCAAAAAAGGGATCCCTCGTTGGAATGACCATATATATATATATATATATATATATATATATATATATATATATATATATTTAACCCACATCTCACGCACAGCCTTCCAATCTTCTTCTTTTTTTAGAAGGATTCCAATCTTCTTCGACTTCGATAAAAATTTCAGTTTCCCATACTCTCTCTCATGGGTCTCATCGACAAAACTTCCTTAGATTATTAGAGAGCCTCGACTCAATTGCTTCGACCACGACTCGATTCTCGTCTTCTGGCATCCGGCCTATATCGTCGGCCTTCCTCGATGAGACTTTGTTCAACTCTTCTAGTCTTCCAGTTCCTCATCCCAAGTCTACGACGGAGTTTGATTTCAAGTTTTTGGTGGATTTAATTTCGTGGTTTCGGCTACCGAGGTTGAAATTGAAGTGATCTATAGGCCTATGATGTGTAAGGTTTGGATTTGATGTGCAAGATTTGGTTTTTAATGTCACATCCCGACCCGTAAGATTTTATCTTATTTACTAGCTTGATTATAATAAGAATTTTACCGTCTCCGACATTGACATATAGTTTAATTGGTCCCTAGAGGGGTTTTGAGGGACGATTATTTCGGAGAGTTATTCGTAGGAGAAAAATGTAACGACGGTAAAAATGGTAAATTTAGCTAGTAAAAGGTAATTTTTATTAGGGTATTATTTTTGGGGGTGTTAAATTTTTAGATTGGGTATATATTGGGTTGGAACCAGTTGGGCCAAGCCCAACAGATTTTCTCTCTCTTCCCTCCCGATTCTCTCTCTTCTCTCTCTTTCTCTCCCGATTCTCTTTTCCTGTCGGATTTTCTTCTCCGCCGTCCGCCGCCGTCCGGCCACCGTTCGCCGCCGCACCGGTCCCAATCGATCGGTCTCCAACCCAGCTACCGTTCTAGACCGGTGGCAGCCTCTCTAGCGCCGCCGTGAGGGAGAGACGTCGCCCGGAAGTTCCAGCTGCCTTAAGTTTTCCGTCGCCGGAACTCCCTCCTCTGGCCACCAATACGGGCAAGCTTGGTACGGTTTTGAAGCTCTCCTCCCGTGCAACAACCTCTCCAAAAGGCTCGATCCCTCTTGAGCTCGGTAAGGAGAAATTCGAAGTTGAAATTCTAGGGCTTTTAAGATGTTTTCGTTCGATTAACCTAGTTAGGCTTGAAATTGGACTTAGTGATAGTTATGAAAGTTGTTTGGAATGATGAGAGGAAGCTGCTGTTAAAATTTGGTAGAATTTGGACGTCGCCGGAGCTGGTCGCCGGCCGCCGCTGGAAAAATTGTTTTAGGTGGAGATTTTTATGAGGAATTTAATGGAATGAGTTTTAGAATTTTCGGACGAGTTTTGAATAGGTTTATGAATTTCCGAAGTTTGGTATTTAAGCGGTTAAATAATGTAAAATCCGACCGTAGGATTTAAATCAATTTCTGGGAAAGGTTGTTTATACGACTGCCGAGTATGATATAAAAGTTTGGATCGTTCCGATTTAAGAATATCGAACTTAGGCAATGATGAGCGTAATTATGGCTCTCGATTAATTTTGCCTATTTTATAAATACTGGAATTCAGTTAGTAAATTAATTATATATTTGGAACATGACGTGAGGAGGCCCGAGCAGAAGAAGTCTCGGAGCGTCATCAGGCTTAGGCCTAATTTGTGAGTGAACCTTTGTTTTAAATAAAAAGCATGCGATGAATGATTTTATTAATCATTTGTTTATTTTGATGAGATTTATTGATTTCTCGCGTATTTGACAATTTTTCCTCCTTTGGAGAGATCCCGAAAATGAGATTTTCGGTGGATATATATGTTTTGGATTTTATGAGAATAGTATGTATATAAATGCTAGCTAGCCATACGTGCTTGGTCCGTCATAATGAGGTAAATACCATTATGGCGTGTCGTGCGTGTTAGACACAAACGTCATAGCCCTATATGAAAACTTCTTTCTTTTTCAGTTTATTTAGGTTTTCATATAGGGAGTCCACACGTATATGTACACCGTCCTTTTTCGGTCATAATGAGGAAAAATACCATTATGGCGCAACGTGAGCGTTAGACGCCAGCGTTGTAGCCTTGTATGAATTTCTATTTTGCTGAATTGTTTCTAGGATTCATACAAGGAGTCTGACGAGTGTAGATACATACGAATATATGAATATATATGGTTTAGCCTGAGAGACTCCATTTTATTTGAGTTTGTGACTAGCCAGTGCTAGTCGTGAAATTATCAGTTTATGAGTTGAACACTTTTAAGCTGCCGCATGCAGTATATTTTTCTATGAAATTAAAATGGGAATGCATAAATAGTTTATTATTAAATTATTTTTGTCCACTCACTCTAAGATTATTAAATGTCTTCCCCTGGGCCCTTTGTTTTAAAATGCCCAGTCTGCAGAGTTCAGATTGGATCTAGTAGGAGACGAGGCATAGTCACCCGTATTTCCACCACCTTTCACCAGTAGGTTACCTGTTTAGCCTACTTGTCTTTTTCTTGCTTCCGCTAGTGTCTAGTAGCTCTGAATACTTGGGTTTAATGTATATATTTTTGGTTGTGGGTGAAGGCTTGTTTATATTTTAGAATATTTGACGGATGATGTATATTATCTTAGATAATGTTTATTATCCTGTTGGTGATGATTGTTTTTGAGGAGCACGAAGGCTCCAGAAGTTAAGGTTGGATTTGGAACCTTTAGAAGTGTTTGCAGGTTTTTATTGGAAGGGTTGTCAATTTTCAAGGGAGGTTGTACCGAATTTTGCGGTAAATCTTTCCTTGGAGGTGGTCCCCGCACGATTTACTTCGGGTTTAGGGTGAAATTCGGGGCGGGTCGTGTCATTTAATTTCAGTATTGAAGCCAGATTTGAACTTTTATAGATCAGGTTTAGTGATTGTACATCGAAATTGGTATGTAAATATTGAGGTTTGTTCATCTCAGGTTTAGTGTCTTCCCCATCTCACTGCTTTTCTGTTTCTCAAACCAACATGATTTTGCAATCATGCAGTGAAGGTTTTGAAATGTTCAATTACTGAGTTTTATGGAAATTTCAGATCTTTAAGCGAATAGGTGTTGGTTTTGGGATGTTTCTGACTATGAGATGTTTTGGGATCACTACCAGCACAAGCACTTTAGCTGACGAAACCTGTTAGCTTAATCCGTCGGCTAAGATTTTAGCCGACGAGCCTTCGTCGGCTATAGTTTCGTCGGAAAAGGGTCGTTAGCGATGACTTTAGCCGACGAAACTAGAAACCGTCGTCGGCTATTTTCCACTATTTAGCCGACGACGTCTTCTGTCGTCGGCTATTATCTGAGACTTTAGCCAACGAATATATTAAATGTTTCGTCGACCATAGTGTGAGACTTTAGCCGACGAAACAGATATTCGTCGGCTAAAGTATGTATAAAAAAAATAAAAAATAACTATAGCCGACGAAATATAGTAATAATTCGTCGGCTAAAGTATTTAAATATCGTCGGCTAAAGTTGCTGGTTTTTTAAAAAAAAAACTGCAAAAACTTTCGGCCACCTCCAATCACCACTAAAATTTGACAGAATCTTCATCTCAACATTTCGAACAACTTTCTAGTAGAAGTCGAAGCCCAATTCTAAGCCTAAACATGTTAATTGAATCAAAATATATAAATCCCCAATTTTAAACCCTCAAAACTTCAAATCTTCGATTCTCCTCACACACACCGAATCGAGCTACCAAATTCTATGGGAAATGTAGTACTAATCAAACTCAACTTATCCATATAACTCACCAAATGGTGACCTGAGGAAGGAGAAATTCGATCGACACCGAATCCGAACCGGCAGAGTTTTGGAGCTCGATTTATCCCTCACGGCGGCGCCACTCGATGCACCACCTGTCCAGCAATGAAGTAGAGATGACGGCGAAGCTTTGGGACAAGTGTGGCGGTCTCTGGTGGCTTGACGGCGGAGCTAGGCCGAGAAGAAAATCCGGCAGGCGAAACAGTATCTTTTTCTGATTTTCTGACTTCTTACCATCCACCTCTGGTAAAACTCCTATATAAAGAACTTTACCCGACGAAATTATTAATTTTCGTTGGCTAAACTCCTTTGAAAATTTTGAAAATTTTGGTTGACTGCCAAAAAGTTTTGACAATAGCCGACGAAATCATATATTTTCGTCGGTTTAAGTCTTTTGAAAATTTTTAAAATTTTCCCTCAAATTTGGTTTGCCGCCAAATTTTTTTCGACTTTAGCCGACGACTTTTCATATATTTTCATCGGCTAAAGTCATTTGAAAATTTTCCTCCAAATTTGGTTTACCGCCAAACAATTTTGATCTTAGCCGACGACTTTTTTAATATCTCGTCGGCTAAAGTATATAAATTCATAAAAACGCTCATATCTCCCTCTATATTACATAGTTTGGTCAAACCTTCCACACAAAAAACTTTCACATAGATGAGACGCAACCGCCTATATAAAATTTTTGAGACATTAACCTTCCGACGATAGGGCTCCCCATAAAGAATAATAACGGTAAATAGGGTTGACCGCTACTATCGGCACCGAGACGTTACCCGATTTACGTGAATTTTGAACCATAACCGTATTTCACCATTATGCACATATCTTATTTCACGAGATTTTTGATAATTTTGCTTCCTATGTAGAGTTGGTTCACAAAGTTGTATAACCTAATAAACAAGTTATACAATATTAGTAGACACGTTGTGATTCCGATGACTAAAATTCACAAACCAAAATTCGACCGTCAGATATGATCATTATGACGAAAGATGTCTATGGTAAAAAATTCAACTGGATCCGACAACGTTAAGGGCTCGATCGAAACGGTCAACCATAATCCATAGTCACTTATCACACGAAAACGCTCATATCTCCCTCTATATTACGTAGTTTGGTCAAACCTTCCACACAAAAAACTCTCACGTAGATGAGATGCAACTGCCCATATAAAAATTTTGAGACATTTACCTTCTGACGATAGGGCTCCCCATAGGGAATAATAACGGTAAATAGTAGACACGTGATTCCGATGACTAAAATTCACAAACTAAAATTCGACCGTCAGATATGATCATTATGACGAAAGATGTCTATGGTAAAAAATTCAACTGGATTAGACAACGTTAAGGGCTCGATCGAAACGGTCAACTCTAATCGGAAATAAGAAAATTGCATTTTGAAGCCCTAAACGGACTCGGATGGCCAAAAAGGCCCATACAGCATGGCATTAGCAATGTGTTTGACTCGTAGGGCCGTTACGTTTCCGGAAAGGTATCACAATAGTCAATCGGACACCGAATGCCAAATCTGCAGCATAGTGAATAATAAGGGTAAATTGCATTGACCGCAACTATCGACACCAAGACTTTACCGGAATGCTGTTATTGTTCAACCGTGGACGTATTTCACTATTCTGGTCATATCTTATTTCACGACTTTTTAGCGTTTGAAGGTTCTATGTATAGTTTTTTTTTTTCCAGATGAGTTGTCCAGATCTGCAAATATAAAACACTGTCGGCTAAAGTTCACAGACTATAGCCGACGAAAAAAATTATTCAGACGACGAAATTAAAATTTCTTCGTCTAAAGTTGACCAAAACCGACGAAAATTTAAATTAGCCGACGAAGAAAAATTTCGTCGGCTAAAGTCCACGTTAGCCGACGAAAAAATAATTCGTCGGCTTGGTTTTTTTATTTTTGTCGGCTAAAGCCTTTCTTCTGATAGTGGATGTTTGATCGGTGCCAAATGGTTGAACTGGAAAAGAGTCAAAAAAACCGGCAAGACCGGCCGGGTTTATGCCGGTCTGGGATTTTGCCAGTCCGAAAAGTTTGACGACAGAGACTGGCCCATCTGGACAGTAGCCAGTCTGGGCCCGGGCTTGAAGAATTGGGTGCCGGTTTGGGACCGTGCCCAGCCCTAGTCCTGACATACCCCATACTACCCCTAATATACTCCCGACATAACCTCATACTGCCCCCAATAGACCCCTTGACAGACCCCCTACTACCCCTAATAGGCCCCTGCCGACGAACTCCCTACTGCCCCCAATAGACACCCAGTCGCCGGAATCCGGTCAACGATCACCGGAGTCAGGTTAACGGCCACTGGAGTCAGGTTAACGGCCACCGGAGTCCGGTCAACGGTCATCGGTCTCAGAATCTGGTCATAGAATCTTTATTTCATAATAGACCATTATAATAGTATATTATAGTTATTTAATTCATTAAAAGTATACGTGTCTTTTTGTTGTTTAAGTTTACTCTTAAAAATTTATAAATCTGATTTTGTTAGAGGGAATAAAATTCTCAAAATTAAGGCTAGTGGGAATTAACCCATATGTTTACTCAAAAAAGATTCCCCTTTTTTTATGTTGTAGTGAACAGAAATGTGTGTAGACACATATGTCTAACTGGCACACTTGGACAACACTTAGACTGGTCATAACCGCCAAACTCGCCCGAACCGGAACCAACAAAGGCAAGACAGTAACACTACCTACAAGTTGCAGCAAGCCTCTCGTCAAACAGAGGTAGGACGTGTCTGCTCGAGCGAATATCGCCCGACAGAACGATAATTGAACTCACCAGTCCCACATCAACGAAGAGGAGAAGTCACCTACACGTTCAGCTCATAAATAGTAATCCCTCTCTCTTCATTTACTTTACAATTACTTCTTAGCTATTGTTATTCTGTCAACATCAACATTGACTTAAGCATCAGAGCGTAGAAGACTGCTCACCCACGGTCTCCTCCTCTAAACTGTGTCCCGTGTTCTTATCAACAGATCCACTCAGCTAAGGATACCTATCTTGTGTTCTTATCAACAGATCCACACAGCTAAGGATACCTATACCGCTACTCGTGTTCAGATATAGATATAAGGGATTGGACAAGCCGCTAATCCATTGTATCAACACAGTGTTTACCCGTAGACCGTAGTCATTACCTCACCTTCCAACTTAATTCAAAAGACCTTCAAATGTGGCGGGACTTTATACCTTCCCATTAAAACGCGGGAAATCAAATTTTGTTGCGTGAAAAATCTTTTCAAAAAAGAAAAAAAAGAAAAAAAACGAAAAACGGAAAAAGAGAAAAAGCAAGTCCTTTTATTAATTTCAGACTTTCTGTTGTCTCCTAGAGCCGAATCACTGCTCTTAGGGTTTCTGAGAGATCAGGAGAAACCGATGAACGTGAGCCAATTCGACGGAAGCGCCGCCTTCCACGGCGGTGGCTTCATGCCCCCCGCCGCCAACCCAACCCCCGATAACTCTTTCTTTAAGGTAATCCACTCGAGGCTCTCAATGGACCAATTGGGGCTTTCTACCACTCACTCTCACCTTGTGCTTTGTATCGCTTAGCGATTTGCTTGATGATTTGCTAGATTGAAATTAAGCCTTTTCATGATTCCTTTCGCAGAATCGTGACGCCCAAACACATACACTGCTTCCGGTAACCCTGAAGCAGTTCAGCGACGCGATTGCCGGCGAAAATGGTAAAATGGAATTCTCCATTGACGGCGTCGTTGTCTCCACCGTGAGTTTATTTTTTCTATCTTTTCGAAAAGCTTTTGGTTTTGGTGTTTTTGTGTGTTAAAGGCTTCTGAATTTGTTGTTTTATTAGGTTAAGCTTGTGGGAATAGTGCACGAGTTTGTCGAAAAATTAACAGATGCTACTTTCATTCTTGATGATGGGACCGGACGGGTCGAATGCAACAGATGGTGAGAGAGTTTCTCAAACTCTTCTCTGTTGCTGGTGAATTTCGCTATTCTCTATGTTCATAATGGACTTGTTCTTCTGTTTGTTGTTTGTGTGTAGGTCTAATGAGCAAGTAGACACTGCCGAAATTGAAGCAATCTCGTATGTTTAGGGCAAAGGGATTTATTTTTGCAATTGCATTTCTTCCATTTTTTGTGAGATGTGTTGCAGGACATTTTTAATTTAACACGTCATCTTCGTGTCTAATGTTAGGAACGGAATGTATGTTCGGGTTCATGGGCGCTTGAGAACCTTTCAGGGGCAGAAGACCATAAATGTCTTCTCTGTTAGGTAATTTCAATTCTCTTCATGCTTCAGAGGAATAATATTCTATTTCTGTCACAGCTTTAAGGTAATGTGATAGTAAGTTCTTATTGTTAGCGTTTTCTTTGCTTTTGTTAGTTGTCTTGTGTTTGTTAGCATAAAATTTCATATGACTTCATGAATGTCACTACTGTTGATTGTTTATGTGCTAATTGAGAGAGATTATAAACTCGAGTATTGTTCACAGCATGTGTAACAATTAAGATTTTAAGGAACATAGTCTGTCGAGCCTTAGATGTAAGGAGTCCAGATTCCAGGTTATTAAGATTCCATATGTCCAGAATAAGATAGTTTAGTTATTCTGATTACTTTACGCATGAGCTGGGATTTTGTTTCTAGAAGTCACTCAAATGTTGAACAGGTTTTCTATGCTGTTGGCATTTTTGGAAAGACTCAAATTGGAATACTCCAAGTTGGATATGCTAAGATGGAAGCTAGAGTCTTTTGTAGCTTTATCTTGTCAAATATTTTTATAGATTTATGATCGCTGATGATTCTGATTAATTTTCTTGTCTGCAAGTTTTATGTGGAATACCTAGGTGCCACTTAAGATTGAGACTTTAGGGTGGTAAACTGTTTGTGGAAGGGATAACAACTAAGATATACAAAGAAGGTTGATTTCTCCTCATTGGTGTGTCATGTTGAGCTTGCAGGGAGTGTAGAACTTATTTCTGTCCGATGTGAAATGTAAGATAGTTTTGTCGATAGGCTTTAGAAAGTGAAGCCTTTCTTATATTTTGCTTGACTTCAAGGCTGCCAAAATCTAAATTTACATTCACTTGGGTGTTGTAGCTTAACTACGTGTATTAGGTATAGCTTTGAGGATTTGCTGCTCTTTTTTTTTTTTCTTAGATGTAGACCTCTTGTCCAGTTGTATTTCTTCATTCATTGCAGTCACTAATTTTTTTTTTCTCGAAAGGAAATGAAATCTATCATAGTTCACGTGTATCACTTAGTAATTTATGAAATGGAGCTTCAAAGGAGGTGATGATGTTTCTTGTACTGTTAATGTGCATGGTTGAAGTTCTCTTAATTAAATTTTGATGTTTTTTTAATTTTTAATTTTATATCTGATTGGAAGGCTGTACACTGGCTGGAATTTGAACTCTACCCTGTAATCATGTATTGATCTTATTACCTTCCAAAAAAAACCCTTGCAATGTGATAATCAATTTATTTCCTTTGTTCTTCTGCAAGTACAATTGTATTTTCCCAGGTATTGTGTATGACAGTAAAGGTAACAACAAATTTCTTATGCCAAATAACTTTTTCTTTCAGAAATAGGAACTGTATGGAGCAGTTGATTTTATTTATGGAAAGAAGATACTTTCAATTTGCAAGAATACTATGTAACTAGTGTCCCAAAGTGCTATTTAGTAATGATACCACATGCCATTTACCACTACAACAGCACTATTTTACTAGCTTTGGTTGTTATATTTTGACTCATTAGGTCGATCCAATTGTTTGTCCTTAGTGATAATTGGATTACCATTGGATGACTACCTGCAGTCCAGTTCAGTGACCAAACCACAATATCTGGTATAATTTATTTTGACGTTTCACCATTGATGAAGCTGGTGTAATTTTCAGGCCAGTGGATGACTATAATGAGATTTCAAGTCACTTTATCGAGTGTATATACGTCCATTTATACAACAGCGAGTTACCGGTATTTGTCTAACTACTCAGAATGTGATTCAGTCTTGTTTCCACACACAAGATACATTGATGTGAAACATTATGCTCTGTTTGTTTGTATGTATATATTTCTTATTATTTTTATGGTCTGGCTATGTACTTGTGATGACAGAAACCACAGGTTGGTATGGGTCTCGCAACTCAGTCATATATGACAAATCCACAAAATCAGGTCCGTTATTCCTTTAGAGACTTCAGTCTGTTGTATTTCTAATGTATTTGTTGTTTCCTTTACTGGTCCACTTCATTTTGCCACTTAGCAGGTTGGTGTTGGTGTCACAACACAGTCATATATGACAATTCCACCAAATCAGGTCAGTTATTTATCTAGAGACTTCAGTCTGTTATATTTCTAATGTATTTCTGGTTTCCTTTACTGGTCTGCTTCATTTTGCCCCTCAGGTATCTGGACAATATAGGCATGATGGACAGAGGATCATTGCAGAAAGGGTCTTTCAAGTTTTGAACCATCCTCGATATCTGTAAGTACCCATGTCCTTCAAACATCATTTGTATGTATAAGAATACTTCTGTGAAATAGCAACTCGGTGTCAGTGTTCAGCTGACTGTTAATCTAGAATCTCAAGGTTTTGTCTTACTGCAAAACAGTCTCATTATCATGCATAACATGGATTTGTTATTTATCTAATTGTTGAACACGAGACTATGGTCTTCAGAAAGGGTGAAGAAAAGAGCCCCTGGATCAGATTGTTTACTTCTTTATTCTCTATTATTCTATTAAACTAAGCGAGATGTTTGTTCTGTAGCGTATGCTTTTCCTCAAGAACCCATCATATGTTGGTAAATCTGTGGTAATTGTAATAAGATCATATGTCAATTACACTTCCTTCCATGGTTTGGAGGTGGCGTAGAGATTTGACAAGATTTTGGTAATATTTGTTCTCCGCTAAAAAAAGATGTTCATATGTCATTTATAGATTCTGTCAAGTAAATTAAATAACTTATGCGGTCTAATTCACACAGCAGCCTTCTGATTATACTTGATAGTTGATGCTAGGTCATTACCAGTGGCAATAATATAATCCTCTGCCAAATGTTTAGAATAGCAGGAACTTTGTTTTAGCTTGTAATAATTTTTTTTGTGTGATCCTTGTTATTTTAATACCCCTTCCTCAGTTCTGCCAGTTATCACTTTTGTTTTTGTTTTTGTTTTTTTTTTTTGTTTTGGTTCTAATAACCAAGATAGTTGCCTATATGACCTCATCTTGTATAATGCATGGCCTTATTTCATCGGCGTTGTTGTGGGCAAGGAAATCTTCAAATATTCAGTTTGAAACTAGGCAAGGGATGAGGAGGGGATGAGGAGGGATTTAAGTGAAAGTTTTAATTTCTCTAACTCTGTGACTGGATAAAAAATTTGTTTGTAACGTCTTTGGATTGATAATGATGGCATAGACTTTCTTTCAGTATCATGCAAGTTTCATACTAGGCACAGGGGATGAGAGGGTTTTATGGGATTGTGTAAAATCGGTCAGTGGGGATATAAGAGGAACAAAAAAGTTGGTTTGGGCATGAAAATTATTGATGTACTAGTATGCTATACATATCTGAACTTAGTTGTATGTTATTGTATTATTGGTACATTGTTTATCTTGTATGAATTTTGTCAACTTCTGCATGTATGCATTCCTGTTTGTTCCTCATTTCCTACTTAATAACTAGCTCTTATTTCATTTCAAGGCAAGACGGAGCACACATTGATACAATGGCCCAAGAACTGAAAGTACCAGTGAAAGATATCTTGTCTCTCTCTCTCTCTCTCTCTCTCTCTCTCTCTCTCTCTGTCTCTCTCTCTCACTTTACATCTTATGACCATTAACAGGTATGCTGCTAAGACTCTTGCTGAAGAAAACAGAATTTACGAGATTGCAGAGGATTGCTTCAAATCCCTTGCCAATGGTTGAGCAGAGCTAACAGAAATAAGTCTTAGTCTCGATTAGGTTTTGCTCTTTTACTTTGTTATGGAAGCCTTGAAGGTAATCTACAAACTTGAGAATGAACAGCTGTTTGTATATTCTAGTATAATCACTTGGACACGTGAGTTATTATTAATCTGGTCGTTTCACGACTCCGTAGTCAATTATGTTGAAGTTGTTGATACATCCCAACTGTTTCTTCATCTATCTTCAATCTTAAACAGCTTACCAAGCTTATATACTGGGTCTTCAAGCTTAGCAAAGCTTATAGTTTGCTGTTTCTAACAGTTAGAAAGTATCAACAACTAAGCTGTTTCTTCAGGCTTGGTTATATAATAGTTGCCACGTCGAGCAGTTAACTTATAACTAGTTTTGAAACCCGCGTTTCGCGCGTGCGTGGTTATATCCCGAAGCTAAAATGAGACCATACTAAGAAACCAAATATGGATATGGTCATTTGTATGGCTGCAGACAGTATCATGATAACAGATGCCCGGAAATTAACCATTTGAGCAATCAGTTTTTGTTAATTAAGTGGTTTTGTTTTTGATGGGATCTTTATTAATTTTCTTTCGCTACCAAAAAACGTGTGGGTATTTGTAGAAGGTAAAAGTTCCCACATAATCAGAATTATGAAACTTACCATGAATTGCATATAAGTTGCAACTTAACAAATTGGAAACTGATAAGGAAAAATGACAGTTTAATTTGCAAGAGCAGTTGAGAAGGTCACAAACACAATTGCTCAAAAATATGTGCAAAAACAAAAGGTCTCTTTTTTATGCATAACCTGATCCATATACAAACACAAAAAGACACCTCCAATGGTTCAAAATTAAATCGAGATTAAAGAAAAGAATGAGGCAATAGCCAGTGAAAGCATCAATTTGATTGTTTGATAAAATCTAGATTTCCGTAAAATGGACAAAAATAGTTGAACTGTTTGATGTTCTCTAAGACTGAAAAAATAAAAGGTCTTCAACTTCTGCGTACTCCATGGCTGGCCCCTGGAGGGTCTTAATTGTTAGTCTGCAAAGCCCCACCGTCTTTTCTCTAGCATAGGACCTTGGAATGTACCATTCTGTCCACAACAGTAGCACATAAGAAAACTTGATTCTGATATATAACCTTCAAAATCATGAAAACTCCTTCAAGGTTTTCTCAAACCCAAAACCCAGATTTCCATATTTCAAAGAACTAAAAAACCAAAAAACCAAAAAACCAAATCCAAACAAACCCGACAATCTAACAGTCAAACAACTGATCGTAAAATTGAAACGACAAACGTTTGTGCCCATTTAGTCAATCACCAAAAACAAATTATCTTACAATCATGTACCAACGCTATTTCACACAATGACCACTAAAAAACTATCTTTCAATAGCTATTAAAACAACAAAGCCCAAAAAAATCTCAATTCCAGATCCAAAATCTAAACTTTGACAAACCAAATTGATTCTCACACATGCTAGTCTGCAAAGCCTTTTAGCCCTAAACTATATGATATCTCATTCTGGGTTCTTTTCAGGAAGATCAAAGAAATAATCATAGTTCACAACTACACAATGAACGTTGGGAAAATAGTTTTTCCTATTTGTAATAGAAACCGATTGCTTGATATAACAAAAACCACAGTTGCTCCTTTCCATATTACATGCATAGTAACTTGAAAGACCGAAGCAAAACTTAATGCAATTAAAGTACCTTTTTAGAGCTGTTATACAAAGAATACAATCAACTTGATTACGAAACTTGATCAAAAAATCAAAAGAGTCTCCACCTGTAAAAAAAGAAAGAAGACTGAAACTGAAATTGAAGAGTAGACACATTACACACAAACCCAGAGCTCGATTTGTATAAAATGACCTCAGGAGCGACCTTAGCCAATGCCACTTAATGCAATTAAAGTACCTTTTCAGAGCTGTTATACAAAGAATACAATCAACTTAAAATATATTCATAACCATACCGAAGATCGGATATACAAATGACGTATACCAAAGAGAATTAAGGATACCAAGCAAGTCGTCGGTTTTTTATCTGTCAGATATAAATGTAAATGCTATACGTTTCGCTATCAGTTCATCCATCCAGTAGTTCTCAAATCACAATTTAACGTTGTACCTCTCTCCCTCTAGCCTTACAGAGGTGGCTGAAACTATTCTAATGTCTTCTTGAATGACCTTTTCTACCACAGTATAATTTGCAAGAAAATAAGCATTTGCACAACAGGTAGAATATAACCAAAGGAAGAGTTTTTCCAATTTGAAATCATAGTGTTGAATACATAGACTAAAAATATAAAATAGACTGAAAGAGACGACAAATTTAATCCATGTTGAAATAAACTAAAGCTAAACAACATGAAAGCCAGAAAAACACATCATTGAGGCTCACCTTTTTTCACGATATCTATGAAGCATAGAATTGAACAGCTACTCCTTTTCTATTTCAGCAACCGTCGGTTGATTAACTGAAATCAAAATTGATAATCATTTCACAAATTGCTTTACAGTTTTATTAGTGCTCTTTATCATTACAATTAACCCAACGACAACAATCACTAAACAATAAAACCAAACTGACCCCAAATCACGACAGGAACAATGCAACGAACGAAACACAAACAAACCTAGAGACCAAAACAAACTCAAATTGCAATCACCCCATCTGCCGAGTTAGTAAATGAAAAGGAGACAAACTATCCAATGAACTATCATACAATTTGTAGCCTAACACCAAGTGTATAAAAACCCAGACATCAACATTGTAATTGAGAGGCAATACCTTAAGTCAGTGAGGCACAGGTGAAGGGCTACTGGCACGAAAAACCTGTGTAAGACAAAAATAGTTAGAAACCTTATCACTCCATTGAGTACCTGAACCGCCCATAATTAGAACAGAGCATCACAGAAACAAAAACCCATCAATAATCTTGAACATTTGTCTTCGGTAAATGTTTTTGGGATTCATGACACCAAAACTGAGATAAAGAGAGAAAGTTAGAGTGAAGAGCAATGGAAAATTACCTTGTTGAGTGTGCGAATGAGATTAGGAGGGGTCGTGGTGCAACCGAAGGAGATTCAGGGATTCGGGAAAGAAGATGCCCACGAAAGCTGGGTGGGTTTTAGTGAACCACATGATGGAGGTACTGATATCCATGCCATCTCTTTAGTTTCGAACTTGCTCAGAAGTAGAAATATGGGTTTTCCAAGTTTAATATACGTGGTGGGTTTTGGGCCTTTCGTTGGGGCTGTACATGGCTCCATCTCAAGGGGCGAGGACACTGTTCACGTGAACAGTAATCCTCCCCGCTTCGCTTAATATATAAGAAGACTAGAAAGTTGCGCACGCGTTGCAGCGGAATGGGCTAATATCTCCAATATCATCTTCAATTCTTCCTCTTATGTGATATCCATCCAATGAATCACCATGGAGACAATGTACGATCTGTGGAAACAAAGCAGCTTGTAAGAAGCTAATATAATTTCTTGTCATATTGTCACTATACAAAGTTGTAAGATGAATATTCTCCATAGAAATAGGACAGACGACAAAGGTGATGTTAGCTAATTCACACCTTTTATACAAACAATATTAAGAAAGAGGGATTTAATGTAAATAAAAAATTCCAATTTCTTTTGGAAAAAGAAAAAGAAAAAAGGATTCTGACTTCTCCAAAACAAAACATCAATTGTTGTAAAAGAAAAGAAAGTTTATAGAAGATGATAATAGAAAAGGAAAATAAATAATCACATATGAGAACTCAGTAAACCACTGTTGGCTAATTTATCTAAGAAACTAATCTAATCAAACATAGGTGTTAGAGAAGACTGACCTGGTTTGAACTGTAGCAGTTTGAAGAGATATTGTTTGGGATAAAGATTTTCATAGTATGAAGGTCTCTTGATGACTGTAGAGAAATAGATTCTATAAAATATTTTGGTGTATTTATCTTGATAATGCGACATATGGTCGTCCATGAGTAGATTAGTAAGAATTCATAGATTTTGTAAAACATCTTTGAATACTACATTTCTTGTGTATTTATTTTGGACACCATCATTATTGTTTATTAGAATTTTTAGATGATCTTTTGACGTAACTCTTGATAGTGCAACATAAAGTTGTCCATGAGTAAAAACTCGTTCAGAAAGATATACACCAACCTGATTTAGTGAGTGACCTTAACTTTTATTTATAGTCATTGCATAACATGGTTTTACAGGAAACTGATGTCGTTTAAATACAAATGGTCATTTGTGTTCAGTTGCTGATAAAACAATTCTTGGTATAAAAATCTTTTGTCCAATATTGTTACCTGTTAGTATTTTTGCCTCTATCAATCTATCAAATAATTTTGTTACTATCAACCTTGTGCCATTACATAAGCCAGACATTTGATTTATGTTTCTTAATAACATTATTGGTATGCCAACTTTTAAAATTAATTCGTGTGTTGGTAATCCACTAAACTCAAGCTGATTTAAAAATTATGTTGGATATAAAAGATCGATGTTTTCATTGCTACCAGAATCTACTGAGATTGTGTCTGAGCTATAATATATAGTTTTATCACCAGGCACTAAATTTATAGCGTAATTGTTTATATTAAGAGCAGTTGAGTTTCGTGGTGTAACAATCGCGCGTTCTATTAAATAATCAATGTTATTGTAGTTAGTATCAAAGTTAGGATAAGTGGCCAAAAAATTGATTTTATAGGATCTGTGTAAAAACTTATAAGTAAATACTCTGGAATTTCAATCCATGACATGTCTTTATCATCTGTATGTAGTATTGATTGTATTCGACCTTCACCGATCTTTAAAATCCAATCTGCAAAATCTGAGATATTTTTCTTTTCATAGTCAGTGAGACCACTTTTTAACAACCTCATATTTTCGGTTAAATTTAATATCTTGAAAGATGACCAAAGTTTGGAATTGTTTAAAGAAGCTTCAATGATTTGTTCCTTAGTTCCTCCTCGGATATAATTGGTAATATTTGTCTGAAATCTCCGCGTAGTAAATTGGTTTCCCGCCAAATGGTTCATCAACTTTTTTGTTGTATGAGTGTTACATAATATCTCGAAGAGATCTATCTAGTGATTCAAAACAATATTTATTACACATAGGGGCTTCGTCCCAAATAATTAAATCTGTCTTTTCCAAAAGTTTTGCAAGATGAGTCCCTTTTTTAATTGGACATATCGTATCATCAGTGACATTAAGTGGTATTTTATATCGAGAATGTGTTGTTCTGCCATTTGGAAGTAACAATGATGCGATTCTAGATGAAGCTACAGTTAAAACAATTTTTCCTTCAGATCTTAATCTGCTTGTTATTGTATACCACAAAAATGTCTTTCCAGTTCCACCACTACCGTGAACAAAAAAGGTTCCAGATTTTTTCTGTTGAACAACTTTTATAACGTAATCGTATATGATTCTTTGACTGTTGTTTAGTTTGGTTATAAAATTTTCATGCTGATGTTTTAACAGATGTAAATCATAATCGAGTTCTTCTTTCAACAATTTATTGTTAAGCTCTGTTATTCTATTTTCATCTGGCATTGGTAATTGAAATTTTTTTAACGAATTAGATGACATGTTAAATATTTTTTCTAATTCATATAAAAGGCTGTTTTTTAATTCAGGTTCAGGTATGATTAAATATGGATTTTTCATTTCGGTTCGAATTTTATGTAAAATGTCATCACACATATTGAGCCAATATGAGTCGAATAATTTTTGTGGGTTAGCAACTTCACAAAATATAATAATTGTTGCAAATAATTGACGCAATTCTGATGCTGTAGCAAAATGTGTGGAATTTGTTAAGACATCACACCATTCTTTATCATCTCCTAGTAAACCCAAAGCTCGACATGCTTCTTGATAAGTAGAATAGGAAACTCCATTAATTGTTTTAATCGAATCATAATCTTTACATCCTTTTTGAATATTTAATAACATTCTCATGTAATATACTTCACCTCTTATGGGATGGATATGTTGCATTCTACAGATAGTTTTATATCTTTTTCTCGGTGTCCATTCTTTATTTTTGTTATCCCAAACATATTTGGTAGGAAATTCAGCATAAGTTAACTGTCTTGCTTCTTTGTATCTCCTATTTGCTTCAAATAATAATTGACTCGAGAGAAGTTGATTCTTTAAATACAATATTTTCTTCTGAAGGTAGATGAACAACCAAATATTGGACAACAGGGTATCTTGAGTGAATAGAATATTCAAATAATCTCCATACAGATTCATAAGGACTTAGATAGCGACAATTAAGATATGTCTAAATTTCATCATGTTTATCCTCGTTCAATAATATTCGAGCTCGATCTGGACCTTTGTTAATGTATTTAAATAAATATTTGATTAAGATTGATTGCAAACACGATTCAACATTAATATGAGCATTATATCTTAATAATAATTTTGAGTTGTAAGGTACAACAAAATTGTTTTCAATATGAACTTTATCTTTTAACACAAATTTTTTATCGTTGTCACGTCTTCTATATACAGGTGGTTTAATTCCCACAAATATCGTATTAACATTATAAGGCTTTGGAAAGAATTTAGAGCATTTTCCATCACGCATGCAAGAAGCATTTAAATTAATTGGTCCGCAAGGCCCATGGATCATGAACTGATTGACAATTTCAAAGAGATGTGGATTAATATTTTTATCGGGTAGTTCAGCAGAAACAATGGAGTCTATGTCACTTGCTGTATACCATTTGTAGTTCTTTTTTAACCAAAATAACATGTGAGCATGAGGAAGTCCTCTTTTTTGAAACTCAACTGTGTATACATTAGCCTCAACTTCACCAAAAGGTTCGCCTGATTTAATGTATGAGATCATATCTTGTAACTTTAATTGAAAAATTCTTGAAGCTATATCAGGTCTATCTTCTTGTTTGTATCCAGGATTGTTTTGAAAGTATCTTCTTATCTCAGGCCATTTAGGATTGCAAGTAAAAGTTATAAATAGGTCTGGATTACCATATTGTCTACAAATCACCATCGCATCATGATAATTGTTAATCATATCTCGGGGACTACATGTATGAGAACTTGGAAGAATAAGTTTTTGTCCTATATCACGACTATTAGTAAATTTAGATGAAGAAGCAGCAAGTATATCTATTTTCTTTTCAATTCTATAATCATCATTGTGTTGTCTAATATAATCTAGCTCATTCTCTTTGACAGTTGCATAAGCATCAACTAAATATTGTTGAAACAATCTTCCACCTTTTAAAAGAGTGCTCATTTGGTTATTTCTATCTTGAACTTGGTATGCAATGAAATTGCGCATCGACGTTCTTTTTTTATTATCACCCTCGTTTCTTGAAGTTCGCTGCAAATATAAGCTAATCTTATATCCATCTTCACCATAAGGAAAAAGTATCGGGTATTGCAACGACATGTATTTTGGATGTATTTTGGAGATTCTTTTTAAACGTCTATCATTAAACTGAGCAATAATATCTTTATTAGAATTATATTCTCTGATATCACCAACAATTAAACCACCTATTTCTTCATTTATTGGTAGTTCATATTTTTTTACTATCAAAGGGTTGACGACTTAGCATAGTCATGTTGAATGAAGGTAAAGAATTATCTTCAAAATTATTTCTGACGTTTCGAAATATCTTTGTCAATTCATTGATATCATCAAACATTTGTATAAGTCCTACAATATCAGGATCGATTTTTTGTTTTTTGTTAGGACTTAAAGCATTGATACGATTTGATATTTCATTATGCGTATCATATACATATAATTGTGCATATTTAGGTGATTCGCCATTATGTGGTAAAATAGAACCCATCAAATGATGCACTTGTCCACATATTTTAAAAACATAAGGTCCAGATCCTTTGTTTATGTCTTTTTCAATGGTTGCACCCACCGAAGTAAAAGCGAACATTGAGTTATAAACACGTATATTTTCTCGAAAATGTTTGCTTTTTGGCCCATTATTTGGATCTAATAGATATTCAAGAAGTGCTGGAGTCGGATTGGATGGTTCTAACCTTATTTGTCCTCGCTTGCAACAATTGGTGTAGATTCCACGTGCGTTCTTCTCATTTCGCCAATAATAGGCACTGCAATGAACGCATTGAAAGGTATTGTCTCCGAAGTCTTTGTACTCTATAATGGTACTTGCAATAGTAACTTGTATTATTTAGATTCACTGTATGTTCATTAGGGAAAATGGCTACAATTATACAAAATATGCAAAACCTTGTTTTTGTCTCTGATAGTGTGCTTGACCAAATGGAGGGAGATTCTCAAATGTATTTTCTTCTGCATTCATATAACAAAAAAACAATGACATCAATAATTATGTTTTCAGATATTCAAATATAAAAATATATAGAGATGGTAAATATAAATGATTCAATTCTCATTCTCATCTAATATATTTTCATGAGTTGTAGTTATGTTAATTTCTGCCAAGCTTAACATAGAGCAATTACCAATTTCTTCTTGATTGTTCATTTCACCATCCCATTGTTCCAATGCTGCTACATGTTCATTTTCAAGAACGTCACTATCCACTCTCATATCATGTTCATTGCAACATTAGTCATATCATGTTGGTCTAAAGCGTTAGAAGCTCCCAATGTCCCTTCGTTCTTCAATTGTTGAAAAAAGTCTCTTCTTGAGGACTTTGCTTTTCCACACTTGGTAACTGTAAAACATATCAAAATTGAAGAATCAGTGATTATATTCAAAGTTAATGACTGTGTTTTTGAATTTCCAATCCATGTTCATCTTCAATGGTATGATCATCTTGAAAGATGTATTCCTCGAAAAATCTCTTCCTTGAAGATGATGGATCTCGACGTGGCATATCTCTGAAACTAAGAAAGTCAAATAAAGGAAGAATAAATAAGACTACTTAAAATAAGAAACTACTTAAAATATAATAAAGAGATCATGAATAAATAAATAAAAAAGATAATTCAAAGTATTTAGATAATCACATATATAAATGCATAGTTCAATTAGTGATGCCTAATCCATGTTGTACAAATGATGCAAAATTGCAAATCCTAGACTTGAGAATGATAAAAGGTCTGTACAGAGGGGTATATTATATCGCTGATAAGTCGGATGCAAAATATATCTTCATAATATAAATTCCATTTTAATAGAGTAGCATTGGTTCATCACTTCAACTCATACTACACAAAAGACTCAGATTATAACTTTATCAATAAAATTGACTGAAGACCAATGCAAATGGGATGCAACTCTGTTACGTCTATTGATAGTGCTAACAAAGGATTATGGATTATTAACATTTTATTAACATTAATATTTTATTAACATTTTATTAACATTATAGAGTAGAAGTGTAGAACTAAGCAAGACGTTTTAAGCCTAAAAGTCTTGCATCAAGAAATTATATGCAAACCAAGTAACTGGAGAACCGTGTTGTTTCAAAAAAATTATAAATCGAAAGAGCGTTTGATAGAGAAAGCATAGACTAAACAAAAGAAGAAAAAAAACACAATTTAAAGACACATATCAGATGTAACTACACCTCACAAAATATAAGAACCGTGAGAGAAGAAATCATCTTCGTGGAACAAAATGATCTGAATGGCACACCTAAATTATAATCCAAGTTTTAACACAATAGCTACTAATCACATAATTCCCACCTAATAGAAGTATATCAAGATGTGTCAACATTACCAAAACGTTGGCCTGAAGCTACTCTAAAAAATCATTATGTCATCAAATAACCCATACAACACAAAGAATACATAAAAAAACTTTATTAGTAAACTGAAAATAACAATGCTACGTTAATGATCAATACTACTTAATTACAAAGACCACTGATATAACCGCTACTTCTAAGTCCAACAGCTTTTTCTCCAATTTCACTTGCTGTATCAGAAGGTAAGAAGTGGTTACTATAACAGTTGTAGATTTTTATTTATCGCTGTGGGCAGGATACGATCAAAACTGGATCGCTGCTAAAGCCAATGAGTACCATATTCTTGTCAAAACTAAAATCAATTGTATCCATAGAAAGCACTTAGAGCAAATGAACTACTTGAGGGGAATATGTTAAGAGTTGGAATTGTTGTATTCTGTATAAAAGAATTGAATCTACTATACTCCATTATTGAATTTTGAAGAATCAATCTACTAAAAAATAAGTTAAACATTTCCCATAAACAGACATAAAACCCACGCTCTGCTATGGACTCAGGTGAAGATATTGGGAAGAGTGGACCACGGTGAAAATTCTTTCTGGCAATAGACAATCAAATAGTATGAAAAAGGACAAAGGAGACTACATTATCTAACATAATAGAAAGCCATATATGGGTGGGTTTATGCATCTATTGTAGATTATAACACTGAGAATGGCCAACTGATATATCAACTTGCAAGTTTATATCAGGTCCAACTACTGTTGCAGGTTAACTCATTTCATTACTGACAGTTAACTCAAGACAGTTGGGAAATCGAAGTACCTGAGAGCCTACCATTTACCAAAAAATTGAATTAGTTTACCAAAATACACTCAGATTCCAATTCTAAAACCTGGAATTCAATACACTTAGTTTACCATACTGCACAAATCAATGTCATGAGTTGAAGAGGAGACGAAGATACTAACCTGGAATTCTTGGAGCTGATATCCGGAAAAGATTTGGATTCTTGTACCCAGACAAACCCCTTCTCTTCTCCTTTCTCTTCTCCTCTCTATCCTCGATCGTTGTTGAAATTTCTGGAATTGCTCTTTCTGACAAATCCCTAATCCTCTCCTATCTCCTCTCTCTCACCTCGATCTGAAAACGAATTGGATTCGGTCACTCCTCTCTCTAACAAACCCAGAAAAATCTCTCCTCCTCTCCTTTCTCCTCCTCTCTCTCTCTCTCTCTCTCACCTCGATTTAGAAACGAATTGGATTTGGTTACTCAGCCTTAAACCTTAATCGGTGCTCTTTCCTGATAATCAGCAGTTGTCGAAATTTCTGGTCTCTGAAAATGTCGGTGCTCTCTACTAATTCCCCTCGAACTTTCTAGTGTTCTCAAGACGTCGGCCGTCTATGAAAATGTTGAAATTTCTAGATCCCACGTCGGGCCTCTCTGAAAATGTCGAAATTTCTAGATCCACGCAGGTCTAACACCAAAACCCAACACTGCTCACGGGAACAATAAAAACACTGTAAACATGAACAGGAACCGACCCGACGCAAAATAGTATATTGTATAATGACATTGTTCACTGTAGAACGGCAAACCCAAAATTTCTTGAAGGAAAATGTCCAAGAGCCTTAAATTTGGAGATTTTTTCCCACTAGATGTCTTTTAGTGGAGCACAAAATTTGCCTTATTTTAGAGAGTATATGCAATCTACGTCACGTCACTTGCAAGAGCGTAGGTCCACCAAGTACTGAGTTATATCCTCCCGAGTTTAGAGAAATTTTTCTGTCTCCGAGAGGACCACGTGACATGCTGATATAGTCCTCCTTACTAATAAAAATCTGACACATGGATTTTCTCAATTAAAACATAAATTAGACAATTTTATTATTTTGTGAAATAACATTTAGGATCTTCTTCATCTCCCGATGTTTTCTCTCCTCTCTCTTTTCCTATTTTTCTCTCATATGAACAATAGTATGCTTATCCGTAAAATCTTTAGCTATCAACCCAATATGAAAAAGGATTCAACTAATTTTAGATTAAGAGATATCAAATACAAATTTTCCTCATCATTGTGCAATCATGAGATTCATTGATCTTGTTAATTGAGATGCTGCACTCCATAAGAAGAAAAACCCAGACGAAAGGAAAGCCCAGATTATGCAATCATATGAGGTTTTGCAAAAATATGGTTAATTAACATCTATTATCTCCTAGTGAAAGATGCATCACCTTGTGCAATCATGAGATCGACATGTATTAAAATGATAACCCAGATCGCAGGTTCAAATCTTCAATATATGTTTTGTGTTTTGGATTTCAATTTGAAAGCTTTCATCGACGAATTTGTTGGGATTTGCAAGGGGAAATCAAAGGACAGAGAAGTACAAAAAAACTAAATGGAATTTGGTTCATGCATATCGTCCATAGCTTGAAGAACAAGGATTCATATATGTAGATCGAGATCTGAGTTATAAAAGTTCTTCGCGGCAGTAGAGGTTGATCTAAAGGTAATTTCACAAAATAATAGAATTGCCCAATTTATGTTTTAATTGAGAAAATCCACATGTCAGTTTTTTATAGGTAGGGAGGACCATATCAACATGACACGTGGTTCTCCCGAGGACAGAAAAATTTCTCGTTGAGCAAGCTGAGCCATCCTAGACTTGAACCAGGGACCTTGCCCGGGAAGTAAATCCTCGCATGTTACAGTCCAACCAATTGGGAGGGAATGAATAGTTTCCTTTTCGGGAGTGATTTATCCTTCTCGAACGCAACATACAATTCTCCGTTGTATTGTGTTCTCCAAGTTTTCGGGAGTGATTTATCCTTCTTCCTTTTTTATTTTTTTATTTTTTTTGAAATTTCCTCCCTTCTTCCTTACCATGGCAAGTCTTTGTGAAATAACTCCAATGAGAAAAAAAATGAAGGCGTCAATAGACCATCCTGGCCCAACCTTAGATACACTAGGATCTTTTACAAACCTACTCCTATTTCGGGTCAAGAGATAGATAATAGGCTCAAGCCTCTCCTTCCTCTTCTCATCTCTGAGCACCAAAATGCATTCATTCCGGGAAGGCAAATTCAAGATAATCTTATCATAGCCCATGAAGCCTACCATTACCTGAAGTTGAAGAATTCTAAAGCGGATCATGAATTGGCCTTAAAAGTGGATATGAACAAAGCGTACGACATGATGGAATGGGATTTTCTCGATGCCACTTTGTTCAAGTTTGGGTTCGACCTTGGGTGGATTCAGTTGGTTATGCATATTGTGACTTCGGTCTCTTTCTCACTTCTGGTTAATGGAAAACAAGGTCATTCTTTCAAGCCCTCTAGAGGACTAAGACAAGGGGACCCCCTCTCCCCCTATCTTTTTCTCTTGATGTAACAGCCCGGCCCAGTCCATTGAGATATTGTCCACTTTGGGCCCAATGACCCTCACGGTTTTGCTCTTCAGGTTTCACCCCAAAACGCGTCTCAATGTAAGGTGCTAGCTCTGCACATATAAGCATAGCAACCTATCTCCTCCGGGCGATGTGGGACGGATGCACCTACTAGCTTGCCTGCCTAGTTAGGTCATCACAATCCACCCACCTTTGGGCCCGACGTCCGCGTCGGCACACTTCCGGCCGGGGACAGGCTCTGATACCAACTGTAACAGTCCGACCCAGTCCATTGAGATATTGTCCGTTTTGGGCCCAACGACCCTCACGGTTTTGCTCTTGAGGTTTCACCCCAAAACGCGTCTCAATGTAAGGTGCTAGCTCTGCACATATAAACACAACAACCTATCTCCCCCGAGCGATGTGGGACGGATGCACCTACTAGTTGCCTGCCTAGTTAGGTCATCACAATAAAACCAACCCAAGGAAAAAGCAATCCAAGTCATTACACTTGGTACTTTAACAAACTTCAACTAACCCACAATAGAGACCAAAATCATCAGAAATCTTACTATTCATCGACTACTATTATCCATCCTTTCCAAAAGATATTACCACCACCATCTTAATAAATTGCTCAAAACATAAAAACTTATCCATAAATTAGAGTTGTAGGAACTAGAAAATGTGCTGACATAACTAGTATTATTGTGATAACCTAACTAGGCAGGCAAGCTAGTAGGTGCATCCGTCCCACATTGCCTGGGGAAGATAGGTTGTTATGCTTATATGTGCAGAGCTAGCACCTTACATTGAGACGCGTTTTGGGGTGAAACCTCAAGAGCAAAACCGTGAGGGTCGTTAGGCCTAAAGCGGACAATATCTCAATGGACTAGGCCGGGCTGTTACACTTGATCAGAGAAATCCTCAAAGAACATCACAGCCGCTATAGACTCGGACTGTCTTCAGGGTATCAAGCTTAGTCGTAGTTGTCCAAGCTTATCGCATCTGTTCTTTGCTGATGATGCGCTATTTTTCCTAAAGGCCAATGTTCCCAATTGTCAAGTGCTTAGCTCCATTCTGGATAGTTATTGTGGTGCCTCAGAACAAGCAATTAACTTAGAGAAATCATCTCTCTTCTTCTCTACCAACACTCCATCTGAGACTCAGGTGAGTATAGCTGCCACTCTCAATATCCCGATTACAACTGATCCAGGTATTCATCTTGGGCTTCCTACCTTCTGGGGTAGCTAAAAAAGGAAAGCACTTGCTTACATTAGAGAAAGAATTCAACAGAAATTAGAGGGTTGGAAAGCAAATATTCTACCACAAGCTGGCAGAGAAGTGTTGATTAAATCAGTTGCCATGGCAGTACCAGCTTACCCTATGTCTATATTCCTATTACCGATTACTTTGTGTAAAGCCATCAATTCTGATGTTGCCAACTTTTGGTGGGGTTCTTCAGAATCTTCGAACAAAGTTCATTGGAAAGCCTGGGATGCTCTTTGCACAAGCAAGTTTGTTGGGGGCCTTGGTTTTAAAGATCTACATGATTATAATCTCTCTTTATTAGCCAAGCAGTGTTGGTGCAAAATTTTGAAGGCCAGATACTTTGAGAATTCAAGTTTCTTGCAGGCCAAGAAAGGCTTGCAATCATCTTGGGTCTGGAATAGCCTGCTAAGTGGGAGAGACACAGTTACTTCTTATGCCTTTTGGCATGTTAGGAATGGTAAAAGTATTGATGTTTGGAGAGATAAGTGGGTGCCGAATGAGTGTGGTGGTTCAATCTTTCCAACTGATACTTCAAACCGCTTCACCCCCTTCTTGTGGCTGATATCATTGACGAGAGCAGAAATTGGGATGTGAATCACCTGGAGCCTTTCCTGAAACCCATTGATTTTCAAGCCATCAAGGCTATCCCCATTGGAAGGGAGGAGGAGGAAGATGTGTTGATTTGGCCGCATTCGAAGAATGGTCTCTTCTCAGTAAAGAGTAGCTATCACCTCATTCATGATAGCAATCCAGCTCCATCCAAAACTAAAGCCTCCACTTCACATAGAATTGAGAAGAGAATCTGGAAGTTGGTTTGGCACTCTAATTCCTTACCCAAAGTCTCCAATTTTCTGTGGAAGGCGTTGTCTAATGCCCTACCTACTGCCTGGGAGTTATTTAAGAGGAAAGTTATTCAAAGTCCTATTTGCAACATCTATGGTAATTATCCGGAAAAAATTAAGCATTGTCTCCTTCTCTGTCCGTGGACATCGGCGGTATGGTTTGGTAGCAGCATTGGTTACATCCCTGACAAACAGAGTATCACATCTCTAGATGCTTGGCTTTTGAAAGTTGAGAAACTTGTTGCATCGAATGATCATCTCTTGCATGTTATCTTCCATCAGTTGTGGGAGATTTGGAAACATCGATGTGAAATTGTGCTCAATCACTGTGCTCCCAATCCGCTTGCTACCATTTTAAAGGTGAACAAGAGCGTGGAAATGTGGGCTAGTGCCTTGAACTCACTTTCAATCCCTGAGCCAACTGAAAGTAACATGGTAATGACTAAGCTTTGGCAACCTCCCTCCCCTCCTGAGGTCAAGGTCAATGTGGATGGTGCATGGTGTGCAACTACCCTAAAAGGTGGAATAGGGGCTGTGGTTAGAGATCATCTGGGCTATTCCATTGCTGGGGCTGCTACCCCTGGGACTTTCAATACTACCATTGAAGCTGAGGCAGAGGCAGTAGTGTTCGGTATGAAATTGGCTCACCAGTTGAAGCTGCAAAGAATCATAATTGAGAGTGACTGCAGGGATGTCATTGTTGCTCTTAATGAGTATCCCAACTAGTCAAATTGGTGAATCAATCCCATGGTTTTGGAAGCTTTCCATCTGAAGTCATTGTTCGTCGAAATCAAATGGTGTTGGATCCCACGTGAACCTAATCGTGTAGCTGATGCTACGGCCAAGATTGCAACTACAAGGGTGTGCTCTTTGGATTGGTCTGATAGACCTCCAACCTCCCTTATTGCTGTGCTCCGGAATGACAGTCTCCCCGCACCACCTGTGATTTAATTTCCAAAGCTGTTTGACTTTCTTTTGTTGCTTAGTTTGCTTTCTGGGCTTTTCCTCCTTCTGTAATTTGCTGTTTGTTTGCTGTCTTTCCCTTTGGAGCTTAATGAAGTTTTCATTGACCAAAAAAGATAGATAAGTATACACATCCCATTGTCCTGATCGGGGGCGTTCATAGTGACTGAGGGGTCGGAAGACCAAGAAGTGAGGTGGTTTATTTATGATCCAATCTCCTGGTCCCTAGGGAAATGAAAAAGCATTGCACGTTTTTCCTTTCTGGAATATATGATTAGAAAAATCCTATTGATTGCAACTTTCTCCATACCTTCCGGAAAAGCTAAAATCCCTCCGAGCTCTATAAAGTAGTTAAGATTGACATGTCTCAGTAGGTGCTTGAAATGCTAAGACACCCTAGCTAACACCCTAAGCACATATCCTTTGCTTCTCAATTAAGTTGATTACCCGGCGGTGTGTAACTTCTTCACTTCGTTTATTTCATAACCTAATGCCCTTATATTCAATCAATTGAGACTTTTTAGCCCCCTTTGTGGTTGATTGCGCAGGTACTTCTCCGTCGTGTTTGCGAGTCAAACTACTTGATTTCAGTTTTTGAATTTTGGGGCTGCCCTTTCTTCTTCTATTTTTTTGAGAAAAAAGACAATTTCAGTAATTTGTCAACGGCTAGAAGGCGCTTACATCAGTTTACATACTTAAGACCAATCAGTCATACTAGCACCAAATACTAACAAAGAGACAGGTAAACCTCATCATAAATGCGCTCAGTTAAGCCTATCACATCTAATTTCCAACTAAAACCTATCTAAATTTCATGTAGCGGTAATACCAGTCGTCTATGGACCATGGACCTCGATTGGTGTACAACAAAGTAATACCGAAATCTAAACAAGAAATAACCTTCCATCAGATGTCTAGGTAAGGAACAAGGGAAAAATCTTGCCCTAAATGTTAGGGCTCATCAACCCCTATCGAAACTTTGAAATGGGTGGAAAACCCCTAGAATCCCCGAAGGGCTAGAAAGGGTTAAGGCCCAAATGGCGAGCTCTAACCCATCTAGAAGCCCAAACAATCTCAAAGAATGGGCTTAGCCCAAGCCCAACATAGAAGATGATCCATGATCTGATCCGCCTCCTCCACCACCACCTGCCTCCATCGCCGCCTGTTGCAAGCAAAACTACGCCACGCCAATCCTCCACAGAGCGTGTAGATCACCCCGGCCATGTTACACCTAGGTCAACCATGCACGCACAGTCCGTGACCCAGAGCAGCCATGCCGCCGACCAGAAGAAGAAAAGCCTATGAAGAACCCCCGCCGCCGCAACTTTAAAGCAGTAAGAACGAGCATACCAAAAAAACCTGCACAAAACCAGCAGATCTCGAATATCTCTGTCTGAACTCGAGCCGAAACACATACAAGAGACTAAAAGGGCATATGCAATTCCCGTCCGGCAGCAAACCCGATGAGGCTAGACCCTGAGGCTAGCCAGGTGTGGCTGCCGCCGGACGAGAGGTAGTTCGTGGGTTTGTTGGGGACGCTAGGGTTTTCTTCTTTGGCGGCTAAGAGAGAGAGCTCTTGCCCTTTCTTCTTCTTTTTTAATTAGTTAGTAATTTTTCAGTCGATCGGAAACGTTTATGGAAAATCTCATGCAAAGAGAGTTGTACACAAGACTTTCCATAGCTATTGATATTGACTTGGGTTCATCAAGTATTACCTCCGTCCGCCCTTGCCATGCATCGATAAAGACTTTCGCGCCCAAAGAACTGCTAATATTTTAGGTCTCCGACGTATTTGACTCTTTGACTGCAGTTATTTAGGGTGGTATCCCAAGATTGAAGAGATTGAATTCCTCCCACCTGCATAACTGATGCAGTTAGCTCAAAAGGGAGTTTAGTCACTTCCGGATCCGGATTCAATGATTGTTGAGTGAACGAAGCCAAGTGGCTTGACAGATGCGAAACCTTAACTGGCGGATAAGTCCTTTTAGCGTTAACTGTTCCTATCGGAAAAAGGATTGACTACAGATTCGAGCCATAGTCGACACTTTCGAGAATGATACGCGTTAGCCTACCTTTAATAGTAACATGAAACTCCTAGCCTTTATAGTGGTGAACCCGAAGTGAGATCGGAGTTGGAAGACCAGAGCGGTGAAGTTCTTTTCCCTACCAAGGGCCTAGCCGAAGGAGGGGTACTTATGGTAGAACATGCCGATCAAATAAGCATGCATTTACAGACGCTTAAATAGGCCAATAAAGAAAGATATGGACTGTGAAAGGAGTTGGTACATAATAACTAGAGGCACACATGTGATCGACTGAAACTAAAAAGACAAGATGTATTCCGACGAAATGCTATTGATTTTAGGAGGACTATAATGAGGAGGACGACAGACCCCGTCACGATCTACTACAATGGAATTAGCTTGATCGGTTCAAATCCTATTTGTGAGATATGAAATGTTGTTGATGTCACCTAAATGAGAAAACTCCTTGTAGTTAATCTACTCTTGTCTCTCCTACTTTACATGACTGGTATTATCGTTGTGATTGATCAATTCATTGTGTCGTTCTCTTGGCGAACCGACAGAAACAGTGATCAATCATGTTCTATCTTAAGAAGTTGAGAGGACTTCAATACAGGAAGGCGGACATCGGGTCTTCGCTTTTAACAAACAAGTTATATCTACCTAGTTATAAGCCCACCTTTTCATTCTAATGATTGTCTTAATTACGAAGACGTGAACCTTTAATTTGGAAATGTAGTTTCATCAGTGGAAGGGAGGGAGAAAGTTTTTCGAATGAAGCCCAACCTGTATAATTTGAATGAGTGCGGAAAATTCCCTTTAAGAGATCTAGCCTTTCTGCACGCGCGATGCTCGTGCGAAAAGGCCTCACGATGCGCGTGCATTGTCTTATTTTTAGGATAAGATATTGACATTATATATAGGTCTTCTGTTCTAAAAGAAAAAATAAATAAATACCATACTTTTGTTTAGTTCTATCAATTAGGTCATTTTTCACCATTAGTCATTTTTCTTGAGCTATTGCTCGACATCATGCCAAATATGAAGCTTGTTCTGAAAAACTTATTGACTGTCGATCACCTGGACACTCCATTTGTACCTGAGTGTTTAGCGTTTCTTTCTACCACAAAGGTTAAGATGAATGTCGTCAGTCTAATTTTTTTTTCTTAAAATATTATTTATATAATAAGTTCTTCGATTGCATATGTTTTCAAATATAATGTACTTTTATGTGTCCAAAAGTGTCTACAGTTTCTTTGGACATGATTACATGAATAAATTGTATTGTTAAAGGGAAGTACCTTCCCACTGTAGTTCTTTGATTATTTTTCCCTAACTATGGCCATCTCATAAACTCTATTTTCTTATTGTTGTCAGACCTGTACCTGATTAGAGTCCTAAGAGTCGATGAACTCAGGGCCCAGAACCTTAAGGTGCCAAAAATTTTCTTTTGTCTTTGTGTGATCACATTAGTTTAGTTAAAAACAATCAAAAATACTTAACAACATCCAATTAGGTGGTGTTAGATTACAAATTAAAGAGAAAAATGAATATTAAATTTTACCTATTATATTACTATCATTAATTATTATTTTAGAAAAATGAGCAGCCTACGTAAGAAATTTGTTGTATAAATAAGATTTTTAATAGGATTTCTAATGTTTTTTGTTGTTAGATTTTAAGTTTATAATTAACTTTAGTTCGTGAAAATTTTGTGTGTTTCTTGAAAAGAGAAAATAAAATTGAATGAATATTATACTTTAAGAACCCAATTTTAAAAGTTCGACTCATATATGAAAATCTCAAGTCCGGACCTGGTTGTTGCCCGTAGCACTCTTTGTAACTATTAACCAACTATCAACTATACCCCAAAAGAGATCAGCATCCATATTGTCAAAAATATAATGAGCAAGAAGAGTTCATTAGTTTTGATCATCGGATATCAATATACAATAAGAACAAAAGTGCGTCTATTACCACCCCATAAACCACTTTCATCACCATACACGTTGTTAAATTATTAAATGACTAAAATATCATAATGTAAAATTATAGCAAGGGACAATAAGTTTTTTAGATAAACACATACTTCATAAAATCTTAACCCATAATTTATCATATTCGATCTTTATAAAGTCTGAAGAAGACACTAGCATTCAACTGAAGATGAGGTGAACTGTTTATATATTTTTTTTCTTCTCTTTTTTTTTTCTTTTCTTTGTTGATGCTTCATCTATCCCTATACTCATTATTTCTCATATCAATTTTGTATGTAAATTTCCATGTCTAGTCACTCACTTATATATATTCGATTTTTTTTTCATCAGTGTCAGAGCTTTTTCCAAGTAGAGTTTACAGACGTTGTGCATCTTGATATCGACGGATACCAATGAGTTGTTAAGTTTGATATTTTTTCTTATTCTTTAATTGAGATTTATACTTTAATGTGATTTTTATTGTTCAGTTTGTGATTCCACTTACCCAAATAATATTAATCTTATGGTTTTCTTCAATTTCATTTTTTTTTTGGAGTTGAATGGCTATTGGAAAAGGCTGATATTGTTTGTATTGCAAATCGGTGAATAAAGTAAATTTAAAGTTAAAAAATATATAGGCGAGGTGAGAAGAGATCGAATGTAGGGTGAACAAAGCAAATTTAAAATTGAAAAAAATTATATGTAGGGTGAAAAAAGAATTTAGGGTGAATAAAACAAAAATGAGAAAAAAGGTATTTTAGGTATTTTAAATTGGTGAACAAAGTAGACTTACAATTAAAAATATATAAGTGGGGTGTGAAAAAAATGTGGAGTGAACAAAGTGGTTTGTGGGGTGACAATAGACGCACCCTAAGAACAAAGAATACTATGAATAAGATTAGATCAATGATTAGAGAATACTATGAATAAGATTAGATCAATGATTAGAGAAGCTGCTATTTCTCCTAAAAATTTATTCAATAGTTTCAAACTTGAAAAAACCTTGAAAATGAAAATAAAGAAAAATTGTTCCATACATATTTACCCAAAGAAGGGGGGATCAATTTGAATTTTGAGACTTTCATGGTTGCACAGTTCGTCCCTTGCTTCTTTCACAAGGTCTTTGGTGCAATCACAATGCTCTTTGTTTCAGAACTCTTACAAGAAACCGTAAGAGAAACTGAATTGGAGTGGGAGTGGACAACTCCTCTTCTCTCCTTAAAATGTGGTCGCCAGTTGGTTACGGGTAAATGTTTAAAGATTTTTGGATTTAGAGTTTGTCTATTTTGTCCTTCACTTATCAAATTATGTTTGGTCTAAGAATTTTTCATGTAGGGGTATTTAACCAAATGACAGTTCCATAAGGCAAATTGCTTTAATTAATAGAGATGATTTTTACTAAAAGAAAACTACAACAAAAAAACAAAAAACCCCCTTTAAGAGAATGATCTTTACAAAATAATAATAATAATAAAATTAGCCTAGAGGTTTAGTTCCAGGGCGGGATAAAGGTTCTGAAAGAAAAAAAGAAGAGGTCTTGGTTTCAAGAAGTCTATCCATTAAGGCTAATCAAGTTAATATTCATCATAATTTTGAAGAAAAACAAGGTTATCCAAGTCTCATGTAAGACAACTAAATGCACCTCGAGGTGCTTCCAAGGAACTAGGGGACCTTCTCGAGTATAAAATACGCAGTTGACCTAACTTGTTCGTTACGGGGAATCAATGCTCCGGGCCAAATAGTGCTTACGTACCTTTGACACCTGAATTTGTCCAGGCTTAGTTGCGCTTAATAGGCTAGTTTGGCTTCCTCTCCAGCAGTCTGAAGAATTCTTTCAATCATCAATCATAGATGAATAAGTACAGTAGGATATGGTTTACACAGTACAACTAGTAGCTATTTAGATAGATTGTCCCCTTGGCCCTAGCCCTCTTTCTCAACTTGAGTCTTAAGCTCAAAGGTTTTCATCGTTGACGGACACCTGCGCCAGCAGTTTTGGATTTTGTAACAACAAATTTAATGAGGCGATTCAAGAAAAAGTTTGTGTTAAGGAAATGTGTAACAGTCGTAACATATGAACATAATTCATTTTTGAAATCATGGCGATTCAAGCAGAAGTTTGATTTCCTCTGTATAAACAGCGACCTCTTCCTTCGCTATAAACATAAGTAGTCGTTGTATCCTAGGACACAAGCGCTATCAAATCTTATGCACCAATAAAGAAGGTGTAATTTGTGTTAAGGAAATGTGTGATACAAACGACTCGGCTTCACCAAATTCTTCTTCTCCTACTATCATGTTTGGTAACAAAAGTTTTTCATCATTTTGTTATTTATAATTATTGTTTTAGTTATAATTTCATGTTGTTAAGGGCAAGTAATCTGTATTATGAAAACATTGACGTGCTCGTTACCGAGCGCGTAATTTAAAAACCCTTTTTTATCAGAATGTAGTACTGGAAAATAAGGTTCGATCAATCCGGGGACCTAAAGGGCTCCTGCAGTCACGGTTACACTAAAGAATCAGTAACTATAAGTATTTACAAGTATTCAATTACAAATATACACATGGTACAATAGAAAAAAGGGGGGGGGGGTTTGAAGGTTTGTTCTACATTCCTACTAAACAGAAAATAAAAGTATTATATATAAGTGATCGGTTCATTCAACATTTCAAACAGAGATAGATTCGAATTCTAACCACACATCAATGTCAAGTTTCATTCCCAATAATCTGAAGTCATGCAAATTCTAAATCAAAGAAACAATCTCGAAACACAAGCTTGAAGAAGTCATTGTATCCCATTAATTCTACTTTAATTGTCTAAGCACAGAGAAGTCTAGAACTTAGAATATTTCATGCAAAAGCTACGATCGATACCTAGCATCAACTCTAAGTACCCGTCCACACTAAACATGAGTCATTACGATTTATTAGAATGAGCTTGAAAAACAAACACATATCCGAGAAGTCGTAACATGCAATCGTTGTAGTTTAAGTTTTCAACCATTATTACATAGTTTCCACCACTTTAGATCTATACTTACTTGAAGAAGTTTAGCACAAATCATGGCAATCAGCTAGCATGCATTCTAGCTTTAGTAATTTAAACAAAAACGCAAACTTTCAATCAACAAAAACTTTGCAAGAACAGATCATAGGAAAATCATAAACGAAATACTAACATGCTTTATAAAATTGTGAATCCAAAGAACACAAAAGCAAACAAAACATGCTCCCAAAACTCAAACTTAACATCCGAAACATGCTATTAAATTTGCTAGAGAAGTCTATACAAAAGTAAAGGTAGGTTTACACTTTGATCGATCTCCAAGAAAGCTTGATGACGCCAAAGGGATGCTCGGCTTCAATGCTTCAAGTCACCAACGTTGTTGCCTTCATGGAGAAGTCCTTCAAGGCTTGGCGAGGGAGGATGAACTCGGCAAAGGTGGAGAAGAGGAGGCTCAGCTGCTGCTAGGGTTTTCTCTAATTTTTATGTGAATGAACGACCATTTTTCTGATGTAAAAGCCTCCTTTTATAGTGGTTATGTCGACATAGGGTTTTGCTCCACACCATTGATTAAAATCCGATCCAAGGGCCACAAATAATAGCACAATATTTTTAGAGAATATTCCTTGGAATTCTCCAGAATATCTTGCACATTAAGACTTCGAATTCGGTTGGAATTGTGGCCGAATACATTGCTTGTTTTCCAAATTGAAATCGGCTTGAGTCTCTCCTTGTTTATTGCCGATTTGGTGCTGATAATTCCTCCCATATTTTCGTCATTTAATGTTTCTAGAAAAGAAATATAAATCAGATATAAACTCTAGGAATATTAGGAATTTATATGGAGAAATAAAAGGTAAGAATTTTCCTTAATTTCCTTGATGTCAATCAGCCATTATCATCGAAACTTGCTGCATTATCTCCATACAGATTCGGCTGAAAACCCTAAAAAGATGGCTCCATTCTCCTCCTTTTATGCGACATAATTTGGGCCTAATCCATGTAGGATTTGGTTTCCTTGCTTCATATGGAATCCCTGTCTCAAGAGGAAAGAAAGTTTCCAAAATAATTTAGGAAAGTCAAAATAGGAAAGATTCAAAGTTAGTAAGTTTCCCTAATCAAAATAAGAAAGTTTCCTAAACGACTTATCCTTCTTAATTCGCCGGTTTTAGCTTCCTTTTTCACTTTTCCGCTCTTTTACCTTTACAATCACAAAACATGTTAAAAATGACAATGTTAAGAGAGTAACATAACTAAATAAGGTAGGAAATACGTTAATATCGTAGCATTTTGTGCTCCTATCAAACATAATCGACGTAATACACTTTGAGTGCCTAAAAACTTGAAAACAAGGGAAACCCTTTTCAGGATACAACTCCAAAGCTTCGTAAGAATTTTGGAAACGACTTTGGCTTGTTTTCATTGTTTTCGGAGAACATCGTATCCCGTAAGTAAATTAAAAGGGACATATTTATTCTCACTCAGTGTTTATCGTCTGTTGCCTAGTTTTCAAATGTTCTTTTGCCACCTAAAATCCTCCCTTCCCGGTCAGTTTCATGACAAAATCTCATTTTCTCCATATATCAGCTAAATCTACATATGTACGCTGATGAAGTTTAGTTGAACCCCCTAAACCCTAAATATATTTGCTCGAGAAGATGAATGGTGCTTCTGGATATGGTTGAGTCAGAGTCAGTGATACGATGCTATCACATATAAAGAGAAATATTTAATTGTCTATTGCCACCCTACCATCTTCTTTGTTCACTATACAAACATTTCAATTATTGAACGACTAAATTACTCAAGTGCAAAATCACTTAAAAGTACAATAATTTTGTCAAATTAATTTTTATAAAACTATATAGATAACCAATTAATTATATACAAAGAGTCAAAGACTACTTAATGATATTTCACTAGATAACAATCCTCACACTTCTCCATCCATGTCTTAATCTGTGATGTTTTGTTTTATTCACTCATCATCATTGATTCGTTCTTCAATTCACAAAACCGTTAGTGTTAACTTGATCAAAATCTTTACAACAACCTTTTGAACATTGAAAATAACAATTCAAATTAAAACACAAAGAAATACACACACACATATTTATATATATCATTCCGTTCTCAATTCATTGCTCAGAATGATTAACATACGAATCTTTTGAAATGAATCGATATAGACAAAAACAGAAACTAATGTAGAAATAAAATTAGAAATAAATCAGGTTATGATTTTTTAAGAAACATTATTGTTGAATTTTATTGCTATACAAAATTTCTCCATTAGAGAGATATTTTCATAAAGAAAAATTGACTTTCTAATTGAATATGTCATATAAGGATAATTTTGGAAAAAGAAATAGGTGATGTAAGTAAATTTAGTATTAAAAATTAAGATAGAGGGTAAAATGAGCAAGTAGGGTGAACAAAGAGGATGGTAGGATGGCAATAACCGCGGGGAAAAATGCCCTAATACACAAAAATATGGTTTCCAACGCCCATTCTAATGAAAACCTTATTCATGAGCCCATTCCAATAATCTTTCAGAAAAGACTTTTCTATCCTCATCCTTACTGAACTAACCTATTTGTCTCACCCCGATCTGAAACTTATCTCACCTCTCTCTCTCTCTCTCTCCCTCTCCCTCCATCCTGGACGACACAACGATGTCGACACATCCTCGATGCTTCAACGACGCCAACACTTCAACTGCCTCTCTCGAGCTAGTAATGTCACATCCCGACCCTTAAATTTTTACCTTATTTACCAGCTTGATTATAATAAGAATTTTACCGTCTTCGTCAATGAGTCTATAGTTTATAGTCCTTAGAGGGGTTTTGAGGGACGATTATTTTAGAGGAATTATACGTAGGAGGAAATTTGACAACGGTAAAAATGGTAAATTTTAGCTAGTAAAAGGTAATTTTTATTAGGGTATTATTTTTCGGGGTGTTTTATTTTAGAGTGGGTTGGTATAAGGGTGTTGGACCGGGTTGGTGTGAGGCCCAAACACCATTTCTTCTCTCTCTCTCTCTCTCTTCTCCTCTCCCTCCCAACTTCTCTCCCGAGTAGCCTGACCAGCCGAACTTTCAGCCGTCGCCTGCCGCCGTCCGGCCAGCCACCGGCCGCCGCTCCAGCCTAGTTCGGAGCCCCGCCGTCTCCTCTCTCTTCCCGGCCTAGCATCCAAGCCTATAGCGTCACCGGAGAGGAGAAATCTTATCGGAAACGCCGACAGCTCCTTCGCCGGAACTCCCTCCTCCGACCACCACAGCTAGCGATCCTTGGCTCGTTTTGAAGCTCTCCTCCCGTGCAGCAAGCCCTCCAAATGGCTCACTCCCTCTTGAGCTAGGTAAGGAGAATTTCGAGGAGGAAGGTCTAGGGCTTTTAGGATGTTTCTATTCAATTAGCATAGCTAGGCTTGGATTTGAGTTTGTGCTAGTTAGGAAAGTTGTAGAGGGAGTGGAGAGGAAGCTACTATTAAAATTTGGTAGGATTTGGAGGTCGCCGGAATCGGCCTCCGACCGCCGCTGCCGGTGGAGCCGCCGTTGTTTGGGAGTTTTGTATGGTTTTAAATGTGTAATAATTAGAGGAGTTTAATGAAGTGAATTGTGGAATTTTTGGATGAGTTTTGGATAAGTTTGTGAATTTCTAAAGTTTGGTATTTTTGGCGGTTGAATAATGTAGAATCCGCCGTAGGATTTAAGTCAATTTTTGGGGAATGTTGTATTTACAGCTGCCGAGTATGGTGTTAAAGTTTGGGTCGTTTCGATTTAAGAATATCAAAGTTAGGCAATGATGAACGTGTTTATGGCTCTCGGTTAATTTGCCTATTTTGTACAAATATTAGATTTTTAGTTAGGAAATTAATTATATGTTTGGAACAGGACGTGAGGAGGCCCGAGCAGAAGAAGCCTCGGAGCGACATCAGGCTTAGGCCTAATTTGTGAGTGGACCTTTGTTTTAATTGAAAAACATGCGATGAATGATTTTGTTGATCATTTATTTCCTTCTGATGAGACTTATTGATTTCTCGGCTATTTGGCAATTTTTTCTTCTTTAGAGAGATCTCGAAAATGAGATTTTCGGTGGATATGTGTTTTGAATGTTTATGAGTATAGTATGTATATAAATGCTAGCTAGCCATACGTGTTTGGTCCGTCATAATGAGGTAAAATACCATTATGGCGTGACATGAGTGTTATGGAAACTACTTTCTTTTCTAGTTTATTTAGGTTTTCATATAGGGAGTCCACACGTATATACACACCATCCTCTTCGGTCATAATGAGGAAAAATACTATTATGGCGCAACGTGAGCGTTAGACGCCAGCGTTGTAGCCTTGTATGAATCTCTATTTTTCTAAATTGTTTCTATGATTCATACAAGGAGTCTGACGAGTGTAAATACATACGAATATATGTTTATATATAGTTTAGCCTGAGAGGCTCCATTTTATTTGAGTTGGTGACTAGCCGGTGCTAGTCGTGAAATTGCCAGTTTTTGAGTTGAGCGCGTTTGAGCGGTCGCATGCAGCATAATTTATTTGGAAATTAAAATGGAATGCATAAATATTTTTATTAAATTATTTTTGTCCACTCACTCTAACGTTATTAAATGTCTTCCCCTGGGCCTTTCGTTTTAAAATGCCCAGTCTGCAGAGTTCGGATTGGATCTAGTAGGAGACGAGGCATAGTCACCTGCATTTCTACCACCTTTCACCAGTAGGTTACCTGTTTAACCTACCTGTGTTTTCTTACTTCCGCTAGTGTCTAGTTGCTCTGAATACTTAAGTTTAATGTATATTATTTCAGTTGTGGGCGAATGCATGTTGACATTTTAGAATATTTGACGGATGATGTATATTATCTTAGTTGGATATATGTGTTGGATTGGAAGTTGATGTTTATTATCTTGTTGGTGGTGATTGTATTTGGGGAGCACGAAGGCTTCAGAAATTAAGAGTAGATTGAGAATTTTAGGAGTGTTTGCAGGTTTTCGTTAGGAAGGGTTGTCCATTTTCAGGGGAGGTTATACCGAATTTTGCGGTGAATCTTTTCTTGGAGGTGGTCCCCGCACGATTTATTCCGGGTTCAGCGTGAAATTCGGGATGGGTTGTGTCAAGTAATTTCATTTGGGATCCAAGTCATGTCGTTTTGGCAAACGCCTTCACTCGGAGCTTTCACTCCTCCACTCCTCTCTACTCTACCAGCAACACCGCTCAAGTATTTGAATCTTCAATTTTTGATTCATTTTGATCGGTTTTTGAGTTTACTGAGATGGCGTGGGAGGGCATAATTGGGGCAGTTGAGGCCGCCAGAGTTAGCAAGCAATAGGTGGTGGAATCTGAGCACTTGATGAACACTACCACAAAAACCGCTTTAAACAATGCCTATCAGACGACGTATAATGATAACCTGTCGTATGATTGATTTTTAACTTATTAGATGTTAGTTTTACAAAATATCGTCATGTGAAAGTGTAAAAATTTGAGTGTCAGGTTTCCCACATTGAATAGTGTCCAACATGTAGGAGTGATACCACGATTCATTAAAAAACTGTGGTGTGAGTGTATACATTTTCAGCAAAACCATATCCCCATCATTTTTCTCTGACATCTCCTCGCAATTCAACCCCAAACTTGTAGGGGGAAACACAAAACATGATGGAGGGAATGTCAAAATCTCAAATTTTGGGCATCAGACCACATTTATAGTATAAATGTTGTGTGATTGGCTGTTAAAATGAATGAAACCTAATTGACGCTTGTCTTAAACATCAACATGCTAAAACCCTCCCCCTACATTTTAGCCCAAACTTAAACTTCCCCCCAACAGTTAGAAAAAAAAAAACAAAAAACCTAGCAGCTAGGTAACCCACACGGCCTCACCTCTCTCGACATATTCACAAGACCAAAGCAAAAAACACACACTCAACCCACAGCCTCGTCTCTCTCTCTCTCTACCCACATCGTTCTCTCTCAACCCACATCGATCTGCTCTCTCTACCTCGTCGGAGACAACGAAGCTGTCAACGAGCCGTAGCCCTTAGACCATCGACCAACCCCCCTTGGATTTCATTCCTACGGGTTTTGAATTCAATCTCCGATAATGAGTTCGGAGAGTTCCAAGGGCGGCCGAGGAGATCCCAAGGCATCTAATCCGTCTTCCGGCGTCCAATCCCCATCTTCTCAAAACTCATATTCTCAAACGAAGAACCCCTTCTCCCAAAGGTAAATGTCCCTAATTAATCTCAACAGAAATTTCTAGGGTTTGTAGTTTAGGGATTTCTAACTGTTTCTTCTTTTGTGTTGGGTTGTTTAATGCATTCACACCAACGTCTGGTCGAAGATGGGAGAATTTCAATTTCTGGTCATAGATGGGGGATTTACATCGTCATCGTCTCCTCTTTACCCTAGCATTTTGGGATTTCAATTTCTGGTCAAAGATGGGGGAATCGGAAGGTGCAAAACCGGAGCTCGAAATTGAAGAACGGGAAGACGGAGGAGGTGAGGCTGATACCATGGTACCCTTCTCTCTCTCACACACTCAATGTTCTTGTTTTTGATATCATGTCAATTTTTAAGTGTCTGTTTGTTTTCTGTGTCTTGGTTATGTTCTGAAGGCCATTGATGGAGAATATCAAAATAAAGAGGTTAGCCCAAGTTTTAAGTTGGATTCTTATAATTTTTTTTACAGAATTGCTCTATGTGTGAGTCTAATTGTTCATCATTGTTTCTGATATGTTCTCCGATGAAACCAATGACTTCGCTTTCTTTATAAACTCTTGTGTTTACATCAGTACCTATTCTGTTGTAATGAAAAATAATAATGGAATTATGTGTAGGCAATGAAGTCTTCAAGCAGCAGAAGTACCCGGAGGCTATTAGATATTATACTGAAGCTTTGAGAAGGAATCCAAGGGATCCAAAGGTGAGAAATTTTTCAATTCCTTATAAGTTAGTCTTTGTCTGATATGTTATGGATTGACTTGAATCTGGTTATTTGTGTAGGCATATAGCAATAGAGCTGCTTGCTATACTAAATCACCCAATAAGTTTTGTGAAAGAATTGGTTGATAGAGGTAAGGCCTGATCCTTGCGCTATTACTTACTGTTGTTTAGTCCTTTAATTATGGCATGTGTCATATAGTGATATAAGGTCAATATGGACAAGTCCTAAGGTTTATTTGATATATGAAATAGTAGATTGTGAAATTTTATTTGATGTCATAAGTTTGATTCATATTTACTATGTTTTCTTTGCTCAAATTAGCTCTTGGACTACCTTTATGTTATTAGGAGAATAATGAGAACCAAGTTTTCCTTGTTTGAGTTCTGCTGACACAAATAGTTAGATCTTGCTCATCTTGAAATTACCATAGCCTTTATTTTACTTTGGTTTACTTTGCCAACATTGATTTGATAGTTACTTGATCTGAGAAAGGCATGCTTAGAAGAGAGAGGTCTTGCACTGTAAATTTGCAGTTTGATTGGATTCAATTTTAAATTGATTTTCATATTTTTAACTGACTGTGCGTGAAGACATTTCCCTATCCAGTGGCTATTGTTATGCTGCTATATGATCTGTTTGTTTTTTTTTTTTTTTAGTCTATGAATTTTATTAAAAGCGAAGCAATAAGCCAATGGCAATTAATCCCGAGCAGTCTTCACTCTAGGTGAAACATTCAGGTTTGTTGTAGATGGATTGAGATTCTAGGAGGTGATATAGCACCATCTCTAATTTCCTGCAACTTGATATGTTGTTTCACTACTTTTGGCTTTCCAATGATAAAAGGTTAGAGACTCAAGTGCTATTTGTTTCTTGTTTGAAACTTGAGTGCAGATGGCGTGATAAAAGTGTGCACAGGGAAGATCAATTGTCAAGGCCTTTTCCATCCCTAAATAGATTGTATCTCGATTCGTTATAGTTTGGAGTATCACTAGATTGCAATGTGTCGTTGTTATTCTATTTAAAAGGTGCAAGGGAAATTTGTTATCATTTGCAGGGGAGGAGTTTATGTGAAAGCCTGAGATCGATATAATTTTATGTTTTGAAAGTTTATATTGGTATCGAGTTGGTTTCCCTTTGCAGGCTAAGGGAATGCAGGACCCAGAAATTCAGAATATCCTCACAGATCCTGTTATGTGACAAGTAAATCATATTTGATGACTTGTAGTTCTTTTTTCTTTTTTTCTGAAAAGCTTATGGTTGTTCTTTTTCGTTTGCAGGAGAGTGTCTTTGGTTGAATGATGTGATTGTAACTTGCAAGTTGCAAGTAAGTTGGGTCTTTGCAATGGTACATCATTTGCCAAGTACATAGTGTATAATGTAACCAAGAGCTTACCAAAGAGAATGATGCACAAGAAGACACAATGTGAAAGCCTAAGATCGATATAATTTTATGTTTTGAAAGTTTATATTGGTATCGAGTTGGTTTCCCTTTGCAGGCTAAGGGAATGCAGGACCCAGAAATTCAGAATATCCTCTCAGATCCTGTTATGTGACAAGTAAATCATATTTGATGACTTGTAGTTCTTTTTTCTTTTTTTCTGAAAAGCTTATGGTTGTTCTTTTTCATTTGCAGGAGAGTGTCTTTGGTTGAATGATGTGGTTGTAACTTGCAAGTTGCAAGTAAGTTGGGTCTTTGCAATGGTACATCATTTGCCAAGTACATAGTGTATAATGTAACCAAGAGCTTACCAAAGAGAATGATGCACAAGAAGACACAATGTGAAAGCCTGAGATCGATATAATTTTATATTTTGAAAGTTTATATTGGTATCGAGTTGGTTTCCCTTTGCAGGCTAAGGGAATGCAGGACCCAGAAATTCAGAATATCCTCTCAGATCCTGTCATGTGACAAGTAAATCATATTTGATGACTTGTAGTTCTTTTTCCTTTTTGTCTGAAAAGCTTATGGTTGTTCTTTTTCATTTGCAGGAGAGTGTCTTTGGTTGAATGATGTGATTGTAACTTGCAAGTTGCAAGTAAGTTGGGTCTTTGCAATGGTACATCATTTGCCAAGTACATAGTGTATAATGTAACCAAGAGCTTACCAAAGAGAATGATGCATAAGAAGACACAATGTGATGTTGAGACAAGCATTATGTTTTACTTGTTTGGAGAGGGACAAAATCAAGATAACTAGGAACTTTCAGTCTTTACCTGTTTTTTTTCTTCTTGTAATACGGTTTCAGCTTTGAAACTTTTATTGTAATAAACAATCAACTTATTGAACTCACTTTCTATATAGTGAGATTGAAACTAATGTGTGTAGTGAATGTTTATTGTTATTGAATATTTATTGTTATTGAAATTATTATTTTTTAAATTATAAAATTAGATTCTAGCAAAAATATTAATATATATATATATATATAGAATGAATCAAATGAAGCTAAATTTTTTTTATTAAAACTGACTTCTGAGTTTATATCAGATAACAGTTCTAAAAACAAACGTGGTATGACTTGCGATCACATGACGGTTTCTCAGAGCAACTGTGCTGTACCTTTATGTCACACGACACAAAATATGTCGACATATGTCGGCATTCCATTTCTTTCGACATATGTCGACAGTAATCAGACGACGTTTCTACAAAGCATCAGACGGCACGCAAAAAGACAACGGTAATCTGGACAATCAGAAGACGTTTTTTGGCCGTGGTCTGATGCTATTTTTGTGGTAGTGGAAAGCATTATTGGAGCATAAGGATGGTTTGACCAGGCAAATCTTCACCAAGGTTGGTCTGGACAACACTAGTGTTCTCCATTGTTTATTTCAGACTATTCATTTTGCAATTTCACATAAATTTGTTTGTAAATGAGGGATTGAACATTGTGTTGTTGTGCTTATAGGTGATGGGTGGCACCAATGGACCTACAATAGGCTCGCATCTGGGGGGGTATGTTGGACAATGTACCACAGCAGAGAAAGAAATGAATGATGATTTTGTGTCTGTGGAGCACTTGTTGTTGGCGTTTCAGTCAGATACACGGTTTGGGTAGCAATTGTTCAAAAAAATTTATGTTGGGGGGGGGGGGTAGTAAACAATTTCTCAATATTTATTACCCCCTAGTAAACCAAGTTATTAGGGGTTAGTAACTCGATTTTTTCTAGTATTTCTTCTTTTCTATTACATTAAGCTGAAATAAGTTGATTATTATGGGTTAATAACTGATTATTGGGAGGGGGGGTGAGTAAGCAATTTCTCAATATTTATTACCCTCTAGCAAACCAAGTTATTGGGGGTTAGTAACTCGATTTTTTCTGGTTTTCTTCTTTTCTATTACATGAAGCTGAAATAAGTTGATTATTAGGGGTCAATAACTGATTATTAGGCGAACCAGCAACCAGAATCCGGCGAACCGGGAACCGGTGACCGAAATCCGGTGAACCGGCTACTAGAGTCCAGTGAGATTCCGGCAAAGTCTTCTCACTCTTTCACTTTCTCTCTCTCTATATATGTTGAAGTGGTGAGGGTAAAATTGTCTTAAAAATATATAAAAATTAATTTTTTACTAAGACTTTAATATAGATTTGTGTATTTGGACATAAACAAGAACACCTTATATTAGAATGGGCTCATGTCTATTAGATTCGTTGAAATGGGTAATAAGGAGTTTAAATTAGTACTAAATAGATATTATTTCTTTAAGGGACTATTTTTTGAAACTTGACCGGACACACCCTAATATATATGCAATATCATAAGACAAAATTAAGACAAAATTATTTTGACTATTTTTCTAACAATCTTAAGACAATTATTGATATTGCATATATTTATTAACAATCATATTTTATTACCGACCAAAACTTATTGTTGACTTCAAATAAGAGATTAACACTTTGAATCTGGCAAGGTACTTGACTAAAATAGCTCATGTGCTCAAAGAAGATGAGCAAAATGATGAGGCAAAGAATGTTGGAGTGAATGCATGGAATAGTTCTAAATATCTATGCTTAGCCGACTCCCTGCGTACTACATGGGAGCGGCTAAAGAGATGTGGAAATCCTTGAGAAAAAATTATAAAACAGAGGATGTTGACGGCAGAAAATCTATCGTGGGCCATTTCCTTGATTATAAATTTATAAGATGGTGGATTCCAAGACTGTGATGAATCAAGTCTCAGAAATCTAGTTGATCTTGCATGAGATTCATGTCGAATGATTTGCAATATTAGAACACCCATTTTCTTACCATTACCATGGAGTACTGAATAAATGAATAAAGTACAATAAAACCTCTATAAATGAATAACGTTGGGTCCATGAAAAATTATTACTTTAGAGAGGTTATTATATTATCAATAAATAAATAATTTATTTATTTACCGATAAATGAATATTTATTACTTTATAGACAGTATTGTTGTAAGAGTTTCCTTAATTTGTCGAGAGTTTCTATAATTTTTCATATTACAAGGAAAAATAAAGGACCATATATGGAAACTTTGAGAATAACTAAATTGAGAAATTAAAATTGTAAAGAGTTTCCTTAATTTGTATTAATTATAAAACTTATTTAATCTTTTTTAATATATTTTATCAATTATTAATATTTTTTGTGATATTTTTAATTATTTATTTAATCAATTATTATTTTATATATGCACCGGGACCTAAAGGGATTCTAAAAAAATTATTATGTTATGCATTTAACGAGAAACCTAGTAATATACACTGGTCCCGAGTCAGGACCGGAGAAAATTATTATTCAATCGTGGTTATTAAATTATCGAACATTCATTTATCGAGGTTTTACTGATCATCCGACTTTCGAGACTAACCACTCTTCAGTTATTAAATGGTATCCCCCACCTCCAAACTGTAACAAGCTCAATTTTGATGGTTCGATACACATTCTTTCCAAAGCTGCAGTTGGTTATATATGTGGTTCACAACTCTCAAGGACATCTAATCCGTCCAGCTTAAAAAAATCTAGGTTCTATGAATGTGCTACAAGAACATTCATAGAACCTAGATTTTAGCAGAGGTTCTCTGCTATGAATGTTCTTGTAGCAGAGGTGCATGCTTTGAGAATGTCTCTCTTAACTGCATCTAATCACTATGTAGGCCTTCATAATTGAAGGAAATTTCTAAGATCCTGATAGTCCTTGGCGGGCAGAGTGTCCTTGACGGATCAAAGTTCTAGTTCATGACATTCAGCATCATGTTAGCAAGTTTGATGTTGTAACCTGTAGACATATCTGGAAAAAGCCAATTCCTTAGTTAATAGCTTAGCATCTCTAGGGCATAATGTGCCTAATTCCCTTTCTTGGTTGTATCAGCTCCTTCCTCAAGCTCAGCCTGCTTCCCAGTTTGACTTGTTAGGAATAGGTTGTGCAAGAGTCTTCTCTTTGTAAGTTATTTTCTTAATCGAAACAAAAAAATGATTCGTTGTCAGGACCCATCCCGAATTTCACTCTGAAACCTGAGGTAAATCCTGCGGGGTTCACCTCAAAGGAAAATTTACCGAAAATTCGGCATAATTTACCTTGAAAATGGACAATCCTTACCTGAAAAAAAAATCCAACTTACACTTCTATAACCAAACAAATCAGCCTCAACACCTAGAGCATTCCTGCTCCCCAAATTCATCACATCTCCCAAATTATCAAATACTAAACTTCAGGAATTCCATAACCAACAACAAATATAACATTAAATCACTAGCTAGTTATCAGAGCATATCTACTAAAGAAAGAATAACAATGAATAAAGATTAAGCGGAAACAGCCTCTGACTATGCCTTGACTCCATGTACGCTCGACCTCATTTAAACTTAGTCTGCACTGTGAGACCGTGTAAAATAGCTATATGAAATGAAGTCCTGATAAACTTTAGTAGACAGTTTTTATTTCAGATGTACTAATGTTGCTAGAGTATTATATCAAACTCAAAAATTTTGAGTTTGATATACAGTTTTTATTTCGGATGTACTAATGTTGCTAGAGTATTATATTGTACTCAAAAATTTTAAGTTTGATATTAGGGCTTATAGAGAAGACTTAGAACAGCCCAACGTCACAAATTTAATAATTAAGTTAAATTCTTGGTAACTCGACCGAATGTCCGAATCCTTTCGTCTGCTCTCCTCTTATAGAACTTTGTCTCTTCCGCTTTCTCTTATCCTTTCTTCGTCTCTGTTTGTTTCTCTGCTGGATGCCTACAGTCCTACATCCTTAATTAACCATCATCAAAACGTCAAGGCTGCCAATTAACATTGACGCCAACCTTCAGCTCGAGGCTATGGCGGCGACAGAAACTAGAGTGGATTTGGGAAGAAGCCAGGGAACTGAAATCAGAGGTAAGGTTATATCACCAAATTTGAATTGGGTTTTTACAAGAAGTTATGGTAGCGGTGTTGATCGGCGATTTTGTTGACTGAAACAGAAGAGAAGATGCCCTACATAATTACAATTGCAAGGATGAAGAAACCTGTGATCGGTGGTTTGATAAGGTAAGAAAGAAACCCAAGTTTTATTGATTGTGTTGTTGAGTGCAGAATTACTCTATAATAAACTCATGGATTATAGTGGCGCGCATGATCTTGGCCACGAGCTAAAGGCATGGTTGATGTTGTACAATTTTCTTTTGGATATAAGTGAGATGTAGATGTTTAGACCAGCCATGTATATACATACATATATATGTATATGGTGTTTTCTCATTTGAAGGAATGAGTCTGACTTGGGTTTTGAAATATGGTCTGGGTGCTAATAACTGGAACTTAATCGAATGACGGATTCATTGGATGGATAGAGGAGCAATATATGGATTTTTCAGAAAAGCTTGAAATAGGAAGATGGAGAGTTTTGGACCAAGTAGGAACAGAGGAAACCGATATTGGGTAAGATTCTTCCCCTTGAGTTTGTTTCCGTACTTTAAATTTTGGTAGTGAATATCGGTGTTCATTTTGGTGGAAACAGAAGAGGGACTGTTGCTTGTGGTCAATACCGCCGCAAGAAGAAAGGAATTTGCAATTTAAGAATCTACAAGGTACGGTGGCATATTACTTTGGCTATTATATTTGATGGGTTTAATTATACTTGTAGAATTATATAGGTCAAAGCATTGATGAGCTGCTACATATAAGTATGCTGCATAAGTAGATTGGTTTAATTGAAAGGTGTAATTGATATATTATTGGTCTTTGGAAATTGTTGCTAATGGATGTACCTAGTAAGTTCTATCATCTAACTTAAAGGTATATTGGTTTGGTTTAAATCACGATAGGGATAGAGAGCATAATGTCACGAGCTTACTTTTTCCTAAGCTACTTGTTCGGCCTTAGCACTCTCATTGCGCTAAGTCAGCCTTACTCACGCACAACACTTGGTTAGAACAACCGAAAGAAGACAAGAAGAACACTTAGAAAGCAAGAACTTGTATTAAGCTTTAAGAATGTTTTACAAGACTTGGTGATGCAATGCTTTCTCTATGTACAAAATGAGAGGGGTGCCTCCCTATTTATAGGCATTCTTCCCCTTGCCTAAAGTTGTAGAGTAATCTAAGACATTACAAATAAAGACAAAGTCTAGAGACTTCTACATGTCTTTAGGGAAGTCCTAAAATATCTATACAAGGCCTTGAGTGTTCTAGAGAGTTCTAGGGATCTCTAGTTGCTTGAACCTTCTCAAAGCTTCTAGAGAATTCCATAGTCTCCTAGAGACTTCCCGATGTATCCGGACACCTCCGAAGCTTCCCACAACGTTCTAGAACACTCTAGTGTGCTCTAAAAATTATCCTTGGGCAATGCTTGATTCAAATATGCCCAAGGAACTTGGCGGGTTGTGACATTCTCTCCCACCTAAGTCCGCGACGCCCTCGTCGTGTCTTGCTCATGATAGCGTTGGATTTTGTCCTTGAATTGCCAAAACAAATCCTCGGACTCCCAACTTGCCTCTGTATCGGGCAACCCTCTCCACTTGACGAGATACTCCTTGTAGCTTGGCATGCCTCGACGTCGGATGACGCGGTCCGCAAGTATCTCGTCTACTTCCTTGTCAAAGGAGGTGACAACTGCCGTTGGTGCCTGATGCGAAACTCCCCTTGATGGGTCTTCCACGTTTTCATTGTAAGGCCTCAACATGCTTACATGGAAGACCGGAAGTATCTTCAATTTGGGCGGAAGATGAAGCTTGTATGAAACCTTACCCACACGTTTGATAACTTCAAACGGCCCCTCATACTTGCGTATCAAGCCTTTATGCACTTTCCTAAAGGCTTTGAATTGTTATGGCAAGAGCTTCACGAGTACAAGGTCCCCTTCCTTGAACTCCACGTGCCTTCTTTTTTTATCCGCCCACTTCTTCATCCTTGAGGCGGCCTTATGCAACGCCACGCGAGCTAATTCCCTTTGTTCGTGCCACGACTTGGCAAACTTGAACGCGGCGGGACTCTTTCCCTCGTAACGAGTGGCAAGGGAAAGAGGCGTCATTGGTTGCTGCCCCAAAACAATCTCAAAAGGACTCTTGTTGGTGGCCTCGCTTTGTTGCAAGTTCTAAGAAAAGTGTGCCACGTCAAGAAGTTTGGCCCAATCCTTTTGATTGGCACTCACGTAGTGCCGCAAGTATAGCTCCAAGAGAGCATTGGCGCGCTCCGTTTGCCCATCACTTTGTGGGTGGAAGCTTGTTGAAAAGCTTAGGTCCGACCCTAGCATCTTGAAAAGCTCCGTCCAAAACCTTCTGGTTAAGCGTGGGTTCCACCACCACGATAATGCTCCCAAACCCCTCGGACTTTGACAAACAAGTGATGAAGCCCATAGAGACACTCTCCTATGGTCTCTCGGGAATGGGCAAGGGGTCGAGCAAGCCCCCGGCTGTTGTTGGACTACCTTGTCTTGTTGACATACAAGACATGTCCTTACATACTCCTCGACTCCATCGCGCATCCTTGGCCAAATAGTAGGTGGACTTCAACAAGGCAAGTGTGCGCCTTACTCCCGGATGACCGGCCCATTTGGAGTCATGACATTCTTTCTTGAGCTCCCTTCTCAAGTTGCCCGACTTTGGCACATAGATGCAGCAGCTCTTCATGTATAGGAGGTCTTCCTCCACCCAAAACCTCCGTGTCTTGCCCTCCTTTATCAAGGCGATGACATTTTCTGCTTGTGGATCCGCCTTGAGTCCCTCCTTGATCTTGTTTAAGAGTGGGCTAGTGACTTGCGATATGCTTGCAAATTCCGCCTTCCGGCTTAGTGCGTCGGCTACCACGTTCACCTTTCCCGGCTTGTACTCCATGACATAGTCGAACTCCGCCAAGAAATCTTGCCATCGAGCTTGCTTCGGGCTTAGCTTATTTTGTGTTTGAAAGTAGCTTGTCGTCACGTTGTCGGTCATGATTACGAATTTTGTCCCAAGCAAGTAGTACCGCCACACTCTAAGGCAATGGATGATGACCGTCATCTCCTTCTCTTGCACCGTGTAGCGACGCTCCGTGTCGTTAAGCTTCCGACTCATAGGCAACCGGATGTCCCTCTTGCATGAGCACGCCTCCAATGGCAAAGTCGGAAGCATCAATGTGCAACTCATATGGCTTGGTGTGATCGGGTAGACTTAGCACGGGCTCCTCGCATATGGCCTTTTTCAAACCCTCGAAGGCTTCTTGTCACTTCGTCGTCCACTCCCATGCCTTGTTTTTCTTGAGAAGGTCGGTTAATGGAGCGGCTCTCGCCGAGTATCCCTTGATAAAGCGGCGGTAATAATTCACTAACCCAAGAAAAGATCTTAACTCATGTACCTTGGTGGGTGGCTCCCATTTTTGGATGGCATGCACCTTGCAATCCTCCATCATAAGCTTGCCATCCTTGGTCTTGTGCCCCAAGAACAACACCTCGTTCTTTGCAAAGGAGCACTTCTCCCTCTTGATGTATAACTCATTTTCCCTTAGCACTTTGAACACTTCCCTCAAGTGCTCTACATGCTCCTCCAAGGTTTGGCTATACACCACAATGTCGTCTAAATAGACGACCACAAACCGATCAAGGTAGGGATGAAATATCTTGTTCATCAAGGTGCAAAATGTAGCCGGTGCATTTGTTAGACCAAAGGCATAACCAAGAATTCATAAGAACCATACCTTGTGATGCACGCGGTCTTTGGTTTATCACCCTCGGCTATGCGCACTTGGTAATACCCCGATCGAAGATCCAACTTCGTGAAGTAGCGTGCATGCCCCAATTGATCAAATAAGTCGGCAATGAGAGGGATGGGGTACTTGTTCTTCACCGTGACCTTGTTGAGCGCCCTATAGTCGATGCACATGCGAAGAGAACCATCTTTCTTCTTTTGAAACAAGACCGGGGCACCAAATGGTGCTTTTAAAGGTCTAATGAATCCCGCGTCCAATAACTCCTTCAATTGCCTCCTTAGCTCCGCCAACTCGGGTGGTGCCATGCGGTATGCGCCCATGGCGGGTGGCTTGGTTCCCGGCTCCAACTCAATTGCATGGTCGACTTCCCTCCTTGGTAGTAGTCTCTTGGGTAGCTCGGATGGTGACACATCCTTGAACTCTTCAAGCACTTTGGCTACCTCCTTGGGCACGTCGTCTTGTGGCCTCGGCTCCTCATCATCGTACTCCTTGAGGATGGCTATGTAGCTCTCCTCTTCCCTTTTGACGCCCTTCTTGAATTGTAGTGCTGACAACACATTCAAGTCTTGATTGACGCCTCTTTTTGTCGGCACGACGCACGCCTTGTCGCCATCTATGATGCACATGCTATTGGCGAACGGCACCGGTATGGCCTTGACTTGATCATAGAATTCCAACCCTAGGACGACTTTGTAGTCATCCATTGGAACAATCGAGAAGTCCAAGTCTCCACACCATGCCCCCACAGTAGTCTTGACTCCTCGAATCACACCTTGAATTGGTCGGGCGGGTGAGTTAACCGCCTTGATGGAGCCCCCTCCATCACTCCCTCGTAGCCCTAGCCTTCGGGCTTCTTCAATCGAGATGAAATTGTGGGTTACCCCCGTATCGAGCATCGCGGACGTTGGCTTCCCTCCAATTGTTAAGTCGACGAAGAATAGGCCTTTGGCTTGGACGTTGGGTTTCGATCGAATTACATTGAGTAATTGCATCGATCCCATGCTTACACCTTCGTCGCCGCCCTCGGCTTCACCTTGATGACTCCCTAAGAGTGCACTTAGTGCCTTTTTTTGTGGACAATCTCTAGCCCAATGCGGCCCATCACAAAGGAAACACTTGTTGTTGTTGGGCTTTGAACTCCTCACGTCCTTTTGCTTGCCTTTGTCTTTGCTTCTTGCCGCATAGTTGTCTTGACGGGGTTCGTCTTTGTGTTGGCTCTTGTCTCCCCATCTTTGGCATCGTTACTCTTCTTCTCCTTCGGCTTAGTAGTGGTCTCTCTTTGACTAGTGTACTCAATTAGGCTTTCAGCCGTGGCTATGGCGGTAGCAAGGTCTTGTACCCCACGTCGACGTAGCTCAGTCTTGGCCCATGGTTGGAGACCATCCATAAAATTGAAGAGTGCGTCCTTGTCGGACAAGTCAGGGATCTCAAGCACCAAGTTTGTGAAATCTTTGATGTACTCTCGAATAAGCCCCGAGTGCTTGAGCCTTCGCAAACGGGCTCTTGCCTCGTCCTCGGCATTCTCGGGATAAACTTGTCTCTTGAGTTCTCTAGTGAAGTCATCAAAGGTGTCGATGGTGCACGTACCTTTCTCAATATCTCCTTGCCTTCTTCCACAGCATTGCGGTATCGGTGAGGTAGAGAGCCGCGGTTCTAATCTTGGCATCCTCCTCGGTGAAGCCTATGGCTCTAAAGTATTGGTCTAGCCCCCATAAGACGTTATCAACTTAACGAGCGTGGCGCGATCCTCCGAAACTCTTAGGCTTTGGCACCTCGATGCGCTTAGCCTCCACAATACCGCTGGTGCCGGCTCCCGTAGCCAATGCGCGCTTGCATAGGACCAAGTCCCCATGCATCTCGTTTATGCGTCCAAGCGTGCCATTCAACTCCTTCTCGTGGACTTGACGCATTTTGGTGAGTTCCCCCATGAACTCCTCGCGAATCTTCGCCATCTCACCCCGCAAGGACTCCTCTAGCTGGACCAACATGCCCTTGATCGCAGTGTGGATGGCAGCATCCTCCATCTCTAAACCGTCTACCCGTTGGTTTAGATCATCCACCTGGGTCTCCATGCCACTCACACCCTCCTCCACCTGAGATAGGCGTGAGTCGAAAGCAGAGATCATGTCCTTAGACCGTTCCCGTCTTGGAGCGTCAGGGTCGACATGCTCTTCGCGACCTCTCCTTTGCGTAACTTCCTCGGAAGGGTTAGATCCTGATGCACCTTTGATAGCACGGTGCTTTACCATTATGTCGAGCGAGGTTCCGATCGAACTTCTGCTCTGATACCAAGTGTCACGAGCTTACTTTTTCCTAAGCTACTTGTGCGGCCTTAGCACCCTCCTTGCGCTAAGTCAGTCTTACTCACGCACAACACTTGGCTAGAACAACCGAAAGAAGACAAGAACACTTAGAAAACAAGAACTTGTATTAAGCTTTAAGAATGTTTTACAAGGCTTGGTGATGCAATGCTTTCTCTATGTACAAAATGAGAGGGGTGCCTCCCTATTTATAGGCATTCTTCCCCTTTCCTAAAGTTCTAGAGTAATCTAGGACATTACAAATAAAGACAAAGTCTAGAGACTTCTACATGTCTCTAGGGAAGTCATAAAATATCTATATAAGGCTTTGAGTGTTCTAAAGAGTTCTAGGGATCTCTAGTTGCTTGAACCTTCTGAAATGTTCTAGAGAATTCCATAGTCTCCTAGAGACTTCCCGATGTATCCGGACACCTCCGAGGCTTCCCACAACGTTCTAGAACACTCTAGTGTGCTCCAAAAATTATCCTTGGGCAATGCTTGATTCAAATATGCCCAAGAAACTTGGCGGGTTGTGACAATAAGCTGCTGGACATGTTTTGAAATATTGATAACCATGTGTTTCTTGAATGGAACACTTGTTATATAGTTTCAGCATGTTCATTGAAATACTATCTATGGAAGTGGAGAATCAGATTACATGACAACAATTCATGGCAGTATGAATGATTAAAGCATTTGAATGAGAAATCAATTAGGGTCAGATGCTCATATATGCTAGAGACAAAGATTGATTAAATTATGAGCCATTATTAATTGGCTAAATATACATTGAGCTAAGCTCGGTCCTTATAGCTAGTTATAGTTGGCGATCATCTTATATGATAATGATGAAATACAAAAGTGTTGTTGTGATCTTGATAAGCTTTAAAAGAGTTTCTTAATTGAGGGTTAGGAACTAATATTTGGATTTGTCAGACAGAGCTCCAGTTACCTGAGTTTTCGAGTATGGTGGTGTTTGCCAAGTGTTGTGGAGTAAAGATTTACACTCCAGGAAATACCAGGTAGGGGATTCTAGACTCTTCTTGGCTAGTTGTTTTCGTATATTATATATGAAAAGTGATTGCATGGCTGTGATTGATTTATTATGAAGATTTGATATTTTATTGCTATGCTTGTTTTCAATCGTTTTCGATATTGTGTGATGACCTGAGAGTGAGCGGGGCATAGCAACTTCCTTGGGTTTCGATCCCCTAAACCTCCAGAGGGGCTGTACGGACTGGAGGACGTTTGACATCTTTTGAGGTGTGGCGTCGTTCCTAGGCGGTTTGACACTCTCGCTACACCTTGCCGGTATGGACGATATTAATTGTGGTAAGGTTGTAGTTGGCATCCGTTTTGTGTATTTAGGGCCCGTAGATAGTTTTCGAAATGAAACTTACTTTATGATTTGATCATCATTTATATTTATATTTGTTTTCACATGCTGGCCAATAAATTAAATAGTTTTAAAACCTAGTTGGTTGAGTCTTATTGAGTAGCGAGGACGAAACCTCACTCCTACAACAGTTTTGGATGCAGGTTCTGTGCACAAGAATGAGATTGAGCTGGATTGAGCTGAGTGTGCATATTTGGTTAAAGTTAAATGTTTTTTTTCTGAATTTGTTATCATATGTAAGGCTTCCATTTTATATCGTGATTACCTGATACATTTTCTTGTGTTTTATTTGGAAACCTTGTTTGAAGTTGTTAGTCCGTCAACTGCTTTATTTGATTTTCTTGTCATTGTTACTCGTACTATCAAGGAGTTATATTTTAGTTAATCTGGGAAATGTTTTATTGAGTTGTTATTTCGTATTAGTAATGTTTGTGCTCTATATCTTGTTTTCAAAGAATTCGAAGGTTAAATTGACTTCTTATTGGGTTTTACACCTCAATTTATTTAACGTTTCTGACTTTAACTTTGATTTTCAATTTATAAAAGTTTTAGTTAGTTTAATGAAAATGCCTTGCGAGTTCTTAGGGCTTGAGTGATGGGCCCTAGCTTAGGTTCTAAGGGTACGCGGCACTGTAATGTGCTCGATTTGATGAGGTGCAAATCGGGGCGTTACATGCATACTGAGCATTTAAAACCAAAGGGCTTATGGGAAAGTAATATAAAAACGTTAGAGTGAGTGGACAAAAATAATTTAAATAATTTAACAAAAACACAATTTAAATACTTTCTCACATATCAACTTTAAAAACTTAGCTGCATGTAATTTTGATAAATCATATAACTTAATTTCAGAAACCCATAAGAATGGACAAACCAACCCCGCTGGTTAATCAAATAAAGAAATTTCGTAAAAAGAGATAAATCAGTCCCGCTGGTTAATCAATTACATAACTGAGAAAAATAAAATATAGGGAAGAGTTATCCCCATGTAAAAGGAGTCTCCCAGGCTCGGGTTGGTGTCTCTGAAGCTATAATAGCGTCACACGTTAAGCGCTCGACTCACCTATAGTGAGGACCGCTAATAATGGCTAGCTAACAAATAAATATAAATACCGATCGGTTGCCTCCCAAGCTATAACACCATCCTACGCTAAGCGCTCGACTCACCTATAGTGAGGACCGCTAATAATAGCTAGCTAACAAATAAATATAAATACCGATCGGTTGCCTCCTAGACTATAATAGCGTCACACGCTAAGCGCTCTACTCACCTATGGTGAGGACCACTAATAATGGTTAGCTAGCAATAATCAATATAAGAGACCCTATATTATGGTGACTAAAAACATACGAAATCACTTAAATCTATTAAACTTTTCCAAGATCATACGAATGGTACGGTTCCCAACCGTACTTGAAAATCATCATAAGGAATTATAATAAACTCAATGACGTGTCTCACACGTCAAAATATTCTCAAAATTATAATAAAAGCGAGATTTAATTAACAAGTAAAAATCATAATTAATATCTCAATCCAAAATAATCGCTAAAACATTATCAAGGTCAAGATCGATATTCCACCAATAGTTTCGAAAATTATAATAGCGAACTACCGAAAATCTCATTTTCGGAAATCTTTTATAAATCTCAAAGTCCACCATTAAAACCATTATAATGAAATCCGGAATTTATAAAGAATATCCAAACTCAAATATCAAAATAATAATCCGAGCTCAAATCCATAAATCATGACCAACACTTAATCAATGCATCAATCTCAAATAAATTTCAAGATCATTTCATAAGTCGAAATTATAATATAAGCTCAGAAAATAAAATAATAAATTATAAAATCTTGCATGCATATTTATTTAAAACCAAAATGTCTATTCACAAATTTAGGCATAATCCCGACGATATCCGCATCGCCACTCAAGCGAGGTTCCCTTCGTATCTTGGCACAATAAATATGCTTAGGACCAAACTTCAATTCCGGAAAATAAATACATGAAGATAAACACCCAAATCTCTTCCGCTTAACCCACTACTCTTACTAGGGTTAAGCTTATCGGATTCACACCGAACTCCACCACAACCTTAATTTATCAATTCTAACATTCTAGAATAAATACCAAGGAAATCCAACGGCCAAATTTTATTCTAACAACCGCCAAAATTCTTAATCTTTGAAAAATCTCAAACCTAACTAAAACTCCTCAAAAAATTCCAAACTTCACATCATTAAACTCCTCTCATTAAAACAAACTCAAAAATATGAAAAACTACCCCTAAGCGGCGGCCGGTAGCCGAACTCCAGCGACCTCCAATTTCTACCAAATTTTGACACAATCTTCCTCTCAACATTCCAAACAACTTTCATAACTACCACATTGATCAATTTCAAGTTTAAACATGTCAATTGAATCAAAATAGAAAAACCCCCAATTCAAGAACCTTAGAATTTCAAACCTTCGATTCTCCTTACCTAGCTCGAGCTAGGATGTATCCTTTTAGGGGTTTGCTGCTGGAAGGGAGAGCTTCAAGACGAGACCGACAGCTCCGATTTTGGTGGCCGGAAAAAGGAGTTCCGGTGAGAACACCTCCGTTGAACAGCCGTGACTTCACGGCGATCGTGCTCCCTCACGGCGGCGCGACACCGGCTGCCACATACCTAGACTTGTAGAGAATGCTCCAAGCTTCAAATCGATACCAAGCACGCCACCTAACTCCGTCGGACGGCGGTGAACGGCGGAGGAGAGAGACGCAGGAGAGAGGAGAGAGAGAGGGTAATTTCTGACTTTCTACCCTACCTCAAATGGTAAATTTCTATTTTTATACCCCCAACTAAAATAGTAACTTTCGTTTTTTGACCATAACTTCTTCATATGAACTCCCTTTTAAGCGTGCCACGTGTCCACGAACTCTGTTTAACGTCCTCTACGACTTTCCTTTCATGAAGAAAGTTTTCCCAAATTCCAAACGGAAGAAAAAGTCAACTTTTGGAGTCTTAAATAGTAAACGGTTACTTAAAAAGGTAAAAGGTCAAAGTAACCCCAAAGTATATAACCGTAAATTGACTTAAGAACCGGGATGTGACATTCGTTTCTCTGGATACAAACCCAACTCACCACCATCTTTCTATTACTTGCTTTATGCATTAGTTTGACTGTCGACAAAATTTCACCACCTACATGAGAAAGAAAAGTGAAAATTCACATTGCTCGTACGGTCAATATTTTTTTGTCTCATTTATTTACTAGTGTGGTTGCATAAGGTTGATGTTTACAACATCTCCAACAACTCTTGTAAAACTAAAATTATCTATATTTTAGATGAAAACTTTAACAGCTCAAGTAAATCTCTATATACTCAAACATGAAGAAAAAAAAACTAAAATTTATTGCTTGCCTTTTACTACTTCTCTCCTAAAAAAAGATCATTCTATCTGTCCGGGGTAGAAGATGGAGAAATAGTCAACACATTTAACAACTAGGTATGACTTGAATAAATATATAATATTTATATAGTCAGAAGGTGCTTAATAATTAGCCACATAATAGTGGTACGTATGTACAATGGTTTTAAGATTCCATCCAAGTAACTTTTTGTTTAAGATTAATTTTACTTAAGATCTTGGAAGCTATGATATTTAAGCTAACATGGGACAGATTTATTTAAGCTAAAGAGAAGGAATTCACTACATTTTTTTAACATGGGCATAAAATCGTGGGCCGGGTAACGGATTGCTCCAACATAGACGTAAAATCATGATTAAGCTTACGTAAAGTCATTTAGTTGATTCTTTAATCAATGATAGTTACATATTTTGTGAGGCATGCTATACCATATGGTATACTAGAATTTTCCGACTGGGAAAACATAATTAAGCTGCATCGATGTCTCTCACTGTACAAACACGATTAAGCTGCAACCTAGGTTTAGTTTCCCAAATCAAAGTGACAGCGAAACAAAAGGGCCAACATAGAATTAAAGAAACAACCCACATCTCTCAAGCCAAGGAAGCGACTTTGGGTTGGGCGTGAAGTTCTCCTGAGGCAAGTGTACGTCAATGGATACTGCCACCCCCACTGCAAACCGGATTTTGGAGGAGGCGCGAATGAGGGCCACAATCAGATAAGTTTCTTTATCACGTCTCTAACGGGATGCAACACATGGAGGAGGTTAATCGCGGTTATTTTCGTGTAAGTTTTTTATTTGGTACTCGGATTTTGTGGTGGATTTTGTGTGGAGTAGATGTGGTGGGGATTTTGTGGCGGATGGTTAACGCCATGATGTATCGGTCTTTTTGGCTATCTGAGTCCGTTTAGGGTTTCAAAATGCAGTTTTCTTATTTCCGATTAGAGTTGACCGTTTCGATCGAGCCCTTAACGTTGACCGTTTTTTGTGTGGAAGGTTTGACCAAACTACGTAATATAGAGGGAGATATGAGCGTTTTCGTATGATAAGTGACGATGGATTATGGTTGACCGTTTCGATCGAGCCCTTAACGTTGTCGGATCCAGTTGAATTTTTTACCATAGACATTTTTCGTCATAATGATGATATCTGACGGTCGAATTTTGGTTTGTGAATTTTAGTCATCGGAATCACAATGTGTCTACTAATGTTGTATAACTTGTTTAGTAGGTTATACAACTTCGTGAACCAACTCTACATAGGAGGCAAAATTATCAAAAATCTCGTGAAATAAGATGTGTTTAGAATGGTGAAATAAGGCTATGGTTCAAAAATCACGTAAATCGGGTAAAGTCTCGGTGCCGATAGTAGCGGTCAACCATATTCACCGTTATTATTCTCTATGGGGAGCCCTATCGTCAGAAGGTAAATGTCTCAAAATTTTTATATAAGCGGTTGCGTCTCATCTACGTGAGAGTTTTTCGTGTCGAAGGTTTGACCAAACTACGTAATATAGGGGGAGATATGAGCGTTTTCGTGAATTTATAGACTTTAGCCGACGAGATATTAAAAAAGTCGTCGGCTAAAGTCAAAAAATTTCAAAAGTTTTTGGGCGGTAAACCAAAGTTGGAGGAAAATTTTCAAAGGACTTTTGCCGACGAAAATATATGAAAAGTCATCGGCTAAAGTCGAAAAATTTTCAAAATTTTTTGGCGGTCCACCAAAATTTTTAAAAGAGTTTAGCCAACGAAAATAAAGAATTTATATAGGAGTTGTACTGAAGATGGATGGTAAGAAGTCTATTATCTGTCATATTTTCTTCTCAGCCTAGCTCCGCCGTCAAGCCACCGGAGACCGCCACACTTGTCCCAAAAGCTTCACCGTCGTCTCTACTTCATTGCTGGATAGGTGGTGCATCGAGTGGCGCCGCCATGAGGGATAAATCGAGCTCCAAAACTCCGCCGGTTCGGATTCGGTGTCGATCGAATTTCTCCTTCCTCAGGTCACCATTTGGTGAGTTCTATATATGGATAAGTTGAGTTTGATTAGTACTACATTCCCCTAGAATTTGGTAGCTCGATTCGGTGTGTGTGAAGAGGATCGAAGATTTGAAGTTTTTAGGGTTTAAAATTGAGGATTTTTATATTTTGATTCAATTGACCTGTTTAGGCTTAGAATTGGGCTTTGACTTCTTCTAGAAAGTTGTTCGAAATGTTGAGAGGAAGATTTGTCAAATTTTGGTCGTGATTGGAGGTGGCCGAAAGTTTCTGCAGTTTTTTTTTTCAAAAACCAGCAACTTTAGCCGACGATATTTAAATACTATACTCGGCTATAGTATTTTTAATTTTTTTATATAGTTTAGCCGATGAATTATGGCATATTTCGTCGGCTATAGTTATTTTTTTAATTTTTTTATAAGGTTTAGCCTATATTTCGTCGCCTATAGTTATTTTTTAAATTTTTTTATAAGGTTTATAGTTATTTTTTAATTGTTTATTACACACTTTAGCCGATGAATATCTTAATTGTTTCGTTGGCTAAAGTCTGGGAAAAAAACCGACGACATGTTTTTCGTCGGCTTATTGTGGGACTATAGCCGACGAAAAAAAAATTTTGTCGGCTAAAGTCATCGCCGACGACCTTTTCCCGACGAAATCTTAGCCGACGAATTAAGCTAACAGGCCAACGAAACTTTTTCGTCGGCTAAAGTGCTTGTCCTGGTAGTGAGGAAAAGAACCAAAGCATTAATAATTCCAACATTAGCATCATGTGTGCTTTTGTTTTACTCATTTTATAATGTCTTATGAATAATTCCTCATCAGTAATTGCTCCCATAGTCCGATCTCCATTCCTCTATCTTGAATTGATCCTCTTTTGTCTTGAATTATTGCGTGTGCACCTCTTCCAAGTAGAAATGTCGCCAGCCAATTTGCTAAACTGTAGATATAGTAATCCTTCGCTATCCTCTTATTTTTTATCGTACAAATTGATTTTTTTTTTTTTTCAGATTTTAAATCTAGATTTTTCATTCTTTTCTTACAATTTGAGTTATTATGAAATTAATTAATTTCACGTCACTTGTCAAATCAGTTTTTTCAGGTTGACATCATACTTAGAACTGATCTAGACTATTGAATTTTTTAAAATCTAATAGTTAAGAAATAGTGTCAAAATTAGTGTTAAATCTAATGTCCCTTGAACCGCCTGATATTTTTTATTTTTTATTTTGGTTCCCAATTGCTTGATTCCTCAATCAATTAATCCATTTGATTTCATAGTTCTTCAATTGTATCTTGTTTTTTTAAGATTCTCTAACTGACTGTATCTTTCTTTTCCGATTAAGGTTTGAAGATCAAAGATTTATTTAATCAGTTGCTAGAGCAGTGTTTGTTTTCTTCACTTTTAATTCTATCAAATTATATTATGTTGATTTATGTTTAAATAATTTACTACTTGATTGCTTGATATATTTTTAAACTAAGATATGATATGTAGAACTTAAATAAAGAAATTATATAACTCTAATAAAAAAATTTCAGCCCACCCTATTTTAAATTTCTAGTTCCGCCATTGCGAGCATGGAGACCATATGTTTATGACACTGGTCCAGGATTGGATGAACCATTCGATTATGGGACTTGAAGGTTACCACTAGCTTCCAATGCCCGGTGATCAAAATGTGTCAATTTGTGCTTTTGTGAAGATTGTTGCTCACCGGTACACTATTGTTTTGTCCTAGGAGAGCAACTGTCAGCACCCACCCCAAATTTCACATTGAAACCCGAAGTAAATCTTACGGGGTCCACCTCCAAGGAAAATTTACAGAAAATTCGGCATAACCTCACTTAAAAATAGACAACCCTAACTTGAAATATCCAAACAAACACTTCTATATCAAACTTTCTATCCTCAACTCCTAGAGCCATCCGGTCCCCACAAACACATCCACCACAATATAACCTTTAAATCATCTCCAAATCCATCACTTGAACATCCAAAATATAAATCATACACAATCTTCCAAATACTTCTAAAGTAGATTCATGAGCCTTAACACACAACCAAGTATTAGACAATACCCCAAGGTAATCAGAGCAACTAGAACTAGAGGAAGCAAGAAAATACACATGTAGGTTAAACATGTAACTTACTAGTGAAAAGTGGTGGTGATGTTGATGACTATGCCTCGCCTCCTACCAGTACCGACCTGAACTCTGCAGACTGAGCATTTAAAAACGAAGGGCCCAGGGGCAAACATTTGAAAACGTTAGAGTGAGTGGACAAAATTTTTTTAAAAAAAATGAACAAATAAATAAATTTATGCTTTCTGTGATTTAATTTCTATAGAATAGTTGTGATGCATCCAACAAGTGTTAAAGCTTTTAACTTAAAAACTGGCAAATACTGAAAATACGTGACTAGCCCCACTAGTCTTAAATTCTATAAGATATTTCCCGATTTAATTTCTATAGAATAGCTGTGATGCATGCAACAAGCGTTAAAGCTTTTAACTTAAAAACTGGCAAATACTGAAAATACCTGACTAGCCCCACTAGTCTTCAATTCTATAAGATATTAAGCCTCCCAGGCTCTAAAAAATAAGTGTGTATTTATACACGTTCATACCCCTTATATGAATTTTTATGGATTTAAAAATTCATACAAGGTTACTACGCTTGCGTCCCACTCTCACGTCACACCATAATGGTGGCGGTTATTCGCTGCACCATTATGGCTGACGTACGGGTGTATATACGTGCTCATACCCCTTATATGAATTTATACATTCATATAAGGCTACTACGCTTACGTCCCATACTCACGTCACACCATAATGGTGGCTAATCGCTACACCATTATGGCGGCTAATCGCTACACCATTATGGCGGATAGACACATATGACTAGCTAGCATTTATATACATACTATCCTCGTAAATATACATATATATGTCCACCGAAAATCCTATTTTCGGTAACTCTCCAAAATAATAAAAATTGCCAACTTAAAAATGACGTCATATGCTCCAATAAAAAGAAACTGTTCAACAACAATCCATTGCATGCATATAATTTAAACAAAAGTCCACTCACAAATTAGGGCCTAAGCCTGACGATATCCGAAACGTCACTCGTAAGAGGTCTCCACATATCCTGACACCATAAGCATGTTTAGAACCACTCTTCAATTTAGGAAAATAAATGCTTTAACATAAGAACTGAAACCCTTCCGCTTAACCCACTACTCAAGCTAGGGTTAAGCTAATTGGATTTTCACCAAACTTTAAAACACAACCTCACTTCCTCGATTCTAGCACTTTAAGGCCATAACCAAGGAAAATCCAATGGTCGGATATATTCTATCAACCGCCAAGTTATCCAATCTTCGAAAAATCTCAAACTTATTCAAAACTTCACCAAAAACTCTCAAACCATATACTGTTGGACTCCCCTCATCATAAACAACTTAAACAGCTAAAAAAATAGCCCAAAAGTGGCGGCGCCGCCGTCTGCTCCGCCGGTAGCAGCGGCCGGCCACCGCCCAACTTCGACCACCTCCAATGACTACCAAATTTTAACACAAAATGATCCTCTCATTAAGCTGATCAACTTTCATAACTATGACCAAGATTAATTTCAAGTACAACCATGGCAATCGAATCAAAAACAGAAAACCTCAATTTATAAACCCTAGAATTTGAAATTCTTAATCCTCCTTACCTGACGCAAATCAATTTAAATCCTTCTGGGATTTTCTATACAAGATGAGGCAAGAATTTCCGGCTATGGCGGCCAGAGGAGAGAGTTCCGGTGAAGGGAAATCCACTGTGTAGTCGTCGTTTCTTGCATGGATTTCTTCCAAACAGCGGCGATACCCTCCTGGCAAGGTACCTAGATCGATGGAGGAGGAGCTAAGCTTCAAATCCCGACCGGTATGGCGGCCTATCTTCGCCAGACGGCGGCGACCAGAGACGGCAAAGTCACCGGGTCAAAACGCGCGCAGGAGAGGAGGAAGGAAGAGAATGTAACTTCTGATTTTCTACTTTTGACTTTCTACCGTAAGACTCTTTTTATACCTCCGACCAAAAATGGAAACTTTCAACTCTAGGGTCCTTAGATAGTAAAATGGTTACTGAAAGCGGTAAGCGGTCAAAGTAACGTAAAAATACACTACCATAAAATAATTTAAGAACTGGGATGTGACAGCAACCAGATGGAAAACTTCCCAACTAAACTTTATTGGTGCAAGTTTGATCTAACGGTTTATCATGATCGATGGTACACTAACGAGATCTCGCATTTCAAAGCTACAAGGGTTTGTCACAGTGTGTGCAAGTTTCAAAACGTTAGAGCAGACACAGCCGTTTTGAACATAACATCTCAAGTGTAAGATTCTCTCTCCCATACCAACTAGATTAGCTTATGTTAATAACTTTGATTTATTTTGACTGACCTGTTTGCTTAATGAATAGGGAAACTGTGGATGAAGATGCAGAGATAGGTATCGAGGATCATTACCGTTTGGGTACGTGTTAAAGTTTTATCATGTGCTTTTCTTGGAATATCGCTTTCTGAAATATGGGAGATCATCTCTCTATCTCTCTCTCTATCATTATCGGATATCAGGCACTGAGTTTCTTTGTTACACTAGTTTTTTTATTTTTATACTACACAAACATTCTAGATTGCTTGTATGGTCTTTGGACTATTTATGCTTGTCTTTTTGGTCGTCATGATATTTGATCAATGAAATTATCTCATTTTTCCTAAAAAGAAGAAGAAAGGATTGACAAAAAAAAAGAAAAAGGATTGACACCAATGTAAATAAGAACATTGAAATGAATAGTAGTAAACCTACTAGGCAAAAGTACAATGCATAAGAATGTGATCTATTGATGCAAAATGAGCACTGCACAAGAAACAAACGCTACGAATATAAGGGTTATATGTTAGACAGTGTATCTCTAGTTTTAAGGTAATGTTAGGGTGTGTTAATGCATGTGATGCATCAACTTTGCCCTCAAGTTGTAAAATGAGTCCTTAAAGTAGTAATATTAGTCCTCAAAGTTATAATATGAATTGTTAAAGTTGTAAAAAAAATAGTTACAACATTAGTCTTTATTTGTCCTTAAAGTGGTAACTGAATCCTCAAAGTTGTAATATGAGTCTTCAAAATTGTAACAACTTTTTTTTAATCACTTTGATGACTCAATTACCACTTTAAGCACACATTTTACCACTTTAAGCACACATGATTACTAATGTTGTAACTAGAAAATTTTACAACTTTAAGGACTCATATTACAACTTCGAGGACTAATATTACTAGTAATTACATGCATTTCTATGCACGTAATTACTACTTAAACACTAGGATTTGGAAGGAAATCTGCTGTGCCCTAAAACCCAGTGCCAACCCTATGCCACAAATAAAAATTTGACATGTGTACTAGCAACCTAACACCCACTAACTGTGTTAATTATCTTGCTTTTTATTAAAGAATAAAAATAAATACATTATTTAACCCCAATCAATTTCTCCTCTTCAACCCATCATTTGTTTCAGGACTTTCACCATCGAGAAAACCCAGCAATCTTTTCTTCTGGTTCTTCTTTAATTTGGCTTAATCCAAAAACCCAGCATTCTTTCTTCTTTTTTTTATTTCTGGCGTTCTTCTTTAATTCGGCTTAATCCCTTTAATTCATCATTTTCGATATAAACAAAGGCACCCAGTGAGGGAGAGTTAATCGGTGTATGATCCTTCGCCAACGTCAGTGATACCGGTGACTGAATTATTGGCAGTTGAAGGAACAAAAGGTATTGGGTTTAGAGGAATCCTTTCAACTTTGCATTCACAATCCTCAATTATTTAGCAAACCCAATTTGAGGATTATGACAGCTATAGACATATAGTGGATCTAGATTGGTAAAGATTGATGAATTGATGGGTTTAAATTGGATTTGCCTTTGAATGAAAAGAGGAAGAACAAGGAGAGCAGGAAGAAGGGGACGGTTTATGGATGTTGAAGAAGAGAAGAACCCAGATAGATAGAGAAGAAGAGTTATGGATTTTATAGATGGAAAAAAAAAACTGATACAAAAAACTTAACGGCATTTTGGCTCAGTTAAATTAAAAGACACGTGCCAAATTCACTACAGGAAATCTCGTCCTAGGTGACGGAAACAACTCGTCGTCTAAGACTAACTATTTGTCGCCTAGGATCTTGGCCGACAAATTATTTGTCGTCTAAGTTTCGTCGCCTAAGTGTCGTGAGGTACACACTTAGGCGACAGAACTGAAGTTAGTCGTCGACTAAGAGCGTTCTTACCCGACGGATCTTTTCCTGCCTTGTCGACAAACTGATTCGTCGATAAGGATCTCTGTCGACGGAATGTTTGTGTCGGAAGGATTCTTAGTCGACAAATACGAAATTGTTCTTAGCCGTCGAAATGGTCGTCGGTATGGATGTTTACCGATGAATGTGGCGTCGTTCTTAGGCGACGGAATATTCGTCGGCAAAGTTTTAAACCGACGAATTCGTAACAGTTCTTAGTCGACGATCGATCTTTGTATTCGTCGGGTAGGTGGCTTATCTTAGGCGACAAATGTTACTGTTTCCGTCGCCTAAGTGATTTAATTTAGGGTAAAAAAAAATTTAATTTTGTTTTTTTACCTTATTCACTGTTTCAAAAAATTACAAATCAGTAACAATAATCAAACACATACAGATACATATATACCAGAAGCACTGGATTTGGAAAAAATATTCATATATTGATCATGATAACTAGATGGACAAATATTGTTCATATATACAAAATAATTAATGAACTAGGTAGAAAATTGTTCATACAATCTAGCTAAACTATGAATGAAGTACTACAAAATCAATAATGCCAATTGACATTCTCGTCCAATCCTATGTTGTCGCCTCTATCATCATTGTTCTGTGGGGAAACATGTGGAGGAAGAGAAACAACTGGAGGAGGAGGAGGAAACTGTGGAGGAGAAGGACGAGGAGGAGGTGGCATACCTAGGTGCTCATATAGGGCTGCAACTTGGGACTGTATAGCGCACACAGGGCACGCTGCTAGACCTCTTGGAATTGTTATTGGGCACGCTCCTCTGATTCCTTTAGTCTCCGCTCATAGCGCTCCTTCACCTCTTGAAGTTACTGCTCATCAACTCTAGGAGGACGACTACGTGAAGTGGAACCATTTGAAGAATGGCTCAAGTCTCACTCGCCTCCTTGTCCCATCCCTCTGATCTCCTTTCATTTTTGAGTTTTGAGCACCGTACCCAACACCTCAATTTGTTAGGACTGAACACTCTCCATAATCTCCTCCTCTGTCGCGTCAGGATGTTATTCCTTAAATGCATCATTTCATTTATTGACCTCATCAACCATGTCATTCTGCATTTAAAATACATCAATTGATAAACAAGCTTACTCAACATTTCTATTAGCACTTGAAGCAGTAATCACTTGAAAAAAAAAAATCAGTAGCAGTAAGCAGGGGTGCCTGCATGTGCGTCCCAGGGTGTCTGCATGTGCGCCCCAGAGTGCCTGCATACGCGCCCCAGGGTGCACCCTGAAACGCGCATGCAGGCACTCCGGGGCGCGCATGCTGGCACCCTAGGTCGCTGCATTATCGGCTGTTCTTAATTGCACTTAGACTTGTACAATTCACCTAGATTATCAAAGCACACCAAACTCTTTAAACACGCCACACAAAGGAGAAAAGAGAAAATCAAATTAGCCAATACACCAAAAGTGCTGCATTATATGTGTACATATATATACCAACAAGATTTTCCTATCACTCCCTGGTTTTAGCCAATACACTATGTTCAGTGCCTACTGTTAGCTAATTGGACAGTGCCTAATGTTAGCCCTGTTCAGTTCTAACTCAAGTCATCCATGTTCAGTGCCTACTATATATAACTATATAACACTACTCATATACAGATAACTCAGTCTTATGCATTCCAATTACTAGTCTCTAATACACCAAATCTAGGCTTCTCACCCTAAAACTAGGCTTCACGCCAATCCCATCATATGAAAACTTAAAACACACCCTAAAACTATACATCTTAATTAATGACAATGATAATAACATTGGAAGAAGCCAATTTTTGTTTTGGAAGAAGCAGGAAAACATGATATTCTAATTGGATAGTGCCTACATTCAACTTAATGGTCTCATATATATACCAATAGCCGGATTTACACATGCTTGAACCATTTGCTAAGCTTACATAATAGTAAAAAGAAAGACACTTACATATTTGTTGGTCGTATCTTCATCACCGGCCCTGACATAGGTCTTCTCAAAACCTTTGATAATTGGAAGCTGCTCCCCTTGTATTCTGAGTTCCTCCATTGTGTAGATGATAGGAGAAGACCCCGTGTGGTGGTGCATAATCTTCTCTCCACGGTTCCGTTTTTTTGCCAAGGAGAGTCTCTAATACACGAAAAAATATTAAATAGATTAGTAAAATACAAGGGAAACAATGAAGGTAATTTAAAAAATCACCTTGAACGCATCTGACTCGAAGTGCTCGCATAGAAACTCCCACTGGTCCTCTCTCCTAATGAAATCTGAAGGCATGCCAGAAGGCCCTTCCTTCATATAAGCTTTGTGACACTGGTACTTCCAGTCCTTATACCTCTCATGTGCCCTTTTCAGTATCCAATTCAACATTGGCTCATCATTTTCATCCCACTCGTACTTCGGCTAAGTAACAAAAAAAAAAATCTCATGTTAAGCACTGAAAAATAAAATAAAAAATGTAATTAAGTAAATTTACTTTTCAAACTGTTTTCAGTTACTTACCGACATTGCATTCCACACCTTCCACTTCTCCTCCTGATCAAGGTCGTAGAACGTCCTTGCCCTTATTCCCACCAGACTCCGTATGGTGGAACGGATATCATGTGCCACCAAGCTGTTTATCCCCCTCACATTAGGGCCTTTTACACGGGGGCAATACTCCAGCTAGATCTTCTGCCCCGTTTGTGCAACGATATCCTCCGCCTTCTTTCCAGAACATAAACCCCGCTTATTTTATAGGGCCGGAGCTACAATTAATATATATACAGAACGTTAGGATATTTAATGCTATAAGACAAATACATCAATTAATAAACAAGCTTGCTCAACATTTTCATTAGCACCTAAAACAGTAAGACTTGAAGCAGTAAGCAGGGGTGCCTGCATGCGCGCCCCAGGGTTGGCACACCGGAGCGCGCATGCTAGCACCCCTACTTACTACAAACACAACTGATCAAACTTAAAACACAGCTTTGATTCAAAACAAGAGGCTTCATTTCCTCAGTCACATATATCAATTCCATATGCAAATCATTGTTCCTAGCTTGTTCATAAAGCCAACAATCCTAAATTAGTATCATATAATAACTAGACTTCTTAATTGCACTTAGACTTCTACAATTCACTTTAGAAATTTACTACAATTCACCAAAGCACACCAAACTCTCACTAGCTATAATTCAACTGCCTTACCAAAACATTTAAAAAAAAATGCCGTATATACAAAACATTTGGATCACTACCAAGACAAGCACTTTAGCCGACGAAAAAGTTTCGTCGGCCTGTTAGCTTAATTCTTCGGCTAAGATCTTAGCCGATGAGCCTTCGTCGGCTATGGTTTTATCGGGAAAGAGTCGTCGGCGATTACTTTAGCCGACGAATATCTTAAATGTTTCGTTGACCATAGTCTGAGACTTTAGCCGACGAAACATTTAAGATATTCGTCTGCTAAAGTATGTAATAAAAAATTTAAAAAAATAACTATAGCCGACGAAATATAGTCTGTTTCGTCGACTTTAGAAGGCTTTAGCCGACGAAACATGCCATAATTCGTCGGCTAAACCTTATAAAAAAAATTAAAAATACTATAGCCGAGGAATATCTTACATGTTTCGTCGGCTATAAGTCCATTCCAGTAAAAAAAAAAACCCAAAATTTCTAAATTACCATTCCAAACAACCTGCAAAATACACCAAAACAATTTCATATAACTAACAACAAGCACATAAAACTATATAATTGATCAACTACACAAAATCTAGATTGTCTAAATCAATATCTGATTCTGGGGGCTGCTGCGGAGGAGGTTGTTGTTGAGGAGGTTGCGGCGGCTGAGGTAGCGGTATAGGCGTAGGCATGGGCGGAGCCAGAAGTCCCTGAAGCTGGGCAGCTGTAAACTCCTGCAAGTACTGGAACATCTGCTGCTGTTGGGCCTGCTGGGTGGCATATACCGCGGCAGTATAGGCTGTCTGAGCGGCGATCTGGGCGGCATGAGCGGCAGCCTGAGCAGCTTGTTGTTCCCGTAGTCTCTCAACTTCTGACTCTAGCTGAGTCGTCCTGCTGCTGGTCGAGGCTGCCTTTCGTTGAAATCCTGGAGTGGTCTTCAGGACCCCCTCGCCCTTCTTTCCTAGACCACGGCAGTAGAAGTTGTTTCCTCATGGTGGGAAGGCTGTCCGCATGATCCTCGCCCCAACCCTCGGATCCGAAGTGTCGATCCGGGACATGGCTTCAGACATCTCTTCCTCCTACGTGTCCGGCCATGCCTCCCTCACTATAGCACTCATCACCTCGTCACTAGCCTCCTTCACCTTCGCCTAATTGGATAGGAAAAAAAATGATTAATTAACATTTTGACAGATATATAAGTAAAATTAAAAATTTAAAAACGTAAGATGACTTATAATATCCTCCTAGGCGTCAGGATATGCCTTCTCGTACGTATAGACGTACCAGTTGACTTATGGATGTTCCCTGGCCGCCTCGTCCATGAAGACGGCGAACGGTCTAGAACCAGCATGATGGTTCCTTGTGTTGCGTTGCCGGTTCTGAGCGTTCGCCTCGGAAACGGCCTTCAAAGAAAAAAATAAACTATTAGTAAAATATTTAAAAACGGACGTACTTAATGACAAATTAACTAATTAATTTTTTTAAATACCTGTTTATGAGGGTTGTTGAATTCTGATATCAGAAGTCAACGCCACTCGTACTCCATGTACTGGAACTCAGCAAGGTTACCAGAACGTGCGTTCCCGTGCGTAGTCTAGTGGGTCCGCAACTCGTTCTTCCACTCCTTATACCTACACATACAACAAAAATATTAGAAATATTATTAATATCACATATAATTGTGTTTTTTCATTAACTTCTCAACGTACCTTCCCCCATGCACAATGTCCGCCCAGCTGTTCTTCAAGTGCTCAGGAACGTCAAACCACACCTGCATTTAACCATTTATTAGTTTAGTTTTTCGAGAAATCAACAATGTAATACATAATATTGTTGAGGCATTTTGTAAACTCACTGACATCGCGTTGTGAACCATGTCCTTAACCTCCTGGGGGACCTCGCCCCAGTCTGACCACAACATAGGGACTTTATCCCTAGTGAGCGCTCCCACACGACCGGAGTATGTCCTCGACTTCCCGCCCGATACTATGTGGCCATCCTCGTCAGTATCGATGATGATCCTCCCTGAGGTATTGACGGTCTTCTCGAGAGCCTTCCCTGTGACGGGGCCTCTCTTCTTTTTTGTCAGCTTCGCTCCGACGGTGTCTATCACATGATAAACCAAATTGATTATTAAAATCGGAGACCCTTTGTTATTAATTATAAGAAAACAAATCATTCATCTTTCATTACCTAAGGGCGATGCAGCGATATGATATTGGTATTTTTTTTAAGCATATGACATCTTTCATCTTTAAGCTGTGAGCCACTTAAGCAGAACATACAATATGATATTGGTATTTTTTTTTTTGGATAATTAAAAAGAAAAAGAGGAAAGCATAGGCATGAGAGAAAGGTGCATACATATATGATAAAACAAACAAGGATTAAGTGAAGATTTCAGAATTTCTTGATGCAAACTATCAACTTTCAAAAATTATAACTAAATATAGGAAAATCGTTTTCAAGAAATTCCAATTCTGAGACGATCTTTAACATGTCTTCTGTAACTGTCATGAAGATACCAAGTTCAAACAATCAACCGAATTGCACAGTTTTCAAAAAGAATCTAACAGGTTCAAAATCTCAAAAAACTGCTCACTGTATATGTATTTTAGGCCACAAGCTAACATTACCTTCACCATTTATTTCTCCTAAATCTCAACATGTAACTTACAATAAACTTTAATATATCAATCCCTGTATAAGCTCAGTAGAACTGAAACTAAATTTTATTTCAAACAAGCTAGCTAACTCAGTATAAGGATATATATGGTTTTGGTTATGAACTAAGCAATAACTAATAAGATTGTTGCACTCCATTGTAATATAATTGGCCTTTAACTGGTTTGATGGAGACCCTTTCTAAATTGATCATGTTCTGCAATTTGGTAGCATATAGAACTGAGCTGAACAACAACTGAAAATGCATCTAAGCAGCAAAATCAAGATAAGACTTTCTTTCACATATATGAAAAGCATTCATCAACCTTAATATATAGATAGCTAGGCACTCCATCAAATTAAAAATAAAGTTCCTCATTATATATGCATGGAAAAAATTTTAACAGATAATGTACCAATGTCATCATAGCCATAACTGCTAGCTTCTTGATTTTCAGAGTTTCTGAATATACAAAAGCAAAACAGCTCCAATCCAAGCTTGACTAATCACTAATCACATATATGATTGTGAAGCCACTGTATTCAACTGTATAATCGAACCCACTTCATTTAAATTATGCATCTCTTCTGTATAAAACTAAAAATATACCTATCTAGTGGATAAAACTCATTAATAAGCTAGTTTGTCGAAAAAAGTAGATGAATAAGAATCACGGTACATTCTACTACCCATTAAGTCAATCAATTCATGATCCTCATTTAACACCATCATGATCGGATCATTTTCACGACTAATCTATGCCATTATTTGTGAAGGCCAAAAATTAGAATAAAACTGCATAGCTAGTTTGAAGTTCATTCCATGTTTCCATAGTTCAATAATCTTAGCTACGCATTAGAATGAGGGAATCAAGAACAAAGCTAGCTAACTCAACATAAGTAACTCAATTCCATCTGCTCAGTAAGAGCAAGCAAAGTTAAAAGCCAAGTACATGTTCTCATGCTCTCTTCTGTGTGATATGTTGCATGACTGAGAGAAGGGAACAAAAAGGAACTTCTCTATCTACGTTCGGCCAGAGTTGATTACAATAACATAAGTTAATTGCTAATGGCTAACTGTCCAATGCCTACTAAAACAGGTTAATAATATTGTGCAAATGGTCATTTCCCATTTTTTGTAATATGAGTTAGTATAAGCAGAATGCAATAGTTTTGAGATACACAAATTCCAGTTAAATGCTAATGCACTTGCCAAACAGATATATAACAGTGAGTAAAGAAAATATAAGCAAACACAGCAAAGTTCATAGTGAAAACGGGGCATATGAGAGATCGAATACATACCTTAGTATCGGGGATTTAGGGTTGATGCGATGGCAAGACTGGAGGCGGCCAGAAGGTGGGAGCAGCGAGATCGTAGCGCCGGGTGAATGCGTTGGCGATTAGTAAAGGAGGTGGGTGGATGCGCGCGGTTGTGATGAGTCACTTGATCACTGGATGTGGTTGCCGATGGGTGGATGGGGTCTTCGATAGGTTGAGGCGGTTGGCGGAGGCGGTGGGCGGAGGAGTGGTGCAGCTCTGTTTTTGATACGAATTACCTAGGTGGTACTACTAATAGCGGAATTATTAATAGCACTAAAACACACACAAGTAACGTAGGTCGAAGAAAATATATTCCTCTCTTATTATTGTGCAAAAGGGTACAATGTTTATTGTCTAGTGCCTTCTCTCACAATAACACTCTAGCTCTCTTTGTTTCGCTCTGGTCTAAACAGATGTTGTCTCTGTTTCACTCTTGTCTAAACAGATGTTGTCTCTGTTTCACTATGGTGTCTAGAACTAAGCTAGGCACCTCTATTTATAGAGTCTAACTCTATAAATCCTTATCTAACTTGGAAACTACTCCTTAACTAAGTTAGACAACTATTCCTTTTCAAGCTAGAAAACTATGTACTTAACTAACTTGGAGAAGGAATCACTAATTCCTAAAAGCTAAAGGATACACCCGTATCATGGCTCCCCCTTTTAGGAACTTAAACTGCCGTTTAAGTTAAAACCGAAGATTAGGAAACTCAAGAGTTCCCTTTTCTTTGCTGAACCATCTAGCCTTGCTTGGAACCTGACCTGCACGACCAATGCGAAACACTACTCGTTCCCCTCGACGTGTCAGAGCCACTTGACGCTCCAAAATGCAATATGCTGGCAACGGATCCTCTTTAAGGCGCTCTTTACTCAGCCTTAACCATACTAAGTCGCTAATACCAAAGTTACAAAGTCTGGTTTTGTACTTTGCTTGTGACTTCTTCAATTTTGTCTTCTCAACATCTTGACTTAATTGCCCTTCATGTGGACATGTCAACAAGACAAATTTCCTACAAGCATTGACTAATCTTTTAGCCTGAGTCGCTACTACCAAGCTTGCCTCTGGTGGGAGGGACGATGCCCGGATAACGAATCATTGTCCGTCTTATGTAAATGTGTACTTCTGATCCTTCCTTTCATAGATAGCATCTCTATCCCAGAATCACTTGACAAACATCCAATGGCACCACATCGCATGTCACTTCGTCGATGTAAGATTCATGAAGAGCAAACTTGAATGTGCATTGATTGGTAATACCTAGTCCTGCGTCCTTCTAAATCCATCCTAATGGATATGGCTTCAGATGTTTGACCGTTTGAAGACCTAACTTTTGAACCAAAGCTTCCGAGATAAGGTTCTTCTGACTTCCCGGATCCATAATAGCATCAACTAAACTGGTCTTCACTTGCAGCTTTACAACAAAAAGCTGCTCCTTGCGGTTCTCGTCGTCGTTCCCTAACTGTGTTCCTGCCATAAGGTTGAGCCTAGCATTTGGTTCTGTCATTCCTGGTACCTCTTTTGCCTTGTTTGTGATTAATGTTGTCTTCTTCCTCTCCTCCTTGTGCCGTAACACTCTTGGTTTAAGGTGAGGAAACTTTTCCCAACACTTATCTGCCACGTGACCTGTTCCTTTGCAGTAATTGCAAACCAAACATTCTTTCCCATCAGACTCGCCATTCTTATGCTCTTCCGTTTTGGTATAGGAATCATTCGACTTACCCCCAGTCTGTTTTCCATCTCCCTTGGTTTCGTTCTTCCTAAACTTCTTCTCAATGGCGATGGCTTTCACGCTAGCTTATTCAACAGATTGTACCGTGAACAAACTCAACTCCCTTTGGAGGTACTCATGCAGTCCTGCTTCGTACTTCATAAATACCGAATACTCCTTCAGGGATATATCTAGAACCATAGCTTGATTCTGGAATTCGGTAGTCTAATCCTGCACGGACTGATTGGTTTTCTGACGCAAGTTATGCCCCTTGTGCCAAAGTTCCTCCAGAAACCCTACTGGATAGAACTTCTTTCTAAGCAATTTTTTGAACTGCTTCCACGACACTACCTCCTCATCACTATTCCTCCGGTAGGACTTCCACCAAGTTAAAGCATGAGATGATAGTTTCAGAGTCGCACAGGTGATCTTCTCTTGCAATGTAAAATGATGGAACGTAAAATATGTGTCAAGCCGCTCAATCTAGTCGTCCAACTTGTCAACATTGACGCTGCCATCGTACATAGGAACTTCAATCTTGAAATCAATCTTCAAGTTTCGAAAAGAACTCCTTCCTTCTTGTTGCGAGGTTTTGCTGGCAGTGTCAGATTCGTCATCCGATCCCGTCTTTGCTTGTTCTTCTTCCGACTCCGAATTTGTTTCCTTCGGCTTCTCCGACGATTCTTTCAATAGCAACTGTTTGACGAGACCGGTCAATTCTGCAATCGCAGTGTTTGACGCAGCCATCTACTTCTCCAACGCAGCAAGTCTAAGTCTTTCTTTCTCTGGTGTTTCATCACCCATCTTCTTTCCTCTTGATCTTGTGGTATTTTCCAAAGACACAAGAGATTTTCCTAGCTTTCTGTAAAGTGAACGAGTCAGGACCATACACCACAAGACTCCCCACGGATATAGTTAGGTCTGATTACCAACTTGATGCGAATTACCTAGGTGGTACTACTAATAGCGGAATTATTAATAGCACTAAAACACACACAAGTAACGTATGTCGAAGAAAATATATTCCTCTCTTATTACTGTGCAAAAGGGTACAATGTTTATTGTCTAGTGCCTTCTCTCACAATAACACTCTAGCTCTCTTTGTTTCGCTCTGGTCTAAACAGATGTTGTCTCTGTATTACTCTGGTCTAAACAAATGTTGTCTCTGTTTCACTATGGTCTAAACATATGTTGTCTCTGTTACACTATGGTGTCTAGAACTAAGCTAGGCACCTCTATTTATAGAGTCTAACTCTATAAATCCTTATCTAACTTGGAAACTACTCCTTAACTAAGTTAGACAACTATTCATTTTCAAGCTAGAAAACTATGTACTTAACTAACATGGAGTGTCATCGAACATAGTGGGGGAATCATCTAGAGCGGGTAGTAGCAATGGCTTCGTCGCAATGTTGAAGGACACACCAATGAGCCTCTTTGATCTCAGCATTACTTAATCTTTTAAAATTACTTAACCAGCCATATGGTTGAACATCGTTGGAAACAACTGATAGATTGAATTTCTAGCTACTACCCGCTCTAGATGATTCCCCCACTATGTCTTCATCATTGAGATATGTGTTGCAGTAAGTTACGCACTCAGCCTAAATGTATGCCGCTGTGATCGACCCTTCAGGGAAACATTTTTTGTTCTTCCTCTAGAAATCCCCCAGTTGCCTGCAAAACAGATATTTATTCTCTTACAATAAATATTTTTAAAAAATTATCTTAATTTGAAAGGATGATTAATTAGAATAAATATCAGTGCATACCTCTCATTTGGATAGCACTAGATATACTATACCAGACCAGTAATCAACACTTGTTCGGAAATGTGGATCATGAGGTGAATCATGATGTCAAAAAAAGTTGGGGGAAAGATCCTCTCCAGCTTGCACATGATGTACACAATGTCTTCTTGCAATGACCGAACATCAGACTTTTTAAGCTCTTTAGCGCATATCCTCTGAAAGAATTTTGACAACGCCACTAACGTGTCAACCACATCACTCTGTAAATACGGTCTAATGACCATGGGAAGAAGACGTTGCAGCAAAACATGACAGTCATGAGTCTTTAACCCAGTAATCTTATTTTCCCCCGTCTTAACACAACGAGCGATATTCCCTGCATACCCATGAGGATACTTAACGTTATGAAGCCACTGAAACACTTCCGCCTTCATCTAAGGATGGACTGTGTAGCCTGCTTGAGGCATTGTGGCTTTTTTTATTTTTTTGTTCTCTACTAGCCATAGCTTAGGGCGTATACCCATTTTCTTAAGATCAACACGGGCTTTGGGGTGTCCTTGTTCTTATCTTTGAGATTCAGAATTTTTCCAAGAACGTTGTCACAAACATTCTTCTCTATGTGCATGACGTCCAAGTTATGTCTGATTTTCAACGTCGACCAGTAAGGCAATTCAAATAATACACTTTTGTGCGTCCAATACTTAAACTCATCAGGCGTGGGAGGATTCAAGTCGGTTACATCTTTACTGGTGCTCAAATATCTGAACCAGTTCTGGTTAAGCCTCTCCAAAATCCACTCACCAGACCTCCCTAATGGTTTTATATTATGCTCCTCAGTCCCATCAAATGCCTTAGCATCCCACCGCCACTTATGATCCTCGTCAAGCCACCTACGAGATCCTAAGAAACACATTTTGTCGGCGTGGCGACTTGAATTGATGTCATCTAAGCATATCGGGCAAGCCTTGTACCCCTTAGTTCGTTGGCCAGACAGCATCCCGTAAGCTAAAAAATCACTGATGGTCCAAATAACAGCTGCTTTCATCATAAATGAAGTTTGACCATGCCTGTCAAAAGTAGGGAGTCCATTTTCTCATAATTCCTGCAGCTCGTCAATTAATGGTCTCATGTACACATCCAAGCACTTTCCTGGAGAATACAGCCCTGGAACCATAAGCGTAAGAAAATTGTACTCCTTCCTCATACACATGTTAGGAGGTAGATTGTACGGAAATACTATCACAAGTCAAATGCTGTAAGACAAATTCATGTTTCCAGTAGGATTGAATATGTCTGTTGCAAGTCCGAGTCTGACATTTCGACAGTCTCCAGCAAATTCGGGAAAAGAACGGTCAAAGTGCTTCCAAGCCTCCCCGTCTGCGGGGTGTGTGAGATTATCCGGATCTATCCTCTCATCTCCCTGGTGTTTTGCTTGGTGTCATCTCATATGTTTGGCCGTATGTGAAGACATGTACAGACGCTGCAGACGAGGACCCAACGGGAAGTAACGAAGAACCTTCCTAGGAATGGGCGGGTTTTTCTGTTTGGATGAAGTGGAAGCTTTATACCTTAGCTCGTAACAATGTGGGCACTCAACTGCATCCTTGTAATCTTTGTAATACAAGATGCAGTTATTGATGCAAGCGTCTATCTTCTGGTGATCAAGACCGAGGTCAGCCAACATGCTTTTTACCTTATCGAAATTTTCCGGACAACTGTTACCTTTGGGAAGCACTTTCTTCATAAGTGCAATATCTTCATCAAAACATACGTTACTCTTTCCCCGCTTGTTTTTGATCTTCATTTTCTCCATGACGGTACCCAACACAATATGTTTACTGCATGATACAATGGGGTTTGTACTTCCCGTAGAAGCCTGTTGTACTTATAATAATCACTGTTGTAGTCAACGTGGGAGACATTACAGAAGGTGTCAGGGGCGTTGTCATAAACAACATTTTTCTGATATCCTGAGACGGCGAACAAGAATGCATCGTTTAAGAGGTTCATCACAGTAGGGTCCCTGTAACTAGCATTGGAAGATATTGTCTGCTGATTATGTTGTGCTTGAATTTCTGTAAGTGTAGGCATTTGAACTTGATTTTCACCGTGTCATATCCATGTGGTATAACTAGGACAAATACCGTTTAGTGCCAAGTGAGAATACATGTCTTCATATGTTACTGGTTTCCGATTGAGACATTTGTTGCATGGACATATGTGAATAACTTTGTCTGGAGGACTATGTAGACGCACGAACTCAAGAAAATCAAAAATGCCTCTCATATAAAGAGGGACCCTCTCCCTAATTGCATCTAACTCTTGTCTATGTTGTACACTATAATAACAGGAAACAAAAATATAGTTGTCAAAAAATCGTTAATAATAAACAGGAAATATAAATATATACTTAACTATATATATATATATATATATATATATATATATATATATATATAGATAAGATATATTAAGGTACGTTGTTCACACCTACAATCTTCACCTTATGCCTCCGGTTAGGGCCCTAATCCGGTTGAGAGCACATGACATTGTGATTTCGTTTGTTGTTGGGGCGTTTCGAATTCGCGTATGTGAGAAAATTTCGACAGCATCTCCCTACAGTTCCCCAAGTGTACGAATATCTATATACCTAATATGCACTCGATGAACAATAAAGGAAGATCCTGTCGAAATATATATACTCACAACTGAAAACGAAACGCACCAACAACAAACGGAATCTCAATGTCATGTATGCTCCCAAACTATCCAAATATGGGACAATTCAAAAACCATTTTGTTAGACACAGTCGTAACATAATGGTTCTCGAACGGGATTTCTATGGGTAACAATATATTGATGAATGTACGTATAAGAATATTATAATTTTTAATTGGGTCCGGTTCAAGGGCCATTGTTTGTTACACACTTTTTGACACTCATTCGTGGCCTTTAAATTTTAAAACTTTTAACGGTCTAGATTACTTACTAATATGATGTCAATAAAAAGAATGTGATGTGGAAAATGACATGGATTTACCTATTTTCATAACAAATTAGATTTACTTTTCTTTATTAAAATAAAAAACCAAATCAACTTGGAAAATCAAAAATCAAATCGTATACAATAAAAAGAAAGAAAAGAAAAGAAGAACGTCAGAAGAACAACGTCCAAAAGAAGAAACAAGAATAATAAGAAACAACAAACAACATGAGCGCAGAAGAACAAACATCGAAAACACCATCTCTAACTCGATTATCTCATCTATCAACTTACAACAAGAATACAAGTATGTAAGAACATAATTATCTTCTTCTTTTTTGTCGACATAGCAGACAACTAGATTTAGGGTTTAGGGTTTAGTAATTGAATTGAAGTTTATGGTATTTGATATATTTATACTGCCAAGGAAACCTACATCTTGTATAGCCCAGAAAAACTAAAGAAACTAAATTGACATGGGGTACATATATGTATGGTTGCCTTTCGTATGTGTAGGGTTTTAGGGTTCTATGTTTTTCTTTGGATAAGGGTTCTTTGTTTAAAGGTCACAGATTTGTTTTGACAAATAAAATAAAATAAAACAGCTTGAAGGTTTGTACTTGAATGCAAAAGAAGAGCTTACGATTGTTTTCCATGTATATATATTAGAGGAGCTTTTGTGCAACTTAGTTAAAGCATCTTATACCTTTTTTCTTCTTCTTAAGTGTATGTTATAGTACTTCTGTTTGTTGTCAAACTCTCATACACTATATCTAGGATTTCAGTTAGCCACTGCCTATTCTGCGGATAATTCTTCTTTAATGAATCATGCAGTAGCCTCGATGGACTTAACTTCAGAAGATGACAATCTTGGGTCCTCAATGAACCGATTATCAAGCGACGAGGCAGCTGGTCACCATTCTCCAGAAATAGATGATCGAAAATTAAAAACACCTTACGTGGGAATGCAATTTGAAACATTGGAAGAGGCCGGAAAATATTATAAAGATTACAGTCGACATGAAGGTTTTTGGATTCGAATTCGAAGTTCATCGAAGTCTAGATCACATTGAAAGGAAGTGACAGGTAGATCATTTGTTTGTGCACATCAAGGTAAACATGCAATGCAAAATCCAAAGGAGGATGTTCTGAAAGAGAAAGACGAGATAGATGAGAACGATGAGGGAGAAACATGTGACCTACAGATTGAAAAGAAAAGGCAAAGAAGTTGTTCAACTGTTAAATGTGGGTGTGAGGCTAATATGCGAGTCCTTCATGATAAATGGACTAATAAGTGGAAGGTTTCAATCTTCAATGACATCCACAACCATAAAGTAGTGACACCAACTCGAAGAATGATGATGAAGTCAAATAGGCATATGCCCGATGCAGCAAAAGATTTAACAGAAGCTTTCCATAAACATAATTTACAAATCAATAAGCTTCCTTCAATATTCGGTGGTTCTCATAATATTGGGTTTGACAATAGGGATCGTTATAATCATTTAAGGAACGTGAGACACAAGGAGTTAGAATCTGGGGATGCACAGTCAGTCCTCAATTACTTTAGGAAAAATCAAGCAGAAAATCCATAATTCTTTTATGCTATCTAGTGTGATGAAGATGGTAGAGCTACTAATTTTTTTTGGGTGGATTCCAGATCAAGGACGGCGTATCAATACTTTGGGGATGTAGTGACATTCGATACAACATATCGAACAAACAAGTATGACATGCCATTTGCACCATTTACAGGAGTAAACCATCACTTCCAATCCATACAATTTGGATGTGCCCTTTTACAAGATGAGATAGAGTCAACATTTCTGTGGTTATTTGAGACATGGCTTGAAGCTATGGGAGGTCGACATCCATTATGTATTATCACTGACCAAGATTTGGCAATGAAAGGAGCAATTGCTAAGATTTTTCCCAATACTCGTCATCGCCTTTGCATTTGGCATATAAAGAAAAAGTTTGGTGAAAAATTGGCACGTGTTTATTATAAAAAGTCCAACTTCAAGACTAGCATGAAAAAGTGTATATGGGCAACATACAGAGTAGAGGATTTTGAAGAGCAATGGAAGAAACTGATTGATGAGCATGGATTGGGAAACAATGAATGGCTACAACAACTATATGAAATTCGTGAATCTTGGGTTCTAGTATATAACCGCAACACATTTTTTACCGGAATGAATACAACAGGGCGTAGTGAAGGCACTAATGCATTTTTTGATGACTTTGTCACATCAACGACAAATCTAAGAGAGTTTGTTGTGAAGTATGAACAAGCCTTACAGAAGATTGTTGCAAGAGAAAGTAGCAAGGATTTTACATCAGAGCATAAATATCATATTGTGGATGATGATGACTTTCTTTTGAAACATGCAGCACAGGTGTACACTAGAAATATATTTGAAAAATTCAAGAGTGAATGGTCTAGAGTCAAACGACTCAAAGTTGAAGAAAGAGGTCTGGACAATCAATTTCATAGATACTCAGTAATGAAGAAAATTGAGAACTCAAAAGAGTTTTTGGTGGAGTTGAATTTGCAAACACATGAGGGTAAATGTGAATGACAAATTTTGAATTTGTCGGCATATTATGAAGGTGTTTGTTCGTCAAGATATCGATACAATATCATCCCACTTTATTCTTCCTAGATGGAGGCAAGGAGCAAATAAGTTTAGAGTTATGGATTCTGAAGCCTTAGTAAAGAATGATGGTAAGGAGCATTCAGAAGCATTGCAATTTAGTCATATGTGTCGGAGAGCCACTCAACTAACTTGTTATGCAGCACCCTCTAATGAGGCCTACACAATTTACATGGATGGTTTAGATGAATTGTCAAAAAAAAATTCAGAAGTTAATAAGGTGTCAAAAGAAGATGTTATGGAGTCTGAAGATGATGTTTTCCAAAATGAAGCAGATCAATGTACAAGTAAGTCTTCTGAGCAATTACTTTTGGATCCAAATATCTCAAAAACTAAGGGTAGAAAGAAGGATGAGAATAGCGAAAGAAAAACAAAAAGTTCTAAAAGGATTAAAGGTGGCATGGAGTTGGCTCAAAACAAGAAGAGAAAGTGTACAATGTGTCAACAGCCAGGACATAATAGGCTTGCTTGCACTTTAAATCTAGATGCAAAAAGAAAACCGAGTGCTTCTACAAATCAAAGTAAGTTAACTTTTCTCCTCCTTTTCTTTGTCGAATCATATCGTTTCACTTGATGTGTAAATTATGATAGCTTTTGACATTTTCGTCTTAATATGTATTTTTAGGGAATAAGAATATGTTGGAGTCAGACAGAGTTTTGGACGAGGAAGATTCAGATGAGGAAGCTTCAGACAGTGACCATGACGAATAAAATTGATTTATTTTTTCTTTTGTTAAGCACAGTAGATACTATTGGTTTGGTTTGCTATTCTTTGTTTAAGAGGATTGATTTTGTATTGGATGTCGAGGAATTATTTTTTTTTCTTGGTACTGGATCTGGTCGATTTGATTTTTGATTTTCCAAGTTAGAATTGGATTTCGTTTTTTATTTTAATAAAGAAAAATAAATCCAATTTGTTATGAAAATAGGTAAATCCATGTCACTTTCCACATCACATTTTTCTTGTTGACATTATATTAGCAAGTAATCTAGACCATTAAAAGTTTTAAAATCTAAAGACCACGAATGAGTGTCAAAAAGTGTGTAAAAAGCAATGGCCCTTGAACCGGACCCTTTTTAATTACATGATTCATCATTTTATTTTTTATCATCATTTGAATACACAAATGATTTCCATGAAAACGAAAATTTGATAAACATATTATTCATATAATAATTATTAATCATACACACAAAAGCTAAAGATATATTTTTGTGTATATATATAAATATACACACACACAAAAACATAATATTATACACACATATATACAAACATATTATACGTATTAATTCACACAGATTATACATACAAATTAACATATTAATATATATACACACAAAAACATATACGTACAAACATATTCAACATGTATATATACACTATCAAAGTTACATATATCGATATCATGCATGCATCAAGGAATCCAGTAATTGGACCGCCGGAAAATATGTCTAAATGAAGAAAGTACATGAATTAAAGTAGTTACATACCAATTAGGAGAGAAGCAGCTCTTGAAGATCGATCAAATTCATGAAGAAAAGCTTTCGATTTTTGCTTGGATGAATTCTGTGGGGGGGGGGGGGGAGAAAGTTTGGGTTGATCAGCTGCGTTCTCTTCTGGGCAGAAGTTGTATAAATGATGTGTTTACTTAGCCGACAGAATATTTTGTCGCCTAAGACAAAAAGCGTCGGCGGAAAAGATTCGTTCTGCGTTGTGTCAGGTAATAATGTCATTTCTTAGTCGACGGAAAAATTCGTCGGCTAAGAAAGACATACTTGTCGCCCAAGACTTACTTAGCCGACGGAAAAGTATTCATCACCCAGGAATAACTACTCTGACGGAAACTGGTTCGTCGCCCAAGACCATCCTTACCGAAGGAAATATGTCGTCGCCTAGGAAGACCTTAGTCGACGGATGGTGTCGAAAGCTAGTTTCCGTCGCTTAAGATTTACTAAGCCGACGAAAGTTTACCGACAGAAAGGATTCGCCGCTTAGGATTTACTAGGTCGATAGAACTTAGACGACGAATGTTATTTCGTCGGATAGGAATATCTTAGTCGACGAAAATTCTCGACAGTCATTTTCCGTTGCCTAGTTAGATCTTAGGCGATGGTTGTGTTGTCCTATACAACGGTTATGTTTCCGTCAATCAAGAAGAACTTAGCCGACAGAATTTTTTCGATTTTGTCGGCTAAGACGATATTTCTTGTAGTAATTCTTATTTGTGGCACAGGGTTGGCACTAGGTTTTTTGGCACAGTTGATTTACTTCCCTAAGATTTAGCTAATCCTTAAGTTAATTATAATGTTATTTTTATTTATTTGTAGGAAATAAGCGGAAGTGCGAAAATAAAAGAAAATAGTGCAAAACTGGAGAATTTGAGGAAATTGAGAAAGTGATAATTAATTGCCATTTTGGTTAATTAATAGTCATTCTATTAATTGAATGATTATGGCATGATTGTTAATTAATCATTTGATTAATTAAGGGAGCCATCACGCGCATGAAGAGAGTTTAATTGAAGCGGCGAATTAGGTGCTGCCAGGTGGCAGCCTACAACTCATTTCTCACACAGCCACACACGTGACCAGCAGAGGGAAAACCTATTCTCTCTTCCTCTTGGAGAGAGAGCCGCACGAAGCAAAGGGAACGGCTCTTGCCCTTTCCCGTCATCAACACCACTCCACCATTTCATCCCTTCATTTCTTCCCTCTCTTCTCATTTCACAATTTAGTTAGTTTCTTTTTGAGAATAAGGATTCACTCAAGGCTTCAAGGCATCATCAAAACAAAGGATTATAATTTGGTAAAGGGTGGGAGCTTAATATCAAGTTGGGTTCATGTTTACTTATAGCAATTTGTGAACCTAGCTTGTGTTCCCTCTCCACTCTATCATTTATATTAATTTTATATGTTATTGATGATGTATTTGATTATGGGTAGAGAGTAGTTCAATTTTGGGAGTTAGGGTATTGAAGCCCTAAATTTATTTTGTATAATGTTCGCACTTTGATTGATATAAATGCAATTTTCATTATGTATGTTTTGAATCCGAATGTGTTGGTCCTCAGAAGCATGTTTCTAGGTTTTGTCACCATTTGAGATAATGTTGTGGACAATTTGATAGATAAATTGATAAATTGACAACTTATTAGTCTTGTGCATATAAGATTTGAAGTGTGGTAACCATTAGTTAGCTTAATTGTAGCTAAGCTTGCTTGGGTCTCTATTATCTTACACTCCAGGCCTTTAATTTAGATATTGCGACCTTAACCGGCGTAATGCCTAAGTTAGAGAGTGGATTGTGACCTTAACCGACATAATCGATACACAAAAAGGATAATTGGTCTAGTAGCCTTAACCGATACTAGGTACGAGACTTAACACAATAGGGTATGCATTTGTGAGATTAGGTAACGATGTTTGCAAATGAGTTAGTGTGGATCACCCGACACTCCCATGTTCCCTTCATATTCTAGTTCATTAGTTAGTAGTTTATTTTTCATTTAGTTTTTCGTCAATTTAATTAATTCCCCATTCAATCTCCATTTTATATTTCGACTCATTGTAGATAACCATCACTAGGCTTCTAGTTTTGATTAGGCTTTGGTGAGAACTAGAGCCGAGCATTACTAAGGCTTGGTGCCTAGGTTAGCATTTTCCTTATTTTTCTTTTTCTTTCCTTTGTTTGCTTAGTGACTTTTGTTCTGATTAGCCTAGGATTGTGAGTTAGCCACTAATCCCCGTGGTACGATAACTTGGGCACTTATATTTCCCTATCTTAACAACGATACGTTCGCTTGCGTGAATTGTATCCAAGTCAACTAGTTTGAGGACTCAATTTACAAAGTTGATGCATCATATCATTCATATGCATTAACATATTGTAGAATTTTCCTTAAAATTGAAGGAGATTTCAAACTTGTGATCAATGTAGTGAACGACCAGAATGAAAAATGTTTCAAAGTCATCACCTTCAACAATAACATTTGTATAATTAGTATAAGCAAAGCCGATCGAGACGCTTTCGGGGACTGTTTGCTTGGTGTAAAAGCAGGAGTTTTAACTCTTCTTATCCGTATTTTGAGGGCGTCTTCTCTACCTTTGCTTTGTCTACCCAACTAGTGAAACTGGCCACCTAAACATTTTTGTTGTTCATCAATTTAGCTGAAAATTTGTAAAGATGATCTACTCATATATACCTACAATGTGAATGGTTAAGATGAGAAAATATGATCTAAAAGTGGGTCAATTAAGAAAATCCGTACCTTTTGAATAAATACAGATATTTGGACCTGATAATCTCTGTATATATATATATATATATATATATATATATATATATATATACAAGCCTTTTCAAATAAGGACCTTAGTTAAGGTACGGATTTCTTTAATTTGACCCATTTTTCAATCATATTTTCTTATCATAGCTGTTCACTATTTAGATATACATGACTTGATCATCTCTACAAAATTTCAACCAATTTGGTTATCGTTAAGGTATCGAAAATGTATAAAATCAATGAACGAACCGAATCTGTTCATCCTGAACCGTACGTTTTATTAGTTCTAAATCACAATTTTGAATTAGGGGTGTTACTTCGGAACCGAAAACCGAAAAAAAACCGAGCCAAAAACCAAACCGAAACCAGAAAAATCGCACCGAAAAAAAAAACCGGGCTGAACCAGATATGTTCAGTTCAATTTTCGATTTGGGTTCAGCAAAAACCGAACCGGACCGAGAAAACCGAAGTCAACGACTTCACAAGTCAACGACTTCACAAGTCAACTATTCAAAACGAGGTCGTTTTTGGTTTTTTTTTTTTTTTTTTTACCCGAAACCCTATTGCAGCTTGTGTTTTTGACTGTTTCACTTTTACACTATCACCTCCTCTTTTTTTTTTTCTTTGTCATCGGCTCATCGCCTCCTCTCCTCTCCTCTCAATCCCTCTCTCCAGTGCAAGGATTTTACTATGGTGAAAAAGAGAGAAAATTGAAGAACAAGTCGAAAAGGTTGTTGCCTTTTGCCTTTTTTTCTGTTAATCTACGAAAGTGGTGACTGGTGAGTTGATCATATTGACCATGTTCTTAGTAATGCTTTTAGTAATTTGCTGCTTGTCCTTTGAAGTGAACGATTTCGTAGTTATTATTGTTGTTTCAGACCTCAGTACTCATCTGGGTGATAATTGCAGTAGGGTAGAAGAAGCTAGCATGTACTAACTAATTTAACATCTTCTTATATTATTGTGTTTTGAGTAGTCGTTCTTCTTCTCATTTGGTGTCCTCCGAATTTGCTATTATCTTCTTCGATCAGTTCTGTTCTAGTTGAAGAATGATGAAGGAAGACAGATAAGTGATTTCAATTTTTCAATTTGATTAGACAGATAAGTGATTTCAATTTGAAGAATGATTAATTGATTGCTTTAAATTAAATTGTGTACGTGGTGGATCAGTCTTTTACAAAGACCATGAGAGACAACTATTATGTGAAGTTAGTACATATATATCAGCTATACGTTTTGTCTCCTTTAGGCAGAAACTCCCTTTTGTTTGTAAGTAAAGTGTGGTGGTCATGTGTGGTGGTCCTTTAGGCAGAAACTACGTACCACACTAGCTTGTCTCATTTCAGATACAACAAAGTGAACAAACCTCCTATATAATTATATATGTTGCTGCATTCTGAGAATTTGTCATGATACTTCTGCAAAGTTTATAAAATTTATGCATCAACTATCTATCAAGTCCCTATCTTTGATGTAGGACACATTGACTACAAATATTTATTAATCTGAGCACAATGATTGTGTTGCCGATTGACCATAAATTTTCTTTTGTGCAGACAACATTCCCCCTCACAATAAAGAGGGTTAGATTGAACTCATCAAAGGTAGTGAAGCGCGGTTCCTCAACATCTATTGGCTCAGTTGGTTGTGGTCGTGGTTGTGGCCGTGGTCCTACAAATTCTACGATAAACAATTCTTCCTCATCTTCTCAGGTATATTATTAGTTTATTACTGAAATTTGGTTACTGAAATATATATATATATATATATATATATATATATATTCTGATGATGATGATGATGATTATATTTTTATAATATGCAGATGCAAGTTGATAGTGTTGGTGTTGGTGAATCGAGAACACCGACACCGGTTCCTAGTATGGGTGGATCACAAGCAAGTACAGGTCCTATTCCACCAATAGATTCCACAGGGGAAGAAGAGGAGAATCATGAGATGACTGAGGAAGAATATTTGGCATACTTGAAGAAAAATGAAAGGTTAGATATTTGGGCTCATTATACTAGAAAGATGGTTAAGAATAGAGTTAAGGGACTATGCATTTATTGCAGTAGAGAATATTGTGTTGATCCGTATTCAAATGGTACGACATCCCTTCTTAAGCATATAGATAAGTGTCTCAAGTATCCTTCAAACATTGAAATGTTGAAAGCTAAAAAACAAAAGATTTTGTGTGTTAACAAAGAGACTAGGGAGTTAGATACCTCTGCTTTGATAAATGAAGAGCTCACTAGGTTGTATGTGGAGATGATTATTCTAGATGAGCTATCATTTACTCATGTGGATGGGATGGGGTTTAGGCGTTTTATGGAAAAAGCATTACCTTTTTGGAAAATCCCTTGTAGGCAAACAGTAGCAAAAGATGTGCTTAAGGTGTATATGTGGGAGAAGGAGAAGTTGATGGGTCAATTGAAGGGGAAAAGGGTGTGTCTTACAACGGATACATGGACATCCATTCAAAACATTAATTATATGGTTGTCACCGCACACTTTATTGATGATGATTGGGTGTTGCATAAAAGAGTGCTTAATTTTTGTGCCATTGAGGATCATAAGGGAGAGTCTATGGCTGAAATTTTAGAGGATTGTTTGTTAGAGTGGGGCATAGAGAAGATTCTAACAATCACTGTTGATAATTCTTCGGCAAATGATGTTGCAATAAGAGAGTTAATCAAGAAGTTAGATGCTTGGGGAGATCCTAGAATGATTTTGAATGGGGGGAAGAATGTGCATATGCGGTGTGTAGCTCATATTCTTAACTTGATTGTGAATGATGGTTTGAAACCAATGAATATGTCTATTGATGCTATTCGTAATGCGGTGAGGTATGTTAGATCCTCTCTACAAAGACTTGAACTTTTTAAACAATGTGTTGAGAGAGTGAAGATAGAGTGCAAGGGCTTGTGGTGTTGGATGTCCCTACTAGATAGAATTCCACATACTTGATGTTGGAATCGGCTTTGACATTTCAAAAAGCATTTGATAGATTGAGTGAACAAGATACTCGTAATTATTGTGCATATTTCAAATTGGGTGAGAAGAATGCAAAGGAAGGGCCACCCGCTGGGATTGATTGGAGGAATGCCGAAGTGTATTCAGAGTTTCTAAAATCATTTTATAAAGTTACATTAACAGTGTGTTGTTCTAATGTACCTATTATTCATCACACTTTTGGTGATTTGCTTTATTTATATGGTCTTTTAGAAGAACAAATTAAGAAACCAAGTGTTCCTAAGATGAGAGATATTGCACCTCTAATGGGAGAAAAATATAAAAAATATTGGGGTGATTTTGATTGACACGACCCACCCCGAATTTCACCCTGAATCCGGAGTAAATCGTGCGGGGACCACCTCCAAGGAAAGATTTACCGCAAATTCGGTACAACCTCCCTTGGAAATTGACAACCCTTCCAAACCAAAACCTGCAAACACTCCTAAAGGTTCCAACTCCAACCTTATAGACTCTTGGAGCCTTCGTGCTCCCCACAAATCACAACATCTCCCAAAAATAGATTTAACAATGATCCTATAACCAACAACCACATATTCAGAGCAACTCTATTTGAGAGGAAATGAACTAGAAATAAATAAAAAAAAAAGAGCGGAAGTTATACTATTGACTATGCCTCTTCTCCATGTACGCCTAATCTCAACTATGCAATCATACAGACTAGGCATTTTAAAACGAAGGGCCCAGGGGAAGACATTAAATAACGTTAGAGTGAGTGGACAAAAATAATTTAATAACAAAATATTTATACATTCCCATTTTAATTTCATAGAAAAATATACTGCATGCGGCAGCTTAAAAGTGCTCAACTCATAAACGGGCAATTTCACGACTAGCACTGGCTAGTCACAAACTCAAATAAAATGGAGCCTCTCTGGCTAAACTATATATAAACATATATTCGTATGTATTTACACTCGTCAGACTCCTTGTATGAATCCTATAAACAATTTAGAAAAATAGAAATTCATACAAGGCTACAACGCTGGCGTCTAATGCTCACGTTGCGCCATAATGGTATTTTTTCTCATTATGACCGAAAAGGACGGTGTATTTACGTGTGGACTCCCTATATGAAAACCTAAATAAACCGAAAAAAGAAAGTAGTTTTCATATAGAGCTATGACGCTTGTGTCTAACACTCACGCCACGCCATAATGGTATTTTACCTCATTATGACGGACCAAGCACGTATGGCTAGCTAGCATTTATATACATACTATACTCATAATATCCAAAATATATATATCCACCGAAAATCTCATTTTCGGGATCTCTCCAAAGGAGGAAAAATTGTCAAATAGCCGAGAAATCAATAAATCTCATCAGAAGAAATAAATGATTAATAAAATCATTCATCGCATGCTTTTTATTTAAAACAAAGGTCCACTCACAACTTTAGGCCCAAGCCTGACGTCGATCCGAGGTCTCTCCAATTTGAGTCTCCTCACGTCTTGTTCCAAATATATAATTAATTTCCCAACTAAAAATCCAATATTTATTCAAAATAGGCAAAATAACTGAGAGCCATAAACACGCTCATCATTGTCTAACTTCAATATTCTTAAATCGGAATGACCCAAACTTTAATACCATACTCGGCAGCTGTAAATACAACCTTTCTCAGAAATTAACTTAAATCCTACGGCCGGATTTTATATTATTTAACCGCCAAAATACCAAACTTCGGAAATTCACAAACCTATTCAAAACTCATCCGAAAATTCCACAATTCACTCCATTAAACTCCTCTAATTATTACACATTTAAAATTATACAAAACCCCAAAACGGCGGCGGCGGCTCCGCCGGCATCGGCGGCCGGAGACCGATTCCGGCGACCTCCAAATCCTATGAACTTTTAACAGCATAATCCTCTCATCATGCTCTACAACATTCCTAACTAGCACAAATCCAAAATCCAAGCCTATCTAGGTCAATCGAATCAAAACTTTCATAAAATCCTTAGAATTTTAACTTCGAATTTCTCCTTACCGAGCTCAAGAGGGAGTGAGCCTTTTGGAGGGGTTGCTACACGGGAGGAGAGCTACAAAACCGTACCAAGCTTGCCCAGATTGGTGGCCAGAGGAGGGAGTTTCGGCGAAGGAACAACCGGCTGCTAGGGGAGTTTCCTCCCCGTTCGGCGGCGTAACCGGCCCGGTCACAGTCCAGGCAAGGAGAGGAGGCGGCGGCAGTCCGAACGGGACCGGTGCGGCGGCAGTCCGAACGGGACCGGTGCGGCGGCCTGGCTTGGCCGGACGGCGTCGGTCGGAGCTGGAACAAATCCGGCAGAGTGAGAGAGAGAGAGAGAGAGAGAGCGTCGGGAGAGAAAGAGAGAGAAGAGAGAGAAAGAGAGAAAAATCGTTTGGGCCTCACCCAACCGGCCCAACTCTATATACAACCCAAATCCAAAAAAATTAACACCCCCAAAAAATAATACCCTAATAAAAATTACCTTTTACTAACTAAAATTTACCATCTTTACCGTCGTTACATTTTTCTCCTACGAATAACTCTCCGAAATAATCGTCCCTCAAAACCCCTCTAGGGACTGATTAAACTATAACTCAATGTCGGAGACGGTAAAAATTCTTATTATAATCAAGCTAGTAAATAAGATAAAATTTTACGGGTTGGGATGTGACATTGATGAGTTGAATCAATATGTGTTTCTTGCTCTTATTCTTGATCCACGACACAAATTTAAGAAACTTGTTGATTATTTAGAAGTTGTCTTTGGGGATGAGGATGAGTACCATAGGGTGGAAGTTGTCTCATTGAGTGTGAAGGAGCTTTTGTATGACATTTACAATGTGTATGAAGAGGAGGAAAAAGATGTTAGAGGGGTTGGTGAGTCTCAAGCATCCAATGATATGATTAAGATTCCTTTAGCCACGGGTGTTACCGAGTTTGAGAGGAAGCTAAAGGAGAAGGAGTTGAAGAGAAAAGCAAAGAAAGCCGAGATCATTAACAATGATGTTGATAGATATATTAGTGATCCTATTGAAGGAGACGATGAAGGGTTTGACTTGTTGAATTGGTGGAGAGTGAATGGGGTTTCTAGGTACCCGATATTGGCACGCATTGCAAAAGACATTCTAGGTATTCCGGTGTCCACTATATTTTCGGAATCTTCTTTTAGCACTAGTGGGAGAGTCATTAATCCACATCGAAGCTCTTTAAGTCCAAAAATGGTGCAAGCCTTGATATGCACACAAAGTTGGCTTAGAGGTGAAACTATTGTTTTGCATCACGTGTCATCAAGTGAGGAGATTGAGCTATGTGAAGAGGCAGAAAAAGGTAATAGTTTTATGTTATTTTTGAATGTTTGATTTGATTAGTTCGTTTTACGTTATATTACATCATTTACATGTATGGTTTTCTTTTCTAACCTTTTATTTTTTTGTTTTGTTTTTGTGTATATAGAAATATTGGAGATGCCATCATTGTCAAGTAGGCAAAATGTGAAGTGTGGTATGTTGCCTCCTAAAATGAAGGTTATGAAGCAAACAACATTGCGAGGATGAGATGATGTTGATACTTGATAAGGATTTGAACATTGTGGACTTTATTTTCAATTTGTGGACTTTTAAGTTTGGACAAATTTTTATTTTGTAATGTTTAAACTTTGAACATTGGACTCTATTTTTCATTTGTGGACTTTTAAGTTTTAAGTTTGAACTATATGGAAGTATGCATTATCGAATATGGATCCCAATATATTAAGAACTCTATATTAAAATTACCATAAATCTTTTTTTTTTTTTTAAAAAAAAAAAACCGAAAAAAAAACCGAATCAGGCTGAATCGTTCAGTTCAGTTCGGTTTCCGGTTTATATTTTCAAAAAATCAAACCGAACCGAATTTTTAGTTCGGTTTGGTTTTCGGTTTTAGGTGAAAACCGAACCGGATAAAACCGATAACACCCCTATTTTGAATGCCTTAATGATTATCAATTTGGCTGAAAATTTATAGAGATGATCTACTCATATTAAAATCTGAACGGTTGAGATGAGAAAATATGATCGAAAAGTGGATCAAATACTGAAATCCATACCTTATCTACCTGATAAGCATTATATATATACTAGATTGAGTGCCCGCGGCCAGCCGCGGGTGGTTTACTTAGCAGTGGTCGTGGTAACTATGTTGTCGTAATAATCTCTTTTTAAGTAGTCGAATTAAACACACACATAATGTTGTACGTTATAAACATTGGCATATGTTGGATATATTACCTAACACTCTAAAGTATTGATACATCAATTTATTATTATATTACATTAGATAGTACAAAATACCCCAAAAAACTGCTGTTGAAAAAAAGCAGTTATGTTGACGGCAATTTTGTATTAACTTGCAAAAAAATAGAACCATACTGATGGTTGTTCAGTCGGTCTTTTGTTTGTCATGTTCTTCTGAGATTGAGGACGACATTGACATTGTGTCCATCCTTATGCGGTAACGAAAGAAAGTAGTTAGAATTTTTGAAGCATAAGGATTCAAATTCATATTAATGTAATGAACCAGATGACAGGGGTTAAAGCTTAAGCATTATAAGTACCTTATGGGATCATATTAATTTGGATGATGAAGCAAGATCTCTTTGTAGACAACATTTGTTGTGAACACCCCTTCATGTTCTTCTGTCGAGCCTTTTTGACCAAGACTTTGGTGGTAGCTTTTGAAATCCCTCGTGATAAAGCTACGTATAATTGTCCGTGACTGAATACATGATCAGGGAGGTAAATACCGACATTTGGTATTGTTTGCCCTTGTGATTTATTTATTGTAAGTGCAAAGCTCAAATTTACAGGAAATTGTTTTCTTGTCATCTCAAAAAGGAGCCCAGAATTTTTGGTACTTTTTAAGGAGATTCTTGGTAAAAATACTCTAGTTTTGGCAAATTGATCACTCAAAATTTCTGCGTCAATAAGGTTCTTATACAATCCACGACATGTTAATCTTGTACCATTACACAATCCCATCTTAGGGTCAATGTTTCTCAAAAGCATAATAATAGCTCCTTCCTTGATAGTTAGCTTATGTGGGGGCATACTAGAAAGTGAAATGGAATTCAAGAATTCTTGTTGGTACATATTTCTAGTATCATCCTCAACTAAATCGAAAGAGTACAGGGTGTGTTCAGGCATTTGAATTGGTTTTATAATCATCTCATTTAGTACATCAACATCATCATATTTTGGAGTGATTATTGTTCTTCCAACCATATATGCTGAGTCATTTACATGTGATTCCAAATCAGAAAAAACCTCATCAATTAATTGGTTGATCGATTGTTCGCCATCCCATGGTATAACCATACATGACGGTAATTGTATCATGTTTTCGGACACGTATGGTTGCTCTCCATTTCCAACTTTAAGTAAGAAATCTGAGAATTGTGGATCGTTGATGGATCTCATATTTTGTCGTAAACGAAGTATTTGCACATGTTTCCAAAATGAAGCATTAATCATACTGGCTTGGACCATCTCTGATCTTGTACCTTTAGGGACAACCGATGGAATCTGTCAAAAATCTCTGCCAAAGATAATTACTTTGCCTCCAAATGGTAATTGAACTTCTGTTATATCTTTCAAAGTTTGATTTAGAGCTTCGAACACATTTTTATGCATCATTGGTGCCTCATCACAAATAATAGCTTATGTTCTTTGTATTAATTTTGCTAAATCTGATTGTTTACTAATAGAGCATGTGAAAGATTTTTCAGGATCCAGTGAAATTTTAAACCTGGAGTGAGCCGTTCTTCCAGGAAGTATGGTTGCTGCTATTCCAGAAGTTGTTGTAGCTACCACAATATGGTTTTTGCTTCTCAATGTTGCTAACAATGCACGATATAAATATGTTTTTTCAGTACCTCCTGGACCATCAACGAAAAACATGGCATTGTCATTTCGCTCAATAGCAGATATTATAGTGTTGTATGCAAAAGTCTAATCTTGATTTAGATGATGAACTGCAATGTAGTCTTCTTGGGGAGTGATGATTGAAGTCTCATCTTGTATCACCCTTGGCAGTATTGAGTCTCGGTTATAATTTCCTGTCATTTGTGGTAAATCATAATCTGAGATAGATTTACTATGTTGGGCCAACAACTCGTTCAAGTCTCGCAGAAGTCTGTTCGTGGTATGTATAGTGTCTGCAGTACTTGAAGAAGTATAATCTTCTATCATAAAGTTGTAAAATTGATTCCACAAATTTCGCACACTATGAGGCTCACAATAAACTAAGATGGTGGCAAACAATCTTCTTAAAGATGATGGCATACGTATGTTTGAGGCTTCGTGTAAACAGTTTCGGATGCTATTATCATCTTCTAACAAACCTCGTTGCTCAGCAGCTTTTTTGAAAGTTGGCTGCAATATATCATTTACTGTTCTTAGATGTTCATATGATGTAGGTCATCTAACATGATTCAAAAGAACACGCAAGTAGAATTTTTCTGCTTCTGAAGGAGATACTGTGTATAATCTGCCAATTGCTTTTTGGTTACTCTGTCTTTCTTCCCATGCTTTATTATCATTATCCCATCTGAATTTTTCAGGATATTCTCGGTATAAGTATTGACGTGCACTCTTGCATTTATCGTTCTTAGCAAAAAATTCAATAAGCATTGTTTTAGAGTTCATGTCATTAGCGAGGATGTTTGTTACCCTTTGATGAGCATGAAAATAAACATTATGTCTATTAGGTAGATAAATTTGCAATCTTTCCACTAATAGATACATTCGGTTCATCAATAATTTGAATATTCTCCAAAAAGCCTCTGGCGCACAAACCCATCTTGCATCAACAAAATTTTGGATTTCATCTTCATTACCTTCAGGTTGGACTGCAAATGTTACTCTATCTGGACCTTTATAAACATACTTGTACAAATACTTAACGCTTTTAATGCTACAACAGATTTCAACGTTGATATGACAATCATATCTTAAAAGTAACCAAGGGTTGTATGGAATGACCCAACTGTTATTAACTTCTGCATTTGAGTGGATGTTGCGCCTACGGTAGTTGGAATAAGAGTCATTCCCTTGAAATGTATTAATTGAAAACGGCTTATGGACTCCACATGGACCATATATCATGTGTCTTAATACAACATTGTACAACAGAGGTTCTTCATCTTGGTTTGGTATCTCAGCTCGAACAATTTTATCATAATGATCAGGATTATTCAGCTTATCATCATCATGTAATATGAGCAGCATATGAGCATGTGGGAGACCACGTTTTTGAAATTCGATGACATAAACGTATACAATGATTTTTCCCAAGACTCGTTTTTTGATAACATCTTCTTTTAGATTTTCTAATTTGGCACGAAAAATTCGAGTACATAAATCTGGACGATCTTGTGATACTTGACCCGGCAATAATTCTACTTGTATTTCTTTCCAATTTGGGTTGCATGTCATCGTGAGGAAAATATCTGGCTTTCCGTACTTTTAGACCAAAGCCATTGCATCTTGATACCTTTGATGCATATCACGTGGGCTACCAATAAACGTGGATGGCAAATTAGTTCTTCAACCGATGTTACCTGTTTTAGGATTATGATGTAAGTGCTTGTTTTAATAATGTTGTCAAATTAACATAATGTTTTACTCTTATATATCAATAATCAAACTCGTATCTGCTTTATCCTCACCAGCATTTAGCGAGTCATGGAGTCCATCATAAAGTTCACACCGCAAATCTGGTTGATGAGTACGAATATATCTTAGCTTTTGTGTTTCAATTTTGACATAGTTGTCAACGACATACTGTTGCAATAGGCGGCTTCCTCGAAGCAAAAATGAGTCACCATGTGGACGGATCTGAAATAATACATCAATCATCACAATACTAAAAACAACACATGTATACACATATATACATACACGTATTTATTCACAATAAAGAGAGTAAAAAATAGTTCACCTGCAAAACATATGCATAATAGGCACGACATGTCATCTCACCACCCTTGTTGTTTTGACTGCTTAAATCCCATCCGAACGTACCATAAGGCAACAACAATGGATATTGTAAAGGATCGTAATAGCCTGCGCAATCTGAAACATTTAAAAGTCGACTTGCCCTTGTCTCTATCATAATATCATGACTTCCTATATCTTCTGCATCATCTACACCCACTATTATTGCAGCAACCTGAGACTCAGAAGGTAGACTGTATTGAGGTTGATTTGCATGATGCTCTTTAATAATGAGTTTGCATGTTTCCAAATCTTGGCGTTGAGCTAAGTGATGAAGAGTCTGGACAAATGGATTACATCGGTTTAAAATCTGCTAAATAGTCTCAACAACATCTCTATGTAATGCTTCATTCTCTAACACACGGTTGTCCACTTCATGGTCTGTATCGTATATGTACAACTGTAGAAATCGTGGTCTGTTATCCCCATCTGGTAGAAGACATCCTATTTTATGATATACAGACCCTTGAGCACGAAAAGTAAATGTGGAACCACTTGTTGCTAAACTTTCGTCGATATGTACACCCATTGATGTGAAAGAAAACACATGGTTGTAAGCACGAATATGTTGTCTGAAATGAGCACCTTTTGGAGTTTGAGCAGAGAATAGCTCTACCATTTCTGGTGGACACTGAATTAGAGGAATAATAGTTTTCCCATTTAGACAACACATTTGATTGTTTTCATGATGGAACAGGCGAGCATAACAATATCGACATGATTTTGGTCTTGACAAATGATATTTTGTGACTCCATCATTTTTATGAAAATTGCGAGCGCAATTATGAGAAACACGTCTTCTACCTCTGTGACGTACTCACGCCACACCATTATTATAAAGCATGTTAACTTGAGGAATGACATTTATGATATTTCCTGTTAATGTTTAAAAAAAGAAAAAAAATCAATGGCAGTAACTACCTTTATTACTGAACAAATATAACATATTATGTAGTGATGTTTCAAACTGATTACCTTCATTGATGACAACTGCAAGATCATTATTGTTTCTTGCATTTTCATTAACATCATCACCATGCATTTGTTGTATATGACTTCCGCGTTCTTTTTTATGCACGAAGGTTGTGATCGGCTCGCTGTCCAAAACTCATTGAAGCAGCTTTAGGCTGTCTCTAATTTCTTTACACTGCAAGTAGTACATATATTATCAGAGTTGTTTGAACAGATAGTAACATCAAACATTAGTTGCAATTTGCAAAGACACTATAGGCAGCCAAGTTACCCAAAGCTTGTGATCTTTATTTTGTGATCATATCATATATACTCCTGCTTTCATATATAATTCCTAGTGGCAGCTATTCCACCACATATATTCAATTGGGAATGAAGAGTTTGTAATGATCCCAATATAAAAAGAAAAAAAAGAGTGAAAAGGGAAAATCATGTGCAAGAGTTCCGTCTTTAATGAACCTATACATATATATTGTACATGCTTAACCCCTTTGCACTATTATATATATTCAATACAAAGGTACACACAGAGATAAGCTATGTAGACTATACTTTGGTTTTTTCAGTCCCAAACTTGTGTGAAGTACTTCCTTGACTACTTTACAGAATAATAAGCAGATAATATATATGACTGTCAATGTTAAACTCAAGATATTAAAAAAATGAAGAGGTCTTGGAATACATAATGAACCAAAGAAATAATCATAGTTCACTACTACACAATGAACGTTGAAGAAATAGTTTTTCCTATTTGTAACCAAAACTAATTATCTGATATAACAAAAACCACAATTGCTCATTTCCATATTACATGCATAGTAACTTGAAAGGACTGAAGCAAAATTTAATACGCTTAAAGTACCTTTTCAGAGCTAATATACCAAGAATACAATCAGCTTGACTGCGAAACTTGATCAAAAAGGGTTTCCACCTGCAAAAAAAATAAGACTAAAACTGAAATTGAAGTAAACATAGCACACAAACCTAGAGCTCAATTTGCATAATGCATAAGTAGACATGCAGTCAAACTTATTTTATGGAATAAAATGTGTACACCAAATCAGTTGAGAATGGGAAAAATAGTAGTCGCCCGCGCCAATTGCCAAAACAAAAGCTAATACCTTGGTTCTAAATCGTCTAGCAATCCTTGCTCTGTAAAACCGGTGAAAAGCTGGGGAAAAAAAAAAGCCAAACTGAAATAACTATGTCAGTCATAGCAAAAGCAGTCAGTATTAGAGCCGAAGCCAGAGTTGTAAGATGTTGTTTATAGAACACTAATATTCATACGCTAAGAAGATAAACCCCTAAGGCAATAAAACAATAATAGGATTCCCCTAATAATGAAAAACTAAGATGCAAATTTTGAAAGCAAAGTAATCTATGCTGTGCGTTTTATGGTCGTCATGCAAAGTGAGTTAAATTTATTGTCAGAGAAGAAGAACCTGCTTGGCTGAATCTGCAGCAATGTTTACATCTTTAGCCTACAACTGCAAGTCCATTAATTCTCATCTTAGTACCCTAATCCAAATGAGTAAAGTACTATCACTACTAAAGTAGTACATGGAACTTCTAGTCAGAACATGCATATAATTAAACAATGGATTCTACAACGGTGTGGAAAACATGTTTCTATAAAATGTGTAATTCAATATGACTATCATACCCGTGGAGCTCAAGAAAAACAAATCTTTTTTTGAATGAGTAGCAGCAGCTGGAATGATGACTAACTTATGCAAGGCAACAATTTCTTATCAAAAAATGGAAAAACATCTGCAAATGTAAAGGATACGTAAGGTTTTGGACAACTGTTATCATCAAAACCAAGCCTGACTATAGTTCAAAAACTTAAGAGTAATTTTACCTCGTTTCTAAAAAAAAAAAAAAATTGAAACCTCTATGACCAAAACAAAACACCAAAATCCCAATTCACAATTATGAAATCAAAACTGATCAAAAACTTAAGAAAAGTAAGCAAAGGCAGATAAATCAAAATCTTTTCTCACACCAATCGTCGCCGAAATCAGTGGAATGATACGACCTAAACCAATTCCAAGGAAAGCATAACCAAACCAAAAGCGACTCACAATCAGAGAGAGGGGAAACACATAGGCAGCGTTGGGGAAACACAATAATTAATTCACAATCAGAGAGAGAACCGAGCAAGAATAAACACTAAAACTGTCTCTCTGAAACTGAATCCCTAAAAACCAAAAGGGAAAAAGGGGATGTGATTACTTACCTGAGAGACAAAGATCATGCACTTCCGAAAACCCCAAACGTTTGAAGAGGAACACACTTTTCAGTTTCCAGCCGATTCAGTCTTTCTCTGTCTCTCTCTCTCTCTCTCTCTCTCTCTCTCTCTCTCTCTCTCTCTCTCTCTCTCTCTCTCTCTCTCTCTCTCTATTGTGTCAATTTCTAGAGAAATCGATTTCTCAATGAAGAAAACTCAGCTCTAGACAGATTTCTAAAAAAACAATGAAGAAAACTCAGCTACAGAGGTGGCAGACTGCTGTGCGGTGTGAGAATTTCTTGAGAAAAAAAAACAGGAAGAAAGTGAAAGAAAAGAATAGAGCGATGAAAGAACAAATAAGGCCCACAGTAACAAATAAGGGCTGAGTGGCCTGTTCACTGTTCACGTGAACAATAAAAAACCGCCTTCGCTTATATATATATATATATACAGTCCCTATCCAGAGCGAAGCTTCGCTCTGGAATTAAAGTGCGAAGGTCCTTATTTTACTCACTTTTCGGTCATATTTTTCGACCATACCTGGTCAGTGTCTAGATACATATCGTATGATCATTCTTACAAAGTTTCATCCAATTTGGTGACCGTTTAAGCCTCCATAATCATGATTTACTCCAACGGTTCTACTTGGACAGATTTTGTTCTATTGATTTATTTTATCTGATTCGGTGTGCAAACGATCACCAGACTGGATGAAACTTTGTAAGGATGATCATACGATATGTATCTAGACACTGACCGGGTATGATCGAAAAATATGACCGAAAAGTGAGTCAAATAAGGACCTTCGCACGTTAAAGCTTCGCTCTGGATAGAGACTGTATATATATATATATATATATATATATATATAGAGACTGTATATATATATATATATATATATACATCTCTATATATATATATACAGTCTCTATATATACAGTCTCTATATAATTTGAAAAGGCATATATATATATATATATATATATATATATATATATATAGTCTCTATCCAGAGCGAAGCTATATATATATATATGCCTTTTCAAATTAGGACTTTCTTACCTTAGATAAGGTACGGATTTCCTTAATTTGACCTACTTTTTTATCATATTTTTTATCATAGTCAGCCAATACTTGATCATTCCTACAAATTTTCAGCTAATTTGGTTATCGTTAAGGTATCAAAAATGTATTAAATCAAAGAACGAACCGAATTTGTTCATCATGAACCGTACGTTCTTGTAATTCTAAATCACAGTTTTGAATGCATTAACGTTTATCAATTTGGCTGAAAATTTATAGGGATGATCAAGTCATGTATATCTAGATATTGGCTGGCTATGATCGAAAAATATGATCGGAAAGTGGGTCGAATAAAAAAATCTGTACCTTAACTAAGGTAAGGAGGTCCTTACCTGATATATATATATATATATATATATACACACACACACACAGTCCGGATCTAAAGAGGAAGTCTGCACTGGGCTTAAATGCGGACGTCCCTCCGTTCTTCACCAAACGACTCCGACGACGACGCGTCTCCACCCGAGCGGACTCCATCGGCATCCCCGACCACTTTCCTTTCCCGGTGAGATCGATTTGAAGGTCTGGGCAACAACCTCCACCCAAAACTTCACACAAGATTGATCTTGCCGGAAAACTGGAATTCGACGGACTTGCCGAGGAGAGAGAAAGTGGTTGGGGACGCTGCTGGAGTCTGCTCAGGTAGAGGCGCGCCGTCGTCGGAGCCGGACGGTGGAGAATGGAGGGACGTCCGCACTTTAAGGGCGTGCGAGCGACCTCTTTGGATCCTCTATATAGATATACAGATTTTCTCATGTACAAATGTCTGTATTTATTCTTACGGTGCGGGTTTCCACTTTACACTAACTTTTCAATCGAATTTTCACATCTCCAATGTTTAGTCTTTAGATACTTATGTATAGATCATCTCTGTAAAATTTCAGCCAATTTGGTTATCATTAAGGAACTCAAACTCGATTAAACCAATGGATGAACATAATTCTGTCGAACTTGAACCGTTCATGTTTATAACAGAAAAATGCAGTTTTGAGTGTCTTAATGATTACCAAATTGGCTGAAATTTTACAGAGATGATCTATACATTAGTATCTAAATAGTAGACGGTGGAGATGTGAAAATTCGATTCAAAAGTAAGTATAAAGTGAAAATCCGTACCGTAAGAATAAATACGAACATCCGCAGCTGAGATCCCAACTGCTTTCTTTCTTCACTCAAGATCCCAACATCTTAAAGAAGCCAAGCTTAATTTCTTTCGAATAATAGATTTATAACCCAACTGGAGCATAAACATGCACTACCAGAACAAGCACTTTAGCCGACGAAAAATTTTCGTCGGCCTATTATCTTAATTCGTCGGCTAAGATCTTAGCCGACGAGCCTTCGTCGGCTATAGTGTCGTCGGGAAAAGGTCCTCGGTGATGACTTTAGCCGACGAAATTTTTTTTTCGTCGGCTATAGTCCCACAGTTAACCGACGAAAAACATGTCGTCGGTTTTTTTCCCAGACTTTAGCCGACGAAAAAAATAAGATATTCGTCGGCTAAAGTGTGTAATAAATAATTAAAAATAACTATAGCCGACGAAATTTAGTATATTTCGTCGGCTAAACCTTATTAAAATAACTATAGCCGACGAAATATGGCATAATTCGTCGGCTTAACCTTATAAAAAAAATTAAAAAATACTATAGCCGACGAATATAGTGTTTAAATATCGTCGGCTAAAGTTGCTGGGTTTTGAAAAAAAAAACTGCAGAAACTTTCGGCCACCTCCAATCACGACCAAAATTTGACAGAATCTTCTTCTCAACATTTCGAACAACTTTCTAGAAGAAGTCGAAGCTCGATTCTAAGCCTAAACAGGTCAATTGACTGAAAATATAAAAATCCCCAATTTTAAACCCTAAAAACTTCAAATCTTCGATTCTCTTCACACACACCGAATCGAGCTACCAAATTCTAGGGGAATGTAGTACTAATCAAACTCAACTTATCCATATATAGAACTCACCAAATGGTGACCTAAGGAAGGAGAAATTCGATCGACACCGAATCCGAACCGACAGAGTTTTGGAGCTCGATTTATCCCTCACGGCGGCGCCACTCGATGCACCACCTATCCAGCAATGAAGTAGAGACGACGGCGAAGCTTTTGGGACAAGTGTGGCGGTCTCCGGTGGCTTGACGGCGGAGCTAGGCCGAAAAGAAAATCCGGCAGATAATAGACTTCTTACCATCCATCTTCGGCTATATAAAGAACTTTAGCCGACGAAAATAAAGAATTTCGTCGGCTAAACTCTTTTGAAAATTTTGGTTGACCGCCAAAAATTTCAGTTGAAAATTTTGAAAATTTTTCGACTTTAGCCGACGACTTTTCATATATGTCGTCGGCTAAAGTCCTTTGAAAATTTTCCTCCAACTTTGATTTACCGCCAAAAAATTTTTGAAAGTTTTTGACCTTAGCCGACGACTTTTTTAATATCTCGTCGGCTAAAGTCTATAAATTCACGAAAACGCTCATATCTCCCCCTATATTACGTAGTTTGGTCAAACCTTCCACACGAAAAACTCTCACGTAGATGAGACGCAACCGCCTATATAAAAAATTTGAGACATTTACCTTCCGACGATAGGGCTCCCCATAGGGAATAATAACGGTAAATAGGGTTGACCGCTACTATCGGCACCGAGACTTTACCCGATTTACATGATTTTTGAACCATAGCCGTATTTCACCATTCTGAACACATCTTATTTCACGAGATTTTTGATAATTTTGCTTCCTATGTAGAGTTGGTTTACAAAGTTGTATAACCTATTAAACAAGTTATACAACATTAGTAGACACGTTGTGATTTTGATGACTAAAATTCACAAACCAAAATTCGACCGTCAGATATGATCATTATGACGAAAGATGTTTGTGGTAAAAAATTCAACTGGATCCGACAACGTTAAGGGCTCGATCGAAACGATCAACCCTAATCTATCGTTACTTATCACACGAAAACGCTCATATCTCCCTCTATATTACGTAGTTTGGTCAAACCTTTCACACAAAAAACTCTCACGTAGATGAGACGCAACTGCCCATATAAAATTTTTGAGACATTTATCTTCCGACGATAGGGCTCCCCATAAACCCGAAGAACGATAAATAGTAGATACGTTGTGATTCCGATGACTAAAATTCACAAACCAAAATTCGACCATCAGATATGATCATTATGACGAAAGATGCCTATGGTAAAAAATTCAACTGGATCCGACAACGTTAAGAGCTCGATCGAAACGGTTAACTCTAATCGAAAATAAGAAAACTGCATTTTGAAGCCCTAAACGGACTCAGATGGCCAAAAAAGCCTATATATCATGGCATTAGCGATGAGTCTGACTCGTAGCGCCGTTACGCTTCCGAAAAGGTATCACAATAGTCAATCAGACACCAAATGCCAAATCTGCAGCATAGTGAATAATAAGGGTAAGTCAACTATCGGCACCGAGACTTTACCGGAATACCGTAATTTTTCAACCATAGACGTATTTCACCATTCTGGTCATATCTTATTTCACAACTTTTTTGCGTTTGAAGGATCTACGTATAGTTTTTTTTTTTCAGATGAGTTGTTGTCCAAATTTGCAAATATAAAGCACTTTAGCCGACGAAATTATATCTTTCGTCGGCTAAACTTTTGAAAATTTCGTCGGCTAAACTCTTAAAAATTTCGTTGGCTAAACTTTTGAAAATTTCGTCGGCTATAGTTCACAGGCTATAGCCGACGAAAAAAATTATTTAGCCAACGAAATAAAAATTTCGTCGGCTAAAGCTGACCATAGCCGACGAAGATTGTAAATTAGCCGACGAAGGAAAATTTCGTCATTTCGTCGGCTAAAGTGGACTTTAGCCGACGAAAAAAAAATTCGTCGGCCTGGTTTTTTATTTTCGTCGGCTAAAGCCTTTCTTCTTGTAGTGATGCAGTGTGTATATATAAATCATCTTGGATTCTTAGCCGAAAAGAAAGAAAATGTTCATGTTGCAGTAACTTGCAGAGCATGCAGATCATGAATTGAAGGTGCAGTCAGCAACTTAAGTATGGGAGTCATGACTGGCGGAGTGTCTCTACGCACCACATATTTGACAAGTATATTATTGATCCGATACATTATATGTCACAAATGACAAGCCCTTTCCTTGTGTTCTTATATTACATGATCGATCGAGGGAGTCGACTTGTCAATGAGAAAGAAAGAAGCTGAATATTTAATTTCAGTATGTTCATGTCATGCATGGCAACGTAATATAATATACCATTCCCCGCTGCGAATCAACACGATCCAGCTGACACGTGTGCAGGATATTTCCACACAGTTCCCACGTGTCGCTCCTACGACATGCACGCATGTGGCTGCCATTACCAAATCTATCCTCTGCAACAAGCCACCACACACCCACCGCCTCTCTCTCTCTCTTTCTCTCAAATTCTAATTTCACTCGCATTTTTCTGGAGGCGCTCGTCATCTTTCTATATTTCATGATTTTCATTTCACCAGAAAATGACCAGTAGCTAGTGCAGGTACGTAGATTGCCAATAAATAGAGGGCGTCGTCCTATATAGTTTGCTGCAGCTACTTCATTGTCAGTTATTGCCATTGCCAATTTTGTCTAAGCCAAACAATTGTTCTTCTTTTCAGAAGATAACCAAACACATTTGAAAAACAAAAAGGAAAAACAAATCGAAGCTTGATCTTCAATGTGCTTTCAATCCTGAAGATTGTGGGGGTAACTTGGTGACTAACAGTTAGGGCAGAATATTGACGTGCATGAAGTACGTAGTAGGACCAACTCGGGAATAATTTATCGCGACTTAATTTTAATTTGCATCTTAATTTCTCTAATTTGGGCACTTACTTCTCTCTTATTTTTGGAAACTCACCACACTAGTGAGTACATACCCATCAGTAGTATTCCATTACATGCACGATTTTGTCATTAAATTTCGTTTGACCAGAGTTAAAAAAGTTCTCTTCTTATCTAGATGCAATACAAATCGGAGTTCTCATGCAGTCAACCGATTTATGGGAATTTTTGATTATTATGTGTATAGTTGTATCTGATATGGTCATGCCTGAAGTGCTTCAGTATTTACATGTATTCTGATTATATATGTGTACATTACAAGACACAAATTTCACTTTTTAATATTACTATGGTTGACAATTTCATCATCAACGGTTTTACATTAGCGTTTCAATTTCATATGACTTATGCATGTATTGAAAAATATCCTATCAAAAAGTCCGATACCACATTTCAAGTACGATACGACATTTCATCAATAGTGTTACAATAGTCACTTTAGAAAAAAATAATGTTACAATAGTTACAACAATGTCATCAAATATTTATACTGACACTGTAACTGATTGTATAATGATATTTGACTAAAGAGACCGGGATTGAATAATTTTGATAGATTGCCGATGAAGAAATATCAAAATGAAATTAGATGTGAACAAATATGAAGTTAGGGGCGGTAAAATTAGAGGGCGCTCGCCGGAAGGGGAAGGAGTTGGGACAAGTCGATCGAAGGCTACCATACTTTAACTTAAGGAGGCCCTTGAAGGGGAGGGACAGAAGGAGATGACAGGTGGCTAACCTAGGGACCAAAATGAAATGATTTGATTTCCAAATCCTAATTGTTATGGGTCACCGTGTCCCCTCCCTAACCCTCTTGCTTCCCCACATTCATACACACACAGTAATATATCATCCATAGCTCCTCTCTCAAAACCCAGAACAATAATAAAGTAATGCTTTCCCAGAACAATAATAAAGTAATGCTTTCCTTTAGGTCAAGAGTCAAGACTAGCCCAAAGAGGTGAAAGAAAGAAAGAGAGAGAGATCAAACACCGCCCAGTCATCCCATCAAAAGCTTCCACTTTGCTTTCTTTGCTTCCTCCATTTATTCCTCTATATTTACTAGACACCGAAACGAAAAAAGTAAAAAAAAATAAGAGAGAATCTCGATCGTCGTGCAACCCTTCATGACTGACTGAGACTCTCTCTTATTCATCTTCCTCGACCTCGCTCTTCTACCTAGTACTGCTGCTTAACCTAAGCATGCTACTACCTCAATATCTGTGTTCTCTCGAGTCTCAGAAACCCCTCCTTAATTAACTTTGACACAATTTCTCACAATATTCACTTGTTGTTATTGTTCTTCTGTGTTTTCCAATATCCTGACGCTCTATTTCCAAAGACAAACCTTTCAAAACCACCAAACAAACAAACATGGATTCTAGTTCTCCTCCTCCTCCTCCTCCCCATCATCATCATCCTCATAACTGGCTCGGTTTCTCTCTTTCCAACCACTTCTCCTCTCCCCCTCATAACTCCCACCTCTCTCTCTTCGAGGCCTTCACCTCCTCTCCAGGTCCGCCCTCTCTATCTACCTCATTTCTTCTCTATCTTAAATATAACTATCTTATATTTCTGATTTGCTCACATCGATTTTTTCTGTTGTTTACAGACACCGGAGTTAACTCCACAGCGTCGGATCATCATCAAGATGCACATGGAGGTGCAACTGAGACCGACCTCTCCATCTTCAGCGGCGGCGTCGGCCCGAAGCTTGAGGACTTTCTCGGTGGTGGCTGCACCACCACCACCGCCGCCGGGGTCACAACCGCCACAGCCGACGTCATCACCACCGCATCAACAACGCCGACGTCGCTCACTCCCTTCTCATCTACTAACGATCATCTCGCTGTGGCCGAAAATGAGATTTACGACTCCGAACTCAAAACCATAGCCGCTAGCTTCCTCCGTGGTTTCTCCACCACCCCTACCCCTACCGCCACCGCCACCGCCACTACTACTCTGCAGCAAACCAAAACCCACCACCCGGTGGGGACCACCGAAACCGCCACCGCCAAGAAAACCGTGGACACCTTCGGTCAGCGCACCTCGATTTACCGTGGCGTTACAAGGTGTGGAGATCGAGCTAAAATATATTATCTATTTGTTCTTATTATCATCAAGTAGTTTGTTTGTTTATTTTATGTTGTTTGGGTGTTTGAATATCAGGCATAGGTGGACAGGAAGATATGAAGCTCATCTATGGGATAACAGTTGCAGAAGAGAAGGACAAAGCAGGAAAGGAAGGCAAGGTAATTATTTTCTGGACTAGGTTTTCTATGGCCTTCATAACTCTTAACGTGCGCCCCAGTGTACGTTGCTTAGGACCAACGGGTCCACTCCATCTCCATTTCTGGGTTTAGCTTCTGTGACCGGAATAAATGAAGGAGATGGAGAAGAAAAGAATATCATTTTCAATGTAAATCCCAAGAGAAACAATGTTGCGGGTCGCCCATTTAAGGGCTTTGATAGTTAGATCTGGTGTGGCATTTGAGACATAGTAATGTGCACATTAGATTTGAAGTAAATAGTGTTGCTATTCTGCGCCATTGTTTTCAAGTTTCATGAGTACCAAGACTCTGATGTGGGCTTTGTTTCTTTTGTTTTTATGTACATGGACGTAAATGATTGCTGCTATTATCATCGACCTCAACTCCATCAGTTTATTTGGGTGAGTTTGTTTTACTGCTCTTGCCCCTTTAAGACCATCATTTAATTTAACTGTATGTAACTTTGGTTTCTTAGATTCACTGTCATAGAAGTACATGGGTCTCATCAAGTTAAGATCCAGTATTTGATATTATAGGTTACTGTATCAGAAATATTTTTTGCATGAATGCATCATAACGTTCAGATCTTACTTAGATTCTTATTGCTGAACTTTAATGGTTTATTTAAATTTTATGAATTTATGTACTGAAGGTGGTTATGATAAAGAAGACAAAGCAGCAAGAGCCTACGATCTAGCAGCTCTCAAGTACTGGGGTCCGACCACCACCACAAACTTTCCGGTAAATTTTTTTTTTCCTGTATTTTGATTTTGTTTCTAAATTTTTCCATTTTGGTTTTATTTGATGTTGAAAATTATTTTCCAAGGTTACGAACTATGAGAAGGAATTGACGGAGATGAAGAACATGTCCAGGCAGGAATTTGTTGCTTCCCTGAGAAGGTAATTAGATACACATTTATCCATTATTTGGTCTGAAGTACTCTTTCTTTTTAGTATCATGGTTAATGTGTTCCACTTTTTATGGTATAGGAAAAGTAGTGGATTTTCAAGAGGAGCCTCTATTTACAGAGGGGTGACAAGGTTTGTAATTTTCATGTGTTTGATAGTAAAAATAATTGGAATCTAAGTTTCACTCACCATTTTAATTTTTATACCGAAATATTAATATATCCCAAATTCGTTTCAGGCACCATCAACATGGTAGATGGCAGGCAAGAATAGGAAGGGTTGCTGGCAACAAAGATCTGTACCTAGGCACTTTCAGTGAGTATTACCTTCACATTTACCTTGATGTTATAATTGACAATCGGGGTAATGTTTTAAATTTTTTGACTGTTAGTTAATAAGGACTTCAACTAATTTTTGTCCAACATTAGGCACACAAGAAGAAGCTGCCGAGGCCTATGACATTGCAGCTATCAAGTTCCGAGGCTTAAATGCGGTCACTAACTTTGATATGAGCCGTTACGATGTGAAGAGCATTGCCAACAGCAACCTCCCCATTGGAGGAATGTCTGGAAAATCCAAGAACTCATCCGATCAATCCCTCTCTGCTGATAGCAAGAGCCTTGACGACAGAGATCTCTCCTCTGCATCCTCTGTCACCTTTGCGTCGTCATCTCATCAGCCAGCCAGTCATTCCTCCACATTGAGCTTTGCAATTCCCATCAAACAAGACCCTTCCACAGAGTATTGGTCCAATATCTTCGGTTACCAAGTCCCAAACAACAACCCTTCCGCAAACAATGTCAGGAACCCTAACAGTGTTGGCGTCACACCAACCTATTTTCACAGCAACATGGATTTCTCTGCGACATCTAGTACTGCTACTACAACCGCTGAAACCAACAACGGGTTATTCTACAGTGGGATTTACAACGTCCACGGTCAGCTGCAGCAACAACAACAACAAGAGCAACAACAAAGTACTAGCAGTGGTACTAATAATCCAATCCCCTACTCCACACCTCTTGCTTTGAATAGTAACATGATTTATGATCAAAGTTCTTCTGGTTATGGAACATGGATAGGGCCTGGTCTTAATCTCTTTCAGACTCCCATTTTCGGCATGGAATAAAAAGCTCCATGAGAATCATTACATGAAGGTGCATGGAGGAGATAGCTAGCTAGAAGACGAGACTTCGAGTCAATGACAATGTTGAACTTCACATGGGTGTGAAGTTCAACAAACTTTAGTTTGAATAGGAATGAGGTGGGAGAGACTGACACCTACTGGGCAATCATAATTCACAGAGAGATGAGCTCACAGCTAGTTAGCTGACACTGCTTCTGCTACTGTTCTAACTCAAGTTCTTTTGCTTTACCTTTTTTTTTTCTTCTTTCTTTTGTCTTTTACCTCTTTATTTTTGCTCTTTTTAGCTTTATCTTTTTCTTTACTGACATGAATTTAGATGAGTATAATGGAAAAGAAAATCCTTTTATAATTCTTGATCTTATTGGTGTCAAAATTATCCATGTGGAGAATATCATGCAATGACATACATCTCAATTTGATTTCAATTAGAATAGCTCAGTAAGAAGTTAATCCAAGCTTTTAAAATTTACTTGCTCTTACCTCCGCAATTTATATAGTGCCTTTGAAATAAAAAAAATAAAAATTATTTGGTGGGATTAAATTTGCTTCTGAATAGGCCAAATAGTTAAAACCAAAACTTATACTGGAGCTAGGTAAAGGCAAAAGTTATATTAGGAGCTCTTGCTCTGGAGTGCTGTCGTCTATGAATATTATTTCCCTAAAAGAGGAAAACTTTAGAAAACTTGCTTATTTACGTATCATAGTAACAATGAATAACTACAAGTCTACATATACAAAAGTTACCAGTTGCGGTTGCTATAGCTCCTGTGTGCAAAACATAGTGATACTGCGTCATATGACTACTGTTAAGAGTTTACGATTATAGGGTGGCAATATATATAGTTGCTAGCTAGTTGCAAATACAGAGAAATCTATCCCATTAATCACGGATAATAGCACTAGCAATGAAAAGCTAGAGGCTTACTAACTTGGTTAAACTTAATTCTCTTTATATTTGAAAAGCGCTCCATCCTTTGAGTACGTACTCATACCAGCTTGACCCAAAAGTGGAAAAGCCAAAACTTAGATCGATAACAACCTTTAACAAATTAATAAAGAATATATGTAGGACAAAGAACAAAACCCATGTTGCAATATTGCATGTTTTATGTACGACCTAGCTTTTCCAGTGGAGACCAGTTGTGACTATAGATTTAGGCTCCTATTTGCATTTGCGCGCGCTATCGAGAGGCATGGAAATGTGATCGAATATAAAGAATGATGTCTTTTCTTGTCTCTCACATCCTTCTTCAGATGATGGCATTGCACTACGTAGTCCTTTCCCTTCGTGCCTTTCGGCGCCCATTAGAGATCTTCTATCTCTAGCTGCTGCCTTCATCTTTGACCATTGTTTGGACAATACCTGCATGTAATATTCTCCTAATTATTGCCAAATCGACTCCATTGATATGACATGTTAGAGCTAATGTAATAAGTGTTTTATTTTTGTAATTCATCCAATTTCTTGGCATTAAACTTGTTTTTCTAATCTTCAGGTTTATGAAAATATGCGTTATATCTGATTTATGGACATAGAAGTCCCTGTGTTGCCGAGTTTGTCTGGGTTTATGTGTCGGTATAATATTTCATTTTGCATCATAGAAAATGAAGATAGTTTTATCATATGTGAAGGAACTTTAGAGGTACGTACCAACATACACTATCAAAATTGTACCATATTCAGTTAGCTATACCTATCGGATCGACTAGCACAATGAAAGTTGGAGTAAAACGCTTTGATTGAGATAGCTGTCTGTCTAGCTAGTAATCTGCGAATTGAAAAAACGAAAATGAATCAAGGAAGAAGCTAGTTCGGTCGGGATTAAGATGCCAATATATTAGCAACCGTTTAACAAATTTTTTGCTGCCCAACTGATAGCTAAGCATGCTTTGTCTTAGGGTTCTTATAAGCTAGTGAAGGATTCCGGCCACCTCATACATATACAAGATTGTATTCCTTGATCTTGTGTATGCATCAGTACTTCAGCTTCTACGTAGACAATTCTTATCTTCAGTACTAAGGAGTTGAGCGAAATTAAGTAGGTAGATCCTTTGAACAAAAGCAAAGGAATCTCACTGACGAGCTCATAGAATGATCGAGCAGTCACAAGTCGCATATTCAGATTAAAGTCGTGTAATGTATAAGAGCATCTTCAACAGTTTCCTAATTTTCTTAATTTTATCAATTTTAGGGAATATTGGGTTGTTTTGTGATCTAACAGTTTCTCCATCTCATTCCCTAAAATGAGGATGGAGAAGAAAGAGAAGTACTCTTTCTCTAAATTTGCAGCAAAGCCTTCTTTCCTCAAATATTAATTATTCACATGCTCCAACGATAAAAACAAAAATCTAGAATATTTTATTGGGTAATTTATGTTACAATGAAATATATGATTTTTTTCTGTTACCATTAATAATCATATGGCATTTTTTGTTGTTGTAATAAATGCTGAAATCTCCAAAATGGAGAAGCTATTGGAGTTAAAGCATAAAATTTTGAAAATTTTGATATTTACTTTCTTATTTTAGAGAAATTTTGAGAAGCTGTCGGGAAAGAACAGATTGTAGTAGATTAATTAGAGAAAAACGGAAAGAAGGGAGGGTGCCAAACCAAACCCTTTGTTCTGCATGCACGTCACCCAAAACTAATCAACTTACTTTGCCTTCGAATTAAACAAAGCTTGCTAGGTTTACTTACCCACCACACCTCTCCAGGTCTCATCTTATAAGAAGAAGCACATGACATTACCTGAAAAGGCTACGTTTCAAATTGCAACAAAGTATTAGTCAAATGCTGCCTTGCAGAAAGAGCGCCCACACACAATATCTCCTTTTCTTTAAAAATTAACTTGTGCAAGTCTAGGGCACCCTTTCTCTTAATCTTTGCTTTCCTCAGTTCTGTCCCAATCTTTGTTTGGCCAAGTATTGTCGGCCACACACACTCCCCCCTCCCTTCTAGCCTTTTGTTTTCTTTGACCGACTCGATTAGCTCAACCTCTGTTTGTTTAATAGTTAAGCGGAATCTCGATCAGTATTTTAGAGACCGAATTCACTGTTTGTTTTAGTTCATATCCATGAAGAAATGAAAGAAGATAAGAAGAGAATAATGCATCCGAGACACGTATAGGTGTATCATACATATACCTCAAATGCTATGAAATCTATGATCAAAATATCCAATTCAAATAAGAAAAATATGTTTACTTAGTGTCTATAATTATGAATTAGTCGTGAAAATAGAGTCAAACACTATCACTATAACAGAATGGCCTTTTAGTGACAAAATTTTTTGTGAGAAAATTATTTTCTTTGATAAATGTCACTTTTTTCGAGAAATATATCGTTTCCTCACTAAATATCATTAGATTTTCTACGAGAAAAAATTTTCCTCACAATAAACCACATTCTACGATGAAAATTTTAGTCCCTCACCAGGATGATCATAATTTGGTCTCCTAACTAGCCTTTTTATTAACGAGGAAATATGAGATTTTGGTTCATCGCAAAATGCACATTTAACGAGGAAATAATGATTTCGTCGTTGTTTTTTTGACGGAAAATAGAGGGAAACCCGCCAAATGTAACGGCGACAAAAGTATGGTTTCCTCGCTAAAAACCCATATTCTACGAGAAACTTGTTCCTCGTCAAAACAACTAATTAGCGAGGAAATGATAGTTTCCTCACTATTAGTTTGGCGGAAAACTGTACAATACCCGCCAAATTCAATAGCGACAACTTTAAGGGTTCCTTGCTAAATGTTTATGTTTTACGAGGAACCGTTTCCTCGTCAAAAAGAACAAATTAGCGAGGAAATAAAAGTTTCCATGTTATTAGTTTGGTGAAAAAGTGTGTAAGACTTGCCAAATTTAATGGCGACAAATTTAAGTCTTCCTTGCTAAAAGTATATATATGTTTTACGAGGAACCAATTTGTCGTTAAAAAGAACCAATTAGCGAGGAAATAATAGTTTCCCCATTATTAGTTTGACGGAAAAATGTGTAAGACCCGCCAAATTCATTGGCGACAGTTTAAGGTTTCCTCGCTAAAAGTTTGTATTTTATGAGGAATTGTGACCTCGTAAAAAAGAATAAAATAGTGTGGAAATAATAGTTTCCTTATTATTATTTTGACGGAAAAATGTACATGACCCGTCAAATTCGTTGGCGACAATTCAACGTTTACTTGCTAAAAGTTTTTCTTTTTTTACTTGAATCGTCATTACCTAAATGCCCCTTATTAATATCCTATAACAATTGCATTATTTTTGGAGCATAGAAAAGTAAATTAAATAATATAAAGAAAAATCAAAAGTAAAAAAAACTGCTTTTACTTCTTCTTTTTTTCATTTTTTTGGTCTTTCACTACTGGAAAAAAGAACCTAGGCAACGAAATTATATTAGTTTCGTAGCCTAAGAACGACTAAGGCGACGGAAATATATATTTAGGCGACGGAATTATTTTAAAAAAAAATAAAAAATTAATTACGTAAGCGATGGAAAAATTTACTTAGACGACGAAAATATTTAAAAAAAAAATTAATTACTTAGACGACGGAATAAAAATTAATTAAGTCACACTTAGGCAACAGAAATATATACTTAGGCGACGGAAATATTTAAAAAAAAATAAAAAAATAAAAAAATAAATTACTTAGGCGACGGAAATGAATTCCGTCGTCTAAGAATGTCTTAGACGACGGAAAATTTACTTAGGCGACGGAAATATTTTTTTAAAAAAAATTTATTAATTACTTATGCGACGAAAGTATAACTTTTCGTCGCCTAAGTGTCGAAATTTTTAGTGGCGACGTTTCCGCCAAAATATTTTAGAAAAACTCAAACCAAAAATTTTAAAAATTTTATTTCTTTTTAACTTAAACTCTACCCTCACTCTCCTAAAAAAACTCCACCCTCACCTAAAAAAATTAACTCTCTCACTCTCTCTTCATACCATCCCTCTCCTCTTCTCCAGGCCTCACTCTCTTTCTCTCTATCTACCGCCGTTATCTCCGGCGTAGCGTTGCCGCGGGTTCCAGCCGCCGCACGCCACAAGATCACCACCAAAATGTCCATTTTTTCCTCCTCTACCTCCTCATACCCACCAAGTCGACATGTATCCACTTTCGAAGGAGATCGAAGCCGAGGTAGCAAGGCGGAGTTCGCCGATTTCAGGCGAGCTTGGGCAGCAATAGCAACTTCGGTGAGTAGGGTTTCTTTCCTCTTCTCTTCTTCTTCTTCAATTCCATGGCTTCAATCTTTGCCATTTTTCTAGGTTTCTCGAGGTCGTTCTCCGACGAGGCTTCCAGCGAAACCAGACGAGGATTTTGACAAGCTAGGAGGTGGATTGAGCTGTTGTTGCTACTTGGGTGATGAATCGAACCCAGGTTTCCGACGATGGTGTTGGGTGGATTGAGCTGTTTTTTGAGACGATGGTGTTGGGTGGTGACATCATATATAGTTTGGGTGGAATTGCTTAGATTTGGGGTTTCTGTGGTGGTGGAAATTGGGTGGTGACGGTGGTGGTGGGTGGTGACATCACGGTTTGGGTGGTGGGATTTTGGCCGGTGGTGGCATGGGTACGGTGGTGGCCTGGTGGGTTTCAGAGACCAATAAGAAAAGAAATTGAATGGAAAAAGAATAAAAAGAAAAATTAAAGAAATTGAAACTAATTATTAAAATATATATTAAATAATTGAAATGAAATTTAATTAATTAAATTAATTGTTATTTAAATATTTTAACTTCCGTTGCCTAAGAACTTAGGAGACGAAATGTATTCCGTCGCCCAAGTACTTCTTAGGCGACGAAACATCTGATTCCGTTGCTTAATCACCTACCTCACGATACCTAGTCGACGGATTTTAGTCGACGGAATTTCCGCCTAAGGTCTTAGGAGACGAATTTTCTTACTTAGGCTACGAAATCGTTCCGTCGTCTAAGTGTTGTTTTCCAGTAGTGTTTATTATTTTACTTGTTTACCCCTCATTAACAAATAGTATATTGATAAGAGGCATTCAAGTAATTTAATTATATAGGATGAATTTGATATCTTTAATCATTTTCTTAGATATGTAATTTTTCTATAATTAAAATTTTAACTAATATATTTTAGCATACGTGTAAGCCCATATGATAGACCTAGCGCACTACGATCCGTACCAAAATAATCGGCGTTTTAGCTAACACTAACCCTCGCGCGAACGTGTAGAGGCACTACTGTACCTGCACACCCCAAAGTCGCATATATTCACTGAAGGGTCTCAAACCCAAGATAGCAAATTTACAATATGATTTTAATTACCTCATTTAGATCCGCTTGAATGAATTGTTTTTGTCAAAGTACCTCGTTGATTTTTCTTTAAGCAAAACTCTCCTCACTCAAATCTTTCTCAAAAGGTTAGGATCCTCCATGATAAGTTATTCCTCCTCGACTAGATATGCATGTCCCACCTCGGTTACAAATTACTACCATTACTAGATTTCCAGTCTTGACCAGATATTACCACCTCGATTAAATCTCCTTACCATGAGTAGATATCTCCAACTTGTCTGCGTTCCAGGTGATACCGATCAAGTGGAGGTGCATTGTGTGCACACCCCAACATGGCTTATATTCACACAAAGATCTCAAACTCAAGATAGCTAATTCCTTATGACTGGTTATGCCTTATTTGGATCCACTTAAGCGAATCTTTTCCAAATAGATTATGCCGCGAATAGATTGTATGCTAAAGAGATTGTACTTATATGATTTTTCTTAAGAAAATATCTCGTCACTCAAATCCACACCTTAAAGGGTTTAGATCCTCCTTGACAAGTTATGATCGAACTAATGAACAATATGGAACACAATCAACACACTATTCAATAGAGCTTAGACCATCCAAAATGTACCTTTTCTTTTGGTGACAAAATGCACCTGATTTAAACAACTAAGTTTAAATTATGACAACTAGTATTTAAATAAAAAAATAGCAACAAATTGATGATCGTGTAATTTTTTGCTTACTCTAAACCCTATTCCCTAACCCCTAATCCGCAAACCGTTTAAGAATTAGAGAAAAAGAAAAAAAAGCGGCATATTAATGACCAAAGACAAAAAAAGGGCGCCAATCCAAAATTTTTATTTTATCATTTAAGGAAAACAAAGATAAGATCGACGAAAGATTTATAAATTGGATGAAGGGGAAAAACCCTATTCTCTCTAAGCCGAGAACGCTCTTCTCCCTCAAAACCCTAGGCGTTGGCGCCTGAACAAATGACCTGTCCGACGACCCATCCTCGTGGCTGTCGGACGGGCCGGAATAGACCGAATGACCAGTCAGTGTGAAGGCGGCGTTGTGGGTTTGTCAGATCGTTCGTGCATAGGTTCAGTCGATGTTGGATTCCTCGGCGGTCGGGCGGGGATAGTGTTGTCTTCTCAACGTTGAAGGGCCGATAACGGGAGGTGGTCTCGCCTGGTGGTGATGATCCGGTGAAGGGTCGGACGAGATCTGGGCTGAGATCGGATCGGTTCCTGATCCGAATTGGTATGTTTGGAGCTGTTATGTGGAAGGGGAAGATTGGGAGAGGCGATGACGCTTGCTGCTGTGTTGGGGAGGACAGAACGGTGGGGAGACTACCGCCGATTTCTCAGGGAGGCGGAGGTGACATACTCAAGGTGAAGGAAAAATGTGTTCGACGAAATGTCTCTAAAGGTATTAACATAATTATTGAGTCCTATTATCAATCTTCCATGAATGTGAAAATACTTTGTTTAGAAAAATTATTAATTGGAAGCTTTGCACATTGCTAACACATTAGTTCCCCTTTACGATGGTTTTCTAACTAGTAATATAGAGTAAAGAAGTACTAGGCTCATAGTTCCAAGATTGTCTTGAAGAATGCTCTTCCTTTTGGGTTTTGGTGTTAGTGGAAAGTTAGAATTGTAAGTTATTACTGTTTGCTTCTAGATTCTAATTAAAGAGAATGCTTTGGCTTGTGTATGAAGTATGAACAATGTTGCACGAAAGCTCTCCAGTACTATAGTCTCTGTTTCTATACCAAATCACAATGTAAGGTTTAGTGCTTTATGGTGGTATATCAATGCATGAGGCATTACATGACAATGGCCTTTTCTTCATCTACTGAATCAACCTTTTGTGCGTATTGGTTCATAATATTTACACATGTGGCCTGATAGTGGTGATGTATGCTTTTGCTATTGCTACAATTATTTGGCATTGTCTTTATATATAATTGCTCTTCTTTACTTTCTGTGTTCTTGTTTTGTGTACGATTTAGTCTATCTCATACCTGTATATGTTTCAGTGAGAAAAATTTACCAATCTGCTATATATGAGCACAGCTTTAGACTGAGTTGTTTCTGCGAAGCATTTGCGTGTGTGAAGTTCACATGCACTGATGCAGCAAACCTACTGCTTAGATACCAGGATCAACAAGCTCTAAAGCTTGGGGCTTTAAACACACACAAAACACTTTTATATGGGAATCACTCCCTGGTTTCTCACCAAATTTTAGGCCTCTCACCCAAACTAGGCTTCACGCCAATCCCATCACAGGAAAAATCAGAAACACTCTGATAACTTTATTCATATAACATAGCATACCTGGGCATAAGGCCCTTACATTTACTTATACTCGAACATATAGCTCTCATGAGCAGCATTAAAGACTCTTCTAAAACTGAAGCATTAAAGACTGAATAACTCCCTTCTAAAACTGACGCAATTAAGACTTAATAAAAGACCTTAAAACTTCTAAACTGAAAGACATAAGAAAAGACACAAACAGAGACTTCTAGAATCAGCTTGGTTTTCCCTCCAAGCTGAGAAAATCAGATCGAGAGCAATTAATCAAACCATATAGAAAGGGAATGATTAGGTGCTCTCTTTTTCCATTTTTTCCTCTCATAAACCTTGAAAGGTTTGGGTGTGATGTCCTCATCATGCACTATGTGTAGCTGAAGATTTTTTTATTTTTTT